>JAIUSX010000139.1:0-677351 GCA_026573805.1 Hesperophylax magnus | reverse complement strand
TCATAAAAATATAAACAAATAACACGTTAATAAAAATTCTTAATCAGTCTCTTCTTCAAATATTAAAAAAATTAAATGGCATACCACGAAATACAATACAATTTTTTCCTGTGTGGATTCCGAAATGCATTAAAGTGTATAATTCCAGCACTATGAGTTATGGTTCCATTATTTATGATTCTGGGATCGTTTGTTGTAGATTTTCTCATCCCTATCCGTCAAAGGTTCATATTTATCTTACCCCTGACGTTTTCTGGGTGCCTGGTAGATTTTAAATAAATTGATTATTATTTTATCTGTATTTATAACAATAATAATAATAATAATAATAATAATTGGATAATTTGTAGAGCGCCGTTTTTGTGAAAAATCACCTCAAGGGCGCTGTACAATTTATTTCCTAGGATCTACATTTTTTATTTAGAAAAGATACCAAAACATACTTACCTGGCAAGTCACTTCCAACAAACACACTTATATTAAAAAGTTTATGCTTATAAAAGATAGAACTGCACGCAGAGGACACTATATCAAAAAACACTGGTCGTCGCATGATCTTAAGTCTGCTATAGTTTTTATTTTAATTTAAATGTATTTTAACTGTCTTAAAAGCCTACAAATTGTTACTTGTTATCATTTTTATTTATTTATTTTTAATTATTATTTTTATTTATTTTATTTTATTTTTAGTATTTTTAACATTTTGTTAATTTAAATTTAAATTTAAATTGCCGTCAACTGTGAAAGTGGAGGTTTCTGAAATTATGGATACGACTGTCTGAAAAGGTGCGTTTTAAGTTTAGACCTAAATTCTGTCGAGTCTGCGATCATTCTTAAATCATGTGGCAGTCCATTCCAGGCTTTAGGTCCTGACACGGCAAAAGCACGCTCACCGAACTTAGTATCTGGTGTGCGCTTTGGTTCCTTCAACCTTCCGATAGCTGATGACGTTGCTGACCTAAGGGTTGACTGTCGGGAATTGGAATCTTCTGGAATACACAATTCTGATAAATAAGCCGGAGCCATTCCGTTAAGTGACTTAAATACCATCCAGCATACCTTGAACTGGATTCTTTCAGGACATTTGAGCCAGTGCAGATTTTTGAGATGCTCTGAAATGTGGGAGTATTTAGATACTCCGGTGATAAGCCTTGCCGCGGCGTTGAAAACGGATTGTAATTTGTTGATTTGACATTTAGGGAGACTTGCATATATTCCGTTGCAATAATCTAGACGTGAAACAACATAGGAATTGACTAGCAATTTAGTCGCCTCTGTTGGCAGGTTTCTCCGCACTGCTTTAATTTGCCTTAATTGAAAGAACCCCGTGCTTACAGTTCTGTTCACCTGAGTTTTAAGGGAAAAATTAGCGTCTAGATTGACACCCAGTAATTTGATGCACGTTTTTGGAGTGATGTCACTTCCGGAAATGGTTATTGGGGAGTTTTCAATGTTATGCTATACATCTACTTTTTATTGTTATCAAGTTTAATTTGTAGAACTCCGTTTTAATTTTTAGTTTTTCTTTTATATCTATAAATAGTATAAAACAAAGTCATTTTCCGCGTCTGTCTGTTTGTGCGCTTAGTTCTTCTAAACTATGGAACGGAGTTTGATGGGTTTTCACTATCATTTACAGAATTTCATCCGGAAGGTTTATATATATAATACATGGATATTATATTTATTGAAAGTAGAAAATAGTCGAACAACGCCGGTTACACGTCAGCTAGTAATCAATAATTTAATAATATTATTATTCATTAAAAAAAAAGTTTATTTACAAACAAGTTCTTGTTATTATGCGTGACAACTGTTTCGCTCTCTGGAGTCTATATCAAACTTCTAGAGACAGTTTTTATAATTTTTTTATAAATTGAATAATAATAATATTATTGAATAATCAAAAGAAATCCATTTTTTTATCTACATTTAAATTGAATTTGTGATTTTCACGTCCAAAAGTGTTATGGTAATTTATTTTTGGGGTATTATGCCTTGTTGCGCTACCTTCTTCTTTATCAGAGCAATTTTGTGATGATGGACACTGTAATGCTGCCCGTAGCGTAAACGGCATTATTTCCCAAAAATAAATTACCATAATACATTTAAATTGTTAATTTAATTTGTATTGAACATATTTGTAACTAAATTATTTGTTTTATCCATCTATATTTAACTATTGCTGAATTATGCACAAGAGTCCCAACTGCTCCCAACTCTCCGGCCCACCTGGGTATTCAGATCTGGTCACCAAAACTAAATTATTTATTTTGTTTATCTATATTTAATTACTGTTGAATTACTAAAGTCAACTGCTTCCAACTCTCTGAAGACAGTGGCGATGATCTATGGCTATTATTATTCTGGCTTGTTGTAAGGTTGAAGGGAATGCGAAGGGAAGGAGATGGGTAAGATTATGGTTGGGAAGCCCCTGGCTATTCAGTTCTGGATACTGAATGGTGGTCTTTCACCATAGCGATACTGATTAGGTATGCGTTTCTTCGTGTGATTTCTTTAGAGCTTAGATCTTCACTTGAATCTTCGTAACGATTTTACAGAATTTGATAGCTTGTATGAGGGCCGTTGATGAATCCGTTGATGATACGATTATTTGTTATTTTTTTAATGAAAATCCACGTGATGCATAGGCTATTTGATATTATTATCTTATCTTTGCGTAAACAGATGATACTATCGTAAGTACCTCTAATAATAACGAAATACCTATAATATCGTAGCGCCTATGATATAATAAGGTTCCGCTTAACTAAGGTTGAATTAGGGAATAGAATCATTGAGTTATAAATAAATAGAGTCTACATTCCTTGCAATATCAGCCTGAAATATTGTTCCCGTGTGGTAGGAGTAGTGAAGTAGGAAGGGGGGTGTGGCGGCTGTCGATGTTGCCCAAATCCTTCCGACCTCGAACGAACTCAACGAACGAGTCGAAGTTACATAAGTCTAAGATGGTAAAACCCTACTTACCGACAAAAGGTTATACCAATGCTTTCCACATATTTTCCAGTACGACTTGTACAATATCTCAGCGTACATGTCGGCATTTTTGAAGTTATCGCCGGAGACCTGTGCCCGGCGAGGGCTTGTAACCGATTGATGCCTGATATATCTCACATCGGACAATGATCCGATAAGCGTGGCCCATACTTCGTACGCCAAAGCGGACTCTGTCTATATACCTAATTGAATAGAACATAAATTAATTAAATGTAACGAACGTGCGAATGATGTGTTTTATGAGAGAGAACGCACGAAAGAAAAGGTTGTCCGGTGTCTCTTCTTTATCACCTAAAATATAAAATATTATCACAGACGCGTGAATTGACAAATCAGTTCAAATTTTGAAAATGGCAAATAAACATAATGGAAGTAGGTACTTTATCGCTTGTGTGAATTTTTCACAAAATCAGTTCCATTTAAAAATTACACTTAAATTCAACGCAAATTTGAATTTATCGAACCAGATTTCAAACGTCAATAACTAACGCACATCACAGACGAATTAGTATACTTGATGATGATATATGACGTCTTGTTTGAGGGAGACAGTATGAAAGACATAATATAGGTATATAAGAGTCTGCGTGATTGTCCAGTGTCTCTTTTTCATTGTGATTCTTTATTATCTGAAAGAGACAGCGTGAAAGAAAGACAAGAGTTAGGGGATATAGCTTATAGGGATGTCCAGCGTTTCTTCGTTAGTTATCACCTATCATCCGGGATAACACGTTGTGTTAATTGCAGTATTTTGATTATTATTCCGCCAGCCCAATGTCACAGCAAAATCTTAAATGTAAAAGGGCACTATACAAAAGATAAAATACATTACATTAAACACTTACTTTGTTTGAAAAACACCTGTCCACCTTACGTTGTTCAGAGGAACTCGATAAAAACCGGATTACTCTATCAGAGATAGGTACGCATTCTTTAGAACGTGGACGTCGGATGAGAAGTGTTTGTTATTAACGGTATTTCAATGGAAAGTTTTCCCCACTTTACCTCTCAGGGGTGTAGCTATAACAGGGGGGTGGTTCCCCCTTGGGAGAGGGAGGACGGGGGCATGGATAACATTTTTTAAGAAAGGTCTTAGGTGATAAGTTCTTTAGGTCATAACATTGGTCATTTGCAATTTGGGAGGCGGGTTAGGGTACCATTTATTGGATAACCAACACCTCTGCCATTGGTCACCCCAACTAGTTCGCTACGTTTGGTGATTTAGCAGGGGTTCATCGGGTGAGATGTGTTCAGAATGTGTCTGCCCACCAGCTGCGTGACCCTTTGACCTTTCCAACTGGTCTCTTGACCCATCGCCTAGCGTTGCAGCGGGAGGGATATGGAGGGAGGAGAGATATACTCCCCTTTCTTTTCTTAAAAAGAACCTCCACGCAGCATATCCCCAAAATATTTTCCTCCGGGCCTCCTTTTTGTGGTTAATATTTAAAAAAAATGGCCACCCCAAGTGGTGCACTATGTTTGGTACCCGGGTTGATGGAATGAGGTTTGTCCTGGTCTAAATGATGGATATATCTGCCCATCGTGGAGACCCTTTGACCTCTCCAGCTGGACTCTCTCGACTAAGGCATCGCAGTGGGAAGGATAGATTAATTCTTCACTCCTGGGACACACTGATCCCAGGGTTACTACCCACCCCTCATACATCTTTTCCTCCCCAGAACTTTAGAGGCATTTACTTACTGTAAATCATTTAATTGAAATAATCAATGTAATTAATTATTTAATGATTAATATAATAATCCATTTAACTCCAGCACAAATGTTTGAATCCCAAGAAATCAAAATAAAAATCTTAAGATTCTAGACACGATCTTTACTGTTTTTGAATTATTCATTCTATGGAAAAATAATAATATATTATGTATAAATATAATTGAATACGGATAAACCCTTACCCTTTACCGATGAATGGGTCTCCCAACTCGCCTGTGATCTGCCGGATGTAGAGTTATTAAGGACTGGGATTCAAAGGGTTAAGGAATTCATATTTACAAAACCCTTTGTTGAAAGTGGTAGGTTATGTTGGCCTTTCGAAAGACCCTAAAAGGTGCTAGAGATACAAAAAAACGGTCGGATTGAGAGAGACGACTGACTCATCCATGTCATAGAATCCATAGATACTGCAATGCGCAGACGGGGGAATGTAATATCGTCATTAGAATATTAAGTAGCTACCTGGAAAATGGATGGAATAATGTCTTTGTTTTCTTATCCATTGTGGTGTGGAGAGAAGTAATAGAAAAATAAGGTATTTTTGTTGTATCTACACTGATCGACAAAGAGTTCTTCGTATCTTGAACCTTAATTGTTGAAGACAGTTTTGTCGTAATAGAATGTATAGGAGTGAAAGAGAAAGTCAGTGTACGTACATGTCTGTACAGAGTTTTGTCACAATGCTACTGCGCTATGTGCATGCTTTGAAGCGCTTTTAGATTCATGGATAGACGATTGACTCCAAATGAGATCGTGAGGCTGAACATAGCGGGGTGGGGAAGTACCTGGTTATTCAGATGTAGTCACCAAACACGACCAAAGCCATTTCAAGCAACGTATCAATTCTGAACGGTGGTCTTACGGTTGGTTCTCTGGAACGTGCTGCAAATATACTATATATTATTTTTAAATGAGTAATTTGTGAAATAACACAAATTAATCAAATGCGATTTATTTGCACACGCCGGGATTTGAACCCGCGAGTCGAGAGCCTTACCCCTCGACCACTGAGGCCGTCAATTATTTGTGTCGCCGTGTTTATTCGGTACTCGTCATTTTGTTGAATGGTTATTTCATGGTTATGGTGCTTTTAATGGTTTTGTCCAAACTGTCTCCCAAAAATTTAAGCAATTCGTTTGTCCTCGTTAATTTTTTTCGTTTCTCTTCACGTTTTCAAAGAAAAATGGCAAATTTACCCAATCAAAATTCTTTATTTATTGTTGTAACATGAAATTTATCTTTAAAGTGGTAGTGTTATTTTAGATTCATGCGTTATTTAGTGCTTGAATAAAGATACGTTTTTGTTATTATATTCTTTATTTTATAACCGAATCGTTCTATATTTTACTACATAAAATCTCATAAAAAATAATACTTCAATTAATGTTCGTCAAAAAGTCGAATAGTTAGCTGATTGGGGTATCTACAATAACAACGCTAGCAGATAGGCTACTACTGTCAAAGGAATAACATCATCTGCTTCACCTTGCATCAATCTTCCCCTGGATTATCTATTATTGAGTAAGCATGTTAGATCTTGGAATTTCTTCTATTTACGCTAGTACAATCTCATTCGGCAAAGAAATTAATCGCCTTCTCTATTATTCCAGAGCAGAAGGATACATTAGGTACTCGAAGTAAATTTATTGGCAGTTTCAGGCTGTTAAAACATCGTTCAATTATTCCCACTCCTGCACGTAGTAATGGTAATGGTATAACTTGCACGTGGCCTGATATATGGGCACATACTCGTCCCGCCTACAACTACAAAATGCTCGCAGTACATTTACCTAATTCGAACTGCTAACAGCATTATAATTATCATCTGTGGCAGACGCTCTCAATGTGTGGGTCGTGAAAATTTCTTGCAGTTAGATTTTTAACACTAAAGACTCACCGATGAAAGAAGAAGACGGCAACACATTGCCAGCAAGAGATTGTCGTAAAAAGTTGCTCCTTTACCAGAGCCTCGAGTATATCGCCATTACCTGCGTAGTACCTAGTAGTCATGGAGGATGTAATGCCACCCAAACTCTGCACGGAGAAAACTTAGTGGTTTCAAATATTGATAATTTAATAATAACCTCTTCAAATTATTCCTAATCTGGTTAATAACGGGATTGCAGGCCTTTAACGGAGGAATTAATAGGTTTCCTAATAAACTTTCAGTAAAACACGTGTTATCGCTATGTCGGAACACATGTTCATAAAAATTATAATATTTTCGTATTTCGTCATTGCATATTATTAGTAAAAATGCAGGTGCATTAACACGTTTTCAGATATATTAGGAATGTACTAAAAGTTTAGGAGGAAACGGCGTGGAATCCCGTTTTTAACCTGATTTTAATAAATCAGCAATACTAATTTTTCTCCGTGTGTCTTGGCCTTACACCTTCCTTAGGGGAGTTAAATTTTAAGGAGACAAACATTCGCTTGGTTACGAACGTTGATGCCTTTAATGTATGTATGTATTTTATGTGCACCAATCGGCCAAATTGGTTCCAATCAAGGAATTCATAAAGATGGTCCATTGATTGATTCACTTCTTCAGTCGACTGCTGTCTGCCGACGGATTATCATTTACAAATTTCGAGCAAACAGCCAAATAAAATGCTGACTTTCGTAGTAAGAAAAACACCGGAATGTTTGGTGTACATGCAATTGCCATAGCAGGGCAGTATACTCACGGATTTGTGTCGGTGCCGGGAATAGCCGAACCAAACTATCCCAAACTCCGTACCGCTCCCCACAACGAAATGGAAAACGTTTTAAATGAGGGTTTTATGTAGGCCTGACAACTCTATTATTATGATCATACTAGTGGACCCCGCAATGCTTCGCTATGTCTTTCTTCGACTTCTTCCACAATTCACTATCTACCACAATGTTACTGTTAGTAAACTACGTTACATAGACTTTAATTCGACTCCGTATCTAATTCCGGTGCAGAGATAGTCTTTAAACACTCTTGGCACTAAAAAGAACAAACTTAGAAATTTTCATCGAAATCGGTACTACATTTTCAGTTTTGCGAGCACAAACATTAATTTTCGAGAAATCGACAGTTTACATTTATTTCAGTTTGTACGTAAGTATTATAAAACCAATTATGGATTTCCTTCTTGTGACTTTACCTCTACTGAGACAGCATAATAAGGAATAAGTAACTTAAATTTATAAGAAAGAATATGAATTAAAAAATGTATACAAAACAAAACATTTATAGCAATGGAGAGAGGTTGTAGATATAAATCAAATTATAATAGAAATATAAACGATAGAGACATATAACATTATTCACAAACCATCAGAGAAATATTCTCTTATGGACTTCTTGTATTTGGTAAGTTCGCAACTGAAAATATCCACCTTGGATAATATGCTATTGTTATTATTGCATTGATCCATCTTGAACAGGACAGAAGAGCGTGTTGAACGCGCATGTACATTGAATTGAATCTTATTTAGCAACTCTGGGCATTGAATATTATTGTTAACTACTTTATACAGGAATAGTGCATCCTTATGATGCCTCCATACACTCAATTAATCAATTTTAAAGTGTGAAGCTCTGCATAATTATTAAATCTTACTTTATACAGGTTTATATGTAGATATATCTCTGTAGTTGCATAGTTTGTGAAGCACTGCCCTACGCTGCTAACTGTAGTAGGTATCCGGTGAAGTTATATTTAGGCACCTTTGTTTACTGTTTACCCGGCCGTCAGTTCTTGGTAAACAAGAGACGAACGCTCCGAGTGCGAAGGTTCACGACGGCGCAGACGCCAGAGATGCTAGCTGCTGGGTGATTGACTCGGGAGATGAATTGGGTGGATGATTTGATCGTTTGATGTCGGCACACCGTGTTTAGCAGTTAACTAGGCTTGGTTCTGATTGACTAGATAAGGAATTGGGTAAATTGCTGAGGAATGCGCAATACATAAGAGGTTTTTAAAAATTTAATGTGATTACCGCACAAGGATCTCAACTGATGGAAGCCACTGAACACTGGAATACTGGAACCGCGACACTCCTTCAGATTAATAAATCGGCAGAGCCAATGAAAGTTATGCGTTTGGTGGGTAAGGCGAGGCACTGTTGTGCTTATATGCGATTTGCAGTAGTATGGGTGTACGATGTTGGCAATACTTTTTTGCGCAGTTACTAACTAACTAACTATCACGCCGTTTCCCCGCAAGGGTAGGCAGAGAGGACAGACCACCAAACAACTCGGTATTGGCACACACTTCTTGCCTCATTCACATTCATACATACTCTTCTATTATTCTGACTCTTGGCATGGCCAGATTCGAGTATCTGATTCACTCGATCGTGCCATGTCTTCCTCGGGCGTCCCCGACTTCTGCTACCATTAGCATTTGCATCATGTATCTTCCTAACACTCCTTTCTTCGCTCATTCGCTCTACATTCCCAAACCATCGAAGCGTCCCTTTCTTAATCTTAATCATTACGCTTACATTCATTCCGTGCATTCATTGCGGATCTACCAATTTCTTACACGATAATACATGGTTTTCCCACACATACGCCACAGGAATCATTGTAATTAATGAGTATTGCTAATTTATTAAGAATCTCTTCAAATTATTTGTAATCCGGTTAAAAACGGGATAGCAGGCCCTTAACGAATGTATTATCACGATGTCGGAACACGTGTTCATAAAAATCCTAATATTTTCGCATTTCGTCATTACATATTATCAAGAAAAATGCAGGTGCATGAATGAACACGTCTTCCGATATATAACGGCCTGCAATCCCGTTTTTAACCGTTTTTTAACCCGTTGAAATATACAGGATTTTCCACTAAGAGGTGTTATTTTGATATTCAATCGTAAAAGATCAATGGTTTCGTTGCTTGTGTGGCACGTAGCGCCGTCTTGTTGAAAGTAAACGTTGTCCAGATCAATACAAAATCATTAATCATCTCTCGATAGCGCAATCCATTCACCGTAACTGTTGCTCCAGCCTCATTTTCGAAAAAGTAAGGTCCAATGACTCCGCCGGACCATAAACCGCACCAAACAGTCACACGTTGAGGATAGAGAGGCTTTTCAACAATAACTCTTGGGTTTTTCCGAGCCCCAGATGCGACAATTTTGCTTGTTGACGAAGCCACCGAGGTGGAAATGGGCCTCATCACTCAAGATGATTTGCATTTGATTCACTCAAGTGAATTTTAATAATTTCAATGCGTTGTTGAAGCGTGTATCGTTCCATTTTTATTAATGGCGTAGTTTCTACTTGTCAAATGTCAAAAAGTGACAGCTTCAAAAGTAACATTTACCGAAATAGCGGGCTATTCAAAATAACACCTCTTATTGGAAAACCCTGTATATGAAAAAAGCCAAATGAATTCATGTAAAATTTGTAAAGAAAGGGTTTTTCGAATAAATTCTGAATACCTGATTAGTTTTTATTAATAATCGCTAACTGCTGCGCATTTAAAGATAATACTAATCGATATAGTATACCTTATCAAATATTCGCCTGGTACTTACCTAAATAATAGCGCTGTCGTCCTGTTAGGCTGTTGGATTTATCTATGAGCTCTTTGCCGATATCAATGATCGGAAGCTTAGTTTGGGATTAGCGAGCCTTCACGCCTGCCGGAAGCATTATCAGTTTTCATATCTACCTATAGATTAATTATATTTTTTTATGGTCATAACATACTCGCGGAATTCACTGTTTTGAAGTAAACAGCTAACTTACCAACTAAAGCTGTTGGTTCCCCACCCAGGTGGTATCGCGGCTTCATATCCTCTGCTAGCTCCATCATTGCACAAGATCGACGGTCAAAGCGAAGCACTACGTAGTAATGCAAAATCATATGTATTTGGTTAGAAATTTTGATTGCTTAGAAATGTTTTAATTAAATAGTGCGAGTAGAACACATCACAACACGCCTTTGAAATTATCGAGTGTTGCCCAGAAAAAATAAAGTATCATGCCTATAAAACCTGCTTTAATGTTCAAAATCGCCTACTTGCGAACCCCTTTTCGTTTATGGTTTTATTGTATAATATTGCAAATTGGTCTTTAGAAAATTATGAAAACATTTAAATATTTGTTCCTGAACGTCGTATAAAATTAAACCACCTTTTGGCGATGTTTTTCTCTTGCGTAAATCACAACAGGTTGATGGTGTGGGAATTTAAACCTTATCGCCATTTACGTAAGGAGTCTTATAATAATAATAATAACATTGCATTTATATAGCGCAGTTTAGTGATATTTCACTTCAAGTGCGCTTAAGGCGATGCACTACGTCGTGTAATATTTTGAATCGAGCCGCCATCAATAACACTCCTTACGTAGATGGCGATAACGCTTAAATTCCCGCTTAATACCATCCAACTGTTTTGATTTCGGCAAGAAAAAAACATGGTCAAAAAGTGCCTTTTATTTTATTTTGTGGATGTTCAGGCATAAATATTTAAATGTTTTCCGATCATTTCATAAATAACTTAATTTGCCACATTATACAATAAAACCATAACCGAAAATGGGTTCTCAAGTAGGAAATTTTGAACTTTAAAGCAGTTTTCATAGGCCTTATAAATTATTTTTTTCTGGGCATAAAAAGACTAATGTAAAAAATACTCGATTATTTCAAAGGCCAGGATGTATTCTACTCGCAGTATTTAATTAAAGCATCTGAAACATTTCTAGGCGACCAAATTTTCAAACCAAAAACACATGATTTTGCATTACTACGTAGTGCATCGCCTTAACTATAACAAACTTAAAAACGGTAATTTAGTATTAGTGGCCATGTTCTTAAAATTATTCCTACCCTTACCCAATACAGATCTAATATTATAACACTAAATATACTGCTTATACAAAGTGATGACAAAACGTATAATAACAATAACAGCAGGATAGGACAAAACAAGAATATTAACACTAAAAACATAATATAAAACAGGAGGCAGTTTGTGCTCAGAAATGAGAATCGTCTGAACAGACATTTTGAATGGTACAAGGAGGCAACCGAAACCAAACAATTACCGGAGGTTTTTAGAAAATGGCTTATTATAAAATATCGAAATGAACTTAAGATCTATAAATGGTAAGATTTTTTAAATAATTTTGTTTTTTTAAACCCCTTTCAAATTCAGCCAAATTCTGGAGATTAGTAAGAGCTGAGGGAAGTCTATTCCAGATGAGCGGGCCTGTTACACGAAAAGAGCGATCATAGTAAACGGCTCGATTTGACCTAGAAAGTTAGATTTAAACGATTATTAACATCTAGATCTGCTGACCTTAGCGTAAGCTGTCTATTGCTTAAGTTTTGTCGGTCACATAGTTCCAATAGGCTGGCGCCATTCCTTGCAATGTTTGTCATTAAGCCGATCTTAAACTCAATTCTTTTAGGGCATCGAAGCCAGCGAAGACGATCCCTTAGAAATGGGGTTATACGACAATACTTAGGATTCACCAAAAATCATTCTCGCCGCAGCATTAAAAGTCAAATTAGTAAAAACTTTAGCGGCCCGATTCAAAATGTTACATGACGTAGTTCTTCGCCTTAAGGCTCTCTACTAGCAACCCGGAGGTCCCGGGTTCAAATTAAATTTTATTTTATTCTATATTCTTACTATTTCTCAATTTACCAATAATATATAGTATATTTGCGGCACGTCCTAGAGTGGAAGATACTCTCAGTATCGCCCTGGTGTAAGACCACTATCCAGAAATGAAACATTGCTTGAAATAGCTTTAACCGTGTTTGGTGACCAGATCTGAATAGCCAAGTACTTTCCAACCTTCCTCTACCCCATCTCCATCCCCTCCTTATACCTTCAGCCTCACAACGTACGCCAATTAGGGTTGCAATAGTCTCACTGGCTCCAGACGTTTGGGAGTAGTTGGAAATCTAGTGCGGTTTCACATAATAATAAAAAAACAACATTTTCCGCTTATTGAAACGATGTTCAAATCTTATGAAACTTTGTAAATACTCTTCTATCTCTCCCACCCCACAATGATATATTGTTCTGATGCCCGAGTTTGCACGTCCGTACATGTTCACCGACCCTTTTTGTTATAGTCCTCTTTGTTTGATCTCGATAAACGTTGTACCCTGAACACCCAGGTAGATTTCACCTGTTTCAAGATGAAACTTGTCTTTGGCGGACCTCAGAAGATCTTGAATCTCTTACTCGAGTTTTATGAGTGCAAGACTGATGTAATCATAATGAGTAAGATTAATTAAGGGACGCTTAGATGGTTTGGGCAGACGTGGCACGATCAAGTGAATCAGATACTCAAGTCGGGCCATGTCAAAAGTCAGAATAATAGAAGAGTATGTATGAGACGATGTATGAATGTGAATGAGGCAAGAAGTGTGTGCCAAGACCGAGATGTTTGGCGGTCTGTCCTCTCTGCCTACCCCTGCGAGAAATGATTAGTTAGTTAGTTAGAGTTTTATTCTGTCAGTAAGTCAAAAAAGCTTAAGTTTGTTCTGTAGCTAAATGAAGATAGTTTTAAGTTTGTTCAATATTCTGTCAGTAAGTCAAGATGCCCAAATCTATTGTTTAATCCGTCAGTAAGTCAAGGCAGCTTAACCCATATTATCCCAAGCATATCTAGACTTGTACGATTTTGATGAAAATTTGGTCTTAGCACCTTATAATGTATGTCATAAAAAATCAATTTAAAAAAAAAAACAATTTCATTTATTTGCTGAGTTTTGAAACCGATCGATAAATCGATCAGTAGGAATATACCTACATGGGTTGTATTCATAAGAATGTTACTTATTGTGAAATAAAAAACTGTGTATATACCATACTTTATTATTTTATATAAAAATTATATATTTTATAACTGTTTGGAATTAATTAAGACATTTTGAATGGAAAATGACAGAACATTTCTGATGTAAAGCGACATAGCACGTTGAACATTTCATAAATGTATTTTTATGACATAATCCACATCGGGTAGATTTAATTTGGTTGACAGTGTGATGGGCCTTTCCATCTAGCCATAAGGCTAGAAGAGTCTGGAACCCGTTTTATAACAGCCAGTAATGACCTAGGCACCAAAAGTTTCCCAACGGAGGTGTTGGAGGCTTCTTTCATTAGAAAATATGTCGTAACTATATACCTGGTAAATGATAATAGATCATGACAACTACTGTTGCCCTTTTTCGATGCTGGGGATATTTTATATAATTGAAAGGCATTATTCACACACGAATTGAGAGGGAACATAAGTAGTTGCCAATACCATCTCTTCAGCCTAATGGAAATTCGGTAGCATCCCACATTTTGATCTAGGCGATCTACGCCGCCCATTATTTATTATAATTTATAAAACACCTGGGTTGATCAACATCCTTTTTTTGTTTGTCACAAAAACGCTTGACCTTTCCTACAGGTTGTACACCATACTGCGTAGACGCAACCGTCACAGTAACTCTAAAATTGTGTTTCCCTTTCTGAATGGTATTTTTTTCAGTTTCTGAACGCAACAGCTCAAATACCTCTTCATCAAAAAACAACCTTAAAAATTGTATTGGTGTTTCAACATCTTCAAGGAAACTGGGTATTGTGGTCACTTGTTCAGGCTTATCTGTAATATCTATAGCCCTCCAACGTCTAGATACTGGAACACGTTTTTTTTCTGCAGAGGTGGTTTTGCTGATGATGTACTAGGCGTAGGTTGGAGAGTGTGATCGTCCAAGAAACTGTCTTTCACGTCAATACAAGTTTCTGTAGCAACAGTGGCCCTAAGTTCAGCTTCTGCTTATAGTTGTTGCCTCGACAAATTATTTATATGGGTAGATTCCTCGTCACCACTATCTTCGTCACTTTTATCATAATTATCTGGTGGAGTAATATAAATATCAGCCGATAAAATATTCGTGTCATCTTCCAGATGTGAAATAATTTCATTTACTGACAAACTGTAACAAAAACAACAAAAATATCTAACTAAAACCTTCATATGAATGCATAACAACACACTGGTATATCATCCTACTGATCGAAAAATCGATCACTTTATAAAAAACCAATTTTTCTACCCACAATCAATTTTATAATAATTTCAATATGTTACAATATTGTGACCAACATTATTCTAAGTATAAAACCACAAACATAAATAGAATTATATTATAATATACCAAAACTACTTACGTTTTACGACAAGACAAATTTTTTAAGAAAAATTGCCTTACAAACAGTTTAAATTGGAATAATAAACGCGGGAATTGTGAAACGTCAAAAATACTTCTTGACAACTAATAGTTTCAGGTGTACCAATATAAAAAAATTAACAACGAATGTGTTCAAAATTTCACATAAAAAAATTAAGTATCAACCGATCAAATAACCGATCACTAGGAAGATATGGGTTAAGTGTGTTGAACATTATATCAGTACCTAAGTCAAGACAGCTATGTTTGCTCCATAATATTTTTTCTTTAAAAATATCATGATAGTTTAAATTTGTTCTAACTCATATGTCAGTAAGTCGAGACAATTTAAATTTGTTCTAACTCATATGTCAGTAATTCGAGACAATTTAAATTTGTTCTAACTTATCTGTCAGTAAGTCGAGACAATTTAAATTTGTTCTAACTTATCTGTCAGTAAGTCGAGACAATTTAAATTTGTTCTAACTTATCTGTCAGTAAGTCGAGACAATTTAAATTTGTTCTAACTCATCTGTCAGTAAATCATGACAGATTAATTTGGATTTAACTCATCTATCAGTAAGTCAAGACGGCTTAAGTTTCTTTTCATATTCGTGTTTCACGCTAGCTTCTGGTTTGCGATATCGTTTTGTAAGAATAACATTATATGAGTTCCCATAAGATGTCCTCATTAGTTAAATGATAAAATAGCGAATTCATTAGGCATTTCGAATTTCCCAAACTAAAAGTCTACATAAAATTATCATTTATCTGCGTGAATAACTTATCGGTATCATTACTTTAGCATAAGTTATGACGGAGGAGCGATTTTTGTGTCATTAAGGCCAGAGAATTTGAATAAATATCTCGAATACTTAGCGGCTAATTTGAGGAATTTTTATTTGGCTGTGAAATGAAATTCAAATCAATATTTGTTACATGAAGTCACTGTAGGCAGATATTGTCCTGCCATAGAGAGCTACAATGAACGACTAAAGCCATTTCAAGCAACATTTCCACTCTAAATAGTGTTTTTTTACTTGGTTAAATTAGTAAAGGTATTACTGCTATGTATGCATCCCGAAGCAGAGAGCGGGTGTAAACTGTTTTTTTTTTAAATTTATTTATTTCATCAAAAAATTACAGAATATATATATAATATATCATTAGTAAGTTGTATAATTATATGTCAGTTAGAAACAATGAAATTGTTGAAAGAATAATGTTACAATAATACGGCAGTTTCTAATATAAGAAAAAATATATATGAATGTAAGAGTGTTATATAGAAATGGCATAATATATTATATTTTAGGTTGTGCATAACCTGCCTCACTAGGCGAACCTGTATTGAGGCAGAATTTTTAGTTAATTATTTCTCCATTTTGTCTATGGTTTGCTAATATGTAAATGTTTAATATGGGTTCCCATACAGCAATCCATTATTTTAGGTTACATTATTGTTTACATATTGAAGATACAGATAGAATAAGTTTAAACACAATACATACTATAATAACTCACTGTGACAAGGCATTTGGTTACTTTTCATTATTGTTTGCATTTACACAATACGTATATAGTAAGTTTTAGCACCGTACATACTGCAATAACTGTCAATGACAAGGCGTTTGGGTGAGGGCACCAGTGTAGGCTCGATCATTTGAATAAATCCAAATTTTAACATTTTTTTTAAACTCTTTCCGTGTTTGACTCTCTTTAATATTTTCCGGGAGCATGTTGAAGATCTTTGTGGCAAAGTAGCCAAAGCTACGTTGACCAAAGGTGGAAGAAAGTAGTAAACTGTACGCCCAAAGTTTAGTTTGAGTTTACGATTAGTTTGAGTTTACGTTTAATTTGAGTTTACGTTTAGTTTGAGTTTACGTTTATTTATTTATTTATTTATTTATTTAGAATTTACGTCACAAGTGCCATTTACATACAAAGTTTTTATTTTATTTTTTTACATTTCCATAGTGCAATATTAAATTTTGATGAGAAAAATTAAAGAATTAAATTTAGTAAAAACATAACAAATAAAATAACAGTAAAGAAAGAAGCAATGACAATAGCCTGTTATGTAGTGACCTCATTAGTTTGAGTTTACGTTTAGTTTGAGTTTACGTTTAGTTTGGATTATGTCTAGTTTGAGTTTGCGTTTAGTTTGAATTTACGTTTACTTTGAGTTTATAGGTCTAAACATCCGTAATGAAGTTCCGACACATCCCTGATGTATGGTTGTCGTAGAACCAGCTGAGGAAAGTAGAAATTAAATTCCTGAGATTTGTGTCTATAAAACCACGTACGACCCCATTGTGGATCGGTAGTTTCAATTCTTATAAATATTTTAAGAGTTTTTTTTTATCTCGGCTAGCTTACCAGAAACTTGAAAAACACGAAAAAGTCAACTTGTTCTACGCTATATACTATGCAAAATGTTTTCTCTTTGTACAATACGTATGGGTAATACCTACTTGTTATGTTGTTTTTTCGCCGAGCAGCCTTTGGTAGCGGGGCCGGTGGTTGTGGGGATGCGACTCGCAGTTCGCATCCCGGCGAGGAATGCGGATTGGCCGGACTGGTCCCGGCCCGTTCCCACGTAGTGCGATAACGCAGGCTTCCTAAACTGCACGCAATCCATTTTTGTATAAAATGGTTTCAGCCATATGAATTGGTTTCATGACAAAACAGATCAGAAAAAAGTGAGAAAAACAAACACACCTAACGTAACCTGTTCTTTTATCATGTTTTATATTCTTTTATTATTTTAGAGTAATTAAATATATGTACTGTTTTAGAATTTTCATTCAATAGCACCATTCATTCCTCTTGTCATGTATGCTATGCTGTGCTAGACCATCTGTTCCGCCGTGTGGTATCTTGAACAAGTCTACGGTTGAAGTTTTGAGGATGGGCTCTCAATAGAGTTATATGTTAAAACTTAGTATGTATTGCATAATGTGTGGTTTCTTGGTAAAATCTATTCGTTGCCTCAATAATTCCGTTTGGTACATGAACCTCGGATAAGTTCCATGCGTCCGCGTATATTATAGTTTTACCTCAGCATATAGACGTCTAATTTTTATCTGGATTTATTCCAAAGTATTAATGTATTTTTAGTCCATACACCACTAGCATATTTCAGTTTGTTTCAGAAAATGCCCATGAGGCTATTACACTTTATAAGATGGCCATGTTTACAAAATAATTGCTTACATTACAATTTAACAATGGTTTACAATTTATAAAAAAAAAAAGTGTAGTCAGCCCATACCGACAGAGACTTGAGAAACCGTGTTCCATTCTCTTACAAACTCATCCTTTAGCTGGGATCTCACCTGTTCTATTCTTTGATCTATTTCATAGAATCTATGATATATATAAGTATGAACAGGCTTTTCTATGGAATAGAAATCGAATGATGAAACGATGTTAACGATCTATTATATAGATTTTCATAGAATAGATCGTTAATACGCGCCATTTGTGGTGAGGTCTGCAGTCTCTATGCATAAATCTTAGTGTTGAAAGTTGTTTAAAAAATAATAAAAATACGCGAGACACAGTTTTGGAAGCACTGTTTTACCTGCATTTAAATGCAATATGCACATTCCGCGTGCCTTTAAAAACCTTCAGGAATATCGCACAAACGGGGTCGCGATGCCATCGAAGTATTTTTGCATATTATCGGGCTTATCTTTATAAAATGCATACGATCTCTGTAGCGTCGTAGCGGAGGCATTTGACTTATACTCTCAATGTAGCCCTGGAGAAAGACCGCCATACAGAATCGAAACGTTGCTTGAAAAAGCTTTAGCCGTGTTTACTGACCAGATCTGAAATGCTAGGTTCTTACCAACCTCCCTCTTCTTTATATTCTTAACCTGTCTGCTCCCTTTAGCCCCACAACTTAACCCAATCTCATACATACTCTTCTGTTAAATCCTCATTTCTATATTCACCTGCTCAACCTTTTCAAATCATCAGAGCGTCCCCCTTACTGCTTGAATTCTTTCCACATTTTTAACACGTCATACGAAGTTTTGCAACACATACGCCTCAGAGATCTCATTCTTCTTTTAACCTTCCACTGCCAGTTCCGCGCCTCTCTGCCATACTTAAAGGTTGGTTGCAAAACTCAATTGTGACGTGATAGCCTTGCTTCGAATATACAAATACGTACTTTATTTCTATTTTCTTCTTTGCGCATGTTTGGATTTCATTGAATTCAACCTTTTAAACATGGATTAATTAAAGATTAAATCGTAAATTATTTATTTTAGCACATCTGAAATTAATATGCATTACCCAATTACAGAATGTACAAATAATGGTGGAATATGTTAATGTTAATGCAACGGGTGCCATATTAAATGAACCGGCACATTTGTTAACATTTAATGACAATGTTGAAGTGGCCATAGAATGGAGTTTATGAGACAGGCCACATTATGAATGCCAAATGCAAAAAACACAGTCATTAGTATGCAGAAGCCAAAAAGGCGAAATTGCAATGAAATAATATTTATGTGAAATGCCGTACGACTTTTATTATAGCCTTGAAATAACATTACACATTATATTACGAGAATTTTATAAGGCAAGACTTTAAGATTAAAATTACATGCACAATAGTGCAGAGTGAATTTATCTATCCCTTTGTGTTCAATGAACACGTAAAGTACGTAAATTTTAAGCTCAGAATTCCAATTGAATACATTAATTATGTCGGTTTGACGAATCAATTGCATCTAATAACACTGTCTGACAGGAGAATTATACCAGACCTGGTTGTGTTACACAGAGTCTTAACAACGTAATTGATAGTCCTGCCATCGTCGCCACCATTAAATTCCATGTGCCGACTAGGAATACAAGACAAAATATAACATTCTTCTGCAATACTTACACAAACAACTATCAGACACACTCACTAACCAATAGGATGCATGATCTGGGCAACAAGTTTGGGGGTACTATTGATATATCTATTGACTCCATTTTTTTTTTGGTGTTTCTTTATTCATAAAAATTTAAATGATTACAGTTTTTTTGTTTTCTACAGCCACCATACTAGGCACATGCCCTTATTATGGTAGCCATATTTCTTTAGATTACAATGTTAAGATGTTAGGATATACAGAAATAAGATAGAGAAAAAAGATATAAAAATGAAAATAAGAAGAAAAGGTATGAATATAATGGAATAAAAGAGCAGTTAATTTAATTTAATGACACGAGACATTCTTTGCAATAGTTCCTTCCTTTTACCAATAGCCAATTCTAAATATTTTTTATATAAAGATGTTCGGTTTCAGATTTTCTGGTATCTATATTGAGTGAATTGAAAATCTTGGGAGCAATATAGGAAAATTGTCGCTGGGCAAATGCTGTTTTTGTTGGAGGTATTATACATTTTAGGTGTGACGAGTAACGCGTATGAATATTTTGTTGCGTTTTTTTGATGATATTTTTTTCCATGTGTATAATAATAATAATTGGATAATTTGTAGAGCGCCGTTTTTGTGAAAATTGTGTATATAAGAATAGTCTTAATATCATTTATAGAATTAAGCGTAATCTATACCAGCACTTGGTTAAATCCTACAAATTAGAGTAGCGTTGGTAATGGCATCCCCAATTGTGGTATGTTGTGAGGCTGAAGGCAGAGGGGAGGGAATGTAGATGAGGAAAACAAAGGTGGGGAAATACCTGGCTATTCAAATTTGGTCACCAAACACGGCTAAAGTAATATCTTGCATAATTTTGATTCTTATTTTTGGTCTTTCACCAGGGCGATACTGAGAGTATTATTTGCACTATAAGGTTGTGCTTCTGCATATTTTCATGCAAGCCAGGTATTTAATTTAATATATTCATCCATAAATTGCAATAAAATATAATGCAAGCCATTGTACCCTTTCAGTGTGTGCAGATTTATTTATTTTATTTTTAGGTTCATGAAAAGGCAACCCTTTCTCCTCGGGTGGATTTAACCAATAAAACAATTATCGTTCCTTATTCAAACGAAATTTGACGTTTTAATTTCACTCGAGCACTTTTGAATTTGGAACGTTAAAAAATAAATAAAAGTTAATTACAAAGGATTAAAGCAAGTGCCATTCTAAATGTTGAAAGGCTGTTTTTTCATTTTTTAATTGCTTGTTTTTAACAATGAATTTAGATGAAAACAAAATCTTCTGTCTTTTATAGTGGTTTTTTTTTTTTTCATCGTAATAGACCGGTGGCTGAGTTGACAAAGCATCGCGCGTTGTGAGTTCAATTCCTCGACTGGCTAAGTCCTTATTTCGACACAAGCAACATTTTCGCTTACTTATTTGGTAGTAGTAGGTTTTCAAATATTGTCAGGTTATTCGTAATCCGGGAATGTTTGTCTTTCTTGTTTAAAAATCTGGTTCGGTAAGACGCTAAGAGGCGGTTGACGGCCTCCGTGGTCAAGGGGTAAAGCTCAAATTCCGACGTGCGCAAGTAAATTTTATTTGATTAATTTTCGTTATTTCACAAATTGACAATTTAAAATCAGTAAATCCTAGAGTGGAAGATACTCTCAGTATAGCCCTGGCGTAACACCACCATTCAGAATCGAAACGTTACTTGAAATGGCCTAGGCCGTGTTGGGTGACCAGATCTGAATAGCCAGGTAATTCCCACTATCCTCCTTCCCCTAACCACTACCTTCAGCCTCACAACATAACCCAATTGGAGATGTCGTAGTCTCACAGGCTCCAGACGATTGGGAGCAGTTGGGACTCTTGCGGTTTCACATAAGAAAAAAAGGTTATCCAATAATTTAATTTACTATTTACAAGTGTCAATATGGGTTGGAGCCAGTGAGACTACGGCACTTTCAATAAGTTTGGGTATATTGTCAAGCAGAAGGAAGCGAGGAAATAAAAATATATTTATTAATGAAATAGGGTAAGTACACATAAAATAGGATTTAAATTGTGTTGTTCATATTGTGTGATTTTAATACAGGGTTTTCCAATAAGAGGTGTTATTTTGATATTCAATCGTAAAAGATCAATGGTTTCGTTGCTTGTGTGGCACGTAGCGCCGACTTGATGAAAGTAAACGTTGTCCAGATCAATACCATGCAATTCCGGCCATAAAAAATCATTAATCATTTCTCGGTAGCGCAATCCATTCACCGTAACTGTTGCTCCAGCCTCATTTTCGAAAAAGTAAGGTCCAATGACTCTGCCGGACCATAAACCGCACCAAACAGTCACACATTGAGGATAGAGAGGCTTTTCAACAATAACTCTTGAGTTTTCCGAGCCCCAGATGCGACAATTTTGCTTGTTGACGAAGCCACCGAGGTGGAAATGGGCCTCATCACTCAAGATGATTTGCATTTGATTCACTCAAGTGAATTTTCATAATTTCAATGCGTTGTTGAAGCGTTTATCGTTCCATTTTTATTAATGGTGTAGTTTCTACTTGTCAAATGTCAAAAAATGACAGCTTCAAAAGTAACATCTACCGAAATAGCGGGCTATTCAAAATAACACCTCTTATTGGAAAACCCTGTACTATTGTATGGAAGCGTTAGCTTGTGGTTGAGTGTACAGTACATTCCATTGTTTCACAATTAGTAATAGAAGATATAGGGAATAGGCAGGTTGGAAAATAGTTAAAATTAATTACTTGATTTTTTACGGGTTTCAATTCTGAATGGTGGTCGTTTACCAGGGTGATACTGAGAGTATCTTCACTGTGAGACATGCCGGTAATTTACTATATGTAATTATGAAATGGCACAAATTAATTACCTCAAATATATTTCCGCGCGCCGCGAACCCTCGATCTCTGGATTTGTAGTCGAGGATCTTAACCGTTTAAATACACAGGCTGTTAATTGAAGAGACTTGATATTACAGCCTTCTTGTAGATATGTATTCCATGCAGATAAATACATCAGTTGCATCTGCGTAAATGTTATCAACCGTATGCAATCTAAACAGACAAAATAAACTCCATAAAGGCATTTATTGCAATCGTAAAAGCCTCTGTCCCTCGACTGTGCCAATCCCCTCGCGAATGGCCATTGCCGGCAGTAAATTGGCAAATAGGTTCTACAAAGTGTGTCGAGTACAGCAGAGGGTTCCGCGTACCTTTACGTACTTTACGAGGAACTATTTGCTGAACGGAACCTGATTCAATAACATTAACAGCATTTCCTCGAGAGCCTCTTCGTTGTTCATTACTACAGCACTTAACGGAGGCAGGGATGTTAATGGAGATGGGATATGGAACAAAGGGTGGGAAATGTACAAAGGTGAAAGTATATTTGATATGTTCGTTCTTTGAACTGTGTAATGTATAAGACGGTGCATTACTTCTTGGTGGTATATTGATTTGCTAGTGAGCGATACCTACAATCTCCGGACAGACTATCACTCGCTTCTCACTTCTTCCAGCTTCATAACACTCCCCAAATGAATTGGTAATGTCATAGTCGTAATGACTCCGAACAGATTTCAGAACATTGAATCTATCTATACATGAAGAGTGTCCCTGTGTGGGTTTTATTCCGAGATTGATGAAATTTTGCACACTTGACCTTCAAAAAAGGAGGAAGGTCACTGTCTTCACGATATTTAGAAAAGCCACCCCATATTCCACTGCCCTTTTTTCACCCCTTAAAGTAGAATTTTGATACTTGATGAAATTTTGCACACTAGTATTAGAATTACTATTTACATCAGATTTCGAAAAAAAAAATTTTTTTACAACTCCATACATGGATCATGCCATCTTTGGGAATGATGTGTGGGGGGTCTTTTGGGGGAGATGCAGGAGTGAACATGGGTCTTGATGAGATTTCGGTCGCGCGTTTGGCGTGTTTCCAGACTATGCACAGATGACGCTAGTTCCTCCGAGCTTATTCGATTGTAATACCGGTAGAACAAGGACAGCATACATACCCGACGCCTGTGCTGTAAGGATTGCAATCCGTTTGTTAAGAGAAGGGAATCTATCAAAAGGACCGCCCGTTTCTGCACAGAGTAAGAGTTTTTCAGGTATTTTGGAGCTTCAGACCAGAGGTGGCTGCCGAATTCAACAGTGGAGCGCACTTGCGATTTGTACAGGGTCAGCAGTTGTGTACTATTACAGTATCTGCGGGCCCCGTACAGTACAAGTACAGTACGACCAGCTTCTGGTTAAAAGAAAATATTGGCTTAATTTTTGTCTAGTTTAATATCTAACGATACTGTGTTGGGTGATTCAAATCACGAACCGTTATACCCTTCCGAGAATACAAACCACAACAAAATATCAGTGGCATATAACATCATAGGTATAAAAGACGTGTCCGTTTGTTTTGAGTCATGCTTTTCCCAGACATAGCCGGCCAGTTGATCCTAAATCTCTCCACTTCGGCAAATGACTGGTTCCACGACATTCATACCACATTACACATTACCCACAATGTGACCATGTGGTGGCCTGGTGAGATCATGTACCCAAATGGCTAGCATGAATTCTCGAATTCTTTATATGCGTTTTTCACCACGGCCATATTAACTACTTGCCGCTATGAATTATGCTAATAAATGTAGGAATTATACGTAGATATAACAGGCGATAGCTAAGATCTTATACCGAGCAGCGTATTTTGTATGTTTAGGAATGCGATTCGTAAATTTATTGCAAATTGCTTTGCATTTTCATTTTTTTACAAATATTTTTATAAAACATTCGATGGGAGCGCTCCGGATCAAAACCTCGCCATAGGCCGTATTTAGTGATCAGGTATGAATAGTCTGGTAATTCCGAACCTTCCTTTTTCTCCGACTCCGTCCACCACTTTCTTTAGCATTGTAGCCACCATAGAATAAATAAGAAAACTAGAAGTGCTTTCTATGCCACTGACTTGGTACGTTTTGGTTTTAGACCGCTTAGCACGCGGTCTGTCTCTCATACATTTGCCTGAATTTGTGTATCGCCATCCCATTTGAATGTCTTAATCATGGTTAAACACAGTTTTGTATGGAAAAAAGACTCTTTCCGTCTCTAGATTTAGAGGGCTGAATCTCCTCTCCTACTTATGTTTATTTGTGTATCCAACATCTAAATGGTAGTTGAATCTCTTGGACGGTATTCGAACGAGATTTGGAGAGGTAGTTGGACGAAGGAAATATTAAAGAACCCGGCTAATCATTCCAAAGCCGACCTGTTGAGCACAATAAAGAATGTGAAAAGGACCCGTTCTCACGTGACAAATTAGTGTAACTCGTTTACAAAAATGTTGAGCACGCTTTTGGCTCTTTTCCCAACTGTGCACCGCTGCCTTCAGTAAAGCACCTTGCATTTGAAATCCTATAGAACAGCAGAACAGCATTTCCACCTTACGTCTAAACCAGTGATCTTTTTGTGAAGATAGCGAAAGGGTGTTTAGCGGAGTGAGGATAACACTCAACAAAAGATATTCTAACCTCCAAAATTTTTGTTTTACATCCTTTATTTTATTTATTGCACAGTATTTCTCATAGTTTCCATCCCCAGACATTCAATTTACCACCCCTTTTGAAGATCTTTGCCCCCCAAGTAAGTGACTCACCAACTGAAGAGATAAACTGACAGATGTGTGTTATGGGCGTGTCGCATGTCCTCAAGTGGGCTCATTTTTTCCTTACTTCTAGTGTTAACATTTTGATCAAATATTTTCAAATATGGAAATTCTTTTTTATTCAGATCGATATCATTGCTGAGGTGGAAGAATAGGAAGAAAAAAATATTTTGGCGACTTACGTTTTCTTTCAAATCGGTGACAATATGTACTGAGTAAAGACCTGATGAAATACCACCATTCAGAATCAAAGTTGATAGAAATGGCTTCAGTCTGTTGGTCAGATCTGACTAGCCAGGTATTTCCAGACCTTCCTCCAGCGCATCTCCTTCTCCTTCTTCTCACTGTCTCCGGGCAGTTACTCAATTTTTTTTTAAAAGAACGGACTTTTATGAATTATGTTCGGAACTTAACCCAATCTAACTCTGCTTATGATTGTATGGTGATTTTGCATAAAAACGGCGCTATACAAGTCATCCAAATATTATTAACATAACTTTAACTTCATCTTTTCAATCTTTACTGTGTAGTTTTCGTTTTAGTTTATCTAGGAGTCGAAAAGTTTTAAATGAATTAACGATATCCATTTTGTTTCTAAATGGGTATTATAGTTTACAATTCTAGTGATTTTTTTATTCGGTGGACTCGCCCCTATTCTCGCCCAGCCTCTCTGGAACTGTCAGCAAGGGTGTCCAAATCTAATTTGCGACGCGAGCCACCCCTTGAGTGGTCTAGTTACTATAGGGGTTGTGCCCTGTGCTCAAAGCACCCTTAAACGGGTGTCGTTCGTTCGATCCTTTCCGATCTGCCATCGCTTTTCTGCATCGATGGTTGATTTACCGTACAAATTGCAAATTGATGGAGTGATTTTAGATGGTGATTGGAGAAGGGAGAATTTGGGCTTATTGCTTTACTACCAGGTTTAGATTTTTGTTTGAAAATGTTTATCAAATTATTTGGCTTATTTTTTGGAGATGTCGATTTGTAGATTTTGTTTGAATGTGGATGTTGATAAAATATATATTTTTAAATGGACTCAAATTCCCTATTACTTTAATTTCATGAATGGCTTATATCATTGTGAAAATTCCTTTGATCTTAAGAAGCAATTTAATCCTAGTCGACATTATATGCATCGAAGTTTTTGCTGCTTTTTTATTTTTATTCCTTGGTTTTGATGCCATACTTGAATGGGTTTTCGATGAGTTCCTTCTTCACAATCGACTACATATTTTCGATAGGATTCATATCGAAGCTATTTCCAGACCACGGGAGCGATGGAATTTATATTTCTTGAAGGTATGTGTGGACAACTTGGGCATTGTGTCAGGGAGCCTTAACGTTTATGAATATTTCACCATTTGGAAACCATGGTTGCCATAATAGGTTTCTCATGTCTATGTTTGCCATTTAAAAAAACTAAACACCCTACAACAGATTGTTAATCCAATTACAGTACAATCTTCTCATTCTGACGCTCTTAACACCTCGAAAGATAATCATACAAAAAAGTGTTAAGGCTATTTACAGAGAAATTAAATACATATACTGTTTCTGAGATTTCATTCAACGACGACATTACTCGTGTCATGCTATGTTATGCTAGTACATCTGTTCTGCCATGTGGTATCTTGAACAAGTCATGGCGCCGACTACGGCTAAAGTTTTCATTAATTATAATAATTATATTAAAACCAAGTATTGCAAGATTTGCATAACGTCTAGTTTCTAGGCTTAATCTATCTGATGCCTCAAGTTGGTCTATATGGTGCATGAACCTCTGATAAGTTCCATGCGTCGATAAGTTCAATTTGTTATGGATTTGAGTGGAGTCCACACCACTGGCATACTCCAGCTTACTTGTGCATATATTATTATAATGTCTTTGAATCTATCTGCACACGTCATTAGACTTAGACATTATTATAATATATGCACAATGGATTTATATATGTATAATATGAATAAGTACAATGTACGTCTAGGATAAGCTGCAATACAGCCGTGAATACATTATGGCCCGGTCAACATACGTTTCTGACTAGGCAGTGCTTTTTCTAAGAAACTAATCTTGTGCAAGATTACAATTTATTGCTCAAAAATATTGTTAAATTTTTTTGTAATAAGGTACTTACTTACTTGAAAATGATTTTGTATAGTTTCATATAAATACAGATTTGTTATACTATGTCCACATTTCAAATGATTATATCTCCCGTATTAAGGCTCCGTAGTAAGCATTCAAAAGAAAAAAGTTGGTTTGAAAGGGAAATTTGAATTTTAGATTGTGCGCGTTCATATAAAAAAATGTTTATAATTGATATATTGTGTAAGCGAAAACATTTAATAAAGCATAACCTTTTAAAAAAAGAACATATATCTCTCGAAAACTGTCATAAGTAACACTAAAAATGTCATCGGAGACAAAAAAAATTATATTAATTTTTTTACTCCAAATAATGTTGGGAATCACTGGTTAAAGTAAGTCAAGTACGCCCCTTAACACCCTGTATAGAGAATATAACAACTAAATATTTAGTTTGACACATTTTGACACTTCTTGTAGTTTTCAGTAGATGCACTTTAACTGTTTATACACATTATATTATTTTTTTAATGTTTTTACTTCGCTCTTAAATTTCAAATTTCGTTATTTTATTGGTCAATGATATAAAAAAATCCTTTCAATGTGAATGTATAATGACTGTCTATAACGCAAATAAAAAATATATTGTTAAGTTTATCAACCTTTTGCAAAAATGAATGTTTACCATTGTATGTTTGTATTAATTAGTTATGTTGCCGGTTGGTTAAGGTGTACAAACACACGTCTGATTTCTGAATACATAAAACGGGGAACTACCGGTGAAAATAATAAATAAACATTCTCAGTAAACATTCCCGAAGTAATTATCATCAGAAGGACCTTGTAAAAAACTTGTCTTGCTCTTTTCGGTGTGGGATGAATTCAACTTATTCAAAATTAATTAATTAGTGATCAAAAGACAGAATGTGCGACCGAAAAAGATATTTTGGTATCTCTGATTAAAATTCTGTATTATCATTTTGTAGAAAGCACTTACATAACGTGTAATTAGAAAATCTTAGTTTTTAATTAATAATATATTTGTGGTATAATTATATTGATTTTTTTTTTGGTATTATGTCGTGTTGCGTTTCTTTATTCTTTAGCTTTAGCCAATCAATGATTCGAACAGCGTTACAGTATTCATCATCAGGTAACGCTGTTCGAAACGTTGGGTAAAGAAGGAGCGCAACACGGCATAATGCCCCAAAAATAAATCACGGTAATAGTTTTGGTCGTGAAAATCTCAAATCATATCTTGTGGTGTAATTGTTTAATTTGAATATTACACCTATAATCTTTTTGAAAGACAAATAAAAGGAACGTTCTGATTTAACAAAATGTTAATCTCTATTCGTATGTAGTGTGAAATGTTATTTTTGCATTTATTTTATTTATAAAATACATGATAATACATTGAAACATTTATTTATAAATGATACATTAAATCACCATACTAGGCGACTGCCTGTTTCGTGGTGACCAATGGAATATAGTTATGTGAGGTCTAGTGTGAACATATAAAAGTTTATAACGGAAATAGAAAATATAAAATAGAAAACAGAAAAACTAAAAATAAAGAATATAGAAGAATAAGACATGCTATTATGAAGGATTAGATCATATACATAACTCTTTTTTCTAGTTGTGTATGTGTGCATGCTTGCATAAGCGCGTAAATACACGTATACACACATACATCCACACACACATATTCATATACATAGACGCATACATATATGTACATACTTATTTATTCACACATATATTTTGATTGACATTATCTGAGTATGAGAAACAGGCTACTAACACTGTCACATTCACTCATCAAATTCCACAAATTTACATATACCCTTTCTGTGTGGAATTTTTCGGTGAACGTAACTTTTTTTTGAGTTAGCAATGTTATTAACGAAAGCTGTGGAGCTATGAATTATCCATTAATGTGTCAAAAAATGAGGCAACCATGTTTTGTACCATTTTTCTTTAAAAACTCAGTAATAAAAATAAGGCGAATCTTGGTCCTGGTACTTACTTCTGGTTTCATTAATTATACATTATAAGGGATATAATTATACTTATTGGGGACAATTACCTCGAACCAGTTATAATTTAGATTTTCCTACCCGTATTATTTGGATGAATAGATCTGAATTAAGAATATCTCAAACATCTTCAATGTGCTCAATTCGGTAAAGAAACGATGGTGACCTATTTGTAACAAAGTCATCAATATTATTCAAGCAAAATTAAAATTAAAATATCAGCCCGTAAAAAAATAAGTTTTTTTATTGCAATATTGTTTATTCTGAATTTTAACTATGAGATCGATAAACATGACGTATAATAATTAGGTGCCAATAGTTGAGTGGATAAAGACCTTGTCCTTCTACGACAGAGTTCTTGGGTTCGGTTCCCAGTTGAGACCGTTATCTTTTTACTTTCGGTGTCTTGTTCTGTTTCACGTTTCGTTTAGATATGTTAGTATTATCTTCTTCAATGGTAAAATACATCCATCTAAAATGTCTTAAATTACAATGAAGTAAAAGGAAAATTTTGTTTTCTAGAGACTCGAAATTAGGATTTAAAAGAACCGAAATGTGATTATTTATTTATATTTGATTAAGGCGATGCCATACGTAGTAATGCAAAATCATGTGTTTTTGTTTTGAAAATTTGGTCGCCTAGAAATGTTTCAGATGCCTTAATTAAATACTGCGAGTAGAATACATCTTGGCTTTTGAAATAATCGAGTATTTTTTAGATAAGTCTTTTTATAAGCCCAGAAAAAAATAATGTAAAGGCCTATGAAAACTGTTTTAATGTTCAAAACCTCCTACTTACGAACCCATTTTCTGATATATTTTTATTGTATAATGTGGCAAATTAAGTTATTTATAAAATGATCGAAAAAAAAATTATGCCTGAACATCCACAAAATAAAATAAAAGGCAATTTTTGGCCATGTTTTTTTCTTGCATAAATCAAAACAGGCGGATGGTGTTAAGCGGGTATTTAAACCTTATCGCCATCTACGTAAGGGTTGTTATTGCGGCTCAATTTAAAATATTACACGACGTAGTGCATCGCCTTAAGGGAAAATAATACCTTATTCTGAGCGTTGGCCATTTTATCTAATTTGATATTTTTTATTTCTTTTATTTAAAAAACTTTGACTGAGGATTAAACCTTCCCACCTAGGAACTGGAGTTTACAACTCCACCAACCTCGCCAAATGCCGATCGGGTAGGACTGACGTTTATTTTCTATATTAACTGTTGTAATGTCATCCGAGTGATATGCGTACATGTTCGCTTGTGTGTACGTGATTGCCACTAAAATTGTCATCGACAGCGAGTCTAACCGCCGAGTTTCAGCTTGATCGGATGTCATAAAGTGGTTTAATTTTCGCTTTGATTTGAAATCATTCATTCCCGAAAAAGAAAGTGAAGTTTAAATAGATTTATTTAATAACGATACTCCATTTTCTGCTGTAGTCATTACAGTGGAACCTTAATTACATTGTGTCTGCGATAATAAAGCATTTTTTTATAATGTTGAATATAATATATCAATCTTCATTCGTTCTTCTTGTTAATTTGCGAGATATTTGGCTGTTTTAACTCGTCTTAGCAACTTAATCACCGCTGGGTTTAACGGTTCGCGACGTCGATGAGCTCAGAGACAGGCCCGGATTTAGTAGAGTTAAAGATGGTACGGCCCAGGGCCCCAAACATTGGCAGGGGTTACGCAGCATGAAAAAAAACTACGAAAAATTCTGGATTGTTGAACGTGTGCAAAATGAGTAATGATGATTTATTTAAAATCTCTTCAATTGTTAGTAATCCTGTTAAAAACGGGAATCCAAACCACTTCCTGATAAAGTGTTCGAACGCGTGTTCAGACATCTGCATTTGCCTTAATAATATATCATGACGAAATGCACAAATGTTTTATTAACACGTGTTCGGACATCGTGACAAAACATTGGTATTTAGTAAACTTAGTTTATCTGGATTCCTATCAACGCATTCATTAATGGCATTCAATTCCGTTTTTAACAGGAATTCTATTAATTTGAATAGATTCTTAATAAATTAGCAATATTTTTTATCATGGAGATTTTTTCGTGTGCTTAGAGGATGTAAGAAAAGGTTGATTAACGTTTTATTTCAAAATAAGTATTATTTTAATTAGTTGCATACAAAATATATAATGTCTTTCATTACTAGGATGTTCTCACAACGAAATGTCCATATTGAAGATAAGTGAAAAATACGTGAAAATCCTGTATATTCTCCGGGTATGAAAGTTAGCTATAAAAATCAGACTTTCCACTATTTTTTTTTTCTATATATTAGTTGCAAATTTCGTAGCAATTGGAGTACTTTAGATTCTACTATTATAACAGAGCCTGATTTATTAAAGTTAAATGTTAGATTTTGATTTTTAATTAGATTTTTGTGATTTATCGTCCCTCATCTAACACTATCCACTCTGTAACGGTTCCTTGATATGTCGTCAAAATGACAATTCAACACACCTTTAAAAAGTGACATAGAGTCATTAAAAGTGTAACACAAACGGACTCTATTGTACAGCTAGTGTAGATTTTGTGGATAGGAAGAAATCTGTATGCTTAAAAAGTTAAGCTGTACTGAAGTGTTGTCACATTTGGACATTTTGTTACCTCTTCTACTATCTGATCACTACTAAAAACATGCCAGTATTTTTTTTCTTGGGATAAAGCCGGTCCTGCTGAAGTTAAGCTCCGGGGAACTGGAATGTGGTTGTTTTTTATTCCCAGCTTTCCTGCCATCACTCGTTGTGCCTATGGTCTTTTTTTCTGGCGCCGCGAACTCGTCTGCATTTCTCCACAATGGCTTCGGAACCCGCAATTATCTTTGCAGAGCTCAATGATGAGGAGAATATAGTGTTGAAAATTGAGAAAAGTATGAATGATATTGGTGTGGTCAATGGTAACACCATTGACCAAGTATAACTAGACAAAACAACCCCAAAGTTACATTATTCGATTTGGGGTTAACTCTGTGTTATTGTGGAGCGAAGCATGCATTAAAAGAACTAGACTTTTGGAGCGTGGCATCGGAATTCCATAGTGATTTGTGTTGTGAAATTACTTATTCGCAACATTCATCTTGAAAATTTATATGACACGTCGTATCTAGTTGTTCATATATCGAAGTGTCGTACGTAAACGTTCTAGTTTGTGTACATCTGACTGAATGAAAACTATACAATAATCCTGCCTAACGTGTGTCCTATGACGATTTGAAAGAAAACTATTTCCAATGTAAATTATATAAAACCTATCGACTTTTAGGCCCCAGATATGTCAATGCCACTGATTATGTGTTTAAAAAGTTTTTTTGGTCATGTAATGTTTGATCAAATCACCATTAGTAAAGAAAAAAAATTATATTACTTCAGACACATCAGACATCATTTAAATGGCATCATGTTTCCAGAGGGGTATATGCCCCGGTGAAATATCAACATTGAAAACCCAGGCTTACCTAGATTGTGTTTACCAGATCTGAATATCCAGGTTCTTCCCAAACATTTCTTTTGCCAATCTACTTTCCCTCCCCATTTTATGGTCCCATTAGCCAATTTTTCTTCCTTTTTATTCACAAAAGTTTTCTGAGCTTTGTAAACAAAGTCTAAAGCTTCTTCATTCTGTCCTAGCATCACCTGTAGTTACTCTGTAATCAGATGCGTAATTTGTAAACCTGAATTACGCACAGTTTTATTAAATTCCCTATTCCATCTTCATGAATAACGTCTCCTTCCAGGACTAATTGCGTAATTTTTCGTACTCCCATTCCAAGCGTCGAGGCAGCTTGAACAACTATACCCGTATCGATTACCATGTAATACCCAATTAAATTTAATTATCGGATATTTATTATTACGCTTTGAGCGAGATTAGTGTTTGGTAAAAGCGGCTTAAGATTATGCACCGAGCTGGAGCAATTAAATCGTCTATAAAAGCCATTGGTTTTTGCATCTTTTTATCGAATTACTAGTTTATGTTAATTATAACGTACTATGTTGAGTTTTGAAGGGAAGGAACTTGAATTGATAACGCAGAAGAAACTTTAAAGGACTCTTGGTGTTTTATTGCTCTATCCCCAATTACATTGTGAATATTCCGGAGACCCAAACTTCCCAAGAAGACTAAGGAGGGCTTGTATTTACTATTTAAGAGTTAGCGAAGAAAGAGGAAGTATAATGAGATTCAAGCCTTTTTATAATCTGTTTTGAGAGCTTGGATCTACCGACATCTATGAATGATTTCTTTAACTAATTATCTTGTGTGCATTTATAATGCAATTTTTACCTACTTAAGAGGTGTGATTCCTAGATAACAAATTATATTATTCAATTTTAAACATATATCCCGCCAAAAAACGATTAGCAATAGAGTTTTTTTACACAAAATAAAATTACTAAGAAAAAACAATTCTAATAAAATCACTTTTAGTACTAAGGATAACTGACAATATTTATAACTTTAAATACCTCACACCATATTAAATTAACTAATAATTCATATTTACTAGATCTAACTGAAGTTAAGATAAAGAATCAAATCAATATTTTTTTTATAATAATAAAACATTTAATTTTAGGACAAACACAATACAATGATGGTTGGGCCAGGTCTTCCTTCCAGGACTGCTAATTTTGTATAATATTTTGAACAGGCACTTGCAGTGTTCTTCACTTTTCCTTTCATTAAATTGTCATCTTGACCTTTCACTTAGACCAATGTCTCACTAAAGTTTCACAAGAGGTCACGACCTCCACCACCTTTATTCATTTTGCATTTTATTTTTTATTTTTGATTGTTTATCACATAGTCTGATTTTAAATTTCCCAGCTTCTCTGAAATTTCTTCTGTTCGTTAGCGCCACACTGTGTATTGGTGCTGCCGGGTCGCTTATTATTCTCCCTGGTCCGTCCTAGGTAGGTGGTCTCCGCATTTGTTGTCCTCAATTGGCAGTAGGCATAATTTTGATATTGCCCTCTGGACCGTTCCCTGTGCTGTGTTGATGGTAGCTACTCGTACTCTTCCATCAGGTCCTGGGTGTACAGCGTGCACTCGTCCTAGCCTCCAAAAGCAAGGAGGCTCGTTATCTTCCTTCAGAATGACCATCTGGCCTGGTTGCAGCTGCCTTTGGTGGTTGCCAGTCCATTTCGTCCGGGTCTGCAGCTCAGCCAAGTATTCTTTGCGCCACCTCGACCAAAAGGATTGTATTAGTTGATTTAATTTTTGGTAATGATTCAGTCTATTGACTGCTACATTCTGCAAGTTCTGCTCCGGGATTGCTGCTAAACTCGTTCCAATGAGAAAGTGACCAGGTGTCAGGGGATTTAGGTCTTTGGGGTCATTGGACAGCGGACAGAGGGGACGGGAATTCAAGCATGATTCAATTTGACATAATACTGTGCTAAATTCCTCATATGTTAATAGTGAAGTATTTGCAACCCTTTTCAAATGATATTTTACTGATTTGACCCCTGCCTCCCAAAGTCCACCAAAGTGCGGAGCCCTTGCTGGTATGAACTTCCACTGAATAGATAAATTGGCTAAGTATTTATCGATTTTTTCATTTGAATTTTCCAAAAATTCATAGATTTCCCTTAGTTCATTATTTGCTCCCTTAAAATTAGTGGCGTTATCTGAGAACATTTTACTGGGTTTCCCTCTTCGCGAAATGAAACGTTTAAACGCATTTAGGAAGCTATCAGTGCTCAAAGACATTACTACTTCTAAATGTATCGCCTTGGAAACCATACATATAAATAGACATATATAAGATTTTACGCTGTGAGTCTTACGGCTAACACCTGATTTAATCATAATGGGGCCGCAGTAATCCACTCCGGACAATTGAAATGGACGACATTCCGTTATTCGTTCGGCCGGTAGGTCTGCCATCAGTTGTTGTTCTGTTTTCGGGTTACATCTAAAACATATAATACAGTATTTCAGAATCTTTTTTATTAAATTTTTACCCATAATTGGCCAGTATTTCATTCTTATTAACGCTAACAATGCCTGCGTCCCTGCATGTAAATATAAATAGTGGTAGTGCTTGACAATAAGCTCACTTAGTTTATGATGTGAAGGTAATACTATGGGGTGTTGTTGACTTTCCGATATCATTTTTCCGTTGGATAACCTACCCCCCACCCGGATTAAATCCTTAAACAAATAAGGATTTAATGACTTCAACCTACTACTATTCCTTACACTACCCTTGGCCTGTAAAGCCCTCATTTCTTCCGGGAATGCAAAACATTGTGCGCGAGATATTAAAATGTGAAGCGAATTTTCCAATTCGTAGACAGTTAGCGCTCCGTCACGCCTTGATAAAGAATTTCTGCAATTAAAAATAAATCGTAACATATAGGCTGCCACCCTTTGCAATTTGGTTAAACAAGAGTATCTGGAAAATATTTCCCAATCCTGTTTTACTGCTGAAATTAAAGTTATTTTTAATTTTTCTTCTGGCAGATCCAACGGCGTAACTTCACTGCTGGTATTTGGGTAATCGCCTGACGTCAACCAGGTGGGCCCATGCCACCAAATGTCAGACTTTAGTAGTTGCGACACCTTAGCGCCTCTGGATAAAACGTCCGCCGCGTTATCCTCCGATCTTACGTGTCTCCATTGTGCGGGTTGACTGGATTCCTGGATTTCAGATACCCGATTCGCCACAAATGTGTTCCACCTTGCTGGTTGTCCACGAATCCAGAATAGTGCTATCATGGAATCGCACCAGTAGGTTGTATCTATTTCATTTAAGTTCATAGCTATTTTGACATAATTAACTAACTTTGTGAGTAACACAGCACCACAAAGCTCCAGTTTTGGTAGCGATATGTTCTTCAACGGTGCCACCCTTGATTTTGATGTGACTAAATTAGAAGTTGTGTTTCCCGATTCATCAGTAGACACTATATATATACATGCTGCATAGGCTTTTTCTGACGAATCACAAAATCCATGCAGATGCAGTTTAACTTGATGTTTGCAAATTACCTTTCTCGGTATTTTTAAATTATTCAAAAGAGGTAATTCATTTATATATGAATTCCATGCGTTCATCTGGTCAGATGGAACATCTTCGTCCCACTGAATCTTAGTTTGCCACAAACCTTGCATTATCAATTTTGCGATTAAAGTTACAGGTGCTCTCAGCCCCAGGGGGTCGAAAGTAGAAGCGATACATGATAACATTTGGCGTTTACTTTTAACGCACGTTTCTAAGGGCTCTACAATGTACTGAAAATGGTCTTGCTGGTTATTCCATGACAACCCTAAAATTTTCTTTTCCTTGGGGTTATCAGTAATAATCATATCTGTTTCACTCTCTGGTTTCGAACTTATAGAGGGTAAATTTGATCTCCATTTTCGTAAATTCATGCCAGCAGATGCCAAAATGCTGCTTAATTGATATTTAATAGTGAGACAGTCTGCCTCATTTTCGTCGCCAGTTATTAGATCATCCATATAAAAGTTGTATTTTAGGATTCGACTGACCTTTTTGTATGCTTCCTGATTTTCTGTTCCTAACTGCTCCAAGCATCTGGTAGCCAGAAAGGATGATGGTCCCAAACCGTAGGTGACAGTATTGAGTTGATAGTGCTGGATTTCCTTTTCCGGAGAGTCCCTCCAGACTATGCGCTGGTAATCTCTATCCTCCGGCTGCACCAATATTTGACGATACATCTTCTCGATGTCGGCAGTTAATGCATACTGGTGCTTTCTGAAAAACAATAGTTGTGCACATAACTCCTTTTGCAAAACTGGTCCTACCATGAGGGCGTCGTTTAATGATATACCAGTTGATGATTTGGCTGATCCGTCAAACACGACCCTGGTTTTGGTTGTCGTGCTAGACTCCTTTATCACTGCATGGTGTGGCAAATAATAACAAATTTTATCTTTTGGCGCTGCTTCGCACAGCGTCATATGCCCCAATTCCTGATACTCTTTCATGAACTTTTTATAATTTAGCATCAGGTCTTTATTGGCAAGGAATTTCTTCTCCATATTATAGAATCTTTTTTCAGCCACCTTTAGGGTTTCACCCATTTGATTAATATTAGGTCGCAGCGGTAATCTTACCGCAAAACGTCCTTTCTCATCTCTTTGATGCGTGTGTAAGAAGCTCTCCTCACATGCTCTTTCTTCATGGCTTCTATGTTTTACAGGAGCTAGTTCCTCTATTTTCCAAAAGCTTTCTAATTGCTTATGTAATAGATTTAAAGATAAATGACAGTAATTTACTGGCCTTTTTGGTTTCGGAGTGGCGATAGGTCCGGATACAAGCCACCCTAATTCGGTCCTTTGTAGTGTGAGTCCTGCTTCTCCAATTCTCATTCGATCGGCATGCAAGACTTCCCAAAATACCTCCGCTCCCAACAGCATATCTATCGGGCTGGTAATGTTGAAGTTTGGATCAGCTAATTTGAGACCGCTGGGGATCCCAGTGTCCTTTTTCTGAAAGGAAATTTGCGGCAGATTACTGGTCACTTCAGATATTATCAGGCATTCTATCTTCTTTTCGTATTCGGAATAGTTTGAAGTTATATTTAATTCAACTTTAGATCTTATATTTAAAACCTTATTGTGAATTCCGGTGACTGGAATATTTGCCCTTTTCGCTTTCAATTTTAATTTATTTGCAAATTTCTCACTTATAAAGTTCGATTGCGCCCCAGAATCTAGTAAAACTCTGGCTTGAATTGACTTTCCAGCATTGTTTTTTATGTTGATGATGGCAGTGGACAATAACACGAAATTTGGTTCTACCTTCGCGGCATGATTTGATACTAAAGGCGCTTCCGTAGTGGAAGATGTTGATGCCCTTTCGTGTTTTGAATCTTCTTCCTTCTTAAAATGAAGTAGTGTATTGTGATTTTCACCATCGCATTTACGGCAATTGAATTTAGATTTGCAATCCTTTAATTTATGACCGAGGTTTAAACATTTTAAACAAGCGCCTAATTTATGTATTTTATCAATTCGTTCTTTCGGCTTTAATTCGAAAAATTTGCGGCAATAATAAATCTTATGATTATCGTTGCAATGTAAACATTTTAATTTTTGTGCGGATAGTGACACCATAGTTTCTTTTTTATAATTATGCGGATTCGCTTTTCCCGGATTAAATTTTTTATCATTATTCGCCGATGCTTCTAGTACTTGGGCCCTTGCATACAAACATTTAATAAATTCTTCGTAGGTAGGCAGATTATTTTTTGTTTGGTATTGTTCCCAATGAGCTCTTGTGTTTGAGTCTAGTTTATTTGATAATAAATAAATTAAAATTACATCCCAATTTTTAGTAGTTATATTTAAATTATTTAGCGATTTTAAATGCAATTGCGCCTCGTTCAATAAGCTTCTTATTGCGACGTGATTTTCTGTCTTTACGTCCGGTAATTTAAACAACGCGTTTACATGATTATTTATAATTATTTTTGAGTTTTCGTATCTGTCTGTGAGCATTTCCCAAGCTGTAACATAATTGTCCATATGCATAGGTAATGCAGTGATTAGCTTAAATGGTTCTCCTCTGAGACAACTCTTCAAGTAATAAAATTTCTGGATGGCATCTAAGTTAGTATTGCTGTCCACTAAAGATATAAACGCGTCTCGAAACTCCATCCACTCACAATAATCCCCTTTAAATTTCGGCAATTCGATTATCGGTAACTTAATATTATTATTTGTCTGGATTGATGATTCTTTTTTATATAATCTGTCTTTCGCGTTGGCCAATGTATTAAAATAATCGTTTTCAAAGTTCGCCCGGTCATTTTGGTCATCTTCGGGAGATAGTGCTTCTATTTTATCCTGAATTCCTTCAAAGTCATCTAGCAAAGGTTCGAAACGCTTTATACGCAATTCTAGTTCGCTTTGCGTTGAAGAATCTTTGGCTAAAAAATCACTGAATCTAGTAATTTTTCCTTTACAAATTCCCCGTTGAGCGATCAGCGATTTTAAATCCATTTTGATTCAATCAGGCGTTTACTTACAGTTCACTGAGTTATCCAATTATCACATTCACTATAAATACACTTAAAAAACACTGATAACCTCCCAAAAAACGATCGTTATTGACTTTCAAACCCGTTACAATTTGACAGTTGCACAATGACAATGACTAAGCGGTTTGATAAGTTCGCCCATAGGGTATTTCTTTAAAAAACTGCCTTACCGGCTTCGCGGGTAATTCAAATAAACATTATTTTAATCTCGGAACTAACAATATTACTGTAGTTTTTTCGCAATAATCTTATTACCTACATAACTGCAATGTCGAATTATTTTTTGTTAGACTTGATCATACAGGCTTGTAACAATTTTTTTATGAGTAAGCACAATATTGATGTCATTAATTTTGCTTCTAATTTTAAGGATTTTAATTGTAAGGTAGGTAAGGTATATGGATTGGTCACTCGCCCATTTTTGTTGCTGATGTCTTCTGCTGCTTGCTGGATGCTGGAAGCTGCATGTTGGCTGGATGTTCCTTCTTCAGTGCTGGTTCATTTTTATTGATTTAATCACTCGCGTTAAATCTTCCGACTCGTAGGACCATATGTTGAGTTTTGAAGGGAAGGAACTTGAATTGATAACGCAGAAGAAACTTTAAAGGACTCTTGGTGTTTTATTGCTCTATCCCCAATTACATTGTGAATATTCCGGAGACCCAAACTTCCCAAGAAGACTAAGGAGGGCTTGTATTTACTATTTAAGAGTTAGCGAAGAAAGAGGAAGTATAATGAGATTCAAGCCTTTTTATAATCTGTTTTGAGAGCTTGGATCTACCGACATCTATGAATGATTTCTTTAACTAATTATCTTGTGTGCATTTATAATGCAATTTTTACCTACTTAAGAGGTGTGATTCCTAGATAACAAATTATATTATTCAATTTTAAACATACTAGTTGTCGATTAAAAATACCTGACGGATTAAAACCTGTCCGTATATTAAAAATACTACCCGTGTTTACAGATTATCGGTTAAAACTTGTAATTCTATTAAAATTTTACCCAGTAATATTTATTACGGAGTCCCGCAAGGTAGCCGATTGGGACCAGTTTTAATTCCATATTTTATAAGTGTATTAATGGTGTTTTCTCGTTTGTTCCAGGTGAGTTTCCTTGCTGCATTAATTGTTGTCATCAAGAAGGTGAATGGATTGAGAGGAATCGTCTACGATAAGTTTAAAATTGTTTTGTCGCATTCCAATGTTCATTGAATTACATTTCTTATCACCGCGCGTAATGTTGACATTATTATCTACAAACGTCTAATCTTGTCTTTGCTCTTTATATAATCGTTTGCAATAATGATTATTGGATTATTTTACAATCTGATCGCTCCTATCGATTTGACACTTCAATTGATCAGATATCAAACTATCCAAGTGTAAGTTTATTTTTTGCTTTTTAGAATAAGTACACACGATTTTGAATATGATAACCGAATATGTGTAAATATGTGGGTAGTCTTTAGCCATTAATTAATTTCTAATCTTAAACGCTTTATGTTTTTATTTTTATCCCGTCTACTCTTGATAGCCTGTTGCCTATTGAAATATAATAAAACTACACTGCGTCACAACAGTGGCCTACACACACACGCCGGGTGATACGTAAGAGCTTTTCTAACACTTGCTTTGTCAAGACTCATTGTCACATCATTTTTCAAAACTCCTATGTATTAACAGTCAATTACAATTCGTGAGCTTATTATAATTCTTGTTTTCAATTCATTTATTATTAACTATCCACACACTTCCTTCCTTTTATAACAATCTCAGGCGAAATTACGTAATGATATTTTATGGACATAGGTAATAGGTACTACAACTATGTAATAACTAAAAATATCTAACTGTATCTTATTGTACTGTGTATGTCTTAACAAATAAATATATAAAAGCTGTTTTGTATGTATGAATGTGTACACCGGCGCTTGCAATACTTCCCTCTTCACGTACTCTGGCAGTTGTCTAACTCTAGTGGTGATTTTCAAATTACAGACTTTTAAAATGAACTTGTTTTTATTGCAAATTTTCGATATTGTTATTGCGTAATCTAAATCTAACTTCCAATGATATCCCACACTAAACGAGAGGAGGCGGTGTCATGTACCCACTATACAAAAGCCATTGAACATAACGTTTACTTTGTATGTTAATTCGGCATTACCGAATCCCATTCCTCAGTGTTGAGTTTGAGTGAAAATCCTGTTTTCCGACAAGAGCAAAAACAATATTGTTAATTATTGTTTGGTTAATCCCTATCGGGCAGTTATCTTTGTCAACACAGTTAGATATACATATATTGCTTGGGGCATACGGGGCAATGGTTCTTGCTTCCAAAATTAGGTTAGGTTACTTTGAAATTTGCCTATTACGTACGTTTTTTCCAACTTGTCCTTTTGGGAAATTACCTTTCGGCAGATTTTTTATCTAATAAATAAAACGACGCAATTCCCTTCAAAAGTCCCTTTTCATGCAGTTTTTTCTATTGTAGGTACGTACCTACATAAATTTTCTAACATGTGTCATTTCACTTTTTTTTATTAATTAGTCTTTGGCTTGCACATTTTTTGCCAGATTCGTGGGCGCACGTGATCTCTATTTTATTCGTATATTCGTTTTGATCTTACCGTATGTTTCATTGGATTTTGCACGGTTGTCTAATATCTTTGATTTTTGCATCTTTATTTATCTGATTCACATTCATTTATTTATTTATCCATTCTTCTCCTGCCAATTCTGTTCAACTCCCATCGTCTCTTTTTTCTGCATACTCGTTTTGATCTTCTTATTCTTTTTTTCCATAATATGTTATGATGACTTGAGATTTCAGAGTTATAATGTCTTGGGTTTTTCCATCTTTATTTATCTGGTTCACATTTATTTCTTTCTTTATCTATTCTTCTTCTGCCAATTCAACCCACATCGTCTCTATTTTCTGCATACTCTTTTTGATCTTCTTATTCCATATATTATGATAACTTGAGATTTCATTGAATTATTACAGGGTTATTGAATTCCCCTCTAATTCTGCCAGCTTTTCCTTTGAGCAGGTGTATATTTGTTTTAAAATCGCGATCCGAACAAATCATTTTTAGCTGTGCAAATATTTACTTTGCGGACTGGGTGCGATATGAAATTAGCAGCATGGTGGCAAATTACCATTATCCCAACTAAAATAATATGTATTTCCTGTATTTTCACGTAGAAACGCATTTAATTTTCTATTATTTAGAGTACCATTACTCTTCTGGTCATGTTCCCGTTGAACAAATCATCGCATTGATTGTTAAGTGTTTCTTTTGTTCTTTTAATGCTGCTATTCTTATCCATTCGAAGGCCTCTGTGGTCCATTAGACAATATACTTTAATTCATAGATAATCGAAACAAAGGGAAATATGGCGTGGAAGCGTGCCGACTGTCGCCGAGCTACAACCCAACTGCAAGGACTATCATAGCGGCTATATAATGAAAGTTAGGCGCTTGGTGTGTATGTAGAAAAAAGCTGCGGCGCCGCTGTGCTTGAATGCGTTTTAAGTAGTATTTTTTTTCATCGTCTCCATTAAACGGTTTGATATTGATGCACCAATGTATTACGGGGAATATTAAAAGTTTGAGGTACATGTAAGTATAAAAGGTCATGGGGGCATTGCTATTTTGTAACATTCGTCAAAAGATAGTTGTTCAACTTTCTGTAAGTGACATTGCAAATGTCAATAGTTAATGCAGCATCGCGCTCTGTTGATTGATGCGTCCTGATAGGCAGAAGTCATAGCTTTCGGAGCATAAAAAACATGCATGGAATCTTCCACCAATATGGTATGGGAGGGGTGGGGTGATGTTAACGACACGCGTTACGCCTGATTCATAGCCAGTCTCTCTTATTTATACTATCTATGATTAAAAAAAAAAAATACCACATTACAAAATAAAAATATTGGTGACCACGTTTTTCGTTTTGCGTTGGCAGCCACCAAACGTGTTAAATATAAACAATTTTAATTGAATTTGGCAATTACTGTCTCGACTGTGGCAAGTATTGTGATTGATAAACTGTTCCCGCTCTTTCAGAACAACATTCTGACTGGTCTATTACTTTTTATAACTCAGATAAGCGTTGGACTTAATTAATTTAAACAAGGGGCAGCCAACCGCAGCCTCTTCATTATTTTATTGCACTGAAGAATTTGTGATAAAGTTATTTTCCACGATTAATATTTAGTATTTAACCTCGTCGGCATGTTGAGTTATTTAATTACGCGAGTCAATCAACGGATGCCTCATGAACAAAGGAGGGATTATTGATGACTGGAAAAAGTTAGTTGAATGCGAAATATTAAACATTGTATTAACCTTTTTTTTTATTGTTATTAAGTTTAATTTGTAGAACTCCATTTTATTTTTTATTTTTTTATATATTCAATAATATTATTATTGGGTTTATAAAAACAGTTTATTTTTAAACAAGTTCTGCTGTGTAATTATTATTACGCGTGACAGCTGTTTCGCCCTCTGAAGGCATTATCAAACTGTGGGTAGCCCACTTACAGACGATACATTTATATTATTTCTAGGTAGGTATTTTAATTTCAATTACTGATTTCTTAATTGATTTTTGAGTAAGATATTAGAAATTATTAATGGTTATTACCCCAGCAAAGTTTCCCCAATTAGTGTAATGTTAAAAATTTGACTGAATGTCTTAATGTTAGTTATTCCCAAACGATGACTCATAGGGTTATTTTAATAGCATAATTAAGTACTTCATAGTGCACTCATATTTGAACTAGGTTTGAAGATATCTAGTAGGGGTGAACGAATTATATTTGTTTGTTCATTAATTAGAATAGCTTTCGGATTATTAGAGTTTTTGTTAATTTCTAACTGTTCTAAAAGGTTCAGTTTACGGCCTTTATTTTGTACGTGTAACGGAGTTGGTTTATTATTATCATTAAGTGAGTGATTTTCATCTAGGAGATGTTTGGCAAATTGAGATTGCATTTTATTATTATTTTTAAAAATAAACTGTTTTTATAAACCCAATAATAATATTATTGAATATATAAAAAAAAAAAAAAAAAAAAAAAAAAAAAAAAAAAAAAAAAAAAAAAAAAAAAAAAAAAAAATAAAAAAATTGTATTAACCCTTGGATTGCCATGGGTATAATGCCAGTCGCCAGCCATACACTGGCTGACACTTATGTTTAGCTACTATGAAATCGACGGTGGATGTCTTGGTTCTCCAGAGGGTTAATCCATCCAAGTTTAGCTAAAATAACATATACTAAGTAATTGAGTTCAAGTTCAATTATTTGTATATATCCCAAGTCACAGTTTAACGATTTTGAAACATGTCCAATTTCAAACCCACATTCGATCATCACAATAAGAATATCATTAGAAGTAAATGGTCGCAATGGCGAACGAACAAGATTAATAGTATAGGGAAGCCGCAATTTAGGCATTAATATTTCAACATGAGAATTACGAATGAAGCCTGACCAACATGCGAACCGCTCTGACAAGCCACTGACCACTGAATAGATAACTCCAAGAAGTGTCAGAATGGTAGATGCTCTCAATATTTCCCTGGTGAAAGACAACCATTCAGAATCTCAACCTTCCTCTAGTCTCACGATGAGATTTGGCTATTGCTCCAGACAGTTGAGACTCTTTCTGGTATTCGAATGAAGGCAATGAGGACGTCAATAAACGAGTATTGGTGTACATGCAATATTACTACATTTATTCCTAATTCATCGAACTCAAGAAGTCAATTATCCAACAAAATGCTGATTTATACTTATACATAATCCCCCCGGTAACGACCGATGGCTGGATCATCTGGATGAAACAATTTCCCAAGACCGTTGATAGTGCGACAAGTTCTACAGAAGCCGTTTGTGTTTGAACTGGATTCTACGACGCAATATTGGACTTGAACGTAGGTCAAACATCGTCAGTAGTATTAGCGGGATGAGAGATTTTTAGTAAATAACGTGTAAATTTGATCGATGTGTTGTCATTTCTCTACCTCTCGGAAGGACTAGCGATTGACGTCAACATGATTCTTCGGCAAAGGACGAAGCCATGATTATAGTCTGACTCCTACAACTATATCGAAACATTATGTCGCAAGATTACAATGTCGACTCGTAGGCCTCCAGGCAGTCCAATGAAATTGATGATCTGTTCGAGAAATAATTTCTAACTAACTAACCATCACGCCGTTTCTCCGCAGGGGTAGGCAGAGAGGACGGACCGCCAAACAACTCGGTCTTGGCACACACTTCTTGCCTCATTCACATTCATACATCGTCTCATACATAGTCTTCTATTATTCTGACTCTTAACATTGCCCGACTCGAGTATCTGATTCACTCGATCATGTCTTCCTCGGGCGTCCCCCACTTCTGCTACCATTCGCATTTGCATCATATATCCTCCTTACACTCGTTTCTTCGCTCATTCGCTCTACATACCCAAACAATCTAAGCGTCCCTTTCTTAATTTTACTCATTACGCTTACATCAGCCTTGCACTCTTTGCGGATCTTCACATTCCTCACATGATCATACATGATTTTACCACACATACGCCTCAGGGATCTCATTTCAACAGCATTCAATCTACTTTCATCCTTTCTCTGCCAGTTCCATGCCTCACTTCCATACATCAGAACTCCATTGTGGACTGCTAGGTCCGAAGAGAAAGAATTTCGATTTCTGAAAACGCTTGATCAACTTGGTTCCGATCATCGGCAATGTGACAACGACACAAGAAGAAGAACAATTTATTTTCGGGCACGCGGATACGTCCACAACACACTTCTGTCGGTTTACTTCTTCTGTTGCTAACGGTGAAAACATATGGCAGACTGAATGCCGGAGTCTTTGTTATTGAGATTCAGAGAATCAATGGGTGTCTTAAATTGTTCATTTTACTGGTTCAATGAGACGCTCATGCTGGTGGGAATTGGGAAATACATCCATTGGGAATGTGGAATATGAGATGATAAACTAGAACATTAATAATCTTGTTATTTTTAAAATTCTTATCGTTGATCTAAAAATGAATAGTTTTAATATTTCTATTTTTGAGACCGATAATTCGTGGTGGAATTCCATTATAATATATTATAATAAAACAAATAAAAAACTTTATTCCACTTAATTTTATTTTGACCGTAACCGGTTTCAGCTCGGTCTGAAGATGGCTTTGACGAGCTGAAACCGGTTACGGTCAAAATAAAATTAAGTGGAATAAAGTTTTTTATTTGTTTTATTATAATATATTATGAATAGTTTTAATTTATAAATAATTGTTTTAAACGTCGATCTCAAACTGAAAATTCCTGAAAGGTTCGTATTTTACTGAAGGCACCGGGACAAAGTGCTGCCTGGTAATGTTGGCTGGCGTGACGTCACAACCGTCTTCCATACAAACGTATCGTTTGGTGACAATTTATAATTCTCTAAATTAAAATCGTTTTAAAAAATATATTCGTTAAAATAAAAATTTAAAAAAAATCTCTGACTTACTTTCTGTCACTTAAATACCTAATAGAAACAAAGATACAGAGATGTGGCAGGGAAGCGTGCCGGCTTTAGCCGAGCTGTGACCAAACTGCACTGACTATGAAAGCGGTGGAGCCAATGAAAGTTATGCGTTAAGTGTATAGGTAGAAACAAAGGCGGGGCGCCACTTTGCTTAGATGCGTTTGCCGTAGGGATGAACGATGTTAGCATACTAATAATAGTTCAAGGCTCATCTCCATTATATCTGTTTTCTATGGTAGTACGACTAGGTTCAGAGTTAGAGTTAACGTCACTAATCCGTGGTCTTGAAGAGACGAAGAAAGAGCTTCGAAGAAGTCCAATTCTCCACGCCCAAAAACCAGGCACGGTGACTGAATGGAAATTTAAATTCCTTTTCCAGGAATTCGTAAGGAAGCCAATGAACAATTTGTACCCTGGATAATTTGTCTGTGTAATGGTAAACAGATATAATATAAGGAATTAATAGAAGAAAGGAATGCGTGGATAGTAATTACTATTATTCTGCCATCCAAATATCACAATAAAACGTTACTGTAAAGGGCTAATAATCTCAAAACTCAAATAAAAAGTTGGACACAAACATAGGGAGATCAGAAATAGAAATGATACTGACAACAAATACAGGCTGAAACAGAAACAACCCAACCGCACTAGAAAAAACACTACATAATATATTTACAATTTTTTCAGTAATTTCATATTATTCACATATGTAATTAAATTTTAATGTGTAAATGAAATTCAAGAGCACAAGAGCCATTGAGGATATCATTATCTCTACTTGTACCAAAAAAGCAAGATAATAAAACTTTTATTATCATTATTCTTAAAACAAAGACATAACAATTTGCTTTGGCGAAACTCTAAGCTTTAGCCTAATAATGGTGTGTTTTTCTGATTCAATTACTATGCTGTATTCGATTCAATTCTTATGAATCTCTTTTACCTCAAAAAGTAGTTCCTTTTTAATCCATCAATTTGTTGTTTTCTTTTTATTATTTTTCTTGTCAAAGCAGCAAGCCGATGATGCATCACCAATTATACCTGCGGCCTGAGACCGTGCCTATCTGAATTCTTGGTCCATATAAATGGCTGTACTTTAATGATGCAAGCAATCTGAACTTAATCCACGACAGAGAATCGGTCATCCGTTCATAGTAATCGGCACTCGCTGCTCACTCAGTAAATGAATCATTGTCGAGACAGTTCAACGACACATAAACAACGTCTTTGCTTTTTTCATTTTGATTTCTTTCTTGCATTCTTTTTATGGGGTTGTATATTGCATTACAAACTAAATTAAATCCCTGAGTTGATAAACCGATTGATGTGTGCTGTGGACTTGTTCGTATGCCCGAAGTAAACTCACCTCTTCCTCACCTCTGGTGAAATTGGGACAAATCATACATATTTTGGTGTAAGGATAGCAAAGCTTGCATTTTGGATTATTTTACGTTTTAATAATATTCTTATTAAAGTTTTTTTTTGTATTAGGCAATTCACCCTAAAAAGAGTGCTATGTGCTTATTAAAGTTCCTAACAGACGTAATCTAAGGAGTCAGATATATTTCATCTAGAATTATTTAAGAACAATATTGCATACTTCAATCCATTGTCTCGAATGTGTCGTCTGTACAATTCTATTGAATATAACTACATAGATATACATATATGCAAATAGTCTGGCTTATTTGATTGTGAATGTTTGTTTATATTTTTATTTACTCAATTTTTTTTCTGTTTTTTTTTTTGCTTTTGTTTTTTGGATCGTATGTTTTGTCGATATCTCTTTTTTTTGCCTTTGTTTACGTTTTGCTTTTTTATTTTTTGTTAATAATAAGTATGTATAATTATACTTAAACTGTGCATGATGTGAACTTTTTAAGTGGACTGTTGACATCTACGCTTTTTTATATATATTTTTTCGCAAAATCTTTTTTGTGTTAATAATCTGTAAATGTTCCTAAACAATAAATAAATATTAAACTTGATGTATCTTAGCTTTCGTATTGCTTTTTAAAGAATTTTGTTGCTAGTGAAGAGGGCCGTTAGTGTGTCCATGCGATACATCACTTCGTAGATTCTGATTAGCTGGTTTGTTGTTTTGTATTTTGCAAAAAGCCCCCTGGGACTTACGATAGTACTGTAATTATGTCTGCAGAAACACGAGAAAGATATCATGTGTGGGAAGCAGCACGGCTTTACCGATAAGAAAGTTGACTCCACCGTGTAGTTTTGATATCAACCCTGATTTTTTTTGTCTGCGATGCGTGGAATTGGCAGAGGAAGGAACAGAATAGATCGGATATGATATTTTTGGTAAAAATGAAAAGCCGATGGGGTAGTAACAAGTTAATTCAAAGGTAAACTTTGATTGTTTGTACATATAGAGTGGGTGGACGGATACAAGATTACCAAGAGCGCACAATCACACGCAAGTGGATGGAAAATAAGTAGTTTATGTCCCAGGTAGGCAGAGAGGCACTGTCAAAAGTAATCGAATACTACACAAGGATAACAGGAGACTGTTTTTTCATGGATGCGTATGAATTATTAAAGGTTCGCTCCAACCGCGGCGTCCAATCTGCGTTCACGGTGGCGGCCGCAGTGGCGATCTACTTGCGTGAAAAAGTCATCCACACCTACGCGTTCAGTGTCTGCGTTCGGCAAAGCGTACAACTGGTATTAAAGTTTATGGCAATGGAAATTCTTCTACTAGCAGCAGCTATTGATAATGAAGAAAAGAAAAAGAGGTGGGTTCTTAAGTATATTTGATGGTACTGATTATTCATTGTTTCAGAAAAAAGCCGAGAATTTGGCTACATAGTTTCAATGTACAAAAAGAGAGTTTGTAGTCGAATTCGATTTTTGATTTTTATGATCAGGGTATGGAGGTACAGTATAATCAATCTTAGCACTTCAGCAATATTTTTCTGTCTCTGACATCCCACGATACTCTATGACAATTAGTATGATTGCAGTAACTGATCGTCACCGTGTAAGCCACCGCGGCCGCAAGCTGGACGCTTTGGTTTGGTCCTTGAATGATATTACCATCGGATTTGTCAATACTCAAATCTGTTCTCGTTTGAATGTCAGACTTCTAAAAAATCCTGGCACGACTGAGTAATCCGGTAAAATGGTATATTCACAAGACTCAAGATGAGTACAAATATAAACACCAAATTTTTGTAAAATCCATAACTGGCCTAGCGCGCTGTATACAGCAGATATACTCTTCCATAGTAGTACGAGAGCAGACCAAATGTGGAAGTCTGCCGTCATTGTGTCCGCAGTGCATTGTGCTTTCATCCCACGATGCGTTTTCAACCTGGGGTCCGCGGTCCAGACATAAAATTAAAAACTTAATTTGTCAAATAAGATTTCCTCGTATTCCGTCGATTCTATACCCTCTTCCACCGAACACAATCTGCTAAAAAAATCTGAAACGGACCGGCTTCGCCCGAGCTTTGATATTGAATAAATGTTGGCTAAATTATTTAACAAAATAAATATTTCACAGCGCCATAGCTCACCTTGAAAATGGTGCGAGCTGCAAATAGTTTAATTTTATAATATTTATTTCTTATTCGTTAATTGAAGATTTTTCGTATTGAATTTTGGAATTTGAATTTAAAAGGGTCCTTCTTCAGATTCTTGTGGAACCCTCAAAAATGTATTTACTAGGACAATAAACGTCTTGTAATATTTTTAATGATCACAATTCGATTCGTATCACTTAAAATGCCGTATCATGAAATTCCATATTAATCCATGCAATTCAATAATAAATTCAATGACTTCGATATTAAGCCATTTTTTTGGTCCATTTAATAATAAGAAAATAATTGCGGCGAGTAAGAGTTTGAATACATCTTTGCCTCGCACATTCCGCGCTGTCGGTTCCCCGCCTCACTCGCACTCGTCTATCTCACCATCTTCTTCTCTCGTCTGATTTATTTTTTGTGGTGTTATAATTTTTTCATTTTATTTGGCATTCCTGGCCACACCGGGCGATACCTGTAAGAACCTGGTGTCTTAATAATTTAGAGGATGCATCAATTTTTTATAAATGAATAAATAATAAAAATTGTTATCAGACAAACCCTGCAAATAAATGTTAAAGGCCTAGATAATAGAAAAGAGGAAGTTGGACTATGAACCATTACTGTGTACCACAGCGCCCTTGATGTGATTTTGCAAAAAAACGGCGCTGCACAAATCTTCCAAATATTATTATTTGTATAAATAAACTGCACGCACAGAAATGTTTTCAACTTCGTTCACCCTTGCTACTGCAAATCGCGTCTACAAACGGCGTCCGCCTTTATTTCTATATACACACCAAAATCATAACTTTCCTTGGCTCCGCCCATCGATATATTATGATAATACTTCGATGGCTCAGCCACTTTGAACGTTTGGTCGTAAGTTTAGCGACAGTCGGCACGCTTCCATGCGTATCTCCCCATATTTTATTATCTGTGCGAACTACACTCTTTAAATTTGTGACAATTCGTTTGTGGTATTATGGTACACATCCTCTTTTAGTTGTTTTGAAATTGGTAGGAACACGATACCGCGTTTGAATTGGTACCGAACAAAGGATTAAAAAACGAACAGGCGTCGTTCTTTTTTTCCATCGCATTTTAAGGCTGTCGGGTGAATAGAATTATTTACTCACCGACTCAGGTGAATGGGAATGGAAAAGGGGTACTCCCCGACCACTGATATTTATTACATGGATGAGCCTCCACCGAAAATAGTATTAAATCAACACCATCTATATCACAGGTTTAAGGTCGGAAAGCAACATTTAAATTTAAAAATTTAAAACCTGTCTTTTGGCTACCACCTTTCAAAATGTAAAGTTCTCTTGGGGGATTTTATCACAAAATTGCGCGGCGCTTTCAAAAGTAGACCATTACATGTACGAGTATATAGCAATTTAATATCCCATAAGAGATAAACCTGCGTGTTCCTCTGCTACATCTTTCATAGGTTCAGTATTGCTTATGACCAAGATTTTTCGGTTTTACCTAATCTTGCCATGACCTGTCTTATTCGCTTGATGTATCATTTCTATTTCGGGTATCCCTTATTCCTTCTTCCATTTACTTCCCCGTCAAATATCCTCCTGACACTCCGTTATCCATCCACCAACTACTATCTAAGCGTCCCTTTCTCAATAGTTTCAATAGTTAACTAATCACTGTAATCAGTATATTGGGGTGCCGATGACGTAAGTCTAGCCTTTTATGATGAAAAATAATAGCTTCTTAGTAATAGTTCTTTTATGGTCCTTCTTCTGTTTTGTATGTCAATGGTTTGAATATCTCAGACCAAATGGAATAATTTTGTATTGGACTGTCCGTCCATTGTTAGTTTATTATTGAAGCACCCATCAACACACCCTTTGGAAAAGAACTTTAAAAGTTATGTAGGTATTAAATTCTTAGTTTTATCGGGAAAATCCAATAAGTTTGCCAATGTCAAATGGTACATCTTTATCGCTGAGGTTCGTAGCTCCACTCTAATAGCCCTGATGAATTAGGATCATCTGGACACTGACGTTCCAAATGCCTGTGATACTCAATCAGTCCAACGCATTAGCGATCTTCCTTTGCTTCTTCTGCCTTCCACTTTTCCAATGGCCATGAATATCTCCTTCCCAGTTTGGCGAGCAACGTGGCCAGAGCATCTCAGGATAGTGTAGGCAGACAGTAGTCGATAGCCTTGACTGGAAGGAAGTAAACTTTGCATTGCAATGTACAAATTGTACTACTTGACCATAATCGATCACTTCCTGATGATGCCTCCTGTTTGGTTAACTCAAGTTACTTAACGTTGGAGTGCCCGCATTTCAACAGTAGGTACTACTTATCATATTAGTCTAATTTACATGAATGTCTCACGTTAATAAATAATGGGCGAAATTTCAATGAACCTTTTTAAATATCTTTTTGGAACTCTTGTTTTACTTTTCTTCACAGCGTTATATCTTTTTTATATTTCCCGTTTTAGTGTATTTGTCTTGATTGTTTTTTTGATCTGTGAGTGGGACTAATTTTTAAAAAATACATTTAAATTTAATCAGTACGCGGTTAATTGAACTCCTACCCTCTGTTTGTTCTTTCGAGGTTGTTTGTTTTTATTTTTTATTGTATATTAGTATTGAAACTTGGGTAAATCTGTGTAGATAGTAAAACTAGTAGTCGCATAGTAATTGTAAACTTGGGCGTGTCGGTTTCTCGGTTGTCTCATAACTCTTCTTCCAGAATATTTTTCCTCATTCATCATTTTTACCATTTTCTAATCCAACATAATTTGTCAGTCACAACCCTCTCACTTGTGACAGCTTATGATAAATTAATACAGAAATACTTCCCTCCCAAAATAGCTCAAGTTTTTCATCTCTGTCTCATCGAAATACTTTACACAATCATACGACTGTATTTTTATTTTTTTTACGTTAGCCATTCTTTTTTATGTAATTCTGAAATCCAAAGACATCATCCCTTTCAAGATCATCATCATTCAAATATTAGTGGTATTAATTTCCTTTTCATTGCCCTCTCATTCACCTGTCATTTTATTGGCATTCAAGGACCACATTATTCAACTGCTTTGTGCAAGTCTAATGCAGTGGCGTGCACATCGATTTTTGGTTATGCTGTGGAATGGATTCAATATGATTTATCTTCAAGTAATGAAACATACTAATTCCGGTTGTGGGTCTGTCTGTTATGTCATCAAACTAACACTCCGATGTAACTATGGTTCAACGAATTTCTTTTAAATGTCTCAATTAGAAGATTGGTGAACTGATTGTATCAAGATATATACAGGGTTTTCCAATAAGAGGTGTTATTTTGGATAGCCCGCTATTTCTGTCGATGTTACTTTTGATTCTTTTGAAGCTGTCATTTTTTGACATTTGACAAGTAGAAACTACGCCATTACTAAAAATGGAACGATACACGCTTCAACAACGCATTGACATTATTAAAATTCACTTGAGTGAATCAAATGCAAATCATCTTGAGTGATGAGGCCCATTTCCACCTCGGTGGCTTCGTCAACAAGCAAAATTGTCGCATCTGGGGCTCGGAAAACCCAAGAGTTATTGTTGAAAAGCCTCTCTATCCTCAACGTGTGACTGTTTGGTGCGGTTTATGGTCCGGCGGAGTCATTGGACCTTACTTTTTCGAAAATTGGGCTGTAGCAATAGTTACGGTGAATGGATTGCGCTATCGAGAGATGATTAATGATTTTTTATGGCCGGAATTGGATGGTATTGATCTGGACAACGTTTACTTTCAACAAGACGGCGCTACGTGCCACACAAGCAACGAAACCATTGATCTTTTACGATTGAATATCAAAATAACACCTCTTATTGGAAAATCCTGTAGTACCTTCCTGAAATATGTAGTATTATATTTTAACAGAAAATTATTTTACTAAATTGGAACAGAATTCAGCCAAGCGATGAAGTATCTTCTTATTACATATTTTTTATTACCAGGTTTTACCGGAAATATGTTTTAAATGTGTATTTCTTTTGTTAAAATTTCTTAGTTTTAATCTTTACAATTAATTTCAGATTTGGTGATTTTTCAAGGGTTTGCGCTTTTTAGCAGATTTTAGTTAACACGCAATTATCATTCCTACAATTATAATATCCTGTATCTGCTGTAGTACACTATAAATATATTATTTGAAATAAATTAGAAACTGAATAGATAAGTAATTTAAATCAAACTAATATGTATGGTATTGTTGAGGTCAATAAAGAATTCACGCTCAGTAGGTATTGCAAAATCACAATTCGAGTTCATCAAAGGGCATTGGAATTTGGGATAATTTCTATTACTGCTGTGCCATAAAACATGCTATTTATAATGTATTATTGTCATGCAAAATTAAAGCACACTACTTCAGGATTAACAATTTCCTAGAAGAAATAGTTAGAATTATCACAACTCAATGTGGAAAATGGCGGTAATGTCCAAAAATGTGCAAAGATTCACGTGAGGATATTTTTGCTTGATCGATAACCTAAAACGAATTAAAATTACTTTAATCAAAAATATTATGTTGATTTACATAAATATGAGAGTCTTTAATTTCGATCCAATACATCGTGAACATAAAAATAAATTGAATCGCACGGTCACTGTTACTGAAAATATCACATCCTTAAAATTGGCGAAATACCTTCAATATTGTCTGCTCTCCTTGTGAATTTGCTTCGGGTTATATGTATAACTTATACCCTTGGTTAAACTATTCAAATTATAGGAACGCCTTCTCTCTTATCCCTTTCCGCCGAAAACCTGTGATTATAATTTTTTTATCTTATTTATTTTTTACCCTTAAATAATTTTTGATGGTAGGTGGCCAAATGAGTCATGGCGTTTTCTAAATATATTATAGTCTGTTTTTGAATAGGTATTATATTTAGTATTGACTATGTACCTCAGAAACATGGGTTAAAAATGTATATATATATTCATATTTTTTTTACTTTTCGCGTTGAATTTGATTAGGCTTTGTTGGTACATGCGGATAGACATAGAAAGGAGTGTCAGGAGAATTTATGAAGGCAATTGAATGGTAGAAGAAGCCGAGGACGTCGAAGAGAACTCAGCACGACCGTGTGAATCAAATGTCAGGTCATCAAAATCGATATGATAGAAGACGACGTGTGACTGAAAGACAGTTTTGAAGACTGCTAATTTTGTTTTTTTCGTTTTGTGGTAGATGAGTTATTATAACATTATATATAGTTAATGTGGTAACTCCGGGTTGCCTCACAAACTCTTCAATAAAACTCCGGGGTCGACAAAACACTTTGGACTTTTATTTAGTGATAGATTACAATGAGCTGGGATGACTTTATTAGCAAGCGGTAGAAATGATTCTGGGCCTTGATCTTGAGCTTGCAATCGTATTTGTCTAAGTCTCAATCCCTGCATTATCGACAGCTTTACTATTCCCATCGCCATCTATAAGTAACTATTTTCCTCCCCAGGATCACAACATTACCTTTCAAAAACAAATTATTGCCAAATTTATTTTTAATATAATTATTTTTATGTATTTTGATTGACAAATTACAGAGAGAAAACTTGAAAAAAAACTACTGTTAAAAATGTAAACCACAGAAATACCCAAATTTCAAGGTGATTTTTCACAAAATCGACGCTATACAAATCATTAAAATTAAATAAAAATAAAATAATTTTATGATTGTAGGTAGGTACCTACTTTATCGCTCGTCTGAATGTAGAGAATTTAGAATTTTTTAAATTTCAGTGCGAATTTGAGTTCATTACGCAAGAATATTTCTCATCACAGACAATAGGAATTAGTATGTTTGATCCATAGGCATAAGAAACTGGTTAGTTCACTGTGGTTGTGTCAATTAGTTGTAAACCTTTCAAAGATATTTACATCTCACTCTCTAAGTTTTGGTTATGTTTAATTTTACGACATCTCTTTTTATGTTGGTCCATTATTTCCCACGAGTTGGTCGGTATGTCGGTAAGGTAGGAACCTGCTATCTTGATGTTACCTCCGGGTAGTAATTAGTCACCTCTCCTGTGACGCAGGCACTGCCCACGCTCCAATATTATATTATGTGTTCATCCCACACTGTTTATCCTCGTCTTTCTGTTCTCTCGATAACATTTGACAGTTCGTCTTCTGTATGTGAAAGCTGGTTGGTTTTATTATTGATATTGTTATCAGATGTTCAGTGCCCGGGGTTGTTATGGAGTATAATTTGGATACCAAAGTTAACCAGTCAAACTATAGTTTCGAGCAATTAGGCTAGGCCATTAGTTTATCATCAATATTGTTTCGTAGATTGCCATTGATTGGATTGAACGTATTATACGTTATCTAATTGGGTAGGTACTAGTTTTGATAATAAATAGATATGATACTGTCAATTTCCATAACAATCATTTTTTTACGGATGTTGCTCGCAGTGGCTCGCATCGGGTCCAATTTTTATATATGGTCTTTATCTTAGTCCATTTGTTGAAAATGTTTGTTTAATTTGATTTTTTGTGAAACCTTTGTAAATGGAATGAGAGGTGGTATTTTACAAACTTATTTAGACCGTCACGGCAGCGGTCCGCCTAATTAAATGGTGCAGATGCGAGGCCCACTGACACCGTGAAACAGTGGGAGAAGCGGGATAGCGGTATCCCAGAAGGGCGAGGGTTGGGTCCTCTGGTAATTAGGGTCATTATGCGCGGTAACCCTATTTACTCTCATTTCAATAGCAAACTGCCCGTGTCAAAGCCAAAAAGTTATTTTTAGGGTTGTCTACCTTAGGATCTTCAGTTTTGAAAGCTTTTCCAGTTTTTTTTCTTATTTTCCATTTCTAACCAATTACTCAGATTACGGAAATAAAAATAAACTTCTCGGACGCGGCAAAAACTCTCCATCGTTGAGCTCTGAATTTCATGAATTTTTCACAATATTTTATGCCTGGATTCCTTAAACTCAACCTTGGTAAACTCAACTATTTTAAACACCCAATGACATCTCCATCGTGAGCTATTCATCTACTAAATAGGCATTCAACTGACAAAAAATCAGAAAAACTCCAAAATATATTTTTTTTTGTTGACACGATGGTCTCTTGGGTTTGATGCTATGATGAACAACCTTCTCAATATTTAAGAAAATATGTACTATTTATCTTCGTGATGTGGAGTTGACTCCCAGTCTCAGCCCGAAAACCCTATCCTTACATCAGGACATCAGAGATAACACTACACGACACTGGTACCTAGGCAACCGTACACTAATGGAAGGGGACTGGGAAACGGAAGGGGACATGGTAGACCCACCACTCCAAGACCCCTGTTCTTCAAAGGAGAGCGTTTGAAACATAGATAATAGAAACAATGAGATTGGTCATGAAACTGTGGGTTATAAAAGTGTCGCCAGCATTTTTCACTCATGAATCGCGTCCAATTGTCGAATTTAATATCCTCATTCGCTAATATTATTTCGCTACGTATTTAATTTCCACAGAACTGCGCTAATGTTATATTATTGATGAGACTGTAGGAATTATGATGATTACTTGTAGATTCACAATAACTGATTTATTGAACACGCGATACAATGATTATGGATGTTACTGATACTAGCGTCTATACTAGCGGAGATCTGGGTGCGAGCTTGAGTAGGTACAACTATTTATTTACCTTTGTTTCTACATACACACCAGACGTATAGCCGCATTGATAGACCTCCGTCAGTGTGGGAACCACCTCTGGACTGGAGCCCCAAAATACCTGATAAACCTTCTTGATTCTGTGCAAAGGAAGGCGGTTTGTCTGATTGACAATCCGTTTTTAACGGACCGATTGGATTCTCTAATGCACAGACGCAATGCGGGCCTGTCAAGTCTGTTCTACCGTATTTCAATGGAGCCTGTTCTAAGGAGCTAGCAACATTGATATCCTGTGCACCGGTGCACTGACGCGAACACCCGTTCACATACATTGTTGGCTTCTTACGAACGGGTCGTTTCTTCGCCTTTGTGTAAGTCGTCTCGCATGTGGAACCAACTACCGACATCTGGTTTCCTCCTTCATATAATCCGGACGTCTTCAAAACCCGCATTATTATATCCCTTCCTATAGCCCCTACCTTAACCCTTCTCACATCGTTGCTCAGTGGCACCGTCACGACTACTGGGTAGCGATATAGTTCCCTCGTCTTTACACGTACAGCGCTCTTGTGAGATGTTTCCATGTCATCTCTCTCTTTGTATCTATTATCTATGGATGGAAGTAGTTGGATTTTCAAAATATTGTTATCTTACGTATTTTTGCTAAAAACAACGATATGGTGTATATTACGTAATATTTCTATGCAATTAGCGATTTATAAGAATTTGTGACTGGAGTTTTTGTATTGTGCTAGAGTTTTTGTATTGTGCTGTTTTGTCTTTTATTTTTATTTTTTATAATAATTGTTAATGTAGAATAATTAAAGTCTTTCGTGTAATAATTTTTCTATAATTCAATTAATCAAATATTGAAGTTCTTCCTCGAACAGATAATCAATTACATTGACCTGTTTCGGGCCTAGGAGGCGAGACGACTTATATAAATTAGATTCAATCCAAATCACCAGTCAAGTAGTCTTGAAATTCGAACCACCTGAAAAGATAATGACTACAATCATTAAATGGTTGAAATATTTTCAATCAAATTGAAGACACCAATGTGCGTTATGATTTGCTTGGCGTGGGTATTAAATTTTTTTAATGTACGTGGTACTGTATGCGACCTTTTTGTGAGGTGCCTGGTACAGGTTTTTATGGGAGACTTGTCCGAATAATAACTCGTCTACAAAAGTAAAGGTATTTATGACAGCAATCTGACTGAAGAATGCATATTTTTTGTGAAAGGTCGCAGGTGGTAGAAATTCATGTCAGCTTTATTGTGTTCAATTCGAATGAATAACTCATTATAAGAATGTATGTATTACAGATTTCAGGTCGACATACTTATCTAAGCAGTTGTTGCAATAAATCTAAGGATTTTAAAACAGTTTTTTCTGTCGATAGTTCCTCATTTCACTACATTCATTACCTGCAACATTATCATTGATCATATCAAGCTGATAGTGCAATGAAGCCCTTTATTTAAAGACAGGAAACATTGTACCTACCAAACAGTATCTGATCAGTACAAACAGGTGACAATAATAATTTATATTCTACCCTTTTCCCATTTTTGTAAACATTATAATTTTTTTATTACTTTGTATTATAACATCCATCTAAATTCTCCATGTAAATTTTTGGGCATCGTGCCTGTCTTATGTACTGAAATAAAATAAAATAAATAACATACAGTGGGTGGCCAAATTATTAGCATGCAAAAATTAGTATTTTTAAAAGAGAGATTTTATACTTTTTTTATTCAAATAATGTATTTCTTATACAATTAATTATTTTATTTTAATTAATACCTACGTGTTTGAGAAAAAGCACAATACAAAATCTTTAGAAAAATCTCTTATTATTTAGTAGAACGACCCTTGGCGTATACAAAACGATGCCTGATTATTTTAGCAGAAGTGGTAACTCCGGTGTCATTTTTAATTATCATCCTTCGCACTCCTAATTACCGCAACTCCTTCGTACATTTTCTCCTATTTTCCAGGCAATTGTCACGAATTTGTCAATCATTTCGAGGCGCAGTGAATCCCTTTATTTCTAATTTTCTGGTTCTCTGACTTGCTACAGGTATTTTTCTCCTCTACAAAACCGCGTAGTCGTTACACTAAATCAAATCACAATGACATAAAAAACATTCCAAGTCATGATACCACATTCGGACAAATAAACTATATTTATTTTGCGGCATAACTCACCAACATCCTTCCCCCAGATATAAAGCGAATAGAAAATGTTAACTAACTAACTAGCTATCACACCGTTTCCCCGCAGGGGTAGACAGAGAGGATGCACCGCCAAACAACTCGGTCTTGGCACAAACTCCTTACCTCATTCACATTCATACATCGTCTCATACATACTCTTCTATTATTGTGACTCTTGATATGGCCCGACTCAAGTATCTGATTCACTTGGTCGTGCCATGTCTTTCTTCTTCCACTTCTGCTACCATTCACATTTGCATCGTATATTCCTCCTTACATTCCTTTCTTCGCTCGTTTGCTCTACATGCCCAAACCTTCTAAGCGTCCCTTTCTTGATCTTACTGGATCTACACATTTCTCACACGATCATACTTGGTTTTACCACACATACGCCTCAGGGATATCATTTCTACAGCATTCAGTCTACTTTCATCCTTTCTCTGCCAGTTCCATGAAGGGTATGTAACAGCACTCCATTGTGGACTGCTAGCTTCGATTCTTTGGACAATTTTCAGAAAATTTTAATGATTATAAATCAAGAATAGATTCAAGTTAAATTCATTGTGCATTAAAAGCTGTTCATTCTCAAATCATATTAAAAACTCTAGTGTAACTAATAATTTAGCCTCCCACGGTAGGTACTACGCCAATTTAAGAGGGAATGTACAAACATGTCAATTACTTTGATGATACTCTGCATGAGTTCAACTGCTCGGAGCCAGTGTAACTATGTCACCCATAAACGAAATACATATATGTGTAATGGCACCCCAATTTTAATGGGAATATTAATGAGAGGGTGTAGGGGAAGGTAGGTTGGGATGTACGTGAACCATTTGTATTATCATAAAATTTTAGTTTTAATAATTCCAACGCCAGTTTTGGTAATCTGATTTTTTAAATATCTCCGTACAAAAATAGGCCATTGAAATTAGTAATAAAATTTTGAATTTCTGGTTTTAATGTATCAAAAAACATTATGAAGACTGATGATTTATGCGTTATTTGTTCGACGCAACCAAGCAATTTTAATAATGCATAAATAAGATGTAAGTAAGTACGAGTAAATGTGAAAATATATAAATAAGATGTGAGTAAGTACGAGTATATGTAACAATACATAAATAAGATGTGAGTAAGTACGAGTATATGTAACAATATATAAATAAGATGTAACTAAGTACGAGTATATTTTTTTTATATTAACTCCACACAGGAGGCCCTGAAGAAAATAATTTCCCTCAGGGCCTATGTCATCTTTGGGGATGCTGTGTGGAGGGTCTTTTTGTGGAGAGGAAGGAGTGAACATGGGTCTTGAAGAGTCCCATGTTGTAGGAGGGAGGAAACACAGAGGCCGGCAGTTCGTTCCACAGCCGAGCTGTTGAACTTAAGAACGAATCGTAGAAGCGACCCGTTCTCATGTGACAAATGTCAACCGTGTACAAATGTTGGGCGCGCGTTTGGCGTGTATCCCGACTATGCACCGGTGCCGAAGGGATCAATGACGCTAGTTCCTCAGAGCATCTTCCATTGTAATACCGATAGAACAAGGACAGCATACCTACCTGACGCCTGTGCTCTAAAGATTGCAATCCGCTTGTTAAGATTGGGGAATCTATCAAACGGACCGCCCGTTTTGCACAGAGTCAAGGGTTTTTTTCAGGTATTTAGGGGCTCCGGACCAGAGATGGCTACCAAATAAAAACAATATATAAATAAGATGTGAGTAAGTACGAGTATATGTAACAATATGTAAATAAGATGTGAGTAAGTACGAGTATATGTAACAATATGTAAATAAGATGTGAGTAAGTACGAGTATATGTAACAATATGTAAATAAGATGTGAGTAAGTACGAGTATATGTAACAATATGTAAATAAGATGTGAGTAAGTACGAGTATATGTAACAATATATAAAAAAAAGATGTGAGTAAGTACGAATATATGCATCATCTTTTCATTTATTATATTTGGGTTATTATATATGTTATAAGTAATATTGCATTCCAATTTATAAAAAAATATGCTCTCAATTTAATTTATTTGACTGATCGAGTTTCGACTTGTTTTAAAAACGTCAGAAGTTAACTCATTTACCGGTCACGATTAAGTCAATTGTTTTTATGTCCAATCTCTTTATACCAAATTTCGTAATAAAAAATATACGTCTACGCGTTAATGGCTCTTAATAAATCTACAGTGTTCATTTTTGTTTGGCTTTTAGTCACTGAAGAGATAAATGTATATTGCGGTCATTTCCGCGTGCCTGCATTAAGCTCAATTTTTCCTTATTTCTGGTGAAATGATTGATCAAACGTGTTCAAATATGGAAATGATTAATTTCTTGAATCAAATCACTATTCTAGGTATTTTCTATCCATTGGCTTAGGTTCGATCAATAAAATATTAATAAGGTTGATCAATAGAGCGACAATTATACCATTCTTCAAGTGGATTAATTAAGCTGTTTGACTTTTATTAAATCACGACTTTTTGTTATATTTACCGATGAACATTTGTTCATTAACAAGATTGATTCTAATGCTTTTTTGTTACGTAAATCTTATTTAAATATATTTTTTGTGAACTTTTTTTAAAAATAAATTTTATTTTGATCGATTTGTGTCATTTCACAATTTAATCATCTCTAAATACAGGGTTTTCCAATAAGAGGTGTTATTTTGAATAGTCCGCTATTTCGGTAGATGTTACTTTTGAAGCTGTCATTTTTTGACATTTTACAAGTAGAAACTACGCCATTAATAAAAAATGGAACGATACACGCTTCAACAACGCATTGAAATTATTAAAATTCACTTCAGTGAATCAAATGCAAATCATCTTGAGTGATGAGGCCCATGTCCACCTCGGTGGCTTCGTCAACAAGCAAAATTGTCGCATCTGGGACTCGGAAAACCCAAGAGTTATTGTTGAAAAGCCTCTCTATCCTCAACGTGTGACTGTTTTGTGCGGTTTATGGTCCGGCGGAGTTATTGAACCTTACTTTTTCGAAAATGAGGCTGGAGCAACAGTTACGGTGAACGGATTGCGCTATCGAGAGATGATTAATGATTTTTTATGGCCGGAATTGGATGGTATTGATCTGGACAACGTTTACTTTCAACAAGACGGCGCTACGTGCCACACAAGCAACGAAACCATTGATCTTTTACGATTGAATATCAAAATAACACCTTTTATTGGAAAACCCTGTAGTATAAAATAAAGTCATTATCCACGTCAGTCTGTTTGTGCGCTAAACTACGCAACGGATTTTGATAGATTTTTCACTATCATTTAAAGAATTTCTTCTGGAAGGTTTATATACAGGGTGTCCGGGGGTAAAGTGCAGTAACTTCGTGGGGGGATTCTACATGATCGTAGGAGTAAAAAAGATAAATAACTTTTTCCGAAATTCCAATTTTTTATTTTTCATACAAAAAGACATACCTGCTAAAAAGCCATAGTGTAGGTACAAACTTACCCGATAAATTCGCAAGTGTGAACGTGGCAACGTTGCATATTTGTGAGTGGCGCGTATCCATGGAAACCGCATGTGAATTGTAAACAATAACAACACAGAGTTCGCCGTATGTTTTGATATTTTACCAAATTCAAAAAGAGAACTGCACTAAAATCACGTTACACTTTTTATTATAAAAAATATTAATAACTCATTGAACACTTAACTAATTTCATCGCTTTTTACTAATAGGCCACTTGCATCATATTTTTTAATTTTTTTTTCCGGTTAAGGAAAATATTCTAAGACATTCTGTATTATTATTATTTTTTTAATCGTATTTTTGAAACCCTGGGGATTTTTTGAAAATTTCAATCCGAAAAATCATACCTTTTTTTATAAACCGGAAAGACGGGACATAATTTTATAGGTGAGAAAAAACAATGATTACATAGCCGAAAATCATTTTAAAAAAAAGAACGTTTTCCACACGAATGACACAGCAGAATAACGAGGCATACCAAAAATATTACATCTCATAAATATTTTTTTCCTTGATCCATCTTATTGATCATAAATCATTATAATGTACAACGTCTATATTAATAAATCCAATGTAATATACTTGTACTTGTAAATTATAATAATAATAAGAATATTATGAAATTTGATTTTGATAAAATCAGCACCATAACCATTATACCTCTAAAACACGTACCGACATCTAAATTGTACGGGGTTCTCTTCACATCTGTCAAAAATTCAAACCAAATGAAAAGTTCGCAGAGAACAAACAATAAATCTAGTGAACGAATTCAAAAATTCTTAGATAAATTAAATTTTCAAAGTTGTTTACTCCGCCCGTCAAATTTTGTGACACATTACATTCAAAGCACGATTTACTAATAGCGGGGGGTGCAGGAGGGGGTGCGGGGGACAGTTTACCAGCTGACCGACTGAATTCGGGTGCCGGGGGTAGCGGGGATTAGTTACCGAGGGGGCGCGGGATGTAGATTTGGCAACGACGAAAAAAATAATGCTGTCTAGGCACGTCGGAGAAATTTTTCGTTATTAGCTTAAAAGTACATCTAAAAGTTGGAATTTCAGAAAAAGTTATTTATCTTTTTTACTCCTACGATTACGTAGAATCACCTCCCGAAGTTACTGCACTTTACCACCGGACACCCTGTATATATAATACACGCATATTACATTTATAAAAAGTAGAGAAAAGTCCATGTTTTGTAATCAAATCGTATACAAAACATTTTCGAGCGTTTACATTGCTAACGCTGGCTAAATCTTGTGAGATACATCAAAATAATATAAAACGGAATTATATATCTTAAAAGGGGCTACAGAAAAATCCACGATGGTATATGTCTCTTTTCTAAGAATAACCCCCAGCTAGCTAGTTTAAAATAAATTAAGTTATATTTTCGGCACGTTCCAGAGTGAAATATACCATTAGTATCGCCCTGATGTAAGATCACCATTCAGAATTGAAACTTTGCTTGAACTGGTTTTAGCCGTGTTTAGTGACCAGATCGGAATCTCCATGTACTTCCCCGCCTTCCTCTTTCTGACAACATACCCCAAAATTAGCGATGCCATAGTCTCACTGGCTCCAGGATGGAAGCAATTGGGACTCTAGTGTGGTATTCACAACAAATATCAATAATTCTAAAAAACACCCCAACCTGTTAGAATGAAATTTAAAAATGGCTAAATTGTGAATTTAGGATGAGAAAACCCGGCCTAAATCACACTATTCTTTTGTACATTATTAAAACAATAAATACCCGTTTCACAAAAGCGAGATTACAGCCAGAAGCATTATTTTCAAGCATCAGATTATTTGACTCCACACTCACAGTGTGCGTTGTGAAACGGGTGCGCGTGGGCCGATAACTCGTTTAATGATAATATTGTTAGAGGCATTATATAAATTATTTAGCCGTCGTTTATAATAGATATTGAATCAAAACACAGGCGGGGGATCCGCCCACGTTGGCTTTTGATGTTCCGAAATTGTGTTTACAAAAAAAGAACGTAATAAGAGGTGCCTAAGTGTTACACCGTTTCGCCAAAAAACGTAATAAGGGGTGCCTAAGTAATACACCGTTTCGCCAAAGCGTAATAAGAGATACCTAAGTGTTACACCGTTTCGCCAAAACGCAATAAGAGTTGCCTAAGTGTTACACCGTTTCGTCAAAAAACGTAATAAAGTATGCCTAAGTAATACACTGTTTCGCCAAAGCGTAATAAGAGATACCTAAGTGTTACACCGTTTCGCCAAAACGCAATGAGAGTTGCCTAAGTGTTACACCGTTTTGCCAAAAAACGTAATAAGGGGTGCCTAAGTAATACACCGTTTCTTATTGAACAACAAACGGAATATACAAGCATCCTTAAATTACCTAGGAAAGTAAGGATAATGCGTCGAGGTTCCTACCGAGGCTTCTCAGGCACAATTATCTGTTAGTTAAGTACGCTTTCATTGCGTACTCTTCAACATGTTCCGCTTTTAATTATTGTAGCATTGGGAAGGAGAGGTGAGGAGGAAAGTATCTGGTCACCAAACACGGCTAAAGCCATTTCTGAACGGTGGTCTTTCACATGGGCGGTACTGAGATTAATAACCCTGGAACTAACTAACCAATCATCACGCTGTTTCCCCGCAGGAGTAGGCAGAGAAAACTGACCGCCACACAACTCTGTCTTGGCACACGATTTTTGAATCAGTCACCTTCAAACATCGTCTCATATATATACTCTTCTGTTATTCTGGCCCTTGAAATGCCCCGACTCAAGTATTTCGTTCACTTGATCCTGCGATGTCTTCCCCCGGCGTCTTTTCAACTTTTTTCAAAGCATTGTCATTGTCATACGGTTTTATTTATCTAGGAAAACCAACAGATTTTTTACGTCTATAAATAATACACTTTTAAACAATACCAATAAAATCTAATAACAGACTTTCACGTCAAATTATAACAAAAACACCAAGGATCCAATACCCGTGGGCTAAAATATATACAAAAATTCAAAATTGTAAATATTAGATACATAATAAAATTATATGAAAGAACACAAATATATAAAAAAAAACAAATTATCCTCACTACACTATCAACAGCTATAAACACTAATCTCCATCTAAACTGAACATTTTTTTAATAAAATGAATTGTATGCAACGGAACAGGATTCATAGAAGCAACATGATAACTTGCAGTATGAATATATCTTTTAAATGTTCTCGAATTACACAACAATATGTCAATTTTATTGATATTCTTATTAAATAAGTTACACGCTCTGATTATAAAACCGTTTTGTCCGTTATTAGTAGAGCATTTATAAAGATGAAAAATTGATTTATCTATAGTTCTCGAGCTTGGAACTTTGGGAATTAATCTCAGACAAAGGGGCGAAAATTCAATAAAGCCATTGATAATGAGATATATTATATCTGCGGAATGTCTTTTAGTTTTTAATGGCTTAAGTCTATAATAGTCAATCGCTGTTTATGTCACGATTACTAATATTTATCTTAAAATTTAATTGATGGACAAACTTTCTTTGGATGTCATATTTTTTACCACATATTCGCCTCAAATCTGATTTCTACGGAATTCAGACTGTATATTATTATGTTAAATATTTCAAATATACATTGAATAAATAATTTAAAATACGCGAACTTCCGTAGACAAAACGCTTATCACTTTGCCTCGGAGGTCGCCTAATTACCTATACATTTTTAAAATAAAAGATCTATTAAAACAGATAGCGAAGAAGACCCGGATACTACTTGCATTAAAACACCATTCCTGCACTTATCGTTTATAAAAAAATACTCATTAATTTTACACCAGGATATAAAAAAACAATAAAAACGATTTGATCATAACACGATCTTAACTTCGATTAGAACATCATTCCGCTAAATTCAAATTTCATTAAACCCGTCCCTGTCACACTCGCTAAAACATAATTGAGACACGAACGAGACAGCAATATTATTATTAACAAATTTTTCATTTTATCCTTTTTTGTATCATTACTGAACGCTGATTGGTCGGTTCGATTGTTTCGGCATTCTTTTATTATTTACAATGTATTCCATTGGCCGCACGACCTGGGCAGTCATGATGAGCGTCTTGCATGATATTTGTGTTTGGTTCCGGGAAGTTTTCTAACAAATTCAACTTTTAAATCGCCACTCAAATTTCAGAAGATTGATCTAATATTAGACGGGTCGTTGAAATTGATCTGTCCACGAAATAATTTGATATTTGAAAATTTTTGATCAAATTTTCTTAAACAATACAATTGTTATAACGGTTTATTTTTCTGCGTTTTTTTTCCGTAGCCACAAAGTTTTTTTTAAATTAATTAATTTTAATTCGTTTTTTTTTACTTTTTTTTTTTCATTAAAACGACAAACGCTTGCTAAAATTTTCACTTCTCTAAATGTTAATCCTATAAAATAATGTAACAAAAACGATATTTTCAAAATGTTGTGATGTCGCGAGCTAAAAACCAAGACCAACCACAGTAAAGTCATTGGCGCGCGACGGATATTGAAGTGTCAAGTGATCAAGTCAGTGCCATCGAGCAACGCCATATTTCAAATGGCGGCGATTGTTGATTATATCGTTGTTACTGGTGATTTGTGTAGATATTGTTTTACCGCAAGCATATTATTCCACATATTGCATATTCGACGGCCTCCGTGGTCGAAGGCTTAGGCTCTCAACTAGCAATCCGAAGGTCACGGGTTCAAATCCCGGCGTGTGCAAGTAAATTTTTATTTGATGAATGTGTGTTATTTCACAATTTATTCATTAAAAATAATATGTAGTATACATGCGGCACATTCCAGAGTGGAAGATACTCTTAGTATCTTCACATGCTTGAAATAGATCTCTAGATAGCCAAGTTACTCTTCCACCTTTCTTTTTCCGCATCTCCTTCCATCTCCGCTACCTTCAGCCTCACAACATACCCCAATTGGGGATGCCATAGTCTCACTGGCTCCAGACTTAGGATTAGTTTATGATTAGGACTATGTGCGGTATCAACATAAGAAAATTACATGTGTATATTAAATAAACAGAGTAATAAATTAGACTATTTTAAACAGTGAAGTTTACTTAGCGACAGTACCTTGGTCGGCCTTGCTAAAGCAAAATATCCTGCAAGTTGCTCATTTTGATTGAGATACATTTATTAATTCACAACCGTGTTAAATGCCAGCCATGATTAACCGATCCTAATTCTCACGGCTAACCCAATCAAGCACGCCTCGGCAGTCACATTAAACAATGTTCGTTTAATTATTATTTATTATTGTTAAATGTGAATATTTGGCAACATTTTTCCTTGCTAGTTATTTTTTGCCTGGAGGCTAGCGCTGAAGTTTGAAAAATTTCAAAAGAAAATGTAGTGTTTCTTCTAAAATGTTAAAGGAACCAAGTTAGCAAACAGACAATAACACGAAGATATACATAAAATAATAAAAAAAACTTGTTATCAAAATACTGAATAAATAAAGAAAATTGTATAAAATGGCCAAAGCACAACATTGTTTGCTGTACAAAGGAATGCAATATTATCACTGCCGGAAACCATTAAGTCTGCTCCAATTGAAAAATTCAAGCTAGTGTTTAATTAATAATAAATTAGACATTTTTGAACTTCAATGTACAAATGGCTATAATAAAATTAATAAAAATTCCTGTTCTTGAAAAGGGAGTGAGAGATTTTGTTTGTATTCGTGAGCTCTGTGAATATTGGTAAGAACTAACGTCGGACTCAAGAAAATGTGCAATGTGCCAAAAATCATCAAATCAAGCAGTTAGGTAGTATTTTTTTTTACATTATCTCCGCACAGGAGGCCCTGAGGAAAATAATTCCCCTCATGGCCAACGTCATCTTTGAAGGTGCTGTGTGGAGGGAAGGAAATAAAGGAGAGGAAGTTCTGGGAAGGAAAAGGTATGAGGAGTGGGTAAGATCTAGGAATTTAGGATTCAGTGTGTCCAGGTGTGACGAACGTATGAATCTATCCCTAACGCTGCGGTGCAATGCGATGGGTCTCTCCGAACCAACCTCTCCCGATCCGCCTTGTATTCCATATTCTTTTTTATTGAAAAAAATAACTAACTTTTATTTGACGACGTTTTGGTCTTGAAATGCTTGCGTTGAAATCAACTGTACAAATTTCACGTCGCCAGAGTTTACTGGTAGAATTTTTGCTGTTTCATACAAATTTAATATACTTCGTGTTAATTTATTTTGAATTACGTAGTTAATTTTTATCTTATGTTGGTTTTGACAACGCTTTAATGTCCCCAATGTAAAATTATACAGGCAAATATGTTAATTTATATTACGCAGTCTAAACAATGATATGCTTTAATGTGTTAAAAACCTGTTTGGTACAAAAGCTCGAGCAACAAACCAGAGACGAATAATCTTAACCCCTAGTGTGCCAAGTAATCCACTGTATTTGCCAATAGTTCAATTGATTTTATGCTATTTTGAACCTTCAAAAATGCTCCCAGCATACTAAAATTTATTTATTCGCTTGTCAAGGAAATAAAGTACCTATTAATATTTTACTTACTTGTCGTTTGGTCACTTGTAAATGTGTTTATTTTATCTACAAAAAAGGGCGTCGCGAGATTCCTCGAAATTAATCTACCAAAAAAAGGACAAAGCCAATACATAAAACGCTTATTTAGCTGGAAAATATAATAAAGCATATTTACGACTTAATTATGACTTATATAAAATTAGACAAAAAAAAATTGTATGAATATAAGTAGCTATCATAGGGAAACTAACTTAAAAAATTATAAATATGTTAACACATTGTCTCGTAAAACAATTACAATGGTACAATTTACAAAAACATAATTTTGCAAAAACAAGTTAGTTATTACGAAAGTAGTGTCAGCTGGCGTCCGATGAGCGTACGTCATTTTACCCCTGGTATTCAAAGGGTTAAGCATTATTGCGTTGCAAATTGTTATGAAAAAAAAAAAAAAACTTGTTTGCCATTGTAATTAATCTGCAACTCTCAATTGACGTCTAATGATCCGTGAAAAATCGACTTCACTATACCTTCCATTATTCCTATCGATTATTATTGCCTCGATCGAACGGGCGTTTTTATGATTTGCGATTCGAGACGCAAGTTTTTACATGCTATGCTAACATCACTAGTGATTCATCGGTTTGATATTCAGGGATCGATGACAACACTCAATCGCTGAGAGAGACAAATTATCTAGTCATAGGGATCTGTGAGTTTAGTAATGAATTCATTGACTAAATACAGAATGAAATATTATATGAATCTTTTACCATTTTATTTCCTGTTGCAATTTAACTCACAACGCTTATAATCAATCCATTGAAAAAATGTAGTATAACAACTTTAACGGTTCTTTTTGAAAATAACAGAGGGCGCCACTTCTGTTTACAAAAAACCCTATACTGTGCAGTCATTACGACAATGATAATTTCAGTTTTAGGTATTTTAAAAAGAATTTAAGGCAATGAACGAAAAGGGGAATGTAAGGACTATATATGACGCGAATGTGAATGCTGGAAGAAGTCAGGGACTCCCGAGGAAGACATTGCACAATCAAGTGAACCAAATGAAATAATAATTTCCGACCATAGTACGACTGTGAAAACTGTAATAATAATAATTGGATAATTTGTAAAGCGCCGTTTTTGTGAAAAATCACCTCAAGGGCCCTGTAACAGTCTTATATTAGCCTCAGCACGGGCAAAGTTAGGCCCACTTTATCATATAATGTTTGAAAATACATTATATTATTATATCAATAAAAATAAACAAATGCTTTATACTTATATATGTACAAAGTTTGCCATAGAAACCGGTCAGGGGCTCAGTTGGCATGAAATCTGGCGTCTGGGTCCCACACAGGCGTCGTGAGCTCAATCCCTCGGCTGGCCCTCCATCATTTTTCGCATACTGTTGTGGTAGCAGGAGATTTTCAAATTATTGTCAGGTTTTTCGTATTCCAAGAATGATTTAAAAAAAATATATATAATAATATCAATAAAACTGAAATCGGGGCCATCTCAACAGTCGGAACAACGGAAGGGTGTGTATGAGTCAATGTATGAATGTGAATGAAGCAAGTAGTTTGTGCAAATACCGAGTTTTCCATCCTCTCTGCCCGACAGCGTGATTCTGATCTACCGCTCGTATTAGATTAATCTTTTAGTCCAAATGACCGTTGCATAATAATACGTGTATCGTGTGCCCATGTAATTCTTGTGAAACTGTGAAACCACCAAGCAATCTGTTTGGGTACGGCTAGAAATTCACAACAATGGACAGTCAATATCACGGTTTATTACCATCTTTGACATATGTTCAAAAGATCAACGAATCGATCTATGGAATACCTATGGTTATTGTCATGTCAATAATTGTCGGTTACACTTACAGCAACAGGATACAGTAATGTCCTGTACAAAAAATATGTTGGTATACCTCGACTAAGTTGAGTCCTAGTCTTTAGTTAAGCCTCCAAATTACGAATTTTCACCGACTTGAAACATATTTATATGAATAAAATATATTTATTAAATTGTTTTAGAAGATAAATATCTATAGATCTGTACAGCAGAAACTGTAATTACATGAAATTCCATGGGTAGAAAAAAATCGCAAAGTATGCTCCAAAAATTATTATAAACACATTTTTTCTGTTATTTACATGTTATAGATATGAAAAAAAATCATATTGTATGTTTAAATGCAACTTAGGCATTTGTCGAGAAAGTTTTGTTCTATTTTAAACGAATTTCAATATTATAGAATATTTTCACAATTTTCTCTTAGTTATTATCTTTTTTATTAAATATTCGTATTTACATATCTCCTTTCAAACCTTCTTCTTCTTCTTTTTTTTACTACGGAGCCTTTAGGATCGTCTTTAGAAGTGTAAATTTTTGGACAACTTTGGCGTTCGTTTCTCGTCTTTACTCTTGGAATTTTTTTTTTTTTTATAGTATTACCGCACAAGAGTCCCAACTGCTCCCGTCTGGAGCCAGTGAGACTATGGCATCCCCAATTGGGGTATGTTGTGAGGCTGAGGGTATTGGGGAGGGGAGGGAGATGGGGAAGAGGAAGGTGGGGAAGTACCTGGCTATTCAGATCTGGTCACCAAACACGGCTAAAGCCATTTCAAGCAACGTTTCAATTCTGAATGGTGGTCTTACACCAGGGCGATACTGAGAGTATCTTCCACTCTGGAACGTGCCGCAAATATACTATATATTATTTTAAATTAATTAATTGTGAAATAACACAAATTAATCAAATAAAATTTATTTGCGCACGCCGGGTTCGAACCCGCGACCTTCGGATCTGTAGTCAAAAGCGTATACCACTAGACCACGCCGGCCGTCAAATGCCAGGGGTAAAATACCAATCGTACGCCGGCTAACATTATTTTTGTAATAACTTATTTGTTTTTTATAAAATTATGTTTTCGTAAATTGTGCAGTCTTACCTGATAAAGTGATTACATATTTTAATTTTTTTTTCACAATAAAAATAAGATGCTTTCCTGTAAATGAATATTGCGCGCGCTTTTCCACAGATAAAATAAACATATTTATTTGCAAATGACGAAAGTACAAGCTACGATAATATTAAAATACATCATTTCCTTGCCAAGCGGATAAAACCTATGTTGCTATGCTGAGAGCATTTTTTAAGGTTTACAATACCATAAAATTACTGCAAGGGCGGTGAGCTATTAGCAAATTCACGGTGGATTTCTTGGCACACTGTGGGTTTAGTCTTCTTTGAAACCATATTGCCGATTGTGTGTTGTTATAAGCCAGTAATAGACAGCACTTGATTCACTGATTTAATGACTAGTGTCTGACATCCAGGATGCCACACTGGCCCATGATAATTACTGCTACATTCCTCGCTGGGCCACCCACACCGCCCGAGCTCGGGTCAGTTATGGTCAAGATTAAAAATAATAATCATTATTTTTCGGCGGTCGATCAATGTGCGGTAGATATAAGGTAGTAACTAAGATCTCGCAGAGAAATTTAAATCCAAATAATGAAGGTAATCAACCTACAGTTTTCTGTGCTCCGGGTGTATTTTTATACAAATTTGAATTTTGCAACAGTATTTACAAAAAATAGTTTTGATTATGATTAAAAGCCCCTATGGTCGAGGGGTAATGTAGTCGTCTACGAATCCATAAGTTACGGGTTCAAAACACGGCATGAACATATTTTTTTAAATTTATTGAATTTCTGTCATTTCACAAAAAAAAACATTTGATAATAATGGTATATTTTTTGGTCACGTTACGGAGTGTAAGATCCTATCAGTATTGCCCCTGTGAAAGACCACTACATAATCGAAATTTTGCTTGAAATGGCTTTATGGCCGTGTTTGATGACCAGGTACTTTCCCACCATCCTCTTCCTCTTCCATCTTCTCTTCACACTACTCTCAGCCCCAAAACACTTCCTGATTGGGGACGCCATAGTCTCACTGGCTCCAGACGATTGGGAGCAATTATTGTAACTCTTGCGATATTCATAAAAAAGCTGGGATAATGGGAAAATTAAGGTGACACAAGACTCTAAGAACAGGGGTTTGCGCGAGGCTCATATTTTAATTAATTCCGACGAATTTTTAATGGTAATATGTATATTTTTGGAGCGATCCCTGTTACGGATATAAGTTATATATATACAAGATTAATAAAAACTTACCATTTAAATATTTCATGTAAAACATAAAATATTTTTCAACTATAAAATCAGCGGTAAGCACCAGATTTTATTTTACGGTCGATGCATTAGCAACTGCTCGAAGGATTCCTCTAGAAACATCCGAGATATTAGTAATACGTTCATCATAAACAATTAAAAATAAACCCCACGGAAAGATCAATCTTCAAGGTCTGCTAGGGCAAATTCGACTTAAGGTCCGTCCATCAAGCCGGGCCGCGCGCCAAATATTGTTTTTACACGACTTCTTATTTAAAATACTAATACACCAGGACTGTGCTCGCATATTTTTGTGCGTGGATTCTTCACTTACAGCTTTCAGTTTCCGACTATTTTAGGATATTGTCTCGTCTTAATGGGATTATTCGGAAGCATTACAAAATGTTTTCGGATAATAAATAAGTACCACGTCAAATTAAAGTACAAAGCATCTAAATGAATAATAGAATGTTTGTATTTGTACAGAATTAGGAGAGGGTACCAATCGTTGTTACGATAAAATAACTTCATTATTTTAATCTGATTCGAGCTTTATTCCGTTTTGGATTTTATCTATTCATCTTTAGTCAGGCCTGCAAATCCATAGGGGTCTTTCTCTGCAGAGTTTATCTCGTTAGCGCACACTAATCGGCTTTAAAAATACATAATAGTTGACAAAAGAATATAAAAAATAAAAAATTGTAAGAAAATAATGTAACTTTCAAAGGGATTTTTGTCTAGAAAGGTCCGGCTGTAGATGTTTATTAAAATGAGTTACAGTTACATGGAGTCCAGAAACTCGTGGTTCAAGCGGGAAACTGGTTAATCTGCATCACATTTTGTGGTATTACTTTTTGGAGTTGAGCTTTCGTTTTCGAAGTTTCAATTTTTTTTGTTCAAATTTAAAAAACAATGAGTAGCTAGAGGAGGTCAGCTCTTTATTGTCTTTTAAAATGCGCCGACGAGTAGACACAGCCCTAACCTTTAGTTAAACAAAGAAATGTCAAAATAAAGGAGTGGGTAATGTTTTTGGATTCTTTATTTGATATAGATTCTCCATTACCGAAGTTATGCAGCTTCCTGAAAACATATTGACTTAAAAAATTGCTTATTTATTAAAAATCCCTTCAAATTATTCGTAATCCGGTTTAAAACGGGATTGCAGGCCCTTAATTGATAGGTTTTCCAATAAACTTTTTGTAAAATACGAACTTAAGTTGGAACACGTGTTCATAAAAATCCTATTATTTCAGAATTTCGTCATTGTATATTAGCAAGGCAAATGCAGGTGCATAAACAAGTGTTCTGGAATTTACTAATAGTTAATCAAGAAACGGCCAGCAATCCCGTTTTTAACCGGATTACCAATAATTTAAAGATAATTTTAATAAATTAGCAATACTCATTTTTATCTGTGTTTGTTTAGGGAGCCCATGCTCCCAAAACAAAATAATATTTTTTTCTTACTTCTGATGAAATTTGTCAGCATTATTTTCAAATACGGAAATTATTTCTTGATCAGATTTTCAAATCCAATCGCTCTGTCAAGTAGTCGATGTCTTAAAGTTGAATTGGCGACATCAGTTTTCTTTCAAATCGGTCTGATTCTTCATCTACGACCAGATCATTGTTGTACTCGTAATGCAAGCGCCTTTGATTTTGCTTTAATTCAACAAAATTTCACATAATTAATCTTCGCTCTGTTGCTTTTGATGTATTTTTCGTGTTTCTTTGATATTCTACCGTTGCCTTTTATTATTTGTTTTTATTGATTGTTTTCACCCTCCCTAATGTATTTCTTTGTCCTTTTTTTCAGGTGAGTTTCAATTAATCATTCTTTTACCCTCCTCGATTCTGCTACTTGGGTAAGTCCTCAACCAAAATTACAAAAATAAACCGACCCGGAACTGGAATATCAAACTCACAAAAATTCAAATGTAACGTTGTCGTCAAATGGCCTCTCGGCGACATTTTGTTTTTTTGACAGTTGAAAGGTTCCCGTTAAATGCCGATTCTAAGGACGTCGATTGTGTCACATAATTTGAACAATTCATCAAGTTTCAAAGTTATGTGGAGGTTCTATTCAGTATCTATTATTGGCCAGTTGCTTCACTAAACTGAAATAATAACAGAACTGAAATTTGAAGAATCGTTCAAATTCTGTGAAACAACCCGTCCAGTAGAAGAGAACAACTATTACGTTGTTCAACTGTTCAGCTTATTACAATTTGATAGAAAGCTAAAACGCACCTAGAATCGGCGTTTAACAGGGACCTTTAAATGCCAAAAAAAGAAAATGGCGTGAATTGCTATTTGATGACTTTGTCACACGTGAATTACTACGAAACAACTCGGCCTAAATGTGTTGTTTTTGTTATTTTGCGGACATTGTCTATATAACATAATCATAATATAAATGGAATCCACTCTCAAAGATATTTGACATTTAATATGTTTAATTATTTTAGCGTACTGCATTTCTACTTATTCCAATATATACATAATATCGTTAGTAAACAATGACATCTTTTCAAAAGGAATTTAAAATATAAGCAAATAATAATTGTGAGATATACGGTTACGGGAAGAGATTTGCAAAAGCATTAAGATTACCTTCAAGGAAAAACTCGCGTACCGGGCCTTATCTAAATCATTCTCGAGCAAAAACCAAATCTGTTTTTTTTCCATTCGTATGTACTCAAAAATCACTTATTATTTTAATAAATACAATTATTCACCAAGCTTTTTGCTCGCGGCTGGTGTCGAGATGCACTCAGAACGCATACAGAAACGACGGGCTTTCATAATAATATAGCTGTTCCACCCGTACACACATGTTCTTTGAATGGCTATCCTTCTCTATGCTTTCCGTTCCATACTAGGCAAGCTGTTACATGTAGCTATTTAATCTATTTACACATCGTCTATTATTTTCTTATGCTTTGCTGGAACGTGGTATATTTTTTATGTTCAATTAGTTTGAACATAATGCATTTATTTCAATGGATGTATACCGATTTTAAAGAAAACTGATGTCACCAATTTACATATTTCCACACCTAGGCTAATGCAATTGATTTTCTGGTCTAGAAAGATTATCGATCATCATTAGGAAAAAATGACCTGACTTCATGCACACAGCACGTTAACACAATAATTTCGGTTTATCTCTTCTACTCAATACAAATTCAACACTTAATACATCCATACCTTCTAGCATTCTTGTCGTAGACTTCCAAATTAATAGACTGGCCCAACATGAAAGGGGTACAAACTAAGTGCGCGGATCTGGGAAGGGGCGTAACCGCCCCCTTTCCGTAACTTGTTAATAAATGAATCTGACTGTGTACAGGCAACTCGCATTGTAATGTCACTATTTAGTCCCCGATTTTTTTTTTGTTTAGATTTCAGTATGGGTTTTATGGGGGTATGCTCTGGATTACTGGGTACTGGATTCCCATAATATTTTTTCGAAAATATCAGATAGAATAATTCCCCACAATATTTTCAAATCTTCTAAAACATTTCAGACAAAAATTTCCCCAATAAATTTTAATATTTTGTAATTTTCACAGAATAATATAATTTTTAATTTCCCTACGTTTTTGGGGTATTTCCCTTTCCAATTCCCTGGCTCTTGGGAAATTTCCCTGGATATCACATCACTGCGACTGATGCTGTAGTTTATCATACCATTTTTGAATCCTCCCAAATATGGTCACGTGGTTAGCCTCCAGCTCATCGAAATGATACCCAGATATCTCATGTTAGGGAAGTTTATCAATTTGGATGCCTATTGTGTAATTCCGATTGATGTAAAAAACTACAACACTCAATCTTCTTCACAATGCAATACCAACAGATATCCTCGATACAAAAAACATCGATCTTTGTATGATTGAATTCCGTCTTGATTATGTAATTCAGACGCATGTTATTTCTCTCTGACGTACTATAGCCGGCTATCTTCATCTCTCTCTCGGATTCTGAGATATCTGGAATTGATACCAGGCACCTGCCTTTTTTGGTCGGCTTACCTCAAAGGGGGACCCGAAATGTGACATGTCCCATAATACGGCTCGTTTCTGGTTTGATCTAGGTTTTCTCCTCTGTTTTACATCTCTTGATGCCTTCCCCCCCTCTCTCTCTCTGTCTCTCTTTCTGGCTCATATCATTGCGGGTTAGAAGCTCTGATTTAACGAAACAGTGCCATTTTATCATGGGTTACTTTTGTAACATTCCGAATATGGGATTTGGTCTTATTATCATGGTAGAAGATCCAGATTTATTTTGAGCTGATAAAAAAGACAAAACCGTTTCGAATATACTTGAAGTTCTTAGAATCATAGAAAATTGATTTTCTGAAGAAAGTTTAAAGCCATTTTAAGCAATGTTTCTGTTCTGAATGATGGTCGCTCACCAGGGCGATACCAAGAATATCTTACACTCTGGACTGTGCTGCAAAAGTGCTATAATATGTATATTATTTGAATTAATTTACTTGCGAATTAAAAAAAAAAAAATTCGGTGGTATATAAACAAAAATAAAATGGCATTTATATAGCGCAGTTTAGAGTCATTTCACTTCAAGTGCGCTTAAATATCCGCTTCTTTGACCTACTATAGAACTGGGATATGCTTTGATTTTTAAAATTGGAACCGATTGTGAAAACTATGATAAGCGATAACGTAGGTGTACAAACATTATTAATAAACATTATATTTATATATTAGAAATGTGTATTTCTTTTGTTTAAATTTTTGACAGATGTCGTAATTTTTCAAGTTTTTCATGTGTTCACTCGAAAGGTATATTTCTGATCGTCTTTTGAAATACCAAATCTTTTTTTACTGCTAATATTCTTTCACAAATCATGCAATCATAAAATATCCCATGATTTTTACGGGTCTGCAGTAGTAAAATTTGTTCGCGGACGCCGTGATTTGAACTCGCGATCCCCTGATTCGTATTCGTAGTCTTAACCACTCGATCGAGGAGACCGTCAAACGAATACATTAATTTCCATCAATTATAATTTAAACATCAACAATATTTCGAATCCCATTTGACTACATTTGTATCCCGTCGTTAAACAAGTGTTTCTTCTGCGTCCACCTTCTTTTCTCCTCTATTCAATGTCCACCCCGAATACCATCCCATTAAACGGACCACCTGGACACTGATTTCTGACGCTGCCCATGTATTATGCTGCTAACATCATTTAAATGTCATCAGAGACCATCACTCCACGCTTTATGGTCGTAACCACATTTGTAACTTAATTAACAGCTTTGGAAGTGGTTCAACTAATGACTAAAGAACTATACTGTGTTCGAAAGCAGGCAACATCATGGGCATGTTTTTTAAAACCAACTAAACATCCCAATTTTTGCACAACTCTGTTTTGGCGTACACTCATTTCTTCATACGACTTTTACATACTCTTCTGTTATTCCTACTCTTGATTGGTACTGGTTCCACCAATATTAGTTAGGTGTTTTATATGATTTAGGTTACTAAGTAAACATTTCTGTTATTTTAATGATTTAAGGAAACAACTTGTATGGCGGTCTAACGTTTAGCTTAGACGATGATCTTGGTAGAGAGGCTGATTGAGAACGCACTACTGTATATAACCATTCGATTGATTCAGTGATTTTCGGCATATTATGCTGAGTCTGCAAAACGTCGTAGTGATTGTACGCCGTAATATGCTTATATGCATATATTTTTTTAAATATAGGAAAAGCGGTAAAATATTGGTGAATTCATTGGTTATTATTTTAAATGAGGGCTGAAATTTCCAACTCGAACGCCAATCACTCAACTCATGTTCCAGTTATTGACGCGAGCACTCTAGTGGATAAAGGCTTATCTATTGTCGTCTCATTCATACACCTCTTCAATTAATTTTCAAGCGATTTTCATCCTGCATCCCGACTCAATTGTTTGATTCACCTGATTGTGTCATGTTTTCCTCGACTTCTTCTACCGTTGTTTCTTCCTGTCAATTCTTTCTCCATTAATCCGTTCAACATGTTTAAACCGTATAAATAAAACCCTGTTATCGCTTTCATAAGCCTTGCATTCTTTTCGGATGCTCTACGGTCATGTCTAGGTCATATCAGGAGTTCTGGGTTCAAACCCAAGGAGTTTATCGCTATTGCACGGAGATCATCGTTTGTCCGTTTGTTAATCACTTCTCACTTAGTTAAGTATTAGTTTTATTACATATATTAATTGCAATACTAATCTACATTTTTTCATCATTGTCGGTATCCTCTTCGCTTGCACAATCCATGATTAAAGTTTTCAGTAATTTTGTTTTAATGGACCTTACCTTCCTTTGTTCAAATGAATAGTCTGTCCAAATGAGTCAATCGTCTGAAATAATCACTACTGATTTATTGGATGCATTTTGTATTATAGTATATACGAGGGATGCTGAAAATGTTGAGTCACCAAAACAAAACTGTAGATTCCAGAAAGTGGCACATCTATTTTATTAAATTATGAATTTGTCAATTCTTTTAACTTTAATCTCCATAGAATTCACTGCAACGTTTTAATTGGTTTCTCTTCTCTCCTGTAACATTAATACGATACGATTGTACCACCCTCGTGCGAATGTACACTAGGGGGCGCTATTTTGGGTCCTAGGGGAGTCCTGCAACCAGTGTAAGAAGTAGGAATGTAGGATAGTCAGGGATCAAGGGATGGATTAAGTAAACATTATTATTTTTTCCCCCGTTTGTTTTCATTTTCTCTTTCTTATTCCTCCTTCTTTCTTCCTGTTTATTCTGGAAATCCTCTGTTTCAGAGCCCGTTTCGTTCCTCCATGTTCAGAACCGAGTTGGGGTACATTTGGGTTTCTTGGAACACGGAAATTTTGAGAGTAAAATAGAGACGACGTGAGCCTCCAGGCCGTCCTACACACTCCTTTCTGATTGTAAGAGTTTTAATCTAAATAAATACCAACAGTCTTACTTATAAATATATACGCCGCTGTAGCGCTGATATAGCTATACCGTGAAGAGGGTTGTATACTGCTCGGGTTAAAATATGTACTCATAATTAAATTCATGCCAGATTATTTTATACTGTCTGCACTTAACAACAATCCTCAAAAACACGGTCATTTTCGCATTTCGCGTTTAGTTGCTAACTTCACGTTTCTTCAGATGGCATTTGTGACGTCATTGACACAGTATGCTTTGAATTGATTCGAAATTTGGCCAATTTACTTTGGTAAATCGATTTAAAATATTCCTCTGATAGTGCTGCCAATGGGTATTACTGCTCTTTTACATTTTAATTGCGCAACCGATCGATATTTGTCAAATAAATCAGATTGTTAACAAAGTCTGCGATCTCCGTCATTATACGATAGTAATACGTCCCTAATCTTCGAGGTCGTGCGATTTAAAAATCTGTCAGCCACTAATACTGCGGTATTAGGCCGGTATACTCACTCCGCATGCGCGTGATTATGAGTAATGTTTTCTACTAACATGTTCTTATCCCTACGTATTATCTATTATGAGTAAGACGGCTAGTGTTTTGTTGTGAAGAAGGTATTAGTTATTTTACGAACTATTCACAAAATAAACCAAAAATTGTCTTATTATGGATTTTATCTTCTAATCCTCCAATTTTTCTCGTAGTATCTCTTACCATGTTTCATTTAATCCACGTAAAAATATATTTCTTATTTTGGAGTCTAAGGTTGGCTATCATTAGGACGATCTCCACTTTTCAAAGATAACATAAATTATTTTACATTTTACTTACATTTTTAAAAACGTGTCTTCTTTTTTGTTGTTTGTTTTTGGGGTGTTATGCCGTGTTGCGCTAACTCCTTCTTTAGCCGACGTTTCGGACAGCGTTGCAGTGTCCATCATCAGGGCAGATCCGGTAGATCCGAAGATGTGTACTACCGGATCTGCCCTGATGATGGACACTGCAACGCTGTCCGAAACGTCGGCTAAAGAAGGAGTTAGCGCAACACGGCATAACACCCCAAAAACAAACAACAAAAATGCTTTTGGCCGTGAGAATCTAAAAACTTACTTAACGTGTCTTCTTGTTCAATGAACACTCTTTGCGAAATTTCTCGAAAGGCTCTCAAAATATCCAACATACTGTTAGCAAGACCTTTACAATTTGTGTTAATAATTACCTGTAGGTTCGAGTACTTCCTCACTTGAGAATTGGAGGCACTTAAGCGTGCGTAAAGTGTTCGTTAAGTGTACTGTATCACCTTTCCCGTCCTGCATTACACCTTAAATTACCTCAATAAGGCGTTTATAATGTTCACAATTTGCATAATTACGTTTTCCATTTTTGGATGTCGTTCTGTCGTGTCTCCTCGCTTTTGAGATATTACTGCTTCATCATCGTACTGTGCTAATTATGTATATTGTACTATTCCACGAAAAATATGATGGTTTTATATCGCGGAGATTTTCTGAAATGGTAGGCAGACTATGATACGTATTGGCCACACCGTTTTGTTATTAATTGCTAAAATAATCATTGCACCTTCCAAGAAGACGTCCTATAATCTACGTGTTATTATAAAAAATGATGATGTTATTGAGGATCTTATTCAGAAATTAACCTTGGTACCCCAATATTATATTGTGATTTGTGTCACTAGTTTCGTAAATTTTAAAAATAATTGGTTTCTATCTACCGTAATACAACACGGTTATACCACAATCCAAAACTTTTCACAGCCCTCGACATTGAACATAATAATATATGAAAATATACCAATTATAATTATCGTTGTTTTTATCTGAAAGACGCTGTGTTTTTACTTACCACGGCAGAATAATTATCGTTCATTATGTAAATAAATCATCTAAACAGAGTTTTGAAATGTTATAAGATAATTTTATCTATAATTTTTTTAAATTACTTTCTACCTCTGTTAAGGTGATTTTAAACAAAAATAGGACCTCAAAAATCAGCAAACCGCTATTATTATGACAGTACAGCAAAATTTCGTCCAGAAACATTGTTCATTGATAAATTTAATATTTATTTTCACTGTTTTGAAGCGCATTTAATTAACCGTGCGACATATGTTTCTAAAAAAGTTTAAATTCTTCTCCATTCACTTGTCCGATGTCTACCTGCATTAGTCATTATTAATATTCCATGTAATTGCGGTCGGGATGTTTTCCCCGATCCAGAATAGGTCTGATGTTCAAAAGACCTTTAGACCACATGTTCAGTACCTACCCATTCCACGCTCGTGAGATGGTAAAATAAGGCAGGCCCCACCTCAGTGCCCTGGTGGTCCCCCGTTGAACGTATTAGATACAGTTATTTATCATTGTTCCACCATTAGGCGATTAGGCCGACGTTGATGTTCGATTATGCACCGCACTCTTGTTTTTGTGTTCATTTTTGAACATCATAATATAACTTTTGGGTACTTGTACGTACCTCATAATAAATAAGCAAAGCGCCTTTTATTGTAGTGTCGAATAAAAACATAATTTTTGACATGCTTCAATATCATTTTTTTAAATAATTAATAGATGATAATATGAAATGTAACCTCGATATCACTGTGCTTAAAAAAGCTAGGAAATAACTACGTCTTACGAAATGATGAAAATTGATATTTACATAATATTGTGATATATGGCGTCTTGTCTTATGCTTTGGTAACCAAATGAACATTTCAAAGCTCCATAGCTCACGATGAAAAATTGTAGTTTGAACGTGAATTCTCGGAACGGAAAATTTATGCAAATTTCATGACGCCAAAATTTAGAAAAAAATAGATAATTTTTGCTGCTTCACACAAACGATTTATACTTTTTTGTTGCTTTAATATATTACGTTTATGCATCGTGTACATATTTGGACAATTAAAGTAAATTCAACTACTTGTGCGTGAAAAAGAATTCGGGAAACACAAGCCCGAATAAAAGAATTCTGTAAAATAAAGTCTCTTTCTGACGTTTACATTCCATTTTCAAATTGCATTCTAAATTCAAACACGTGGGGCCACACGCGCGCGCGCATTTTGGTCCAATTGTCAAAGCTGAACGGCGATAAATTAACCGTACAGCAAAACTATGAAAAACAATGCTGACGCCATCTGTCGGAACGAGACGGAATGACAAATGAACCTCCCAACAAATCTTGAATCTTAAAAAATAGCTTTGCTGTCGATGTCGTCGCCAATGTAGATATTAAGTCGGGTCTCCTGCAAACAAAATGTTTTCAAAACATATGTTTACAAAACATCGTGGCCACAACGTTTTTTGTTTTACACCGACCACAGAAAACCAAAACATTGTTGCCCTGTCCCAATGTTTTTATTTTTGTCGAATGTTTTGGAAACATTTTATCGCAGGTGTAGGACACTAATGTATGTGTTATGAAAATATTCAAAAGCATTTTTTTTTCATTGCTTGTCGTCAATATGATATTTAGAGTGGTATATACTCTCACTATCGCCCTGATGTAAGACCTCCACCAGGCATCGTAAAGATGTTTGAAATGGATTCAGTCGTGTTTGGTGATTAGACCTGGATAATGTGCAAATTCCCAACCTTACTCTTCCCCACTCCCTTCAACCTCACTTTATACCCGTTGGGGAATACAATAGTCATACTAGATCCGGATGGTTAGAAACAGTTGGGCTGCTGTGATTTGCGCATCAGTTTTCATAGGTTTTCCCATTTTCAACATCAAAAACTTTAAAGAAACCCAATTGATAATATTTCGATAGCCGAATAATTAAAACATTAAGGACATGTTGTTTCACGGAATTTGAACAATTTATCTAATTTCAAAGTTGATTTGCAAGGTCTGTGAATGTTCTATTCAAGTTCTATTGTTATATCATTATGGTCAGTTGCTTCATAAAACTGAAATCACAACAGAACTTGAATAGAACCTTCACAGAACTTGATTGTTCAAATTCTTTGAAACAACCCGTCCCAAGTGTTTAGTTTCTTTTCTAGCCGCTTGCTAAATTAAGGAAATGGCTACGAATTGTAATTAATTACCCCATGTTAATCTATAATTTCAAACGCCTAAAACAGTTAAAGTTGATGAGTAGTTAGTAAGTTTTAAAAGTTAAAACCTTATGCAAGTCATCCTTGACTACTTTCCAAATCAAATTATCTATTCATAATTCCTTCTAAATTCTCTTAACAAAAATTAGAAAATTCACCCAAAAAGTTTCCAAAATATTTTAAAAGCAACCCGTGCAATAAATTCACACGACTTTTCTAACCAAATTATACATGAAATATTCCTTCTAAATTCTCTTATTCTAATTTCGAACGTTACAACAAATTCCAAACACGACTTTCCAAATTATATTAATTATTAAAAATTCATCAAAATTCTTTAATTAAAAATTAGAACGTTTAGCCAAAAAGCTTCTAAAATATTTTAAAAGCACCTATAAAACAAATTCAGCGGCACTTGGCACTTGAGTGTCATACAAAGGTGTGTCCTAATGTAGGTACTAACTACTAACGTAGGGCCACGCAGCACAGTTGGCATTAATGCCGCAATGTAACGCTGTAATGGCACTTAATATCCCTGAGATACAACAAGATAGTGCTTCTAGATTGTACCAGAACCCAGTAATGCACACACCTACCTGGTACCTTTTAATGTTTTGAGGTTACGTGGGTTAAACAACTTCATTTTGGATTGAACAAGTCTCTTCGTGGTCATTTTAATAAGACAATTGAATAAAATCAAACTTGATAATATGATAGTAAATACGAATACCGTAAATGATGCAAACAGAGGAGGGTAAGTGTGCCTATCGCCGAGCTCCAGCCAAACCGTATGGAATGTCTCCAATAAAAGCTATGCCTTTTAATGTGTTCGTACACGGAGATAAATGATCCTGTTAAAGAAGTGACACTCGTAAAATATGATTAATTCAGAATATATCGAGAACATGTGTTCTTTTCCTAATACATATGACGGAATGCGACAATATCAGTATATCAATATCAGTATTTGCATGTACACGTGTTCCGCCGTCCTCATAAAACATTCGATTTTTAACAGACACTTTGTTAGGAACTCTTTCAATTCGATCGTTATAGGGCCTACAGTCCCATTTTTAACAGGAAAACGAATAATTTGACCAGATTTTTAATAACTTAACAGTATTTTCATATCTCTGTGTAGGAAGATGCGATTTGCAGCAGAATGGGTGAACGATGTTGGCGACACGAGTTGTGCGCTCGGTTTCTTATTAATTATGGTTACCATACGACCCATCTCCTTTGTTTCTCATCTCGACAGTTTAGTAGAATAATAATTATTATTAATACATAACATTCAAATAATTCACAGACCAATACACTTTTACCGCTATTGATATGAACAATTTACAATTTATTATAGATAGTAAATTATCAGCTCTGAGCATCTAGGCTTATGCATTGGCTAACAGTTATCAACTTTCCCATGTTCTACAAGTGGAAACTGGAGCCACGAATGACCATGATTGATCAGTCCTTTAATTAAGGTTTTATCGGACTAATTAACTTCTTATCGAGCTACATAAAACTGCTTTTTAATTCAACTCTGCATGTTTCGTTAGGCCGGGATATAACCTGTATTCTCGAGACATCGAGTAGAGAACAGAAGTTGCGTCTTGAGGAGATGTTTATTTATTTATTTATTTATTAACGGACATCGTCCAAATTACAAAATAATAACACGAATAAAGTAAAATGAAAAATATAGGAGTAGACAAAGGTACATGAAAGCAAAGACATATGGTAGATATAATATTAAAAAAATAAAGTGACATGTCGAATCAAGTCAAAAATACGCCGTGGGTCAGGACCACAGGACACTTATAATATTCCGTCACTTTTTTAGCGACTGGCAAAAATCATTTAGACTTATCCCAAAAAAGTTAAGGCTTTGACTTGAGTTGACCAGTCTACACATTCTGGACAATGGTGAATAATATCCATAATTTGTCGAATGATGGTTGAGGAAGAGCAGTTCATTATTTCTGAGTCTTTGCGAGGGGATATTGAAGGGAATGAGTTGCAGTAGAGTAGGTGAATCAATAATACCATTTATAATTTTGAAGAAGCAAATGAGGTCATTTCTTTCCCGACGGACTTCCAAAGTAGAGAGGTTTAGAGTTAGTTCAATTTCATCATATGAGTATTTGCCTTTTTCTAAACCTAGCCTCCTAGCAATCCCTCTTAAGAACCGATGTTGAACAGATTCAATGCGTCGAATGTGGACAGCATAAAAAGGAGACCAAATAACACAAGCATATTCAAGATGGGGGCGAACCAAGGAGCAGTAAAGAGTTCTAAGGGTATTTACGTTTTTGAAGTCCGAAGTGATTCTAGTGATGAAATCAAATGTTATTAATCAATGGAGTAAAAGTAATTTTAATATTAATGAGGAAGACGTTAAGACGTAAAGTGTTGACCGTCTTTTAGTATTTGATGGATTTTTTCATTTCTACCTATATTCCAACTAGAAAATATCAGAAAATAGTTTCTGCTATCAGCCAATAAATCTACATGTACTAACTACTCTTGTAGTTTATTTCTCGTACCATTTGTTTCACAGCCAGTTGGAACAAGTATTCACTTTCCTCCCACGTTCATCCGGAGTTCTGTACCAATCCTTTATCCCATCCGATACTGCTTTTCGGTCCGGTCTATTTAGTGTTTGTTTATTTGTTTTAAAACGTAGGCGAGCCGTTGCCCCTTGTTCAACTGACTGCTTCCTCTCAAATGATTTAATTTGGACCCATTTAATGTTTATTTTGAATGATGAAGTCTTCATTCTGACCCGTGAGTGTCCTCCAACTTGAGACCTCTATTTCTAATGCATAATCTGGTGAATAGGTTCAATCTTCCATTAATTGAATAATGCTCAGTTCCTAACACCAGAAATAATTATAATTTAGGAGCCCGGTGTTTTAAATATAAGACTGGTTTTCAAATGCGATGCATTTGCCCAGAGGTGATTTATAACTGGTTTACGTTTTTAAAATTATCGAATTATGTTTTGAAATTAGGCAAATTTTATTACCATTACACTTGAATGAAGCCGTTTTGTAACCGTATAATAATATCATAATATTTAAATAGCGCAATTTAGTGATTTTGGTCTCAAGTGCGCTTTACTCTCAAATCTGAGGGAAAATTCCGAACTCTGGCTAATAATTAATATGATGGTATTTTCCAACAGTTATGTAGTATGTACATACACAGGCAAGGAGAATAAATGACATAACAAGAACAGGATAAACAAACACAACAAGAAAACATTGGAGAGAGTTATAATAAAAATTATTGATGGGTTTTAATTGAGTATGTTGTATAAAAAAATACTACATGCCACGGCAGACCTTAGAACGATTTTAAAAAATATAATTAATAGCTGTCTATACTTTTATAGCTATCCATAAAGGTATGTTTTCCGTTCTCTTCGTTATCTGCTTTGTCTGTCTTTTGTAAGCCATTTCCTTTCAGCTCACATATTGTGCAAACATTGTGTTACATCTTTTGATATCCAGATATAAATATCAGCGCTATCATCAAACCCATCTCTGCATTATTCTCACTGGCCCAAAAAGGATAAAAGTGGCTACGTTACAATGCCGAAAGACTGAAGAAGATCTTATCAGGCAGACAAGATGACTACTTTGTGCCAAGCACAGCAGAGCATGCTACTTACAAGAGAATTTCTCTGTTATCACTTACATTACAATACAGTTTACTGATGTTAAACATTAAACATTTACCGTTGTACACAACGCTATCTGGGACATTGTTTAAATTTATTGTTCCTAAAGCGGCTCACCTGTCTTTGATATGATCTCCTGGTAGCTTTTAATATTCTCCGACGATTTAGGTAAAGTCCAGTGCCGGTTTTCTCCAAACAAAACAAACGAGCATTATAATATTATTACTACACTTCGAACTGCGCATCACTAAAACTACTTGTTTTAAAAAATCTGCCCTTATGAATGTATGTTCGCCTATAAGAGCGGCAACTAGAACGCGCCTCGGGACAAACAGTTCCTATAGAATAACAACAAATCTGTCTTGTAATGCTGAGATGTGCGTGCCTCTCTATCTTCAGGTTTACATTCGTCTTTTGGTGCGGTGCTCCTTCCACTAGCATCTATCATTGTGCCCGTGACATCTGAACTTTTACGAAATTTTGATGTTGTTGGGCGGTTTGTCAAGTATGAAAATACTGTTTTATTTTCTTTTTACCACATTTATATAAATATTTGATGTTAGCATTTGGAAATCTAAGTGAAGAAAGATTTTATTAATTTATTTTCAACTCTTAGTTCATTCCCATTGAGAATGGCCACGAACCGGCACTGGTACAGATTGGCGCTTCTGTTGGAGTGTTTATACCACGCGGCAGAGGTGTTGTAAATTGCGTTGCCAACGTTTGTTTTGTCGCCAAGTTGCAGTATCCACTTGAAAGCTATCAACGGCGGTGGAGGTTTCATCTCTAGGTTTCTTGTCTCCTTTGCGGTTGTTGTCATAGCAACAGCGTCGCTCTTTTTCTTTTTTGTGTTTTATCTCTGTCACCTCTTCGCCGCCTTTTTGCTCTTTACACATTCCCGCTCTTTACACATTCCCGCCTCAAAGGCGTCAATTAATAACGAAGCGCTCCCTTATTTCGGTACTAAAGCTTTTGAAGAGCCTATAAAAAATGTGTAAATGAATTTCAACTGGATTTTACCGATTCGTCGGCAATGCCGCTTGAAGTTGATTGTAACTCTCCCAAACCACTGTTTGTTCACGGAAGCAATTTATCTGAATAAACACCTTCTTTAATTCCTGTGATCCTGGTCGGGTTTATTCTTCTTCTCTCGTTCGTATGGCGGCATTCGGGGTTCTTTCGTTTTTCTTGCATTACTTACTTAGTGTGTGTTTAACAAGAGTTAATCTGGTTGACAAATTGAATTTGTACAGTGGCGCAAAGATGATAGAAGTTAATCTTTAATTCCTCTTTTAGCTCCGAAGAATTCTAGTGGTTTATCACCTTTTTTTCGTGTAATCATTTATCGAAATACTTCTTAGTATTTAAATATTAAAGTAGTATTATGAAAATCAGTAACTTTGTGACGCCAACCGGTTGAGGCACATACGTACATTCGTTTGACGTTTGACGACCTATCTAGTTGAGCGGTTAATATCCTTGGCTGCGGATTCAAAGGTCGTGTGTTCAAAACCCGGTGTGCGCAAATAAAGTGCTTTTATCTCATTAATATAAAATAATGTGTACTATATTTGCGACACATTCTGGAAGAGTAGACACCCTTATTACCGCCCTGATGATAGACCGCCATTCAGAAACGAAACGTGGTTTAAACTTACTTTTTTCCGTGTTTAATGAGCATATCTCAATAACCAGGTACCTCCCAACCTTTCTCTTCCCATCTCCTTCCCCTCCCGAATCCCTTCAGTCCCATAACATAATCTAATAATTGGGAATATCATTGTCTCAATGGCAGCTGACCCAATATTCTTCGCTATTCCATTTGTATAGTTACTTAACTTACTGATAAAATATACTGTTAATTTGCTCAAAATATGGTCAAATTTTCCATTAAATCTTTCTTCTTTCACATTCATGTGAACCACAGGTTCTCCTAGTGAGGTGTTAACAAAACTTATGTACACTGTATATAAAAAAGAATAGAAATAAAATAAATGAAAAAATCTCAGTAATTTAATGATCTAATTTCTCCGTTAGATTTAATAAGGCATTGTTTGAAATTGTTTTCTCTCTTTATTCGTAGACGTTATTGAATTCAACTAAATGGCTTCTCAGAAATTCGTCGGCCACATTGAAGGCACATTCCGTTAGAAAACTTTTAGTACCGCAAATTTTCTTACCCGTTCTTTCCGATTCTTGCTGCAAATTCCTTCTGCATTGTTCCGGGGATCATTGACTCGCGTAAAAAAATCTGCACCACGCCAAATTGATTGGATTTTTTGCAGCTGTTGCATATTCTGCATTACCGCTTCATGAGAATGATTGCTTGATTTATTTTGTTGATCGTTGGACACTTTACTTTAACAGCTTTTATATTATTTTGTTTAGGAAGTATACTGATTTGAAGTAGAGTTGCATGTTTGTACGCTAGATCAATAATTATTCCTGTTTATCCGAATTCAATGAAATGTGTGGATGATACTTTACTAACTGGCTCCACTCACTACACGGAGAAAACTTACTGATATAAAATATTGCTAATTTATTAAAAATCTCCTCAAATTATTCGTAATCCTGTTAAAAACGGGACTGCATGCCCTAAACGAAAGGATTTATAGGTTTCATACATTTTTAAACTATCATAGTAAAAAGGGAATGTATTAACGCGACGTCACGTGTTCATAAAATCATTATATTTTCAATCAAAAACATTATGTATTAACAGGTCAAACGTAGGTGCATGAACACGTGTTCTGATATATTCGGAAAGTACGAAAATTTTACTAGGAAAAGGCTTGCTGTCCCGTTTTTAACAGGATTTAAAAAAATCAGAAATACTTATTTTTCTCAATGTACCTACTGGAAAATGAACTATCAATTCGTATATTTCGCTTTAAATGTTATTAGCACAAAAAAATGATAACATTAATTTGTCTCTCGAACTTGCCAGCCATCCGCCGTCAAACCATGGAAAAACCTCACCCATGTACCGGGCATGAATCAAATGCCAATCACCAAACGTAGCAAACTACTTGGGGATGTCCTATGGCAAAGGTGTTGGTTATCCAATGAATGGTTCCCGTTTATCCGAATTCCCGTCTCAAATAGATTTCTTAAGTAAACATGATAAAATGTTGCCCGAGTGCTTACGGGAGTAATGCAGACTGTGTCCTTACCATTAATAATAATAAATAATGTCATGCAGATGTTTATACTGCTGTTATCTGTTCAGACGAGGTCGCCTTTTCTGTAGATATTGTGCAAAAATGTGTCCTTTAGTTATCTTTGAGCCGTATACATTAATGATTTTAAATCTATACCAAAAATTCTAACAATACATTTATGACGTTCTGTTTCATAGTAAGGTCTCTTAAATTCGATATATCCATCGAAATTTCTTATTTCTGGTAAATGCTATAAATGTTGATACTATGTCTTTTATGACTGTTTTTACGACCCTCATCATTACAGATCTTTGTTTATGAACTGTAACAATACTATGAGACTGCATCATTCACCGTGGGATTATTACTTATCATTGTGTGGTGTAGACCCGCGGCAATAGTTGACTCAAATGATCGTCATTATTCTCCCGTTAATAAAAACATTATCTGCCGTCGCTCCAGCTGCATTTTATGTGTAGTTAAGGTATTAGCGTGGAGTAAGTGTCAGCAATAAGTGTATTTATTTTTATGTGATACCTCAAAAGAGCTCTCCTGTCTGTACTGCTTACCAAAAGTAAGTGAGGCGGGTTAAGGAAAGGGCTAATGTGGTAGAAAGATGAATGCCGGCAAATAGTTCCACATGCGTGCCGCGTTATAAAATAATTAGTTGTAGAAACGACTCGTTCTCATACTGCCGAAATAATATGTACACGAGTGTTCAGTGCTGCTATCACGAGCAAAGAAATGACAATCGATATTTTATCAAAATATTACTAATGGAAGGACCCCTCCATTGTGATTTATATTGTAGTTTCGGCCATATCATGTTTTATCTCTAAAATATAAACGAAATAATTTTAATGTCATATATTTGTAATGCATTGTGTAAAGTACTAACCTATCAACCTACTCCTCAATTTTTACTAATGCACTTGGTCAAAATAGGTCGATGAACAAAGAAATTTATACGTGACCTCATTAGTAAAATTACGTTGGGCCCAGGAATGTGCCTTGTGGTACCCCACGGCCAATTGACAATTGGACAGAATTGGCTTTTATTGGACACATGTTAAACCGTACGAAGCCTTGATCGATGGTTGACCTATATTAGGTATATATTTTACAGCACTATTTTGATGTATTAATAAATAATTATTGGTGCTGTATCGTATTCGTGTAACGTACATACTTAACCACACACCCACCATACGAATTCAGTAATGAACAACAAATCAATAGAATGTGTTTCTCAATATAAATAAGTACCTGTGAACTTGGGTTGGCGACATATGTGGAGTTAATATGGAGCTTTGAATATGCCCGAAAACAGAAAATATTGCATAGTAGAGGGCGGTAGTTATACAATATGCATTAAAGTTGAGGTGTTTCATGAAAATGGAAATGTAAAATTGTCATCAAGTGGACAAATAAACGTCATTTCTTCGACATTTGAAAGGTCCCCGTTAAACGCCGGTTATATGTGTGTTTGAGTTTTGGAACATATTGGGCATTTAATAATAATAGTAATATGTAGATGATTTGTATAGCGCCGTTATCACCTCAAGGGCGCTGTACAAATGTATAATACATTTCTACAATGATCTTTGTTATTTCTAACTAAATATGAAGATAATATACAGTACAATACTTACCTGGTAGGTCACTTGAGATATACATTAACTGATTGTTTATTAACGAAATTTAGATACAGGATTTAGGACATAATTGGAAAATTGGATATAATTGGACTTTCTAAGGAATGGTCTATTTAATTTCATGTTACATTTGAATTTCTGCCAAACATCCCAACCCAGATGTTTAGCTGGGTATATCGGTAGTTTTGTGAAATTTTCAATTAATTTGAACGACGTACAGTGTACACCACAAGTGTTTAAATTTATAATCAATAATAATAACTGTGGCTCACCTATGAATGATAAATGGCTTTTAACAGTCGTGTTAAATGGTAATTATAACTAGAGTGTGATAATTAGTGCCTCTCTTCGCAATTTTGAAATGTTTTTAATTAAAAAATTCGTTGGCTGAGGAGTGGCTCGAAAATTCGTGAATTTCTCACAGCGAAACTTGCGCTCGAAATTATTTGCATTAAGCTTCCTGGCTACGGTCCCAGGGGTCGCAGGTTTGCCGAAAATATATACTTAAATGTTTATTTTTTAATTAATAAAATAATATTGTATACTTAAGCCACGTTCCAGGGCGGTGATACCCTGTGCATGGCCCATATGAAAGACCTCCATTCGAATCGAAACGTTTTTTAGTTTGCAATAGCTTTTTATTTTTTATAAATTAAAAAAATTCCAATTTTTTGATTTTATCAACTAAAATACTAGGCTCATTCCCGCATTATGGTGGTCGTGCATGATTTAAATCATTTTCTCGATTTTCTTGAAACGTATAATAAAATATCGGGGTAAGGATCTAAAATGGAAAAAAAATCATATTATTGTATAAAGCGTAATAGAAATAAAAATAACGATTAAACTGAATGATTAAATGAGATTTACGCTAGAAATGACACACTACGCTATTATATTAGGGGATCAGATCAATTGGGGAACTGCTACGGAATATCATTTATTTGTACGGGATCTGTCACTTCGACAGATGACAGCCGCGTAATTACGGCGCTCCGTAAATTGTTCTGACCCCTTCTCCTGCCGTAGTTAGCAGAGGGGGTCGCATAATTTTCAAATATAGCCTGGCCAGCACATAATATTTTTAGGTGTGACAGGTATGGGATTGATGATATGATGATCTGTATGGGATTGTATAGCGAGCAATTTGGAGTTATATAAAACGCTTTGAACTTGTAGCGTAATCTGGCACCTCCTTGACACCTCACAAGTCCTTCTTTACGGTGTAGACAGGGGAACTATATCGCCACACGATCGGGCAGTGTTTTATGTCGGGTTAAGGTAGAGGATGTAAGAAGGAATTTACTAGAATGAGAAAAACAGTCTTGTGCCGAAACGACATCAAAATATTTCGTATTTGCTAAATTAATGTTTACCTTCTATCAAAGCACACGAAAGTTTCAAGGTCATTTTTTTCTTCTATCCACTCTACTCAACTATTCGTTTTAATTGAATATTTGCTCTTAATACTAATTATTAGTATGAGAGATGAACATCCAAATAAAAACTTCATCATCACACATTAACTTCATGCCCAACATCCAAAACGATATACGAATAATCAATTTAGAACAGTAAAATAAATCTAAGCGTGCTTTCTTAATTTGGAAATTTTAATTACAAATTCATTTGAAGAAATTACAAGACCATCTAAGATGGCTATTTGAGTTATCAGTGTTATTTATGTATGAATTTTGTGGTTTGATCATCGAGTTTAGATTGTGGTAGGTTCTGAATGTGGTAATCTAAAAGAAGAGTGCATAAAAAGTGGTTTTAAGAATGCGCTTGAAGAGTGTCAAAAGAGTTCGATAACCGAAGAAAGGTGCAGATTAATCAATATACGGGACATGATGTGGTTCTCGTTCCAACACTGATGTTTATAAATCGTCTTGGTGTTGATGTAGATAGTGAATGACCTTCCATTGTTTTGAAGGTCAAGGGTGCAAAATGTCATCATTGTCGGAATATAACTGTAGATTTGTATAAAAAACGAAGCCTCCCGCCTACCGTCAATCTTCTATATCATAAAAGATAGATTATAGCCAAACATTTTGTTTGGTAACAGCGATCTTTAGCGAGATTTATCCCCTAATATGCATATTTTGTATCGCTTAAATTCCTGTGAGTACGTTAATTCACCAATTATTTAATTAAAATATGACATCAATATAACAATGATAGTATGACAACGGGTCGTTTCTATGACCCGTTTTAGACGGTAAGTGAAAAAACTGTCATCTAACGCCACCCTTATCCAATCATCTGTATTTTCTCCTTTATTAATCCATGAATCTTCAAGTTCAACATTAACTAATCCCTTCCTGTGAGCCCTTTCATAATCCGCCTCATGACTTCGTCCAACTTTATGGCGATATATTTACCCCGGTTATAACTACATAGGGCAGGGTGTTCTTCTATCAAAAACAACTAACCTAATAAATCCACTACAGAATAATGCAGTTGAGCACGTTCATATTTGCATGCTAATTTGAATATGAGCAACAGATGACGGCAATGATTGTGATCGCTTATCGATTGGAATACAAATTGCATTAAATGAGCCTAACCTGCAGGGTGTAACGACTATTTGACAATGTACAATGCACGCGCATTAATTGCTTTTATTGTTTGGATTCATTTTGTATGCAAATCAAGCAACGCTTTATTGTTTGAAAACATCTTCGGATGATTGACGATGTCATATTCGACTGAATTGAATTGAATATGATGAGAATTTTGTGGTTTTGAATTCAGGGAGCCCCGAGGAAGACATGGAACGTGCTCGTAAGAATGATGATATTTCTTAAATTGATATTTTCTGCAGATTTTGTCATTGTTTCAACTTCAGACCATAATTCTCAGTACGTATCCAAATTTTCAGTCCTTTCGGCTATGTAGATCCTGTTAAAACGGCTTTAAAAGCTCGAAGTCTAGCTTTGCATTTGTGCTCGTAAGAATGATGATATTTCCACTAATGTACGTATCCAAAATTTCAGTCCATTCGGTTTTGTAGATCGATAGAACGTTGAGTGTGGGGCCAAGGCAAGAGTCAGAATAACAGAAAAGTAGGTGTAAGACGATGTATGAAGGTGAATGAAGCAAGGAGAACGCGCCAAGACACGGAGAAACGGCGTGATGGTTAGTTATTGTGTTGAGCAGTGGCGTAGCATTTGTTCGGGAAGAAGGATGTTAAACACACTGGGATGGTTTGGGCATGTAGAGCGAATGAGCGAAGAAAGGAGTGTAAGGAGAATATAAGATGCAAATGTGAATGGTAGCAGAAGTCGGGGACGCCCGGTGAAGACATGGCACGACCAAGTGAATCAGATACTTGAGTCGGGCCATGTCAAGAGTCAGAACAATAGAAGAGTATGTATGAGACGATGTATGAATGTGAATGAGGCAAGGAGTGTGTGCCAAGACCGAGTTGTTTGGCGGTCCGTCCTCTCTGCCTACCCCTGCGGGGAAACGGCGTGATGGTTAGTTAGTTAGTTATGTGTTTACTGCGCAAGAATCCAACTTGCCCTAAGCCAAATTTGCCTTATGCGTTCAACATTTCTATTGAAAAAATTCATTGTTTTGTAGTTAATATTTATATTTTATATTGAGTAATTAAAATTTGTATTTGATTCCTACTCAAGGGAAACGATAGGAAAAGCTTCAATTTATCTAAGGCATATTTTTTGGTATTCATAATGTAAACCAATTCGTTATAAAAATTAATCGAACATAGTGATTTAGCTTTAAGCTTCGCCTTAAACTTTAATAAATGAAATTACGGTAAGGTCAATTCATTGACGTGTTATAGGGAATCAGCGAATCACCCCGTCTTCAATAAACACCACCGAAATGACTTAATTCAGCAACTCAAGCACATCTCGCGAATAAATTGCATAAATTGATGTATTTTATCGCCTATTATTATTGGCACGTCGCGTGTGCTGGCGCCTAGAAACTTCAACAGACTTATCAGTATGCGTCTACCGTTTCCGAGAAACTCTTATAGCCGAATTATCACCATTACCATTCACACTTAAGCTGTGTATTGTTTTAGAATTAGTTGTGGAATATGCAGGTATTTAATTTATAATTTTAACCTTATAAAGGCTAGTGGACTTTATAGGTAAGTGCATGGAAACTCATAGTAAAACCATGAAAGTATTGAATCTACACCATATTTGGAGTCGATTTTGTGGTATAACTTTTTTTAATTTAAGCTTTCCAGTAAATCACGTCCAAAGTTTGAATTTTTTATGTCAAATTTTTAAAAAATCGGTTGCTAGGGGGTTAATTTCAGCTGTTCGATGTCTTTTAAAATGCGTCGAAGCGTAGGCACGGCTTTAAATGTTTGTTAACCCTTTTTGGTTGGAAACAAAAGTTTAAAAAAAATCGAAATACTTTCAAAAGTTTCTTAAAAAAATATACATACAACAAAAAACTTGACCTATTTTATATTCATACACAAAACCAGATACAATGTGACCTTATAACTGGGTAATGTCACACTCAATTTTTTACAATTACAAAAATGTATGGAAAGGATAGCGCCATACTGCTATATTTTTCCTTTTCACGGTCAATATAGTTTTTCCATCACACGTCGCCACTGGGTACAACCTAGCATATCACGTGATACGCACTCTGTCTAGTTCCAGCAGCACCGCACGGACGAGACAGCGTGTATCACGTGATCCGTTGCGACGTTCGGAAGTATGATCGTTTTTTTTTCTTACACTGTGATAATTCAGTTGAGTATGCCATAAGCTCACTTGTTTTGGGCAGTTGTAACTTTTGTGCGGTATTAATAAGTAATATTTACAGACTAGTTTGTTAAAAAAGGGTTCAAATTTTAATAGATTTTTATTCTTTACCTAGTGCCATAGGAAATAGGCCCTTGAATAAATTTGTCTCATAGCTCTCAAATTATCCCGATCAATATTCTCCTTCTTTCTTTCTCAGTCTTCTTCTTTCTTTACATATTTTTGCTCTCCCTCCTAAAAAGTTTTTTAAGAAAGTTTTCCAAGCTTTATGCACATGCATAAATCAATTCGTTACTTTTAGTAGGTATTCAAAGAATCATCCCTTATTTTTCTGTTCTCAATTTCCCTCTCATTCCTTTCCGACTCCTGACAATTCTCCCCCTCGAGCCGAGTCAACGAGCCGACAGAAGCACTACTACGAGTTATATTGTACCATTGAAAATATAAACCGATAGAAGTGTGTTGTGGGCGTGTCAGCTTCCTGAAGTAAGCTAGATTTTTCCCTACATTTAATTAAATAGATCAAACTTATTCAGCTATCGAAATTCCTTCTTGAGCAGGTAGTTAAATTCATTATCCTGTCTGAGGCTTTTGATGAGTCGTAAAATCTTGTTAATTTGGTGACACTAGTTTTCTCAATTTATTTATTTATTATTGAATTATACCTACTTGATAGTCACATTGCCTTTTAGTAAATTCTCTCAGTGTCGCCTTGGTGACAAACCACACGGAGAAAACTTACTGATATAAAATAATACAAATTTACTAAGAATCTCTTCAAATTATTCGTAATCCGGTTAAAAGCGGGATTGCAGGCCTTTAACTAACGAATGAATGGATAGATTTCCTAATAAACTATAAGTAAAACACGAATGTGTTATGGCGATGTCGGAACACGTGTTCATAAAAAATCTATATTTTTCGCATTTCGTCATTGTGCATTATCAAGACAAAGGCAGGTGCATGAACACTTGTTCCGATGTATTATGAATGTACTAAAAGTTAGGAAAAAGTATTAGAAAACAGCCTGCAATCCCGTTTTTAACAGAAGTTAATAAATCAGCAATGCTCATTTTTCTCCGTGCATCATTCAGAATCGAAACGTTGCTTAAAACAGCTAAAGCCGTGTTTGGGTACCAGATCTGTATAGCGAAGTACTTCCCAATCTTCCTCTTGACCATCTTTTTCCATTTCCCACCCACTTCTGCCACGCAACATACCCTAATTTGGGACCCCTTTTTGGCTCCAGGTGGTGGGGAGCAGTTGGGACTCTTGTGCGGTTTTCGCATAAAAAAACAATAGCAGAACTTTATTTTTATTCGGAAGAAAGGTCTGCGGATTTCTGTAGATTTTCATCTAGGGATTATTTGTTCAGTGTAGCATTTTGTAGGTAGGTACTTACTGTTTGGAATGTTAACCCACCAGGCATCATTTGAAATCGATTAATCTCTAGAGGATGCGTGGACCTCTCTCGAGGTCTCGAGTGGTGTGAATACTGTGAATCCTGTTCTCTCTCAATTGGATGATCAAGAGGGTGAATTTAAGTGACTTTCAATGAGGATTTTTGAAGTGTTTATTTAAGGTTTAGTTTTTGGTCCTCTTTTAAATATTGTACTAATAAAGGATTTTGATGGTGTTTTTTTATTATTTGATCGTTGATGACGTTCTGTGTTATTTTAGCTCAATTATTTATTATTATTTAAATGTAAATATCACCATTTTAAAGGCACATCCGCTTCGATCACGCCTGCTTTTCGTATTTTTTTCTTAACCCCTCCGACTTTTCGCGAACTTGAAGCTAAAATGTCTTTACCGAAATGTCAATTTCACGAAAACGTTGTGTTATTACCGTCTCACAATCAAAGCTCTATAAATGAAACATTACTGAACGGAGCCGAATAGTAAAAACTGTTTTAGAAAGGTTACAAAATAGGCTTTCAAATTGTTGTATCATAAATAAATATTAACATTTGTAAATATTTAAATTTAGAATGGAAACATGAAAAAATTGTAAAAATGACTCACCTGTAATGTTTTATGTAAAAACGATACTAAAATCACGGATAATGTAAAAAAAAACACTTATTTCATCGTACAAATGTACAATAAACAATTCTGTCACTTCACTTTTTGACCATTTCATACAAAATATATTTTTAAAAAAATAATTAAAACTGGGAGGCGGGTCGGCACGTCAAACGGCTTTCTTGGCGTCGTTTTACGATTTGGCGGGTAAAATTTGCTTCCACTGAGTAGGTCTTTTTACGGGTTTCTATGGATAACTTTGAATAGAGATGTGAAGCTTCATTCAATACGAATATTCTACTTTTTGTTTTAGGGATGTCACTAGAAGAATAACGGAGTTATGACGATTTTTGTGGAAACACACGCGTTGACGTGTAAACACGCTTATTGTACTTGACTGCTATCGTTATTTTATCGTGTATATCTGCTTACGTTGCTGACCGGTTAAATTAAATATAATTACATGTTATTTGAATTATGCCCGCAAATATTTGTGCCAACATTCTCAAATTCGTCCGTCCATTGTGTATCATATTTTTTGTTTCCATTATTCCTTTGGTCGCATTGTATTGGAAGGAAGAATTCAACCATCATGGTTGTTATTGGTAAGCTGAGTCCCCTTTTAATAATAAGTACAAATCAGTTGAACCGATACAATTGGTTTATGTGGCTCGATGTTCTTGCTAGATTTAGATTTTTTGTTTTTCTTATTTTGCCTCAGTCTTCTGACTTCTGACGTTCATCTTTGGACATGTGACTCTCTCAAGTGTCTCCTGTTTTAACTGTTCTTTAGGTCGTCAGCCCATCATATTTGTTGGCGACCTCTACGGTTTACGTTTTAGTAAATTTCCAATATATCAGAACACGTGTTCATGCACTTGCATTTGTCTTGATAATATACAATGATGAAATGCCGAAATATTAAGATTTTTATGAACACGTGTTCCGACATCGTGATAATACATTCGTATTTTACTAAAAGTTTATTAGGAAATCTATCAATTAATTCGTTAAGGGCCTGTACACCCGTTTTTAAACAGATTACGAATAATTTGAAGAGATTCTTAATAAATTAACAAAATAAATTAACAATATTCAATATTGGTAATTTTTCTCCAATTATCAAAAACCGTAATGTTTCAATAAACATCTCGAAATCGGCTTTATTCGCTGGGATTTTAGATTTGAGTCACATTAATGATATTAATGTGTATTTTAAAGAGAATATTAATAAAAAAAATCTGAGTTATTTTCGCTAAAATTGAGTGGTGTTTTCATTTTGCCTAATAGTCGCTTTTATAATTTTAATTAAATAACCGCAGAAGAAATCCATTGTGCACTTACAATAATGCTGTATTCTGTGCTCCTTTCACTTTCCTACGAGATTTCATCCTAATGCAATCTTGACATTACAGCTTTGCTTTGTGAGTACAGAGAACTCGAGACTGCAAACAAAAAAATACCACCACAATACCAAAGAGATAAGAGGGAAACGGACATGTAGGAGTAGGAGGTATAGGCATCAATGCGAACAATGGATGATATTTATATGATTTATTCCTTACAAATTTGTGTCAACTGAGATGTATGCTTGAACGTAAATTAAATATTTAAAGCTTTTTCTTATTGTTTGAGATATAATGTGGGTTGAGGTTTGTAGCATCGGGCATCGCAGAAGTGCCCCAGGGGAAATTGTTCAGTGGATGTTCTAACAACAATGCTCTATGGTTTGTAGTTTCTACCACAGAGCGATGAAAGGATTGTACTTGATTGTATAGAAGTAGCCAGAAGGATACAACTTTGTCCTGACACGCATAACTTGTTCCATCTGAATTCTGAGGTTTGTCTTTTATCGGAGGACATCGAGCATTGCAGATTTGCCCCAGGGGAACTGGTAAAGTTGACATATATATCAACAATAATGCCTTATTTTTTCCATCTGTTAAAGGTAGCAAGATGAATGAAACCCCACAGAACTCTGTCCTAACACACACAACTTATTCCATCCGAATTCTGAGGTTTGTCTTTTATCGGAGGACATCGAGCATTGCAGATGTGCCCCAGGGGAACTGGTAAAGTTGACATATATATCAACATTAATGCCTTGTTCTTTCCATCTGTTAAAGGTAGCAAGATAGAATTGAATGCCACAGAACATTGCGTCAGGTACATAACAGTAACATAACAGTTCCCCAGTGAAACTGGCAAAGTTAACATGTTTCGACAATAATGCTTTATGGTTTGAGATGTTTTAAGTAGCCAGGGAGAAGAGAACCTCACCAAACTCTATCCTGAATTATGTACTCTTGGATTTATCCAAGCACGTGTAAAATATCGTTCATACGATTACAAATTCTTAAGCTGCGTTTACACCAAAGTCTTCCACTATGTTTTCCACAAGTTGCGGCAATTTGTTCCTTTTTCTACAAAATACAGCAACTTTTTCTGTCTTCCACTTGTGGAGAGACAAATCTTCCACTAAATTTTGGTTTCCCGCGGAGTGTCGGTAAAGATCAAAGAATGTTGACAAATAAAAGTGGAAGATTTGTTGCTGGGCGCTTTGCGCTAGCAACTTGTAGGAAACTAGTGGAGAACTGTTCCCCCTCCGCGCAAACTTACAAATTTCAATAACAAAAAGTGAAATGGTTGATTTTGAGATTTTAATCAAATAACCGAGACTTGTGTACGAATCACCAGTAGCCAAAAAACGTAATGTAACTGCTAGCTTTTCTTGGACAGGTACTGCTTTCCTGTAGTTTGTGTCACGTTTCTTGATTTTATGTCCGATCATTGAAATCAAATACTCAAAGTCACTACTGGTCATTCTCAGAAAGTTTTTGACACTCTCGTCGCACCTCAGCTCACCACTCAACGGATCGACATCATCTTCTCGGAGATAATGCCTAATTCTTGACACTACGGCCTTTCGCGCCAATTCTTTGGCAATAAGTTTTCCATTTGTTGTTCTAAATTTGAGAAGAGCAACTTTTAGTAGACAAGTAGAAAACAATGATTAGTAGAAAACAATGTTTTGTCAACTTTTAGTTGTCAACTTTGGTGTAAACGCAGCTTTATATATTCTCACACCCGTTAACTTCAGTGGGTACGAAAGAAAATTCTTTATTCGTCACCCTGGGAATAATAAGAAAACATATCATCAGTTATTTTGTTATCTGATACGGCTCTCATGCGTTTGAGAAATAATATTTAGGCTGTAATATGAAGCTGTTTTCTAAAGAAGTCCCCATACAGTAAAAAAATATTGTCTTAAAGGAGAAACAGCAAGAGGTTTGAAAAATAGCAGGCATTCATTACGTATTTAAGATCGGTTGTTATTTGCGTCAAAATTAGGTACTGAATTTATTTACAGGAAATTCTCAGGTGTGACTTATTTTTTATAATAACGCTTATTTAGCTGAACAATATAATAAAACATAAGAATATTTTCGTATGTCTTCATTAAATTATCCTTTTTTTATAACGCTAGAGGGAAATAGCGTTTCTCTGAAAATAATACTAGCTATTCGGGGAAACTACATAGGAAAGATGTATACAAATTTTATAAATATTTAAAAACATTATCTGGCATATAATTTACAAAAACATTATTTAGCAGTAAGTTAAGTTAATAGTGTCAGTCGGCGTACGGCGCGCGATTGGCCATTTATATCCATTTATACATCACGTGCGCACAGCATCTGTAGGTGCATATGACCCGGTTTAGTATTATTAAATTGTGCACGCTTTTTGATAGAGTTGGAGAACCCTGCCAACTTAACAGTTAAATCAACAATAATAGTAAATGCTTTTTTTTAATTAGTTTGGTATCTATGTGAGGATATGGTGTCAGCGCTTTATTACCAGCAAACACATACCTGGATGGATGAGGAACCTCGTGTTGGCACTGTTGGTGGACTCCCTCGCTGCAGCAGCTGGTCCAGTTCCTTCACCACCTAGGATTCTTGCTGCAGAGTCTCCATTTTCTATCTTCATGTCACCTGTTCCTGTTCTTCATTTTACTTTACTTAACTTTACTTTATTTTAGTAATATTTATATTTTTGTAATACTTGCATCAACTGTAAAGCGCCCCTGAGGTGATAACTCACAAAAGCGGCGCTATAAAATTTTTCCAATATTATTATTATTATTATTCAGGGCTCTCGACTATTAATTCTCGATTCGAATCCCGGCGTGTGTAAGTAAATTTTATTTGATGAAGTTGTGTTATCTCAAAATTTATTAATTTAGTATAATATATTATAGTATATTTTCCTCACGTTCCAGAGTGGAAGATACTCTCAATAACGTCCTGGTTTAAGAATACCATTCAGAATTGAAATCGCTTTAGTCATGTTTGGTGACCAGATTTGAATACCAGGTACTCCCCCACCTTCCTCTCCCTCATATCCTTCCCCTCCAATTGGGGATGCCATAGTCTCACCGGCTCCAGACATTTGAGAGCAGTTGGGGCTCTTGTGCGGTATTCACATAAAAATATCTTTATACTTCCAGTCAACACTCCCCGTAGAAAAGGAATCCTACAACAAAGAAATTCACAAATTTCTTGGGCGTCATTTTTCATTGTCGTTAATGTCGGTCTTTTGTCACCCCAATTTGATTTGGACGCGCAAATATTTCTTCATATCGCGCCCCTGCGAGGGTTAAAAAATACTATGATTGATGGCTTATTTCTAAAGCGAAGCAAAATAAGTTTTTGTAATTATTTGTTGAAAGGAAATTACAGATGCTAACAAATTCTGAATCGGATTTGTCGTCATGTTTAACAAAAAGAGATTAATAATTCAATTAAAGGCTTTTGATTGATTGTGTCGTTAGCAACTCAGGGCGTGTTTTGTATGCCTGATTTTCTATTGCGTTTGTAACCAGATTATTGTAATGATGATGTATGAAGGGAAGTGTTTTCGTCCTTCCGAGCATAAATTAAGTTAACAGATAGGTACGTTTTGCAGCTGCTTTTGGTTTGGTATTGTCAGGAAATCTGAAAAGTTTTAAATGCTTGGGATGTCAGCATATCCTTCATATTGTACGAGAATCACTTATTCGCTTTATTCTAAATATATATTAATGAAATAGTTTTTCTTTAAAATGTTATTTATTTATAATTCCGAGTTATGCAAATGGACTCAAGCAGCTTGTCATTTAAATGCGTATATTAAAGAAGTTAAGTATGGATTCCCAATTCAAAGACATGTCTCCAATATACCCATCCCCCTCATTTCTGCCTTGCCACAAACCAGAGCGAGTAAGATCACCTCTCTACCCGAAATCCAAAACAATGGGATAGGTAGGTTACACCAAGGACAAGTCCCTAGCCAAGGATATACAACGGGAGTCAGCCTCCAGAAATGTCTTAGAAGTCTTACTGGTACTTGCCTACATAGTTGCTTCCCAGCTTCGTCCTAGTTTCAACACTATTTTAAAAAGATGTTGTAGGCAGTAAAAAATATTATGTCGATGTCGATACTTGATTAACTTTTTTGCTTTCCTAAAAAATTATTTACATTATAAATAAAAACCAGTTTTGTGCTTGAAATCGAACGTTTCTAGACTCCGTTTGTCAAGCGATTTTAATGCCTATTACCTACAATATAAGGTATACCAAGAATATACACATTTTTGGCTTGTAGCTTCCTCTTAACAATGGATGGAAAAAGCCTGGCAAATTCGCGTGAGAAGTTTAGAGTTAGGTTACAAGTAGAACGTTTTTCTCCTTTATATCCTATAAAAATTGAAATACCTAACTACCAGGAGTGCGTGAATTCGATTAAGATTTTTTTCATTGCGCTCTGAAAGACGTTATAACTATTAAATTTTCATTAATGCCCAGCAGAAAACTCAACGAATCGGTTTTCGGTATTTATGGCCTATAATTGAAATATGTATTTACCAGGAGTACATGAAATCAATGAGGATTTGTTCCCAGCTAACGATGTCAATTATATTCCCTTCCCACCGGAACGTGTGCTCGGCTATTGACCCCGCTTTGGCGAGCCTTGCATCCTGAAAAAATGCAGTCAAACACCTCCCCGCATTTCTGCGCTCCCGGCACCCGCTCGCGCCCTGTCACCCTTATTCGGCTAGTGAATAAACCAGTTCCGCTATCGGATTAACTGCTGGAATTAATTTATTATCCTGGTATTAAAAGCAATCCACCTGCCGGACCGGAGGATAACGATAAATGATTACCTTTCGCTATGTATACGTTTTACCGTGTAGTGTATATTAATAATTATCTCCAATTTAATAAATCAATATCAAAATTTTCAAGTCATAATAAGATTTGTAAGTAGGTACTATACTATATACATACTTAATTATAAACCATAAATATTTTTCAAATGAGGAATTATAACTCCAAAGAAATGTCATTTCAATGACAATTCTTTTTTCAAACTTTCTTCAGAAAGTTCAAATGCATTGTACACATGGCTTTGTATCAGTGCATCAACGAACCGGTGGATGCAATCTGTTGCAATAGTTTTAGAAATGTATCGTATATTTGTACAGCGCTCCTGAGGTGATTTTGCACAAAAACGGCGCTATTGTTTCTTTACATTATATCTTTTTTAACTATACAGATCATCCAAATATTATTATTATTCCGATTTGACAACTCGTAGTAGGAAACTCAATCATGCAAAATCTATCAGGGTAAAAGGGTAGTATTCCAACACAGCCTCCATCTTGAACCGGAATCATGGCCAATCAGCGCCATTTTGTTTTTTTGACAGTTATCTATTATTCTGCTGATCAAAAATTGTTCAATAGTTTTAACGAACCTAGAATTGGCATTAGAGTCACGAAAAGTGATGAAACAAAAACTAGGTTTAATAGTTACCTATGTAACCTTGTTTTTGTTTCATCACTTTTCATGACTTCATATCACTTTTTGGAGGTGTGTTGAATTGTCATTTTGATGACATACAATTATTTAACAAATTTCCTGTATTTTATTTATTTACTGGACAATTTGTATAGCGCCGCTTTTGTGAGATATCACCTCAGGGGCGCTTTACAGTTGATGCAGGTATTACAAAAAATATAAATATTACAAAAATAAAGTTAAGTTAAGTAAAATGAAAAACAGGAACAGGTGACATGAAGATAGAAGATGGAGATTCGGCAGCAAGAATCCTAGGTGGTGAAGAAACTAAAAAAGTCTAAGTAAAAAAGTACTACCACATAGAAGTCTTGAAAACGGGAAGTTTTTTTATTCGCCTATTAAATTATTCTCCTCGTTTATTTAGTTGTAATTAGACTCCTGATATTTCAGAAAGTAAGTAATAATAATTCTGACATATATTTTATTTTTCTCTTAATAGATATTTCAATGCTGCATAACTCATGACGTAAGCGTCCTAGCGGGCTGAAAATAGTTGCGTTGGCCTACATACTTCACACAGTTACATTTGTACAAATTTCATGACATACCAGAAAAATGTGAGTCAAAAAATTTATAAAAGCAAACAGATGTTTTGCTTTATAAATTTGCTAGAGTGATAAGGTATATATGAACTTAGGAGCAATTCAAATCGTAAACATGTTTTCAACTTGTTAAACTCTTTATAGCATTGTTTATTTCAGACCTTACTTTATTATACTTACTTATATACGATCAGTTAAAACCGATACCTAATTAATTATCTGATCGAATGTTCCGTATGATCACTGACACACTTTAAATTCTTCACCAACAAGAACCAAGTGAGTTTTTTTTTGATCAGTTTTAAATATTTTTTAAATAAATTTGCTGTCAATACATTTCGCCTGATCACTGTCACTTAAAGATAAGATATCGATAAATTCGTTATTTTTAATGCCAGATAATCCATGCAAGGCCATCGAACCTATTAGCATGTCTGCAATCCTGATAAAAAATATTAAAAATGTAAAGAGATAAGTAGGTACAGTCTGTCCAGAAATTATAGACATAAAATGGAGTGAGTTGCGATCGTTTAAATGGTTCTAACTGGCAACAGATGGTTTAAAGGAAAATCAATGTAACTTAGAAAAACTATGGTTTACATGATATTTTTAAAATCAATATCATACAATGGCGGTTTTCTCTAAAGTGAATTTATGCAATGAACTTTCATAAAAATACATTATTGTATTCCGTGCTATAACATTCATCCGTCCGAATGATCTCGTACTGCCCAAGAGTGAAAATGAATCAATGCGAAATGAATCCCAAATCCCTATAAGTGCGTTATGAATTTCAGCACCTATGGGACCTTTCGTCATATTTCTTAGGTTCATACAAGACAAACTAGTGGCGCCAGAACGGTAGATCTGCAAACATTGGAGTCTGCTAGCTGCCTGAGGGCGTAGTACCTTTGAGATTTGTTAACATTAAATTTGTACGGAATTGATTTTTGCAAGGATCAACGGATTTATTCTGTGATTATCGTGTTTAAACACATGATTCTATCATATATCTGATGGAATATTTTTCTTAATTTTTAATTTTCGATTGAACTCTCAATGAGAAAGGTCACGAACGGCCACTGATATCAAACAGTGTTCGAAATTAGTTATAGATAATAGGTACTTGAAATTCACAATTCTACATCATATTCTAACAAAAATCTTTTCTATGCAATTATCTTATTGCATTTAAAAGTTATTTTTCGTATTTTTTAAACGTACATATCAAGGAAGCCATTTATTAGACGTTAAATAAATAAACATAACTCGCATTTTTAAGCATTAAACCAAAAAAAGTTAAGAAAAATTGAGTTATGCCATTTTTCATATTCATTGTCAATACGCCTGATTCGGAAGTCAAACATAACAATGAATAACATAAAACTATGGTTTGACGAAAACTTATTGACACTAAATGTCGAAAAAACCCATTTTATACCTTATAGCCTAACAGGGAATAACTCAAATGTAAATCTAAACATAAAAATTCACGAAAGAAATTGCCTCCTTAGATTCGCACCCTGTAATTCAAACTGTATACACATTAGTAGTAAAAAAGAAATAAAATATCTTGGAATAATTATTGATAATAACATCAAATGGAAAAGTCAAATAAATTCCACAGTAGACCGAATGAGAAAACTGATCTATATATTTTTTAGACTAAGAAATATTGTATCATTAAAAATACTAAAAGATATTTATTATGCACTGGCGCACTCGGTACTACAATATGGAATCGTGGCTTGGGGGGGTGCATATAAATCATCCCTACTCCCATTGGAAACTATTCAAAAAATATTAATAAAAATCATCTTAAAAAAGCCATATTACTACCCAACTATAAATGTTTTTCAAGATTTCCCGGTTCCCCCACTTACAAAAATTTATGACAAAATTGCACTTCTACAAATACATAAAGATTTCTTTAGTAAAAATAATTTACCACAATTGAATATTAGCAAAAGAATAATATCTGTTGGTAGACTAACCGTGCCACTAGCACGAACCACAACAGCACAGCATCACTATATATTCAAGGGTGTAAAATTATTTAATAAATTACCCCTTGATATACGATCGGAAGGAAACTACGAAAAATATTTAAAAAAAATTAAATTAAAATACTCTTGTACCACCTCATAACTTTACTTATTGTTTAGAAATATGTTTTTGCCTTTTCAATCCTTTGAATCATTTATTAACTAACCTATATTTTTATTACTTTTATTGTTATTTTTTGTTAAATTACTAATATTTTTTGTTTAATTTAAACAAATGTACAAATATTTTGTTGTCCTCTCCTAAACACAAGCAGCTGCTTTATTAGGAGAGCGATTGAAATATTGGTGTTTATATTGTTATAATATTGTAACCTTGTTTATATGTTTCAATAAATTAAAAAAAAAAATTAAAAATAACCTCACATTTCGATTTACTATAAATAGTTCGAACGTTGGTGTTGCCGCAATATTGAGAAAAAAAACTAATAAAAGTAAAAAAGGTAACTGCAAAATATATGGGTAAAATTAGGTGCAAGATGATATTGTTAATTCTGAATTTGAAATATGATATCGACAAATATGGCGTTTAATAAATATGTCCCAATCGTCGGGTGGTTAAGACTCCTGTCCCGGATTCGAGGCAAGAGATCTGGGTTCGATTCCTAGTTGTGACCGTTATCTTTTTTTTTTGTTACTTGATTCGTTTAGATTTATTAATATTATCTTCTTCTTCAACGATAAAAAAGTCCCATTTTATTCTAGACTTTCTAGACACACTATAGGTAAGTTGTTATTTAAAAAATTGAGATAAATTCCATCTCCTTGCTTTTCTCCACTCCTGGTATAAAATGTCATCTGATAAATAAATAGAAGTAATACCAGTTTGGTTATGTTGTTTTTCGTTATCTCTGCGCCTGTCAAGTCATATACGAAATCGAATTGACTTGCCTCTTGACCAGATATGATCTGAACGCATTCCTTTTGCATTTCGATCTGTTGATTGGATGTATAAAAAATAGATACAATATTAAGTACCCCTAACCTCTTCAAAGTTATGCGATCTTCATCTTCTTTTTGTTTGTCAAAGAAGTTGCTGACTGATTTCGTTCGACTTTTAAAAGTTTTTTTTAATTGAAATTGCTGTTTAAAAATATGAAACAATTGTATTGTTTGACAGTTGATTTTAATGAATTTTTAAACTCTCCATATCTCATAATGGAAATGACGTTACTAGCGGAAAATAACTATGCTAGAAATAAAATTATACACAAATATTATGACTTATCAGACTACGATCGTTTAAGGCGATGCCATACGTAGTAATGCAAAATCATGTGTTTTTGGTTTGATAATTTGGTCGCCTAGAAATGTTTCAGATGCTTTAATTAAATACTGCGAGTAGAATACATCTTGGCCTTTGAAATAATCGAGTATTTTTTAGATAAGTCTTTTTATAAGCCCAGAAAAAAATAATGTATAAGGCCTATGAAAACTGCTTTAAAGTTCAAAATCTCCTACTTACGAATCCATTTTCAGTTATGATTTTATTGTATAATGTGGCAAATTAAGTCATCTATAAAATGATCGAAAAAAAAATTAAATATTTATGCCTGAACATCCACAAAACAAAATAAAAGACACTTTTTGGCCTTGTTTTTTTCATGCATAAATCAAAACAGGCGGATGGTGTTAAGCGGGAATTTAAACCTTATCGCCATCTACGTAAGGGTTGTTATTGATAGCGGCTCAATTTAAAATATTACACGACGCAGTGCATCGCCTTAACCTAGAAATTCCATACAGAAAAACTTTTACATCGACTCCTCAAATATCGATATATTTTCCACCACTATTTCAATACCACCATAAGCTATTGAGTTAGTAGCTAACTTATTCTGTTACGACTTCAGAGAAAAAAAAATAGGAAAAATTAAAAAAAAAATGTGAATAAATGTGATGGTTCGAGCTATAAGACGTATATGACTCTAGTGTAGATAGATGTTGGAAGTTGAAGACTCAAACAGATCTCTAGTGTAGATAGATGTTGGAAGTTGAAGACTCAAACAGATATTTTGAGATCATAATAGAAAGGATGTTAGCCTCCAGGCCGTCCTACACACTCGTTCCTGATTGTAAAAGTCTAAATGAAATACAGTATTTTGTTATGAAAAGGGCGTTATTATGTATTATGAAATCATTCACAGCAATAACAATAAGCAAGACAAAAAACTGTCGAGTGTATACATAATTTATCAATACATCAAATTGTAAGTATGTGTTAGTTGTTCGTCTGAACTCTAATCGAGTGACCTACATAAATGTCTCGTTATATTCTCGTGTATTCAAGTAAACCCATTTGATAGCTAGATTCATAGTAAGTTATAACGATTATTCAGTCTCAAAGTTAGAATTGCCTTATCACTTTGTAGTTATTTGATTTCGGTCTATATCATATAGATATTTTCCTTAGTCATTAAGCACATTTCCATTGAATTGAGTGGGTATTTTAAAGTTAATTTATGTGCCTATATAATCAGAGTTTCCGTTCAGAGTCGGAATACATTTTCTTTTGTTAACTTTCTTAATGTACCCTTTTGGCTGAGAAGTTTCCTTAATTACCAGTAGGCACGCTGCCATTTCATGATAAAATCGACAGTATGCCCTCCTTCGGCATACTGTTCTCCTTTCAACAGGAAAAAACGATAATCATCTTGAGTTTTCTAAAGTTTTCTTTCGATGTCTCCCGCAATGCGCAGAAAATAATGACTAAGCTCTTTTAATATTTTTGTTAGAAATTTTAATGTATTTTTCATACTATTGTTTCTACAGAATCCAAAAATTATATAATTGTGTTTGTTTCAAAATCACAAAGAAACAGATAACATCAAGCAAAAACTATGCTACTGAAGACTGAAGGTTCACATTTTAAGTAAGATATTTTAACTCCTAGATCCCAAATACTTGTAGGCCAATGAAATAGATTATTTTTGTAAATTATATTTTTCGATATTTTAAATTTGTTGATCAATTTCACCAGGAGTAAGAAAAAAAACTAACTTTAGGTACAACATTATATCTTCAGTGTTTTTTTCCACATTTTCACTTTTATTCCAAAAAAGTAAAGAAAACCCTAAAATTAAAGAAAACCCTAAAATTAAAGAAAAACCTCGGAAGAAGCGAACTTGGTAAATAAATAAATATTTTAAGTTGTCAAGTCGTCAAGTCACGCTAATTCCGAATCGAATACCAGGAGCACATAAAAGCCACGGTTAACCACACTCGCCTCGGGCGTCCTTTGGGTGTCATCACCGGCACTCGACTAACATTTTCCGTCTACTTGTCTACTACGTGACGAGACTACCTCATGTGACTCATGTGCCCCTGGTAGCCATAGGCCAGACAGCCTACGTAGAAACGGCACTACGTGACGGTGTTATATGCCAAAATGGAAATTGTCTATAGGAAACCATAAAGATGTCTTTTTTTTGAGATTCTGTCTTTGGTATTTTTATCTGTCTGACAAATAAAGCTCGTAAATCAGTGACCGAATGCGAATTGAATAAATCTTTTGTAGGTCTTGTTGAATACAAATTTATTTTTTCAAGGTTTTATGATAGTGTTGTATGTTCACAATGAATATGACTATATTGTATGTTAATTATTTTCTATTGGCTATGGAAATATGAATCGATTTTAGATTTCAAAAATTCTATGAACATTAATTTTTGAAAAGAGTTCCACGTATTAAACACCTAAAAGAACCTATACTACCGAAAAAAAACTGTCAAGTAAAAACATTTACAATTTATAAGTAATAGATACGCCTTGGTGAAAGACTACCACCATTCAGATTCGAACCATTTAATCTTGTTTGGTGACCAGATCTGAATAGTGAACTTGGTCTTTCACATTTCATCCCTTACCCACGCCCTTCAGTCTCCCGAAATACCTCCATTGGAGATGCCATAGTCCTACTGGCTCCAGGCGGAGCAGTTGGACTTCGGTATTCACATAAAAAAAAAACAGTTGTAGATTAAGTATCTATACCTAGAATTAGCAAAAAATATGAATATTAACCAAACCACACAATACTACACAGGTACATTAAAGATAATCAATTCGATAATCAATCATGTTTAACCACCGCATTAATTTTTATAAATTGGAATACGTAATAAACAGACATTCGTCAAACGTTGACAGATTTCTCTACCTATATACGAACATAATTGAATATGTTAAATTAAAATTTACTGTGATGGAACGTGGGTATTTATTTTTAGGTGTGGCCAGCACCTCGATGTACCTATTCGCCCACTGCAAGATCAAATAAGTTGTAAATCTAGCATAATATAACACTTACTTAAATTAATATTTTTTTATTTAAATTCGTTTTTATTACCATAATATCTTACCTTACCTTAAGCGATTTTTTTCTGTCTTTGTAAATCACCGCTCGAATTAAATTATAGGATAATTTATTTGCATAAAGAAAAAAAGCAGGTAAAAAATATTTGCGCTCATGCTGAAGGAATTCCGTGATTATGCTGGTGACGTCATTTAGGGTTTGAAAAGTGAGTCATCGCCATCATCATTGTCGTTGTTTTTTAGACTGTTTTAGATTGCAGCATCTTTTTGAAGGGTGTTTGTAATAATACTTATAATTGGTCCGTTTATACGAGTTCTAGCGCTGTTTTTGTGAAAATTCGCCAAAAGGGGCTTATCAATTGAATTAAATATATATTATACATACATGTTGTTAAGGGACGCATTTGACAAAACCGACATTAATTCGAGTTAAAAATCTAAAAGAACTTTGCTCTAGTGACATTTTTTTTTAAACCCTTTAGGATTTACCCCTCGTAAACCCTCGTACCCTTTTCCATCCCAGAATTTCCCCTCCTTCCTTTGTTTTTAAAAGACCCTTTACACAGCATCCCCAAAGATGACATAGTCAGTGAAAGAATTTTTTTTTCTCAGTGCCTCCTGTGAAAACTTAATGTAAAAAAATGTGGTAACCGGATAGCTCATCAAAATGACAATCAACATACCTTTAAAAAGTGATATGAAAATTGATGAAACAAAACTAGATTATAGTTTTTTTATTATTGGTTTTTTTCAAAGCTTTTAAAGGTGTGTCGAATTGTCACTGTGTTGAGATATCATGAAACCAAAAAATGTCGTTAGATGTTCAGGTTGGTGTGAGGAATATCTATGATAAATTGTTTTTCAGTATGACAATTTTTTAATCGTATGTTTTCTTTTCTTTTCAGGTAAGTCTACCTGTCTTAAAACAACAAATAGAAGGGAGAAACGACGAGACCTAGTAAGTACAAAGGTACATCATACACTCGAAATAATCACGAAACACTTAAACACCGGATAAACTTATCATCCCGATAAATAATCGATTGCCTATTTTCTTTATCGACAAGTCGTGTCGATTAATATCTCTATGAAATACGCGCCAGGAATTCGAAAGCTATATTTTTTGGAGGCAGCGCCACATTTATTGTTATTTATGCGGGAAGGTGTCATCCGGTTGTATGGGAGTGACTTATTTGCGATTCTGCCAGAGGCAGGGGCACATTTAATAGTTAATAAATATCTGGATTTGGTGGATGCTTGAAAATTTTGGGCTATTTTGAAATTCTCACAGAGATTTCTTTGTGGATTGTTTATGACCCCCTTTCTCTCTATTGCATCCCGAGCTACAGATCATTTTGAGAAGTTTGAATGGATGATAATAAATATATTATATTATGAAAGGGTCGGAAGGTTTCTCCATTTCCCAAGGCTTCAACAGCATTGTAGAACCTCATTCCCGTAAGGAGTCTTTAGTGCTCTGCTATTTTCAGAAATCACTACACTACACTTCTCAACAGTGGATCTCGGGTCCAAAAGAGTATTTCGTAATTTTCTCTTCTTTCAGAATGAAAAAGTGTGTTTCTAATTTTCTTTTCTTTCAAAATGAAAGAGTATGTTTCTAATTTTCTCTTCTTTCAAAATGAAAGAGTATGTTTCTAATTTTCTCTTCTTTCAAAATGATAATCTTCTCTATAATCGTAATCCTAATAGTTCAAACGCACGATACCTTTTTTTGCGAAATTGGCGCTTTAAAAATAAGCATTTAGGGACGACCTCTGAAAAATTGAGCTAATTTTAAACTTAATTAAGGTTATTTTCGATTCCTAAATTTGTTTTTGACAATCTGAAATTTCTCAATTTCTCCTGCGGTTACATAATCAGTATGAATTTCATAATTTAAATTACATTCCTTAAACTTGTATTTAAACCGCATTAAGATGCGGAGAAAGTTTCTAACTAAGAAATAAGTTAACTTATGGTATTATAAAATAAAGGTTTCCTCTCTCAAACATATTTGTGAAATAAGCACAGGTAGAGTTTGTACCTTACAATCGCTTTATTGACCATCATTATTTAAAAAAATCGTCTCTGATCAACGGTTGAGATTTACAAACGAAATTTCGACAAATAAAAATGAGTTAGATCAAGATTTACAAATGAATGTGAGTTAGGTAATGTGAGGTTGGGTTGTATTGTATTACAAACACGCAAATTCTCGCATTTTTCACACAACCAACTCGTCTATCATCATCATCATCATACTAATTTTGGTCGTCTGTACTGTGCGTTAGTCCTGCATGAAATCTGGTTTATTGAACTCAAATTTATAATAATGTATCCCGCGATTTTTAACGGGTCTGCGCTAGTAATATAATATTATCTCAAAATAGTCGAGCCAAATAACAGATCGTGTTGTCCAACGCAACGTTCAATAACAGGTCGAGTTGTTCAACGCAACGTTAAATAAATCTCAGTCCGCCTCTGCGAGCTCCGGTAGTAGATTTATGAGTTCCGGATCCATTGTCATTTGTGGACTTGGTAATACTGGCAAACCGCGTTTTCTCGGCGGGGTATGATGGTAATGTCTATTCCCAATGTGCCGAAATAATGTGCATGCAGATATAATGTGTATGCCTAATGCGTTGTAACGCCAGTGCGTTTAACTTCTTAACGACCAGAGTGTCGTCGAGTACGGGTGGTCTTACTTTGGCGAGTATTGGTTTTGCGTCATTGATTTTGCACGCTTTACATACTCCTAGCTCCATAGAAGAATTTAGGTTTTTACATCTGATAGAATTATTATTATAATGGCTGTACAGTTTAGGATCGTTGTAAACAGAAGTGACGCCCTCTGTAATTTTCAAATAGAACCGTCTGAAGTATTCAAACCGCGGCAGCGGGTTTTTATCTGCTAGTAATATATTATAGCGGGTTCCATGTCAAAACAGAATATCGAAGAAAAGTTTAGAAACGAACGAACAAACATAACCTTAACAATGACATGTGTTCCAATAATCTCGAATAAACAATAAACAGCGTTAATCTCAAGTGACCTACCAGGTAAGTATAGTCCTGTATATAATCTGCCTGTACAGAATATAAATATATAATAATATGTGTACATTCTAACGCAGCATCGCGTCCATTAGTCAAATACATTGTACATAATTATTTATTATTTTACGACTTTATGTCCGGGTTAAATCTTCCCCACAGGAAAAACTAAACCCTTCCACACTCTTTTCCACAAATGTTCATCTAGTCAATCCACATTATGCAATTGCATTATATAAGAATAAAAAATACGAAACAATACAAGAACAACACGTCAACTCACCAGAGATCAAATGGGAAAATAATTCACCGACTCCAGATATTTTCATATCAGAGGGTTCGGCTCGGTAGAACTCCTAACTGGATCTATAAATCCTACTGATCCCTCAATATAAATATTTTAAAAATCTTTCGTAATCCTACATTTATTTAAAATGACTGATTTTTGCATTTTTAATACGCCTAAATTTTGAATGAGAGAGGTAGGTATAATGCCAGTAGCCGAAATAACAAATGGTAATATTTTTATAGTTTGAGAATGCCAAATTCTTTTAATCTCATTTCCTAAATCTGTGTATTTTCTTATTTTTTCAGAAACAGATTTTTGAATATTACAGGAATTTTTAATAGCGACTAAAATAATATTATAACGTTTTAATATTTCTATTTTTGATAATAATAATAATAAGGATGATTTATATAGCTCTATTTTTGTGCAAAATCACTTCATGGGCGCTGTACAAATATATAATGCATTTCTACAATGATCTATGTTATTATATACTGACAATTCGTGGTGGAATTCCATTATGAAAATATAATAAAAGTTTTAAAACCTTTAATTATATTGACATATAGTTTTGCATTAGTGATCGAAGAACCGGTTGGTGGAATCTGTTGCCATAAGTTGGTCATAGTTTATATAGTCTATAGTTATTAATAAGATATAGCATTGCAGAATTATATTATATACTTGTATAGCTCCCTTGAGGTAATTTTTCACAAACACGTCGCTGTTTGAATTATCCAAATTTTATTACTATTATCAACCTAACCTAACCAAACGTATTGTTCTGTTTTCCGGTTACATGTCCGATACAGTTGCATATGATTTGCTCATACAAGCGGAAAGAATGAGTAGCAAAATAGTCATTTTTACATTGACATTTATTGAAGAGGTACGATATTATAGCCTTCTTGTGTATTACCGACTAATATATTCAAAATCAAGATAATATATTTTTTGAAATTTGATCGCTTAGTTTTATTCCAGACTCTTTAATTAAGTAGTATTGCGAGTAGAACTTGCGGAACTGCAGCAACTTGTTGCATTTTGATAAGTTGCTGTCGGAAAAGAACCTTGTAGCTCCAGTACCGGTTGGTTGTAAGCTCAGATTGAACGCGTAGGCGCCATGAGATACCGCGACAGAGAAAACAAAATAATCCAAACCAACTAAACGAGTGTGAAGATAAATCAAGGAAAAGCCAACAGTTAATGAGAGTCGTGGGTACCTACTGCATGAATCATTGAACACTGACCTCCTTGGTTCTGTACAAAAAGTTTAAACTTTGTATTTAAAATACAAATCAAACAAAGATGCAGACTTTTCTCGTTTTGCATTCGCAAAGGTAAGCTCATGCCCAACATTTTTTTTCAACATACCCTGGTTACGAATAACCTGTCAATATATTTTAATTCCTTTTTGGAAATAACTGAAATTGAAATTTGACTCGAGTTATCTGACCCGCTTTCTAGTTTCTTTCGACCTCCAGTGGGGATCTCTTCAAGACCAGGGTTCACTATTTATTTCTTTTAACAAACCTCTTCCATCCAGCATCACCGAGGATGCTTTTCCTATTCACTTTGTCTTTTTCTCAAAAGACCTCCCGCATTGCATTATAAAAAGTTGCATAATTTGCTGCGTTGAGTTAATATTTAGGTAAAAACCGACGATAAATTACCGGAAGCTTGCCATTGAAAATTGGACACTGGCAGTTGGCAGATGAATACAATATACGATAAGAAGTTGAAGATAAACAACGTGGTGTCAGAAGAAACATGTTGATTAACCGGCATACCCCAAGGATCATCTGTTGGACCTGGGGCGTGAGATGGAAATGAATGAACGAAGAAATCAAGAAAGAGGTCTGGTTGGGAACGGTAGCAGAATATTAAAAGCCCACGCGTAAGTTCGAATATTATTCGCAAAATCGAAAGGTGTTAAAGTGATTTCAGCATCTACATATTTTGGCGTGGGTAGCTGTTTAAAACGTTATCATTAAAGTCAAACGTAACTATTTTGCAAATTATAGGTTTTTGCTGAGGCGATACAAATCTTTTTTACTGGCTTTCATAGATAGTTTTTGTGAATTAACGTAAACCTATAAGTAAATCTACTTTAATTGGCCTTTACATAATTTGTCACGGGGTCTGAAAAGTTTGCGGCTTGTAAAGTAACCAAGCTAATTTGTACGGTTTAACTTTGAAATGGAGCGTTCAACTCTATTATCTTGTTGCGTGACACCGTTTCAGCCTTGCCTTCGAAGCCATCATCAAAATGTCACACGTTTTATTCAATCTCTTCTTCGCGCTGTTATATCACTGCTCAACAATTCGTATCATTATTTCATGTTGGCCTGCTCACTTTTCCTCATCATTTCATTTGATACCCACTCAAATACTCACGAAACCGACATCAAAAGCCGAATTACCGAACACTTTATCTTCCCGCAGCCAAGATCATCGATTATTAATTATTATTCCCTTTCAAGTATTAATATAAATATCGTGTATTCGTTAATCACATAATCATCTTCCCAGCTGGAGCGGCCCAAGAACACGCGGATGATTAATTAATTAGGCAGCCAATCGCATGGGATAATACAAATAAAATAGAGGTATCTATTCATTGTACGTCGCGTAGGCGCTGGAATTTGGTCCTTCGAGCCGGATGATCTTTTTTTCAGTAACATGTTTGTCTGTGTTTGATAGTTTTTTTTTAATATACTATGATGATCTAATAAAGGAATTGAGATCTAAATCAGTTTTTCTACCTGATATGTAACTGATATAATCAAGCTTAATGTTTGTTTAATTCATTTTAATCGCATTTATTGTGGTTATGTAACTTATCTTTTCATTAATTCTACAGTTTATGGGTACAATAGTTATAATTATTGCGGCTCCATGATATTTTATCAAAATTACAATTAAACACACCTTTAAAAAGTGATATATAGTCATTAAAAGTCATGAAATAAAAACTAGGTTAAATATTTACATTTCATCACTTTTCATGACTTTATCACTTTTTGTAGGTGTGTTGAACTGTCATGAAGCCGCGACCTCCAGCTTCCTAGTCGAGAGCCTTACTCCTCGACCACGGAGGCCGTCAAGCACTTGCCTATTTATAAACATTCTATTATTACTGTTGAACATGCTGTTTGAACTTGTAAGCAGTTTTAGAAATGATAATGTAATAAAAATTCACACATTATTTATAGACGTAGAGAAAAGCTCTCGAAGTCAGTTAACTTTCAAATTAGAACTCGGATTCGACGTGTTTGTATTTGATATCTCTCGAAATCATTTACAAGTTACAAGCAAAGAATGCCATGGTCTGGAATGTTAATTATTGTTGGAATTTAATTTAAAACGATAGATAACTTGTATCTTTCATTCCATTTGAAGCAGCTGCATCCTTCCACTTGTGTACATAATATTATCATAATAATATCCACGTGTTTCGGGTTTCCTCGGAGTGGAACTCATCGCTTCAATAAATCCATCAACCAGGGCAATAGAAAGATTAACAGGCCAGTTATTTCTTGGACCACATTGGGCATCTTTTCGTCACTTCTGTTCCAAACTCAAGCCTTTCCCCTCTGTGGCGTTTGGTTCAACTCCTTTTACCGTTTGGTTTATTTTCTTATCGTTAGTGTACCGCAACCAAGTGTTGATGCTACTTAAAACATGGCAGTGATCGTTTTAATAGATACAATAAATATGTTTGCAAGTGACGAAATGAGAAGCTAGAATAAATATAAAGATACATCAAATTACCTTGAAATCGAGACAAGTTCAATGAACTAGAGGTTAAACGAGGTGTTATCAAATAAATCAACTTGTTATTAACCATATTTCCAAAGGTCGCGAGCTGAGACTAGGTAATAAAACATTGTAAGCAAATAAAACAAAATGCCGATCAAATATCATAATCAAATATGGTTCTGTGGAGTAAAAATATATTATATTATTTGATATATCATTCCAATAAGAGCTAATTATATACCTATAAGGTATAAAACATTTTATTTGTCCAATAGACTTTTTTAAATTTAAAATTAAAAGATATTTGTTATAGATTGGTATACACGGTGTCCTACATCACGCAGAGAACTCAAAAGAACTTTTTTTTAATCAGAAAAATTCTTTTTTTTTTTTAATTTTTTTTTCTGCAACTTTAATTTCCCTTTAGGGTTAAAAAAAAAACTCTTGGTGTCGGGTCCACGCTTCGACGCATTTAGTAAAAATATCAGCTATTTAGAATGCGTCGCAATTTGTACTAAAACATCCATCTTCGGACTCGATTAACTCCAAAATGAAAGAAGAACCAAAGTCGACTCCAAATGTGATATCTATTCACCAGTTTCCCGCTTTTACTACGAGTTTCCGGACACTGTGTATAGATTGTTCGGATATATATTCTTAGTTTTGACTTTCTTAGTGTGATTTGACTAATTTAGATTTTTCTCAATTTTCAATTTCCGCATTTAAACAAATTCAATAAAATCTTTTCAAATTCGTGCAACCTTCTATTTTCCTTTTACTTTCTATTGGTCCATGCTTCTCTTCCAGATCAAATAACCAATAAAGCAATGTACCAATACGTCCAATCTCCCCAGGCGGCAAAGTGTTTACAGTAGGCTTCCGAGGCTACGCCGTACAGTGAGCAGACTGTGCGTCGTACAGTAGGGTGGGCCTTCTCAACTGCACATCTCGTGTTATCTTTACAGATTTATATTTACACAAGACCTTTCGACTTCGAAGCCCTGGACAGGTCAATGATATTGATTTTCTGTTCAAGAAATAATTTCAATAATGATTTTATTTATTTTCATTTGGATGTATTTTTTTACTAAACTACAGTAAAATAGTTTTCAATGTCTCCATAAACTTGAAAATTATTAAAATGCGTACAATTGACATGTGATGTCACACGCAGTACAATTCAAAATTCTAATAGCAGTGCTGCAGTACTGTCGCGCGTGTACCGTGATATCAAAATATCAGATCAATTTCTCCTGGAGAAAGATAAACACAGACACGCCCACAACACACTATCGTTTTATCTCTTCAATGCCCCTGAAAATTTTGATATTGTCAAAAATATCCGGCGGCTCACCCTACTGCGCATAGTACAGTATGTGCTCTGTTCGTGGTATTCTGTATAACAGTGTTTACTCTAGTGTTGTATATTTCTATATATCTGCCATCGCGCAAGAGGTTTGTTTTATTTAGCTGCAGCCTCCGTCCCATTCGCCTTTCCCCTCAGGATTCAGGATGAATGATTAATCTCAAACGTTCGTATTCTACCCGTGGAATTTTAACAATTTATTTAGTTTTTTTTCCTTTTATTACATTTTTGGGCAACCCACACAAGTACGATGCGTTTATATAAAATTAAAACAAAAAAATAACCACATTAAGTCCTTCAAGTCTTGGCTTAGCGAATTATCAGGAAAATAACTTGTTAGTATTTAAAAAACCACGAAGTTGTTAGTACGAGTATTTAAAGTCGCTGAAAACCCTCTTTCCAAAACCTTGTTCCCGGTTCAGCACATTATCTTCTAGTGGGGAGGACTAAGACAATATTCTGCATCTTTTATATTTATATATTTCATATATATATCTTGTTAAAATGTCAAAATTATAGTACAGTAATTAAATTTTAAAAGATGTGTTTTTGCTGACAAAATTGATAATCCCTTCACAAGGCTAACTGGCTTTTATCTAAAGAAATAGCTATGGAGCAAGCCATGTTTTAAACAGCTGAAATTGGAAAATATGATTGATGAATATGCATCAAAACGTGAGCTTAATGCATTAATTTTTAATCATTGTTTTTCAAGGATGAACATTTGATTGATATAATCAGATTGGTTTACAATCTGTGTGTTTTTATCTAAGCTCCCAATGTCATTTCTATCACTAGCTAAGGAGCTTCAGTAACTTTAACTGTCACAAAGTAAGACATTTGATTTAAAGTGAGTCAGTAGATATGTGATTAAATTTATTTATTTTTTCTTTTCACTATGACGGAAACGTGAATTTGTTTACACCTCTGCCTTCTGGAAAAACAAAACATATTCGGCCAATAACCGCCGTATTCAAATTAAAAGGACGATTACTAATGACGTGAATTAAAATTCTACAAAATTTGAATGTTTATTGACGAAATTAGGGGTTGGCATTTTTTAACCCAGACAATATTCCCCTTTGAATTTCAATTTCAAATAGATCCGCTATTTTTTTAACGGACACTTGTTGCAATAAAAACATATATTTTTTTACGCTAACATAGCTAAAATCGCTTACCGATGGTTTTTTCTCGTAAACTTTATTTACCACCTTATACTAAAATAAATAAAAACACATTTAGTTACAGAAACTTATTATAAAGGTAATTGTCACTTCACCGTTTTTTGTGTTACATGAAAATAAATATTTAAAAAAATTGCAAACCTTGACCGGGTCAACTAATTGGCAGTTTTCTATTTCATAGAATTATTTCAATATATACGGGAGCGTCTACGGTCAATTTTTAAATGCAGAGAGAAAGTTTGGTGATCTCTCTTTCTAAATCTGTTTATATAATTGACTGAAAGTAGCGAAGTTCTGTTTTAACTCGAACACTTTGCATTTCGTCTGTATGTAAATTTGATGATGAGATACATGATTTAAAGAGTGTCAGAAAGAGAGAACACATCGCTTTAAGTTTGCATACAAAATTTTACCAAAGATGCTCCAAAAAATGTGAAATAATTGTATACAACATTAAGCATTTGGGAAATATTTGTCAAGAATTTTTTGAATAAATATTTTTGTAGCGAAGTTCTGTTTTATCTCGAACACTTTGCATTTCGTCTGTATGTAAATTTGTTTGTGTGTTTCGGGCTTTCTGAGCTTTCTATATAAATACATACTTACAATGTAGAGTAAATGACATTATGATTATTTTTAGATTTTTACACCCAGTATAATTTCTAGTCGTTTCGAACCATGAAATTTTCAACAATGGTATATTACAGGTTGTACTGCAGGTATACACGGTGATAGGGTGTGTGTGTGTTCATGAAGCGAGTACACTGTGTCTGTGTATTTGTGTGAAAAAAGCCCGCTTTTAAGTGCACAGACCACACAGAAGAACGTCCTTCAAACAAACGCCTAGGGCTCGTAGCCAGAACATTACAGCTTTTATTCTGCCATAATTTTGTTTTAATTTATTTTTATTGCAATAAAAAAATAATCAATGATTTTGGACAGATATGCTGTTTTCTTCTTAATTTTTCGAGGGGGATTTTTTAAATGTTATTTTTTTAAATGTAATTACTACAAAGGAGTCCGAACCGCCTGGAGCCATTGGGACTATGGCGTTCCCAATTGGGGTATATTATGAGGCTGAAAGTAGTGGGGAAAGGAAGGTGATAAATAAGTACCTGGCTATTCAGATCTCGCCACTAATGGTGGTATTTCACCAGGGCGATACTGATAGTAGCTACCACTCTGCGAATATCTAGGGACATTAGCAGAATATAATAATAATAACATGGCATTTATATAGCGCAGTTTAGTGTCATTTCACTTTAAGTGCGCTTAAAACACAAAGTGCTCAGAAGGTTGAAGGAACCAAATTGGAGCAAAAAGAGAAACCCAAAAATCATCTAATCAGAAAATATTGTCTATAGAGGTCTGTAATTTTTGGCGTTTAACATTTTGTGATGGCGGATGATAAATGATATTTGCAAATAGAGATAAATGATTAACTTGAATGTTCTCATAAATACAAAAAAATTATGCTGTCATTTTAGACAGTTTTTAATGTTTGCAGACCTTCAATCAATATTAAGATTTTATTTCCCATCTAGTAATCATTGGCTACATTATGTCTATAATACAATTTACTACAAATTTGGTTTTTCTGAGACATTTTTTTTCAAAACGCCATTATTTATATATTTAGTACACCGATCTTGACTTCATCGATTTTCAGTGCCTCGACTCTTCGAACGAAGATTTAAAAAAAGTCACACTTATCTTATTTCGATTATGTTGTTCTTCCTCTGAATCCACTCACTTAAAGGAATATGACGGGTCGCTCCCGTCTCCCCGTCCTAGCCACACATCTTTACAAAACGTCGCTACTCGAAAGAGTATGGAATCTATGAAATGTGTCTTCTGTAGGAATAAAACAGCCCTCTTGTGACATCTATTCTCCTATATCTTTAAAAAATTCACTGTAAAATATATAGACCACCTATTTTTTATTATATACTTAATTATTTGATGTACATATTTTTTGATCGAAGCCATTTTTATACCAACCCCTAGAGCAATGTTGGTAAATATTTCTCCCAGACATCAAACACCCTTATAGTTTTTTGGGAGATATTTCTCCCAGCCTGATACGTTTGACGCCTGATCTCTTTTTGTATTATGATGAGATACATGATTTAAAGAGGTTCAGAAAGAGAGAACACATCTCTTTAAGTTTGCATACAAAATTTTACCATAGATGCTCCAGAAAATTTGAAATAATTTTATTAAACAACATTTGAGAAATATTTGTCAAGAATTTTTTGTATGAAACGAAAAAAAAGTTGAGTGATACCTTTGTCTTATTAAATATTTTTTATTTATTTTCGTTTAAAGTGGTAATTACAATTTACATGATAAGCATCGGTAAGCTACTTAAAAAATGTATATTTGCGTTAAAAATTAAAATGTTTTTAAATGCATTTAGATTTGTAATACTAAAATCTGAAAGACTATTTATAAATACGTTCAAAAACGGCGAATTTATTTGAAATCGTATGAAATCCGAACATATTTCCCGACCAATCTGCATTTTCACAGTTCGCTAAAAAAATACATTGCAAAATATCAGAGGCTCCAGGGATTAATTTTTTTCGTATTTATCTAAATTAAAAAATATTTTCGTTTTATAAAACGCAATACAAATAAGTGCACTTCCAAGCACACATAGTTGGGCTTTCATTTCTAAATCCATTCTTCTACCTGAAATAAATTAAGAATTCTTCAAATTGCATGAAAAAACTGTATAATAATCCCTCTTTATCGACCAGATCAAATTCAAATGTAATTCTAATTCGGCTACAAATTCACCTAAGCAAACCGTTAAAGTATCTTTATTATGTACAATCTTTGCAAAAACAGCAGACAATACAGCATCCGACGCCCGAACAGCAAATAATAGAATCGAACCAAAAAACAGCAAATAATAGAGAATGGAGAATCCAACCAAAAACGGCGAAAGCTTAGCAGCCGAAGCAAAAGTACTTACGCTAGATTAGTCGGAATAATGATACAACATCTCTTTCTGTTACATGCTGGTATCATGAGAAAGAGGGAGAAGTCACAGTAGAGCTGTTGAGAGTATTGTAGTACGGCCCCTTACAAAGCTAATGGAGAGGGCAAAAATGCATTCGAGTTGCATATAGAAGGAATTCCACAGTTTAACTAAATGCGTATAACATTAAACGCCCGATTTGGGCAGGACAATGCATCAGGGGTACACAAAATATGGACACCTTCGATGTAGATGTTATATTTTATGTTTTCATGTCTCCTAAGGAATGAAAGAACCTATTTAGCGGGGGTTGGCAACCGTCGACGTGCGATGACATTCGTTCAAATCATAGATAATAGAAACATAGGGTGATGTGGCAAGGAAGCGTGCCGACTGTCGCCGAGGTATGACCTGAAACTAAACGGACTCTCAAAGCGACAGTCATTGTAAGTTAAACTTTATTTTTCACAAAAAAAAAACAAAATGGCTTCCTGTCTTATTTATGATAATTTGTATAATTATATTCGCTGCTCCACAGCTCATGACGTGGTGGGCCAAAAACATTTTCACTGTACCATAAATTACAGGCAAAAACTCTGCACGATTTCCATGGCACCTGAGCTCACCGTTCGTGAGATTTTTGGAAAATGTGTAGCTTAGTTTTTACCATTATACCACTATAATTTGTGTAAAATGTCTCATTATTATTATAGGTAGACAGACCTCGACTTGCAGTCGATTGTATTGAGTTCGAAACTCAAGGCGGGTACCTGACTCACTGTCTTTTTCAATACAAGTTGTGCTTAAGAAAATGTTTACAGTTTTTTCACATTTTTTTATATGACAACAATGTCATGAGATAATGAACTCTATTGAGAGTTACTTTAAGGTTTATTATCGCATAGCATTACTGTCTGTAACCGAACCATATAATTCAAAGGGTAGAAATAATAAAATATAAAATTTGTTGATCTCAATTGTGCTCGCAATCTAATGGTTATCGACGTCTGACAATAGTTTAAGTACTTACCTACCGCTTCTTGGAAGAAAGAGACTTGTCGTCAAATGCATGGGGCTATTTATTTGTTTGTGTGTTCAGTTTAGTAGTTGTGTTTTTTTGTGAACTTTTTTCCAATTCCGGCTACCACTCGCTGTTAGCCCATTGAATGCGGTAGTTTTTGGCCTTTTCGGAGGCTGTTTGTAGAATATTGTCAGATGCAATCTCTTCTAAAAAATAATAATAATATTACGAGTTCACAGTGTGAGGTTGTAGGGAGAGGGGAAGAAAGTAGATGTGGAAGAGGAATGTTGGGATGTACCTGGCAATTTAGATCTGGTAACCAAGTACGACTAAAACCATTTAAAAAAAAAGTTTCGATTAAGAATGGTGTCTTTCACCATGATAGTACTGAGATTATCATATGCGAAACTTTTTGTATGTTTTTATTGTATGGCCTTGAGCCCGATTTAAGACCGGCTTAATTATACCACGCCATGATAATAAGTCAACTTTTCAAAATTCCACTACTTCACCTTACGCGCATCATAATGTAGATTATCACAAACAATGATGCTCGACGACAGTTAAGTAAGTTAATTATTTGCAAATGAAAGATTTTTAATATTTTCATTGTAAAATGGTTGGGCTAGTAATTATAATAAAGGTGAATTTATAAAGTGCAGATTCGTGAATGTTTACCTGAAATGCGCCTTACACTAAAATACCATACCTAAAGTAATAATGAGTCAATAAGATACAAATAATAATAATAATTGGAAAATTTGTATAGCGCCGTATTTGTGAAAAATGCTGTACAAATAATTATTTCCTACGCCCTATCTCATTATATACAAATATAAACAGAAAACATACTTACCTGATACATGAAAAAAAATCTTTGTGAATATACGATTTTGCATTCTAGATAGATAATATTATTAAAAATTCTTGGTGAATATACGATTTTGCACTCTGTAAGATTTTGAAGTTGCTATTTTATGTTCATTTCTATTAATATTTAATTAATTATAAAAGTACGTGGTAGCAAAAGTACAGTTATTTCATTAAAATTTTCCAGTCCCCTAAAGAGTCCTAAATTCTCCAGTCTTTTAAAAGAAACATCAACTATATCTTGCCACTAATCTTCTAATAAACGTAGTATCATTAATAATGGAGGGTAAAATAGCAGATGTAAAATCAATGTCGAGTGTTTTTACTATTGTTGCGTGCGAAGTCGTTAACTTTTTAAAATAAAAGTGTGTAAAATAAATCTGAAGTGACCAACCAGTAAGTATGTTTTTCTGTATCTGTTTGTAAATAATATGAATGTTGTCTGAATCTGTTTTAAATAATAAAATTAGATAGAGACTAATAATTCGTGATAAATTGTACAGCGCACTTGAGGTGATTTTTTAACAAAAACGGTGCTATACAAGGTATCCAATTATTATTAATAAGTATTATGTGTATATGTTAAGTATGTACAGTGGGGCTACGACATCCCCAATTACAGTTACATTACATTATTGACTTGCCTCTACCAATGGACAATGGACAATATCAGCGGGAACATAACACGTCAATCGGTTTAATTGTTGGCAGATGAATCATTTAAATGCGTTAAAGATCGACGATTAATTTCATTCATCCATTTAAGATATATTTCCTGCTAATAATAAAAACTAATTTTATAAACACCCTAATATAATTTTGTAATGAAGTATTTTATGTACTACATAAAATACTTCATTACAAAATTGACTGTCCTGAGTTATTCCAATTAATCAGCATCCACATACCCAAAAGATCTTGCCGAATTTTACTACCCTTTTATTTTTACAACACCAGGACACTGTCTTATCAAAATTCCCCAATTCCAAGACTTCACAGTCTCGGAAATAAATACTCTGATCTGGGAGATATATTTCATCTTAAAAATAATCAATATAAATATTGTTTATTTCAATTCTTTTATAGATCGAGACACAAATAGACATCTATAATTTCCGCAATATATATATTTTTATTTTTATTTTGAATATCTATTTATGTGAGACTTCTTATCATTTTTACTAATGTATCTTATTTTATTATATGCTTTTGTTGTAACATTTAATATTTTTTTTCCTTTTTCGTTGTATTTTGTTTCCTTTATTGTTTTAATTTTGTAGAATCTATAATAACTGTGATACTCTACTATCAAACATTGTAGTGTGTAAAAGCCCACTAGGGCGTGTAATAATAATAAATAAATAAATAAATAATAGAACTTCCTCCTTCTTCTGGCGCTTGTAAAATTAGATTGTTAATGTTGATTGTAGTTATAAGTTTCTACATATGTAAATATATATTTCATTAAGATAGTAGTTATAGGCCTTAGTCGTAAGTCTCTAGATATAAGTCTCAGACGTAAGTCACTAGTTTTAAGTCAGCAGTTCTAGTGTTAACTATTTAAGAAATATATTTGTACAGCGCCCTTGAGGTGATTTCTCACGAAAACGGCGCTATCTAAATTAGCCAAATATTATCATTATTACACAATGAATGTAAATGATGTCTCCGAAATGCTTCAAGTTGTTAAAGGCTTGCGTTATGAATGAATTTCTCGGAATGAAATAAGATCCGCGCGAAGGTTTGATATCTCTGGAAGTGTTCCATCTGCCCACAAAGTCGCCAAAAGCTGTGGAACCGAACGGGATATTAATTTAACAGTGCGAATAGTGTTTCAAGTTATTTAGAAGTGTTGTTGTGGGTGCAGTGATCGGAAAACAATGAAAATAATTCTCAACTTGCAATGCTCATGTAAAAATATATATTTTGGCAGAGCTGTTTCGCAGAATTTGAAGTTCAAATTCAAGTTAAATATATTCAAGTTCTGTTATTATTACATCATGGGCCCGTTGTTTCCCACTACTTAAATGATAACAGAATTTGAATAGGAATTTCACAGAACTTGAACATTACGAGTATGTTTGAATTTTATAAATTGTTCAAATTCTTTGAAAAAATCCGCCCTTATTATGACGGTTTGGGTATGATTAAGCCGGTCTTAAACTGGGCTTCACTAAGGCCGGTGTGACTGTTCAGTAATTTATCACGGTGCAAGTACCTTTAAATTCTGAATATACCATTTTTTACAAAAAAAGGATTAGTAAAAATTGTACAGTGTAAACATGCTAAATTTAAACCAATCTAAATTTGACTACCAAAATTTACAATCAGGCTACAGGAAACAAAATGTTAACTAATAACTATTTTCAAAAAATACGCGAAATGTTTTTTGTAAGTTCTTTCGTTGCTATTAAAAATATCTGCTATTTCTGCATATTGGTTACCTAAGCTGTGTATGCGTAGTATAAGGGAGTTTATACACGAATTTGCATTATTGTTGCAGTGAAATATAGTTTTAGCTCGTGTGAATCTATTAGGAACATGAAATTAAATCAATTGCAATATTGTTACAGTGAAATATAGTTTTAGCTCGTGTGAATCTATTAGGAACATTATTGATACAGTGAAATATGGTTTTAGCTCGTGTGAATCTATTAGGAACATTATTGTTACAGTGAAATATAGTTTTAGCTGGTGTGAATCTATTAGGAACATGAAATTAAATCAATTGCAATAATGCAGGTCTGTCATTAATGATTTAAAAAAAGAAAAATGACATAAGACACAAATCTGCTGCCGGACAGCATTATTAATTTTAGATTTTTCATTAGACAGTTACAGTTTATATTTCCAATGGGAGTATTAAGGTTATAATTTTGTTTTTGTTAAAACTATGTAAAAATCGATATTATATTTTAATTTCTATCGTTTCTCTGTGTAACTAATCGCCACTGTATTGTTTACTATTATGTATATAACTTAACAATTGAAAAAGTCCTCCACAACACAGGTGAACTCCTAGCGTGGAGGACAATGTACTTTACCTTTGTAAAACTAATTTATTTAAGAATAAATAAAAAAATAAAAAAATAAAAAAAATTATGTCCCTTATAATGCGGTCATCAAATAGCTGAGTTATACTCTATTTGACTCCGAACTAATGAAGTATACAAACATTTTAAAGAAGTTAATATTACAAAAATCTTTGGCAATCGTACCCATCCTACGTCACCTACTTCAAATGTATTTAAATCTAACAGATTTTAGCGTTAGAATAAGCATTGTTTATAATAAGAAGCTTTTGCATAAATTGAAACTCAGTCAAAGGTCATTGTCATTACCCAACACACCCTCAGCGTGAATACATTGAACACTTTAGAACCTGCGCGTAAAACCTTCGCATAAAGCCTTCGCATAAAACCTGCGCAGGTTTTCAGGAATGCGGGTTCCGGCTTTAATAGCACTTTAAAAGCTCTCCCCTGGCGAACAATATTGTAATGAACTCCGACCACGAAGCGTTTATGGAGAATAAATGCACGAAAGTTGCTCGCGCGGTGTATTTGTACTTTAAACTTCGGTTGCTAATTGCAATTTTTGTCCGAGTGGGCCGACATGCCGATAAATAACGGAAATGACGTTTCTTTAGTACAAGACTAGGTGAAGTGTACCCGGCGTTGCTCGACTTTTCATATATAAACCTTCCAAAAGAAATTCCCTAAATGATAGTGAAAAAAACCCTATCAAAATCCGTTGCGTAGTTTAGAAGAACTAAGCGCGCAAACAGACAGCCGCGGATAGTGACTATATTTTGGTATAATGAGTAGAGAAGAGATATGATGTTATAGTAAAAATAGTAAAAGAAAAAAGCAATCAGTTCACAATGATGTGCTTATAACAGCAAAAAACAAATAAACCAAAACTAAAATTTCCTCTGAAATCATAAGATTTGTAAGTAGGTACTAAAATACCTACCTCCTTAATTATAAACCATAAAAATAAGTATTTTCAATTTATTAAAAATCTCTTCAAATTTTTTGTTAATTCGTAATATGTTGAAACACGTGTTCATGCACCTGCATTTGTCCTGATAATATACAATGATAAAATGCGTAAATATTAGAATTTTTAGGAACACGTGTTCCGAAATCGTGATAACACATTCGTGTTTTACTGAATTTTTTTAAGGAAACCTATCAAATCATTCGTTAAAGGCCTGCAATCCCGCTTTTAACCCGATTACGAATAATTTGAAGAGATTCTTAACAAATTAGCAATATTATTTATCAGTAAGTTTTCTCCGTGTGTTACCTAACATTATTTTATTTCATATAAGGTATTATAAACACTGAATAATAGAAGAGTATGTATGAATGTAAATGAGACAAGGAGTGAGTGCCAAGACCGAGTTGTTTAGCGGCCCGTCCACCCCTGCTGGGAAACGGCGTGATGGTTTTTTAGTTGGTTAGTTAATTATAAAATATATCCATAGAAATGTCACCATCTCAATGATAGCTCTTTTTCAAACTTTCGATGTAACACATCGTAGTAGGAACAACGACCATGCGAACTCTGCAAGTGCCAAATGCACTTGCAGAGTGATGCAATGACAAATGGTCGAGTTAAAACAGGACTTCGCTATGCTCAGTCAACTAACCAGCCCGAAATTTTCCCACAGGAGTATGGAGAGAGAATGGACCGCCAAATACCTCGGTCTTGGCACACAGTCCATGCTTCGTTCACATTCAGCCCATTAACTACAGTATTTAGTTTACCTTGATCGTGCCATATCTTCCTTGATTAATTGCTTCACTGACCTCTCGACCTATTTCAGCCATTGATCAAATTGTGATAAGTTGTAAATGTTTGTAATGCTTATCAGTTGATCTTAAGTTGACCATTCAAATGTCAACGACTCAAACTGGTGTTGTTCTGCCATTTGATGGTCATCAAACGTGGCCAGTGATTGAAACAACCCAACCTTGATAATTGCCAAAATTAGTCAGACCGATAATAAATTGCTTGGTGCATTCTTTATGCATCGACTTCCTGCGGCCAGTTTGTTGCATTCCGAGAAGCTGCACTTTCGGCTGTGTTATGTTATTATTCATCAGCCGCTCCTTCTGGGAACCGAACCCTCAGTGCTAAATCCCAGCGCCGCGGGTCTGAATTCCAACGGTATCATCAACGGAACCTGTGAAAAGCCTCGTTCTCTGTATAAAGGATGTCCCTTATTAACTTACTAACTAAACATCATGCCGTTTCCCCGCAGCGGGGTAGGCAGAGATATTGGACCGCCAAACTACTCTGTCCTGAAAAACACTCATTGTTTCATTCACATTTATACATACTCTTCTGATATCCATAGATGCTTTACATAGATTTATCGATGTGTTTTTAAATGTAAGTATGTTAGTTGTAAGTTTCTACATATGTACATATATTTGTCATTAAGACAGTAATTATAGGCCTTAGATATAAGTCACTACTTATTATGAATCCTAGTTGTAAGCCAGCTGTATTTATTATAAATATGTTTGTACAGCACTCTTGAGGTGATTTTACACAAAAACGGCGCTATATAAATTAGCCGAAATTATTATTATGGCCGACTCAAGTATTATTTGATTTACTCGATGGTTCCACGTTTTCCTGAATTTTTAAACCGATCACATCAGCATCATACATATATTCTCCTTATATACCTTCCTTCGTTCATCCTCCGGGTATGACGTAGCGGGTAGCGGGTCAAAATCCCTGCGCGCGCTACTAAATTTTATGTTATTCTGTAAAAATAATATGTATTATATTTCTTTTAGTATATTCCACGTGCTCTAGTGAAACATCACCATTTAGAATCGGAATGTTGCTTGCAATGGAATTAGCCGTGTTTTTTTTATTACTTCCCAACCTTCCTCTTTCCCATCTCCTTCACGACTAGAATGATAGTCTTTCACCAGGACGATGCGGAGAGTACCAACCGCTCTGATGTTGGAATATTTTTTTATCTCGTGTCGTGTTAGTATGCAGCATTATAGGAACATCCTGTACCTGCATATTCCTTACACATCCTCCTATACAATCCGGACTTGTAAAATTTTCACCTGTCCGGATTTGCATGAGGCAATAAAGATTGAAGAAACCTTTTAATTGGAATCCCGTAGATTATAAACTGACAACTGTGGTTTATTTATGAATGTAATTTTATTCCGACTTGCATAGTCACACCATATGCCCTTTTGCAATCAACTCGTGTATTATAATCACCTGGAAAATATATAAACGAATATATTACCCACAAGATTGCAACACTGTTAAAATACCAAGGAATGTGAATCGACAAGTTTACCAACCTCCCCAAATGTTTGACATGACATTTATTAGCGTTTTAACTGCTATGATGTCATCTAATTTTAGATAATTGAATGTATGTCCGCGTGTGATTGCCACCAAAAGTTGACAGTTAAACGTTAATTATCATCGACAACGAGTCTATCTGCAGAGTTTCAGGTCGATCGGAATGCGGAAAGTAGGTTAATTTCGGTTTCCAAGATTTGCATTCATTTATTACCGAAAACATGAGTGAAATTCTTATAGATGTATTTAAAAAGTTTTATTATTGACATAGAAAATCTCAATTAATCCAGGTGTTATAATATGTAGTTGTGCAATGTGTATAATGCCAGATACCTTAACACCTAACAACCTTCACCCGAGTTACACATCTAATTTTATAAATTTTAAAGGATAAAACTAGTTTTTCTGACGTTAATTTGACATTTAAAATAATACTTAGTATGATTATGTTATATTTTCAATTTGTCGGACATCATGTGGGAGTGTTTCTGGGCACAAATCAACAGATTTTGTAATAATGATTACTTTCAAAGGTAATGCTTGACATCGTAGGCGGCTTGATTCTGCCTCAAAGAACTTTGACTACCACAGCCTACATAATAAAAAATAATGGACAACATTTTTCTGTTAACTGTATTCTTTACTTTCTTTTCTTGTTTGGAATTTTTATGGAGTCTGTCCTTTAGTTTAATTACTACTTCGTCCTTATCTACTAACTGTCAGAGAACTTCTGTTATGATCCATCTCCCCTGATAAGGGATGCTGTAATGATGTTTGTGAATTCAGTACAGATGAACAAGACACGATAACCGATTTTATAGTTCAAATAATCAATACTTCCATCCCACTGTTCTTTTGTAAAACCGTGACATGAACTTTACCTATTTGTACGAAAACTGTTACATAATATATTTTGACTTCTAAAGCCAATGTTGTTCTTTTTGTGTTATGTGTTATAATGTGTTATTTTTTAAGATAATTTCTATTTAGATGCATGAAATCCCTCGATAGAAAGAAATCGCAAAGTATGCTTCGAAAATTATTAAAATCATATGTTATTCTATTATTTAACATGTTAAACGTATGAAAAAATTATCAGTGTTTATTTAAATGCTACTTAACTCAGATATCGATAGATTTTTTGCCCTATTTTAAATAAGTCATTTTTTATTAAATATTTTCACAACAGTCGCTTTTACGTATTAATTATAATCGTTTATTTTACACCCTGTATTCCGAATTTCTACTGATTTATAATGTATTTCCCTTGAGCACTTCAAGTTTTTATGGTCTTATAATACATGTTATTTTCAAAGATAATCTTTACACATTTGCCGATCTGTAACAGAACATCGATAGAGAAAAATCGCAAAATATGCACTAAAATTTTTTGTTATTAACTGGTTATAAGTTATAAGGTATGAAAAATTTTCAATGTTTTTTTTTTTAAATGCTACTTACTACAGATATTTCTCGACAGATTTTTTCTCTGTTTTAAATCATCTTTATTAAAAATGTTTTCGTTACGCGTTAAGAAGAACGGCTGCGCGGCCTTATTTATACAAAACCTAAATTTAGATTTGTAGCCAAAATAGACCAACTTGAATAATTATTATTTTAATCAAAAGGTATAGCAAATTTCTTGTACCTACGGATATTTGCAGCTTAATTTATTTGTGTTTTAAATTTGAAAATATAGGCCATTAAATAATTAAATTTTTGACGATTAGAGGCAACTTTGACAATTTTTGTTAGTTAATGATAATTATTAAATAATAATCTTTCCCAAGATACTGTAAATACAGTGAAATATATATTAATGAATAAAACATCGGAAAAATACGTTTTTGTTACGAATTTAATATTTAAATACAACCAATTATTGTTCCGCCGCCCCGGAAACCATTTATTGGATAACCATCACCCCTGCACAGGTCACACAAAGAGGTCCGTTACGTTTGGTGATTTAGCAGGGGTGCCCGGGTTCATGGGGTGAGGTTTATCTAGGGCTTGGTGGCGGATGCGCTTGCCCACCTACTGCGTGGCGGGTCGGATCGAGAGAGAATGGTTGAGGGAGACCTTTTGACTTCTTCAACCGAATTCTCTCGACCCATCGTCTTGCACCGCAGTGGGAGGGATGGATTCATTCATAACTCCTGGTCATAAGTCTGGGCCTCTTGTGTGGAGCGTAAACTTCTTTTTGAACGCTTACTACCTAATAATAGCGTGCTCCCTCTAGCATTCGTATTTAAACATCTCTCTTTCAAACCGTCTTCCCTAATCTTCTTCTTCTTTTTGAACGTTTAATCACAAAGTCTACACACACATTTTACTAAATTGATACTTGGACAGGTATTTTTTTGTCTGGAATTTTTGAGTAAACGTAACAGTAACTGGACAAAGTGATATTTAAATAAAGCATACAAATTATTCAATTTAATAAGTAGCACTAAATATCGATTTATTTTAACATCACTTTATCTCATTCTGAAAGCAACAAAGACGGAAGATACACACGTGTCTATTTAAGCGGTGAATAACATGAATGTATAATAGACTGATTTAACTCTACATACATGCATTTGACTATTTAATACGCGACTAATAAATTACCATCATAATACAACCATAAACATTGAATTTCCATTCGTAGTTACCAAACATACCTTTAAACATTAATTAAAGTAACTTTTTATATTATATTTACCGTTAAACGTCGTAAACTTAACGAATATGCTATTTTAAATATCTTTGATACATCGCAAGTCGTTAAAAGCTATGTCTCTATTCCAGTATGACTTCCCCTCGATGAAAAGGCCATAAAAAATGTTCATCGTTTATTTATTTAGACAATAAAAAGTTATTATGTTAGGCGTAATGTGTAATGAGTTGTTACGTTATTATTCTAATTTAATGTTTTGAGTTGGTTTCTGAAGGGTTAACTTGAATTATTTGTTTTAGTTTCCTTAAAACTTTTTGGTTTGACTATAAAGAAATTTACTCATCTTGGCTTGAAGTCTGCCCTGAAAAATGACCTTACACGCCACTTTTTAAATTGAGGAGCGTTTTCACCAATAAATGTCTACAAAAACTTTTTTTTACGTGAGACAGTTAAAATAATTACTCGGGGATAATATTTAATGATAATTCAATTCAATTCAATTAAACAGAAAATTTCTTCGATACGTTCAATTCAAATTGAGACAGCCTGTAATTGATATCTGCTACAATACTTTAATGTCTGGTCTAAATCTACCACTTCTTTCTACCCGGCGAACTATTAATGACATTCTTATACTTTTTAAATTACTGAACAATCTCATAGACTGCCCTCAAATGTTAAGTGTTCTAAATTTTCGTGTCCCTGTTAAATCAACTCGACTCCACCACCTTTTCCACAGTGACAATCATAGCACTAACTATTTGTATCATTCACCGTTGGCGCGTTTTCACCGCACTGCCAACACGTATACAGACCTTTTTGATATTTTCAAAACCTCACCGTCTTGCATCAAGGCAAAAATACTTGGTTGTGAATGTAACTGATATGTTTGTGAAATGTTAAATGTCTGTTTGTACTGCATCATACCGACATGTTCTTCTTTATGTGTAACATATGTATGGTGTTCTTATACATATACATTCCACATATATACATATATGTGAAATGTATATGTATAGTCATATATACATTCCACATATATACATATATGTGAAATGTATATGTATAGCATCTATATAAACTGCTTGCTTCAGATGTCTTATAGTGTTGGCTAACGGATGTATTATTTTAATAAAAAATGTTACTTTTAATTGTCAAGTCTCTGACAGCCCTGAATTGTTGAAGCTACTTTGCCATAGTGCCATAGCCAAGTGAAGATAAATTTGATTGTAACAATAAACTCACTACTATTTGCGCTGTTATAATATTTAGCTAGATTATATCTGTTGGCAAGTCACCTTTTCTGTATATTTTATCCTGTTTAAATGAAGTACTTTCTATTATTGTAGCATTCTATGCCTTAAGAAAATTTCAGCTGTATCACATTCAATGTCGTTTTGTATACATATTGTTGTGTTCTTAAATGTAATACTAATATTCGCTTATGTACCACTGTGTACTTATAATCTATGTATCACATTATTGTAAAAGCCTTTTATGGCGTTTAATAAATAAATAAACAGTAAGAAAACTGAAAACGTTTGTGAAAGCCATTTATATTTAAAAAGGAGTCGAAAATTGCCGATTTTTACAAAAGAGAAATATTTTTTCCGTATTTCTTCTAAACAAAAGTTGTCGTGAAGAGTAATTTGTCATTATTAAAAATTGAAAATATTGTTAATCTTTCAAATTACCTACCTACATAATTAAAAATGAAAAAAATAGTACCTGCCGTTGATTCAAAGCGATTTCAATTTAATTTTGTGAGTGTGTATGGTTGGTCCCAGCTTGAAATATAGGATAGTTTTGGACCCGATAGGTGGCGCTGTTGTCGATATATTTTTTTTGAGCATTTTGAGATTGTTGTTGTATTCGAATGCAAAGAATCTTCCTGTAAATGCCCTTCTGGACTTTTACATAAATTAAATTAGTAATAACAATATAACACAAATAAAAACGATTTAAAAAATAAAGCATAAAATACAGAAAATTTGTTAAATAATTGTCACACTACTTTAAAAACCCTTCAAATTTATATACTCGTACGTGTTGTAAATAATTAAGCATATGCCTAAATTATGATGACCTACTCGTTATTTACACTAATATTAATTTGGCTTTGAATGTGTTTAGATTTAAAACGAAAATATCAGCGACATCTATAAGCATACGAATTTACGAAGAATTGAATACAAAGTTACTGTTGTGAAATAATGTAAATGCTATAAAATAATGAACCCATAAATTCTATTCCGGTAGTTAGAAAATATCTAATGTTTCCAGTAAATAATATTCTCTCTGTTATATTTTGAATTTTAAGCAATAGACTGCTTGTTCCTATTCGAAATAGGTTTTTGTTTCTTTACACAAATGCATTTAAAGCTGTATTGATCTTCCTCAATCTTTCTGCATTTAGCTCAATCCTAAAAACAACTATTAAAATCACGAAGGGTAAACAAAACCTTTGTAGTGAAAATCCGTTTGAAATTATTAAAATCGAACATAAGAGAGGCGGTCAACAACATAAAAGAAAGTGAACAATAAAAAATAATTTATTACGGTACTTACTCATCTAAATGAATATTCTCTGAAGTTACCGACACGGCAAATAAATTACTACAAATTTAAGGGTGAAAAAAAAAACTATTCGCTATACCCTAAGCTCCCTAAGTGGGTTGGAAAGTTAGGTATTTGCCCACTACCCCAGGGACTGAAGGCACAAGCCGATAGGAGTGGGTTGTGGGCGTGTTACTGTGCCCGATTCACATACTTCTGAAATTTTCAATTCGATTCAGAAAAGAAATATTGCTTCAAAATGCTTTAGCCGTATTTGGTGTACAGGTACTTTACTTTCCTCTTCTCCATCTCCTTCACTACTCCGCTCCCTTCAGCCTCACAATAACCCATTGGGGTGTTTTCACAAACTATGAATACCAATGAATACCGTTTAAAATCTGTGGAATGGAAGATTTAAAGTTTATTTTTTCCGATTCTGATAATTGTACTAAAAAATGTGTGCTTTTAATATTTCATAATAATTGCTTTTAAAAACCGCACATTCCGCAACGGTTTTAACTGGCTACAACATCATTATGACAAAGAAACCTCCACTGGCTGGTAGGACGGCTGTCACTAATGTCGCCCGGCGTGATGTCAACAAACGAATATGTCGTTTTGGCGGCAAATCGAAATGACACATTTTATATCGTTAAAGAAAATTTATTCGTCAACATAAAAATGAAATAAAAATACCTTCATTATCCTATTGTTTTCTAGAAACAAAGATGAAAATACTCTATTGAGGACATCCATGAGTCATTGCATAAAACAATATACTATTATTAGGTATCAAAATTCTTTATAACGAAATAATTATCACGCCGTTTCCGTAAGCGGTAGGCAGAGGCGATATTCGATACACAACTCTGCTTTGACAAACGCTCATTGCTTCTTTCCAATATCAATTCAATTTCATTAGCCTTCTGTTGCCTCGAGAGGTTTTATGTAAGATGGCGACAACCGTATTCTTTCAAGTTCTAGCGATTATCTGTTCGGTGGTATTTGCTCACAAACCCAAGGGATGAAAAACTAAACTTACAGGTAAGTAACTTCACCAACAAACAGAAATAACATTAAACAATGCCGTAAAAGTTTAGTACGTAACCTAAGCTTTCGAAACTTCTTGAGCTTTGCAAGTATGTCGCTAGGTAGATTCGTGCACTTATAAAAGGCAATTTAGGATTACGGTCATACAAACCAGTGGTCCGCAATCCCGGGGATGCAACCCCAAACCATGTCGCGAATCACAATAATTGGAAAAGCATAATGATAATTGAAAATCATAATAAGAAAAGAAAATTGAAAAGAGGATTATTTTTTTGGGAAGAATTCGAAATCAATTTCAAGAAAAACTACAATCGCTTTATATATCTCCATTATTCTACTACATTTTAACTATTGCTCAACGATTATGTTCTAATGTAATGACAGAGAACAAAATAATTTGCAAATTCTCCAAAATAAAGCAATGAGAATAATACTTAAATAGATTTTTTTATGTAATCAAAATTTAAAAGGAACTAATTTGGCTAACACTGAAAGAGATTCTGACCTTGAACACCGTGATATTTATACATACAATAATAAAAAACCTATGACTAAAATACTATACAAAAAAATATATACAACAAGGACATTTTCAAGCATAATACAAGAACGTTCAACGAAATTAGGATACCAAAAAGGAATACACAAAATAGTTTACTGTACAAAGGCTTACAATATCATAATGCGCTGCCGGGAATAAAATCTGCACCAACTAATAGATTGAAGCTGGATTATAGGAACCATATTAATAAAAAAAATTAGACTTCTGTAAACTTCGATGTGCAAACGGCTAAAATAAAAAAAAGTATAAAGAAATAATTAAAATGGGTTCGACAAAAAAGTCAACAAGGTTTTTTACTAAGCTAATTTTGAAAAATACAAATTAAAATATTTTCACGTTTAAATGTTATAATTTTATAGTAAAACTACCTACTTTAATGCTGGTCTTAATCCTTCGCACATTTTTTTATAATTTCGAAATAGACACTTAAATTCAAAGTGAATTTGAGTTCATTGAACCAGAGTCACGGACAGACGCACAACCGAAATTAGTATGCTTCTTTTAATTGAAAACTACAAGACAATGCATTTAAATTCCTTAAATTAAATGCTCGTTTTATTTAAAGCTCGCAAAAGTATTTGCTCATTATTAAATTTATATTTTTCTGTTGCCCTCTCGCATCATTTTATTTTAAAAAATGTATTTTAATTTATGAAAACAACTGGAACCAGCTGTTACTTTGACATCACCTGAACCAACTTTCGTACCCTGTAAATTTGACGATTTTTTTTCTTCTGGAGTCACTGAAAAAAACCTTCTTTTATATTTTTGGATTCTCAGCTTCAAAAAGGTTGCTTACCGCTGGCTACAACTAATCAGTGTAGGGTTTAATGGTCACACGGTGGTTAGATCTAACCTTTAAAAGGTTGTAAAAGTTAAATGGTTAAACCATAAGAAATTCTAGGTCTGATTCAGATTTTGAACAATTTGTGATCAGTAGAAAAGCAGAATTGTCATATTGTTATACCCATTGATGACAATTTGATGGAAAGCCAAAACGGGCCTAGTATTGACAAACTTTCAAATTAATGTCAAAAACAGAATGTAGGTAAATCAGGACTGTCTATATTTTATTTTTAAAGCCTATTGAACAAACCCTACTTACGTTATCGGATACGTTATCATCCTTTCAAACTTGTAGCAGTGGTCTGGGGTTAAAACGAGATTCAATAGCTTATAGTGCATTGTACATCTCTCAACTCCTTGCCTCTCTATGTTTCTATTCAGAAATACATCAACGTTATAAGAGAGTGAACTCTCTTTCTTTGTTATTTTCTCTTACTTACTTGCTAAATTCCAACATCCCAAATAGAACCATTTATGTATTATTTTTTATGGTTTTTCGTCACAAGTCTAATTTCATGCAACGCTATATATATTTTTTTGCGAATACCGCACAAGAGTCCAAGTCTTCCAACCGTTTGGAGCCAGTGAAACTATGGCATCCCCAATTGGGGTATGTTGTGAGGCTGAAGGTAGTGGAGAGTAGAAGGATACGGGAAGGGACGGCGCTAAGAAAAATGATATTTTTTCCTATCACAGATGACATCTATATAATACAGATAAATACAGGCTTATTCGAATGCAATGTTGTGTCAAAATTTCAGAGCAAGCGGTGAAGAACTTTCGCAAATTGAAGATTTTTAACAAACGAACATTTACATTTTTATTTACATAGTTAGAAGATAAGGTTTGAGACATGCTGGATGTCATCAATGCATCTCAGTATTTTATTGGGGTCAAATTTGACTGCGGTACTTCTACCAGGAAAGCCAACTACCCAGACCCGCATTTTTTTCCGTAATAAGGCATAAAAGGACACTTGTACAAGCAGAGTAGTGGTAAAATAATTAGAATTAGAATGCGTTTTTTTATACACCACTTCTGTATTTTGTGGGTCCATTATGCTGTTTGTGTTTGACACAATTTGTCCTGGAAATAATAGTATTGTTTGAATAGTCCACGAATAACTGACATAGGGAGAAGCGTTTCTTTGATGTTCAGTTGCGTGACTCATGAATATTAGGTTTTGTAAAGGGTTATGTAATGCATAAATCATGCTCGTATTGGTTCTGTTTTGATATTATTTGGTTGTAACCTGAAAACTTGGTTTAAAAACTCAATTTAGCTCAGTAGACAGGTGTTTATTTCTTTAGGCTATACTAATTTGTCTTATTGTTATTGATGTTTGGGTTATTACGCCCTGTTACGCTTCCTCATTTAGACAGCCTCACAGTGTCCCATCACTAGGACAGATGTGTAGATTGTGGTGAAGTGTATGTTTTTGTACGTAGTACTACCGTGTTGCGCGTTAATCCTCTTAGGGTCGGTATAATAATTTAGTTAAATCAGTGTGGTTTTCGGTGTTTCTTTTTGGTGTAGCCGTCAAGTAGCGGTTATCAAGCTTAGCCCCGTCGCCTCTATTATTTAATATTAATTGGGTTTTTGTGGATTTCATATGCCTTCGTAATTAGGCGTACTCGATGCGTTATGGGTCTTACCAGAACATCAGGAACAAATCCAAAGTGAATGCCATGTTCAATTAAGTGCTCAGCAATTGCCGATTTGTCCGGATGGCACGGGAATTCTCCTGGTGGGTGAAATTTGTTCCGTAGGTAAATGACACATACAAAACCGTTGTGAACAGATCTCGTCCAGTTCAGTCCGTACTAGGGTTTGCAGTCCCGCAATCCCGCGTCCTGCAATCCCGCGTCCTGTAATCCCGCAGGATTTCAGCAATATTTTCATGCGCGGATTAGTTGGACTGAAAAATACTAAATTTACACAAAAAAAAAACTATTTTTATTTGCTTGCGAGTTATAGCGAAATGTCCATTCACGTATGGGTAACAAGACTCTATAGTGTTTGTTTTTTACTATTTTTTTATCAAAATCTTCTTATAATACCATGATCGATCTCAAATGACTATGGAGATTCCTATTAGTGAGAGTTATGTTTTTTTTTTCAATTTTCTACGATATTATTTTTTATCAGTCTTCATAAAATACTTGTTATGTTACTTTTTCAATACAGTTTTATAGTATTACTAGTACCAAATATGATTGATACGAAAAATTCTCCTGCATGATTTACTATGTTGTTAGCAAAGAAACATTCATTCAGAAGACTACTTATCAAACAAAATTGATACAAAATAATGAAATGTTGGCATTATTTCAATTTAATAGCCCTTAATAAAAATCCGGCAAATCCCTCGGGGTCCCGCGAGTTTTCTAAATTCTATTCCGCAATTACGCGGGATTTGCAAACCCTAGTCAGTACAGACCATCTCGCAGTAATTTTGAGGATGAAAATATTCGTTACGCCTTTTCGTTATATTTTTCGTGAACTAACGTGTCAATGGAGGCTCGTGCCTCTTTTAAGTAATTTTACATTTCTGTATTCGTGGCAAGCTTCCAAAAGAAAATTGCTCTTTTGTTCTCGGGACGGTATTTTATAAACACGTTACCGGGTGTGGGCTAACACTTGTATTGGCTTATTGAATAAATTCCTTGTTTCCGGCTAGAACAATCATTACGATGCACCAAGTCAAATTGGGTTCATAATTGCGTGAGATTACGTTGCGAGTATTCCTGGAGGTATTCGAGAAACATAAATAATTGCACATTTAAATTATCAGGTTATTATTTATTTTATTACTATATTCTAAACTTAATGCTAAAGAAATGAGATCCGAGAGGCACATGTATGATAAAACCAAGTTTCAAATGTAGAAATCCAGAAATAATGATATAAGTGTAATCATCCAGAGTGACGCTTGGGTGGTTTGGACAAAGGAGTGTAAGGAAAGTACGTGAAAGGGAATAGTGGAAGAAATCTTGGAAACACCTGCGTTGTTGTAGAGAGGGAATGCAGGAACCGGAAAACATTCCACAACCATGCAGACGGTATTTTCGCAATTTTTTTTATACTAGAATGAATTGTACGTATTTTATTTTGATTTTGATGTTGGCTAATAAATTTTCCATAACAATTTAAAATGTGCCATTTTCGATTTTACCGCCAAAACGACAAGTTCGTTTTTATTAGTGAATTCGGCGGCGTTGACATCACGCCAGCTGACTTGGGTGACAGCCGTCTTACCAGGCATTGGCGTTCGTTTTCTATGTCATAATGACGTTGTAGCCAGTTGCAAACGTTTCGGAATATGCAGTTTTAGACCGTTTTTGAAATCAATAATTACGTATGAAAATATTAAAATTACACATTTTTATTAAAAACTCGTCGTCAACACAGGCGATTCTTAGTTAGGTTAAAAATTGTAACGTGAATAATGATATGTACAAAGTGAAGACAATAAATAAATAAAATAATCAAAATCATAATCAGAAAACTAAATTTTTATTCTTCCATACAGTTTTAACGGTATTCATAGTTTTAGCCGGATTTTGTAGTTTTTGATCGTTCGGCGTTTCGGGTGACAGTTTTCATTAACATAGTCACTATTGTCAACCGTTTACAAAAGTTGTGTATCCCGCTTCAGAAGGGATCAATGACATTTGAGTACCTTACATTGAAATACCTGTAGAATGTAGAGCAAATAGCATTCCAACCTGTATTCTAAATACGGCAATCTGTTTGCTTTTCTTTAACATATCCTAAGAACGTATATTAGACCCTCTTCACAATACTCTAAAACTAAATACCCCGTATTTTTGTTACTTGATTAGGCCCGCTTCATCATCGCCCCATTCCCGAATTCCTAATGACGTTTGCCGACACCGATCCGTCCCCATTGTCTGTCCGACTGACATTTCCTGACGCCCAGACGCAAACAGCAACGCGTCACCCGTCACCCGTCACCAGCCAGTAATCAGTATTGCCCTGGCGTTCATGACACCACCTGTCTAAATAAAGAATTATGGGCGTACACTGATGGCTCCGTTGCAACCTCTCCCCTTTTCTTATAAACGACGCATTTATCAGAAGAGAGAGATTAAAAAGGATCTCTGAACAGTAGGAACATTATACAATACGCTATTGGATCAGAAAATCTGTGCCCAAAAGGGAACTTTAACTTTAGGAATAGTCGGGCGTCTGTCAGGGTAGTAAACGATAGGCCGGCTTCTTGTAAACAGCCCTCAGATCCCTGAGGAGTATGTGTGATAAAACCGTGTTTGACCGTGTTACAAATGTGGAGATTTAGATAGAATTCAAGGCTGTAGAAAGCGTAGTGAATAAGATTAAGAATGAGACGGTTTGGACTAGTGGAGCGGATTAACGTAGAAAGGGGTGTAAGGAAGATGAAAAAATATAACTAAGGGATTTTAGAATGATGTTAATGCAAAACTAGCCGTCCACAATACAATGCTGATATCTACCCTCAAGTATGGCAGTGATACATGATGCAGAGGAAAGATAAAACTAGCCTGATTGTTTCAGAAATAAGATCCCTGAGGCGTGTGTGTGGTAAAACCACGTATGATCATCTGAGATGTGTGGAAATTCGCAACGAATGCTAGGATGATGAAATCTTAATTAGTAATATTCAGAAAGGGAAGCTTAGATAATTTCGGCACGTAGAGCGAATTGACGAATGAAAGGGAAATATGTGACGCGCATGTGAATGGTAGAAGAAGTCGGAGAAGGAGACATGGTACGATCGAGTGAACCAAATACTTGAGTCGGGTCGAGTCAGAACAACAGAAGGGATGCATGAGACGATGTGTAAATGTGAATGAAGCGAGGAATGTGTGCCAAGACGAGTTGTTAGTTAGTCTGTATACCCTTTCTAACAGATTTGATATTACTCACCGGTATATCGCCGCCCATCAAAACAACACAATTTTGTTATCCACTCTACCTGCACAAGAATCCCCGAATTTCCCATTTAATTTAGCGCCTCTATCATCAAAGCATCACTTGCCGCTTGCTAAATACGCCATCTTTAAAATGATAAAACCCTGCCTATTACACGCACCCCCCTATTCTCACTCTCGACCTGTCCGCCCAACCGGTCGGGAACTGTTGGTGAATGGCGGCAGCTGCCCGACCGGGCGCCACATTCCTGATGGCCATGTGTTTTATTTTTTTCTCGCTTTTTTACCCACTAATAGGTAGGTAGGTACCACAACAATATATTGGTTGCAGTGCTTATGGCAACACTGTGCGTTGAACTCGAGACGTTCGATTTTTGGTTTAAATTTCTTCGTGTTGGAATAATATGGACCTTTTTGCTAATTTATTCACTGTAGTTTTGTCTGTTTTTCCTCTTCTCCATTACAGCTTGACATAGGTATCTTTCCAGGCGGCTATAGTTACTAAGACGACAGGTAGATAGGTATCACCGTAATTGTATTGGTAATATTGGTTGCAGTGATTCTGGCAACTCTGAACGTTGAACTCGAGACGTTTGATTTTTAGTTTAAATGTCTTCGTGTTCGAATATGGACCTCATTTTTGCTGCTTTAGTCATTTTAATTGATCTATTTTTTTCCACTGAAAAGATAAACCGATAGAAGTTTGCTGTTTGCATGTACGTGTCCCGAAGTAAGCTCAATTTTTCCCTACTTCTGCTAAAATTGATCAAGGTTTTTCAAGTATCAAAGTTCTTTCTGGAACAATTTCACTGGTCTTTCAAGCCTAGGGTCTTATTATACAAATTGGCGGAGTCAGTCAAAAAGCCGTGAGGCTAGCCGCTAGTGTTGCCAGAGTTGAGAAAATAATGTGGCAGTAGGTACACGCTGCAGGCAAAAATTTAACTATTTGATTGTATAGCAAAGGACCCTTGAGCTCTACTGTTGAAGTTTTGGTTTATTGGACACTTATCACTAATGCCACTTCTCGTACAATCTCGATCACTGTTGGCTTTCAAAATCTTAATGTAAACAAATTAAATATTCGACAGAGAGAAGTGGTGTCCATTACAATTTAGTATTGTGATTATTACACGGCTTCTTATATTTCGTCTTCTCAATTTCACTTGTAGATCTGATGTGTCGGGCTGAGTACCGGCTCGAGGCTCGAGATGTCTTTATCCCTTCATATAAAGATAACAATCATTTCCGTTGTGCGAGATGATTCCAAAACTTCTCAAAACAATATTTTTTTTGAAAATAAAAGAAAAAAAAATAATAAAGAGGAAATAATATTTTTGTCACTCTGGCAACACGGATTTTAGAACAAATGCTTGGAGTTAGTATCAGACCGGATCAAGTAGCGGGGCTCTATGCCCGAGTAAATCTGGCTTAACCCTATACAAATCTCAAGTACGCTCTATAATTGAATTTGGGAGCCACCTCCGGGCTGGAGCCCCACAATACTTGATTCTGTGCAACGGAGGGCGGCCCGTCTGAGTGACAATCCATTGTTAACAGACGGATTGCCATCTATCTCTAATGCACGGACGCAATGTGGGCGTTCTTGCGAGTCTGTTTTACAGGTATTTTAATGGAGCCTGCTCTAAGGAGCTAGCATCATTGATCCCCGTTGCACCGCGGTGCACGTGTGTAAAACTCGACGCACACGAGCGGAATACCCGTTCACAGTTGATGTTCGCTTCATGAGAACTGGCAGTTTCTTCAACTCGTTTTTGTGTTCTTCGGCTCGTATGTGGAACGAGCTACCGGCATCAGTTTTTCCTTCTTCATATAATCCAGGCCTCTTCAAGACCCGCATTAATAAATGCCTTCCTACAGCCTCCATTTCCTTCTCTTCCCACTCTCTTCAGCCTCACAAAATACCCCATTTGATACAAAATAATTTTTTTTAATATTTGTACATGTTTGGAAGCACTGTTCACTCGATCATATATTCTATGTTAATGTGCATATCTATTAAATGTTAAATAAATGTCAACTCGAGCAACTGGTAAGCCGAACGATCCAGATTTATCACCAATTATCATTATTGATTCCGTCGTCCATCGTGGGAAAGTCGAACAATCCCATAATCGATCCTTCCACTAACTTGTTTTATCGTCCCTTTTATCGTCCTTTAATCCGAAAGCGGTCGATAAAAGAATGTTGCGATGCGCTGGGACGAATTATCAAATATAAAATGAATCATTATTTATATAGATGTCATCAAAACTAATTTCGGTTGTCTGTTATGTTCGTTAGTTATTCTTGCGTGAATTGTGAAATCCTGTTCAAAATTGGACGTATTATGTAATATTTTTAACGTAAAATATTTTAATTACCATTTTAAATATTGGAACTGATTTGTCGGGAATTCAGACTATCGTGTGAATTTTACGCGCGCGTTTTTTTGTCCCCGTGAAATATGGTTCGACGAATATATATTTGCTTTGAATTTAAGTGTCATTTTCAAAATTGAATTCAGTTGTGTGAAGAATTAAGAAAAGCGATCAAGTACCTAACTATTATTTAAAAAATTGGAACTGTTTCGTCAAGAATCAAGAATTAAGATCATCCTGTGATTTTTCACAGATCTGTTATATCATATGTTTAAGGCCCGGCCCTGAGCCAAACGGCACCTGGCGCTATTGAAAACCCCAAGGGCGCTGAATAAGGTGTTAGGTATTAACAGCGCCTTGGCTCCTTTGCTCCCTGGCACCTTGGCAAGTCGGCGCCCGGAGCGGATTCTCCAATTGCGCCTGCAGAGAGGCGGCCCTGCTTTTCCCGCACAACCTTTGAAGTTACCCATATTTTTATGTTGCTTCTAACTGTACTGTGGGTTTATACGGAAGTCTATCTTTCGCACTTAGTGTGTCCATTGTCCAAGCCACCTCATCTAAACAAATCTCAGATAATGAGATTATCTACTACAACAAAATTTTACGTACCATATTAATTATTAGAGCATGCTCAGAAGAGAACTTTCTGAATTTTTCGAAAATACCGAAATGTACCGAAGATATAAGGCGTCAAAACGTCTTAGACACATTACGCTATATTATGCGCTCATAAATTAGACGTGACTACGGCTGACACACTACGCTATAATCATCCCCAGGAGAGGTCAGATCAAATGGGGGACTGCCGCGGAATATCATTTCTTTGTATGTGATCTGTCACCTTGACAGATGACAGCCGCATGATTACGGTGCTCCATAAATTGTTCTGTCCCCTTCTGCCGCAGGTAGGAGAGGGGGTCGCATAATTTCCAAATATAGCCTGGCTAGCAGATCACAGCGCATATCGACGCAACGCCCATACTTATAGCACATCATCTTTTTAGGTGTGACAGGTCTGTATAGGATTGTACAGAACGCTTTTAATTTGTAGCGTAATCTGTCACCCACTTAATATTATGCGGCCGACTGAAACGCTTTTGGGAACACAGTACATGCGCGGGGCAGTACAGCAGCGCTGCAATTCGAATTGTGAAATATACTGCTCGTGATGTCACGAGACGCAATTACATACATTTTTGATGTTCACATTGAAAGCTTATATAATCTAATTTGTGGAGATATCGAAACTAATTTTTATGTCGTTATTTGTTTAAATATAATAACAATATTAATTAAAAAATAAATAAATTACGAACAATCTCATTTATCAAGTGTGTTTGATGGTACATAATGACACAATAACAGTAATTTAAGTAGGTATCTAGGCTTGAAACTAATTATACACGATCAGTTTTACTTATAAAGATTCTCTACTACGCCGCTGCAGCGTTCGTATAGCTATACGAGGAAGAGGTCCGTATACTGCTCGGGTTAAAATATTCTTTTTTTTTTTTTTTAGTCACCATTTGTTCCAATTCTCGATAACATGATCATTTTCGCATTTCGCGTTTTGTTGTTAACTTCACATTTCTTCATATGACATTTGTTATGTCATTGATCCGGTCTGTTTTGAATTGTATTGAAATCCGGCAAATTCCATTATGCGTTCCGTATTTTGGTAAATCGATATTTCGTTTTAAAATATGCCTCTGATAGTGTAGCAAATGAGTATTACTGCTTTTTTTACATGAAATGCTTTTTTTATATGAAATGTAATATGTTCCTATTCCTGGGCATCGGGTGGTTTAAAAATCTGTCGACTACTAATACTGCCATAATTAATTTATTTATTTACGCCCTAATGGGCTTTTACAAAAGTAGTTAACAAGTAATACAGTTGTGTTACATAGTTTACAATAAATTATGATTTTTGATTAAATTAAGGTAAATTCAAATTCATAGTGTGGATTACGGAAAGCTAAATATGTATTAAGGAACATATACATATAAAAACAAAAGTGTATTCACTACGGAGTTGTGAATTCATACATCTCAGTAAAATGATTTCATAAACAGATTTCGTTTTATAAGTAATACGGAATCTTTAAGCATGTCTACAATATTCCCAAATTTATTGCCAAAATGATGTAGTCTATTTATAGGTGTATGAGCTTCATAGTTGGTTTTAAATTTGTCACAGAAAAATGTAGCACTTTGCCTCGTATTTCTAGTCGGTACGTAAAATTTTATTTTGGCGAGAATTTCAGGGTTGTCAATGGAATTATTAATAATTTTATTTAAAAGTATAAGGTCAGAGATGATCCGCCTATCTCATAGCGTTATTAAGTTAAGTTGTTTCATCAAAAGAACATAGTTAATATTTTGAATTGGAATATTCAGTTTAAAGTTAATAAATCTTAGAAATTTGTGCTGTACCCTTTCAATATTGTCAGAATGCGTTTTATACAATGGGGACCAAATAGACGAATTATACTCTCTACCTGGCTTCTTACTAAAGAAGTGTACAATGTTTTCAAACATTCAAGTGACTTGAAATCACTCGCCGTTCTGCATATGAAACCAAGCATTTTTATAGCTCTCTTTGTTATATCATTTACATGCAGAGTGAATGTTAACTTTTCATCAAATATAACACCTAAGTCACTGATCTGAGCGACTGATGTCAATAGTACATTATTTAAAGAGTATTCATAAGTAACATGACTTTGGATTTTAATACGATATTATGAGTAACGTTTTCTACTAACCCGTTCTTATCTCCCCGTATTATCTATTATGAGTAAGATGAAATTAAATTGTCACATTTAAAATAACAAATTCGAGCAGGACAATAATATTAAATAAAAAAAACATGTCTCTCCTCGATAATATTATGATTGTCAGTATTTTTTATCTAGACTCGTCGGAGTCATATTCACTCAATTATAATGACTTTATTTATAATTACATCTTTTTATTTTTACAAATTTATATAAGCCAAATATATTTAATTATTTCCATTATGTATTTAATTTCCAATTTATATGTAATTATGTATGTTCTTGACTCTTCATTCGGTGTAGCATGGGCGTTGTCCTCGAGGGCTGCGGACACGATCACCTTCCAAGGTCTTCCTTCCCGCTGTAGCGACAGAACCCCGGTCCCGGATTCCGGCCAATTCACCCTTGATGCCGATCTTGATCCTGGATCTTCTGCGTACCCCGTGTAACGGTGTACTCTCGACAAAATGTTGCAATGTCGGCTCCCACACACGTGTAAAATTGCGTTTTTACCGCGCAATTTGCCCGGCCCGATCTGCGTGCTCGCCTCGGCTGCGTGTGAATTCTCCAATTTGATAGCCTTTTATTATTCTTCTTCTTCCTTCAAAATTTAGCGATCCAACGCCCAAAAGCGCCAGACTATACTGTGATCACCAAAAATTCGAATAATCTTCTTGAATCATCTGATTCTCCGTAAACTTTTAATAATTTACGAACTACCGTGCTGCGCCACTGTGACGTATGTTAACTCTACATACTCAATAATAACAATGCTTGTATTATAATATTTATTTGTAAGAAGACTATCACGGTTCTGGACTGAGAGGCTCATTCCCGCTCATACGATCTCTTATATACGTCTCGTACTCGCTGTCTCGCTCTCATGCTGTCCCCCTTACACACATACACCACAGAATCATTTATTCACAGACAGAATACCAAGAATCAACCACTAAATAGAGATAATTATTTCGTCATTTGTACCGAGAATTATATTGGTCAGACGGCGGTTAGATATTAGACTAGTGGTTTTTATTTTATTAAATTTTGATTAAGTGAATACACCGACCAAAACCACACGATTTTGTCGTCAAATCAAATAACTGGCTACTGATATTTTCGCCGATCTTTTATTAAAAATTTTACATTATGATCAAATTTTTTTTTACGTCTATTAAATCATTAATGGTCAAATTATGATTATAATTTGGATGTTGAACTGACGTTAACGCGTGCAAGAAGCTTGTATGGATTATTAAAAAAACACACACACCCAGAGTGGAAGATATTCTCAGCATTGAGATGGTGAAAGACCAACATTTAGTGTTAAAACTTTGCTTGACTGGGTTTAGCGGTGTTTGACGACCAGATCTCAATAGCCAGGAAGGTACTTCCTTTCCATCCTTACTCCCTTCAGCCTCACAACTTGAAAACATTATTATTAATAATAATTTCATGCATTGCATTATTTTATGTTCCCTATTACAAAATTCAATCTATCATCAAGTCAAACGGTGAATTTCTTTAATTATTTAACAAAAGCTTTTTCCTTTTACGGAGTATTTAAAAATATCATTTTGCAGGCATTTCCATTTAGGCAAAGATTTTTGCTCTTAAAACTTTGTTACCTTATGTATTTAACAGAATTCGTTAAATGTAACAGTGTTGACACGGTCAGAACAAAAGCTTTCGGTCTAGGATCTTCAAACCCTTAGGGGAAAAAAACGGTAAGTGGGAACGGTAACCGGAACTGAAACGGTTTCATAAGTTTTTCAATTAACAATTTCAGCCTTCCCATCCCTACTAACCAAACAAGAAGCCCGCGGGCATCTAGATCCTAGCCTACAAATAAGGGATGTAGATGAGAAGCCTTGAAAGATTTGCGGACGGCGTTCAGAAAGAGGGTGGCAATAGCCTTTGTACTGCAATAATTCTTCATGCAAAACTGCAATATCCTAATTTATTTGAATCGGGGAACTTTTGCGAAAACTTTCGATTTTTAAAAATCACCCTGGTGAAAGATAACCATTGAGAATCGAAACGTTGCTTGAATGGGTTTGGTGATCAGATCTGAATAGCAAGTACTTAACGACGTTCCTCTTCCACAATTTATTCCCCTCGCCACACTGTTCATCCTCACAACTCACAACGTACACCAATTGGTTATTGAATTCCATGGTCACATTTGCTCTGATCAGTTGGTACTCTTGTATGGTATTAACATTAAAAAAATGATAATTGACACAAACCATGACTTATCCCCGATAAATAGTACCAAAACTGCGGCAAAATCCAACAAAAGTAAATAAATACAAAAACACTTCATCATTCATCATTATATGATTGTTCTACTATCAAACGTCAAGACCACGCAACTTCATACTTTATTATTTCATCATATCGATTGTCCACCCTTCGCTAGCAGAACCTACAAAGCCTACTTCAGAATATTTCACCCCACGTTTGCGGGAAAACAACCCCTAGTGCCTCATACACTAAATCAAGGCAGTAGTTCTTCAGAATTTAGGGGGAGGTCGCTCTAGGCACCATCCACTGAAGATAAAAAACTCTAGAAATGTTTTAACATTTTTTAATATTTGAAATAAAAAAAGTCCCAATAAACTAATTATAACTTGTAGTAGCTTGTCAAAGTGTGCTTTTTACGTTGAAATGAAAAAAAAAATATTTTAAAGAGATAATAAGGAGGTTAGTGCAATCCCACACATCCCATAGAGGATAGTATTTACATATAGTAAAATAAATAAAAAGAGATTAAAAAATTAAAAATTAAATTGAAAATGAAATTAAATTAAAGCAGAGAAGCACGGGAATCTATCGGATCTAAGATTGTGGGAGCAAGTATCTTTCTCCAATGGTCTTCAATGCTCGATCCTGAAGTCAGACGGGATTCTATGATCAGAATGTTTCTGGAATGGTTAATTAAACAACAACCACGTGGAGGTCAACCAAAACCTCCTAGATCACAAGGCCTGGACACTGAATCTAATCAGCCTCTTAACTTGTATGAGAACCTTCAAATAATGTATTTTATTTAGTTTTTTAGATTAACTAAAACATTTTAAGATGTTTTAATAAATAAAAATAAAAATATTTAAAAAAAAACTAAACTTTTTGTAAAATGTGTCCGTGCTTGTGATCTACTAGGTTTTGGGTCTACACTGATAGTATCTAATATACTAAAAAAATATACATGCAGTTAAAAAATGTTTGTATTAGAAATAATATCTATTTCTTTCAGCGAGCCAAGTCTTCATAAGGTAACATATTTAAGCAATTAGACATCATGTAGTCAAGCGTTCTTTGCCCTTATTACATAAGTACGATTAGTCCTTCATTTGCCGTAAAACGAGTATTGTAAATGTGGTTCTGTCTTTTTATGTATAAAGGGCTATTCAAATGTTGAAATAATTTTTTTAATCACAGAATAAAATAAAACTATGGAATATTATGCCTTTGTTCGTATTAACTTTTATCCGCTAATAATTTATCTAATGATTTTTGAACTGATTGAACATGATAATATTTGTTTTACGCGAAAATCCCCTAGCTGTAATCCCATACAACATAAAAGATTCATTTAATAAAATTTTTGAAGTGTACATTTTTGGAATTTGCTCCGAGTTTCAAACCAATTATAATTAATATAGATTAACTGACTTAGAATATAGTGGCGCTAGTTTACCCCTTCTTTAAGTGCAGCGAAACTAGGTTATTTAAGGTCCAAATTTAATTATGGAACTTACTTCTCTTCGATATTTTCTAGCTAAAGAAACGCAAAGTAATTATTATATTCGCTCTCCGTTAGTGGAGTCCCTCCACAGAGTGTCGGTAGCAATATAAACTTTGGAAAAAACATAGCAATAAATGGGTGTAATTTCAACTTCTCCAAAGTGTTTTATTTTAAAAGAGGAATCTACCCTTTTCTTCATAAGTCCTAATCTTTTACATACATATTGGGACATTAATTTATTTTATATAATCTCATTCTTTCGACATTCTTTATTGTGCAGATAAACTATTTTAATCATTAGCCGGTCTGAAACTTGTCAGAGACAAGTCAAAATATATATAAAAGAACATAAACAACAAAAAAAACTGAAGGTACAGTGAAAATAAATATTCATATAAAGGAACAATTTTAAATATTTCTTCTAAGGAAGGATAAGTATCAAAAATGAATAACAATTTCACAACTACAAAAATACTTATAAATCTGTACTAATACTTTAAACATCATACAAATAAAAATAGAATTGAGTACATAAAATTGACACTGTTTGATAATAGCCCTGATCTTTGAAACAGCTGTCACAATAATAAACACTAAAATGCTTGCAGAACTTAATAATAACATTATTAAATTTGATTTGCTTTAAATGTAAAACAATAAATAAATGGAATTCTACGAATCAAACATAATAACATTAAATAATTTAAAAAAAATGTTATTTTTAGGCTGCAGTTGATATCTCTCCCGCCAGGGGCGTTGATGCTTACACGGCCTTGTCTTCTCGGAGATCTTGTTTAAATTTAGTTTTATTAAAACAAATCGGTGTAGTTCACACTTCTACTGATTTGCTGTTCAGTGGTATCATCGTTCTTCTTCAGTTCCAACTATCCTCCAATATGTACATAAATTATATTAGAAACCTACCCTCGCAAAAGATTTAATCGAGGGGTGTGAAGTATTGGTGCCAATAGTGTTAGCAGTGAATGGAACTATGTGTTAATGTTTGTTGAAATGATTGAGTTTTTAGGGGCGAAGAATGGAGAAGGGAAAGAAAATTAAGAAGTATGTATTTGTATTACAATCCAACAGTTCGTAAGTATAGTTCATCAATTTGGTATTGAGAGCAAATGCAGTTTTTTTATACTACCAGTGGGAACCAGTAGAAGCCAGTGGAACTATGATATCCCCAGTTGAGATATGTTGTAAAGCAAGGATTTACACTGTAAACGGAGAAAACTTACTGACAAATTATTCGTGATCCGGTTAAAAACAGGATTGCATTCCTTTATCGAATGAATTGACAGGTTTCCTTATAAACTATCAGTAAAGCACGAATGTGTTATGGCGATGTGGGAACACGTGTTCTATATTTGTATTATCAGGACAAATGTCGGTGAATGAACATATGTTCCGATATATTGTGAATGTACTAAAAGTTTATTAGGCAACGACATGCTATCACGTTTTTAACAGGATTTAAAAAATCAGCAATACTCATTTTTCGCCGTGTAGAAGGAAAAAAGATGAGGATGAAGAAGGTTTGATGATCATTAAACATGGCTGTCATTTCAAGCAACATTTCCATTCTGAATGGTGGTCTTTCACCGGGGCGATACTGAGAGTGTATCAAAAGATGTCGGTTGTCGGTCGGTCTAGGTATACATTTTTGTCGAAAAATCAATAACTTTTAATTTTAATGTTTTTAATTAATTTGCTATGTTTCAATCATCTATGTTTTCAGAATTCAACCGCCCCAAGTTATATCAACAAATTAAAGTAAATTCTCGTAATATTTACATGAAATCAAATTTTTACCGATGTAACTGAAAGTACTCCATATTTTTTTTGGAAATTGATAAGGATATCTCTGAATAAAACGTCATTTTTTAGTATTTCAGATTTGAACGGAAACCACAATTACTACAGCAAACAGTACCAATAATTTTATAAACTTAATCACATTTCCACTTATTTGTTACACTTTGGTTAGTAATTAAAATACCAAAAACATTCCATTTATCATAATTTAAACGAAGAAGAAAACTAGAAGTGCCTGCCATACAAATTTGAATGGAAACAAATGTTGAATTTAGCCCAATAGCTCAGCGCTCCGTTTCATTTATACTTGCCTTACATCTTAGATCTCCATCCTATTTGAATTTCGTAATCACAGTTTTGTATTGGAAATTCAAGCCTCGATTAGGCAAATATTTGGATCACGAAACACGCCCACAAGCCACTTCTTGTGTTAATCTTATTCTATTATTTTATTCCTCAGTATAAAAGTGAAACTAATGACAAATTCAGAAATATGAATACGTAAAAATTCAGAAAAAATAATACTTACTCCAATTGGAGTTGACGTAGTTCCACTGGCTTCAGGTAGTTGGGACTCTTGTGTTGTTTCAATATCAAAAATGACTGTACTGGTGAAGTAGGTATGTAGTTGACACAGGAAAGTAGACATTAAAATTTCCTCTCTAAAAAGGAAAGTTACATCAGTGTGTGATAACAGAACTTGACTAGGTTCTTCAACACTAGAGTAGCATACGGAAAGTAGAAGGAAGGGTAGTTTCTGTTGAATATCGAACCGGACAGGGGATGATTCTACCCCTTCAAAAATAAAGTGTAAATAAAGCTACATTGTATTATTTATGTATTCAGCCTCCCTCGTATGCAATGCTCTCTGATTGCTTTGCATTCAACTTTTAATTTAATACGCTTGAAATTTAATTAGAAAGAGGAGCGAGAGGATTTTATGCATAATGATAAATATATTTATTACTGCAAGCAAACACTATGTGGTCACACACTTAACATAAAGAAAAGTGTTTTCACTTACATAGTACTTACGAGTACTGCACAACTGCTCCCAACCGTCTGTAGCCTGTGAGACTATGGCATCCCGAATTGGGGTATGTTTTAAGGCTGGGAGGGGAAATAGATGGAAGAGGAAGGTGGGGAATTACCTGGCTATTCAGATCTTGTCACCAAACACGGCTAGAGCCATTTTATTCTGAATGGTAACCTTTTTCCGAGGCGATACTGAAAATATCTACCACACTTCTATCTTTTCGATGTTGGCTATCAACAGGGAATTTTTCAATTTACAGGCTCCAGTCTCGAAAAACTCTGCGAAACTGCACTCGCACCAGTCAAAATTTTATTCAAGTTTCATTCCGATGAAGCCCCAGCCAACAAATCAACATCCCCATGTCTACAAAAATCACTGAAATGAATAAATTAATTGATTTAATATCGTGTTTATTTTGTGCGACTCCTAGAGTTTGCGTTTCCAATTGGCATATTTTGTAAGACTAAAGGGAATGGGAGTTTAAGGAGATGAGGAAGAGGAAGGCTGACTCTTCAGATCTTGTCACAAAACACGGATTAGCAATGGACACTAGCAAAGTTTTAATTTTGTATTCTTTCACCATGTCTTGAGAGTTTCTGCCACTTCTTGACCAACTGAACTAAACTTGAAGATTCTATAATATAAGTTTGGTCGTTCAGCGTTCGTTAAGTTTCAGCCTGGAATAGAAGCCAGAACTTTCAGCCTCACACAATAAATCCCCGGATAAATCACGAAGGGGTGGTTGTTTGCTCTGGGGCTGACAACAATAGGACTCCTTCCGCCCCCTGGCGACAGTTTAATCATTTCTCAGATTAGCGAGATGCGATATATTCACACTTTGTGGAAAAGGGACATTATGTAGATTTTTAATGAAACCGTGCGTTTTAATATATTTTTTAATTTTTCTGTACAAAACTCTTTTTTATTTTTTTATTCTTCTATTTCAAAACTACCAATTGGCGATCCCTTAATGAGTTTGATAACTCATGGAAGTGCAACATCGTTTGTTGTATGTTTAAAAAAAAAAAAAATCTGTCTCTATGTTGACAAGTCTAGACGAATGATTACAAGTAGTGATGAATGTTTCTAATAAAAATATATTAAGGGTAAACGTAACGTTCGTTATAATCTTTGCGTTCATAAATGGTGATAATTTAATTAATTTGGTAAAATTCATTTTTGCAAGTTATGCTTTAAAATATCAAGACTAATTCTTTGTTTGCGCTCGTACATACGCAATATTTAAAAAAAATATTTTTTTTTCAAGAAAGGCATACAAATACAATATTGTATCGGTGATTCCATCCGATCCAATCTTTTTGGATTTCGCTTTTGTGCTTTGGAGTGAATGCAAATCTTCGAAGTAGAAATTAACCCACACCCCGGCATCCGATCGAGCTAAAACTCGGCAGATACACTCGTTTGTCGGTGACAATGCACTCTATCAACTTTTGGTTCCAATCACGTACATACACGCGGGAGTATACGCATTTCTCTGAAATTTTATGACTTTACAGCAGTTAATATACGCAACAAATCTCGGTCTTATCCAATCGGGATTTAGCTGGGTTGGTATAGTTGTCGACTCCTGCTCGTGGGTAGGAAGGTTCAGTCCTCAGTCAAACATGTTTTTTAAAGTTTTAAAATTTGAATTTTTTTTTTAAGGGTTGATTTTTAAGACCTTAAAAACTCAAGGTGTTGGGGGTAATTGTTTTATAATTCGTAATGCGGTATCTTAGGAACTTACCACTTATGTTAACTTCATAAAGTTCCTCACCTTAATAAAAATAAACGTCTGCATCCCACTTTGACCACCATACTAACAAAGAAGATTTTTTCTGATTTACTAACTATGTTTATTTTGTCATATTACAGGCGGAGTATGCGGCACACCCGCATCATGCTGCAGCCCATCAGCCTCCACCTATCTGACCGCATCGGCGCGGAGGGAGTTCGAGACCTCGATGAGGACAAACGCCAACAGGGTGGCCACAACGCTGCAGTCCAGAGCAAAGCGCTTTGATGGTAAGTTTCTTCTATCCTGGTAGATCAATATATGCAAGTTGCCTTACAGTCACTGGGTCAAAGCGGTTTAATGGTAACATTGTTCACTGATCTGCCCCCCCCCCTCTAGTGCCAACCAATCGATAAACAGTAGTTCACGTCCGCTAAATGTGGTAAATTTAGTCTACGTGAACTCATGCTCGGGAACGATGACACGTTATCAATATTATCGTTAAAACCTTTATCGATGTGCTTGTGCTAGGGGACTTCTAGGCGGATTCCTGTTCTCCATCCGTAGCCAAGGACATGTTCCTTGATATACCTATCCCCCTAATTTCAGCTTTGGCACAAACCAGAGTGAGTGAGATGGCCTCGTAGCGAGTCTATGCGAAAGCCAAAACGAGTGGGATAAGTACACTAAGGACACGTTCCTAGCCATGGTTAAAGAAAGGGAATTCACCTCCTGCTATTACCTATTTGACTCTGACGTTTCACGTCGACATATGCTATGCCCCCTGATATATGCTACTCTGGTGGTAGATTCCAGATACTAGATATTAAATTAATGACCATTGTACGTTTATACTTTAGTCTTAGCCTCTTCCTAAATAAATGATATATAAATATAGTTTATCGAAAACCAGCATCTCTCACTCCAATAATTAATCTTCCAAAACAATGAACAAGTATTTAATCATTATAGTGTGTTGGAAGTAGGAATACCCTACCATTCCCCAAGGAAAATACATCCCTTTCTCCATTTATAACTAAACTAAATCAGTTATAAAGTCAACGACCTGACTTAGAACTTGTTCCGAAAGCACAGCATAGGAACTTTTTCAACGAAGGGGTGATGTCGAGGATATATAATAATATATCGATAACATTCAACATGGAATAAATGACAATATTTGTCGAGACTTCTAGTTTTTTTATCAGATTACGCCTGGCACTTTGAAATATTTGTTTATTGCGGTCGGAAATCGAGTTAGTTATTGAAGTTTTATCATGTTTATATTGTGCTCTATACGCAGTCATAAAAATCAAACGGTAAAGTTAGGCGAGTTGTTTCTGTCTACTGGAGAGATAAACAAATACTGGTAATTTTGTAGTTCTTAGTTTTAAAATACAATGTATGACCCTATTGATAGTCCATTCCTCTTGGAATGCTACATCTTATAAGAGCTTAAAACTTCAGCCGTAGTAGTTACCACGACTTGTTCAAGATACTACGGCAGAAGAGATGTTCTAGCACAGCAAATAGCATGATAAAAGGAATTGTGCTATTGAATGCAATGTCTAAAACGGGTAGATATATTTAATTATTCTTTAAATAATCTTAAACCTTATTTGTATACATCGACCGATTACTACTTGTATACCTACCTATCTTCCCAAATGTTAAAGAAATATTGTACTATAAATGGATGATTTACCTGTCGTAAAATAATTTAAATAACATGAACAAAAAAGTGTGCTATAATTTATAGGCGTGTCAGTCTCCCCGAAAAATCTTAATCTTTTCTTACTTGGCAATTATGTTTCCTCTCCAAACATTACAAAGAACAGCAAGCTAACTAACTTTTTAGTATTTGTAACTATGTCTTATTAATGTCAAAGATAAATAATGTATAATTATTATTCATCTTTGACATTAATAAGACAGTATTACATATAAAAGTAAGTTTATAAAAATGCAAAGTAGATTAAATGAGCTTTATGGATTGAATATAAAATGATAAACTCTCAAATCTCACCGATTAAACCTTAGATTCTCTCAGCTTTAACTGCCGCAGTTGTATATCGAAGAATTATTGGTTTTTTTAATATTTTAAGTTGACAAATAATCTTTTAAATCCCTTACATAATGTAATTCTTCAGATTTAATCGTTTCAATTTGACTACGTTTGGACCGAAGGATGTCAATTCACACAGTTTCAGCTATGAAGGGATTTTGTTATACATTTTAGGAGCGAGATATGAAAAGTAGTTTTTGATAAGCCGCTCTGTTGTTTGTTGGAACGGAAATGTCATTTCTTCCCTTACTTCTGGTTTGATGTTTGTGTTCGGCTGTTTTCATTTTGTTTTTTATTTTTATGAACATGGATTACTTTTCTCCATTTTACGTAATTTTTGTCGTTCTCATATATTTAAAATTCAGAATTAACAATATTATATTTTTCTGTGTCTTGTTATGTTTCATGTTCAGTTTAGATTTATTCATATTATCTTCTTCTTCAATGATTTATTACATTAATGGGTGCAAACTTCAAAAGTTATTAAAAGAAAATTGGTTCCAATAAAAAAAATGAATATTCATTTAGTATTTTAGAAAAAGTCAATAGGGTTATCTCATGTAAATAAAATTCTGATATTTATCCGAGACACTATCTAGGTTACAAATCAGTTCTTTAGAACTTTGTGATCATTTAAAAAGATAGCTGTCAAAAATATGGGAACAAATAGTTGCAGAATAATATTGTTAATTCTGAATTTGAAATATGAGATCCAAAAAAATCTTATTATTTTCGGTGTCTTGTTCTGTTTCATGTTTCATTTAGATTTGTTAATATTATCTTCTTCTTCAATAGAATAAAAATAATTTTAAGGAATTAATAAATTCACATCTGACTGAAGATCTCATTTGACGCAAGTACGAGCTTATATTAGTTTCTAGACTCACCTCACCACACGACATACTTCGATCGATTTATCTATTAAAAAATATATTATGTAACTAACTAAGCAACCATCACTCCGTTTCGTAACTCGGTCTTGGCACACGCTCCTTGCCTCATTCACGTTCATACATCGTCTAGTGTAGCATAGATATTAAATAACGAGTATGTAATAATCTAATTTCACTATAAATTAAGGCAGCTTTTACCCAAATTTGAAATTACTCCGCAACACTCTGATTTGTTTCGTGATAGTTAGAGATGTTAGGTTAGGTACCACTACACGCTGTGATTAATTTAATACCGCTTCGGTGAATGCGTTAATAACCATAATGTCGGACTGAAGTAATAATCCAATCCGTACATACTACGAATGGCTGTTGCCGAATAGACCGGCAGATGTTTGTTGGCAGAAATGCGCATAATTGCGTACCCGCTGCCTAAAACAAGCTTTCGCGTGTGCCGCGGTCCTGCCCCGAATCAGGGATGCAGATAACCCTGACTGTTAATATTCTTCAATATAAACTTCTCATTTATGATTTAACAAACAATAATGACGAAAAAAACTCGCAAATACCATTTTTAATTACTTTTAATATTTACATTTCGCAAGAGGCCATTAGGGAAATAATTTCCTTCAGGGCTATGCATTCTTCACAGATGACGTATTTTTTTTGTACATTAGCTCCACACAGAAGAGGCCACGAGGAAAAAATGCGTCGTACGCCTCTGAAGTCAGGACAAAGCTATTGAAGAACCGGTTGTGGTAGATCAAGAACAATAATTCATCTGTAGAATGATTTGCTGGATTCAATGCTTCCTCCCTCCTATCTTATGGGTCTCTTCAAAACCCCAGATTCACTGCTTTCTTTCCTCCACCGTTTGGTGACTTAGCAGGGGTGCCCGGGTTCATGGAGTGAGGATTGTCTAGGTCTTCGCGGCGGATGCGTCCTCCCACCTACTATGTGGCGGGCCGGATTTGGAGAGACTGGTTGAGTTGAAGGGATGAATTCAAACGTCCGTCACTCTTGGTCACACTGACCCCAAGATTTGTACCCACCCCTTATACGTTTTTCCTTCTCAGATCTTCCTCTCCTTCCTTTCCTAAAAAAAACCCTCCACACAGCATCCCCAAATATGACATAGGCTCCGAGGGAAATTATTTTCCTCAGGGCCTCCTGTGTGGGGAACATAAAATAACCCTCAACCCTCAAAATCCCCAAAGACGACATAAGATGACAATATTGTTACATTATTGATGACAGTGTAGGGTTTTAATGATTACTCTTAGGACGGGTTGTTTCAGGGAATTTGAACAATTCTTCAAATTTCAGAGTTAATTTTTAAGTTCTATGAAAGATTTTTTGAAGTTGTTTTATCATTTCAGTTCTGTCAGGCCACTAGCCTATAATGATATAAAAAAGAACTTAAATAGGACTTTTACAGAACCCGAAAATGAACGTTTAAATTTGACGAATTGTTCAAATAAAACAACCCATCCTTAGGATTACAATAACTGATTTATTAAATAAGCGATACAATGAATATGGATGCTACTGAGGCTAGCGTCTACATATACTAGCTGAGAGATAGTGCAAGTGCAACTACTTTCTGTCTCACTCTAACACTGCTTAAGGCGAAGCTTGATGCCAAATCTCTATTTTGATTAATCTTTATAACGAATCGGTGTACATTATGAATACCAAAATGAATGTGCTTTAGATAAATTGAAGGTTTTCCTATCGTTTCCTTTGAGTAGAATAGAAATAAAAAATAAATTACTCAATAAAAAATATAAATATAAACTACCAAAAAAAATATTTTTGCAATAGAAATGTATGAACGCGTATAGGAAAAAACCTTTAAAAAATACAGTATTATAAATTGTCTGTGACAGTTTCCCTTGATAATTTTTTTTTTGTTTTCTTATAAAATTATTTACAGAATAAATAAAAACCACTTTTGTGTTTGAAATCGAACGTTTCTAGACTCCGTTAGTCAAGCGATTTTAATGCCTATTACCTACATTCGTAACAATATAAGTCATACCAAGAATATACACATTTTTGGCTTGTAGCTTCCTCTTAAGTCACATTTGCATTTTACCGATCCAACAAATATAAAAAAAATTAAAGTGTACAGTTTACAACCCTGTTTGACACCATCTTGCTAATGTCTCACTCAATCCCGTTTAACGTTACTCTTGACGCGTTTAGGATACAGAACACAGCATCCAACACACACCTACACATATCCACACATCCCCATACATACGTCAGAGCAGATGTTCCCCGTTTCCTGCCGATCCACAAATCCACAATGCATTAAGTTCTTTCACAAATCATAAACGTCTCTCGAAGTTCTCTTATTAGATCCACGCATTTACACATTACTTTGTATGTATGTATTTCTCCTTAAAGGGGTTTTATAATTGATTATCGTACGGAAATCCGGCTTCAACTAAATTATGGATTGGGGTAAGTTGAAAAATAATTTTGACAGATGAGATGTTTGTGGTTATTGAAGTGTTTTATAATTGATAAATTTTACTTATTCCCTTTTTTCATCAATTTTCACGTAGATTATTTATAAAATTCAACATCATCAGCTGTAGGCAGACTGATGGAACCTAAGCGCAAGCCAAATACTTGGTGATTTCGGAGCATCTGGGCCGAAGGCTTGGAATAAACTCCCTCCGGAACTAGATCCATAACAGGTACTGTACAACAGAATTCAGGTCTAAACTAAAAGCTTACCTTTTTAAGCTTTCATACCCTTAAATAAAATATACCATTCCTGAGAGAAAGTCCAATTATATCAAATTTTCCAATGATGTCCTAAATCCTGTATCTAAATTTCGCTAATAAACAATTAGTTAATGTTAATTAAGTGTTAATCTCAAGTGACTTACCAGGTAAGTATGGTACTGTATATTATCTCCATATATAGTTAGTAGATCATTGAAGAAGTTTATTATATATTTGTACAGCGCCCTTGAGGTGATTTTGCACAAAAACGGCACTATACATATATCATCACTATAAATCATCCAAATATTATTATTATTATGTATTATTAAAATTGACAGTTTTAGCAACTGTTGATATGATATTTGGCACACTGATGTCTATGCAATTAAATTTTAAATTTTAAGGTGTCAAAATTTCATTTGTCATGTTTAGTCAACAGTTGTGGATTTAGTCGTCTTCGGTGGTGATCAGATCTGAATTGGCAGGTAATCCGGCACGGCCTTCGCTGTCTAGGATCAAGGCTCTCGACTACGAATCCGGAGGCCACTGGTTCAAGTCCCGGCTTGCGCAAGTAAAATTGAATTTAATTAATTTGTGTTGTTTCACAATAATTAATGCATTAAAAATAATATATATTCATCCTTAGTAAAAAAACGTTGTGTATATATTACAGTATATAAGGCCAGAATAGCGAAAAACTTGACTTATTATCATAGCGTTTATTTGGTTAAAACGGTCTTAAACCAGGCTTGACGCTGGCTTTACCACGCCAACGTTAAACGGCCGTGCAAGAATCTTATTAGTATGACGGTTAGTATATTTGCGGCACGTTCCAGAGTGATGATATTCTGGTGAAAGACCTTCATTCAGAATTGAAACTTTGTTTGAAATCGCTTGTGTTTGGTGATCGGTACTGCATAGCCGGGTACTCCCCCACTTCCCTCGTACCCATCTCCTTCCCCTTCCAACTAACTTCAGCTTCACAACATACCCCAGTTGGGGATGCCATGGTCTCACTGGCTCCAGACGATTGGGAGCAGTTGAGACTCTTGTGGGGTATTAACATTATTTAAAAAAAGTCATATCCTTCCTTTACCCGCTCACAATATTCCCAGACTGAGATTGCCATAATATTCCCACAAACTGCGGGCAATATTCGTATATTTTTAAATCGTTCTTATTCGGCTAATTAGTTAATTTTTCGTGACGTCTTGGATGAGAAATAAGGGTCGTGTAAAGAGTATAGGGTGGTTTCGTTGTCGGTTGTCGTGCCATGTCCCCATTACAGGTTGCGTGTAAGTATAGGAAGTGAGATTGCATATCACGACGGAAATGTGTGTCACTATAAATTTCCTGCCTCCCTCTCTTTACTAATAATGGGGAGTATGTAGTACCTACCTACTAGGTACCATTGAATGGGGAAATATTATTATTTTTATTATAGTGACTATTTAAACATTGTACATGTACATACAAAATATGACAGTGAATATATGTATAGTAAATTGTATTTCTTACTCTTCCTCGGTGACCTGTGCTGAGGCGGACTATTATTCACTTTTTTTTCTATGTCGTTTTTATTTATTTTTTCATTGATCTATTTCAGTCAAATTTTTATTCTTGATTTGTAATCATTAAACGTTGCTATTCGCTCTATATCTGGGGGGGAGGAATTTGTAAAGTTTTACCACAAAATAAATGTAGTTTCTTTGTCCAAATGTGGTTTTATGACTTGGAATATTTTTTTATGTTATTGTGAATTGATCTAGTGTGATGAATACGAGTTATTTGTAGGTTGGTTATAGACGAAGCTTTGATGCGTAAATCAAACAAAACCCACCACGTCCTAATAACTAAATCTACTTATAGAATCCACCTATAATTCTAATCTGCCATCTATCTATCCAGGACCGGCTTGAAGGGTGCCGCCGCCTTTGCGGTAGAAAAATACATCCTACGCCAAAATTACAATAATACAAAGAAAATAACTTATAATTATTATATGTAGTTAAAATTACTTGGGGCGTGGGTGCGATGGTTTTTAATCATATTATTGCAAAGAATTTTGAAGAACGATGCTTTTTTTATTAAAATGAGGATGAGTGCCTTACAATTTTTTCCGCAATAATGGTTGGTGATCTCTCCACGTTGCACGTATGCACCACGGGATGGGAATTGTTAGTATAAGATAGATAGAATGGAATAAATGTTGTTAAGTTTGGCTTTAATTGTTTTTGAAATAATGCGATAATTGCGAATGAAGATTCGCGTGTAGGTAGCGTATTTTTAAAAAGTTTTATAGTTGATGTAAGCATTGCGGTGTGGATTGTAAGGAACTTGTGTTCTGGGCTGCGACATAATATGAACTGAAGGTACACACAATGCCTTTCTGTTAGTCTGACATTCGTCAGATCACGAGTCGGTTATAAAAGCTACCGCCTCGCAGTTCAGCCGCCCGCGTGCACCGAACACATTGCGTAAAAGCTTGCACGGTCCTGCACATATCCAATACCGGAGGTGTCGTCCACTGTGCCACGTGCCTAGTTGGCGTTGGGTGAATGAACCACCCCGACATGGGCGCACCCCGGGGCAGGGGATTTAGGTCCGTGGCCGGGGGGGGGATGCAAGTTACAGGGAGGCTGTGTGTCACCATTAATCCCAAGGGCTCGGCGGTATAAACCCCCCCCTCGCCACCACTCCGCCCCAAACATTACAAACAATCATTTTTCAAAGTCAATTTGTTTTGATGTTTTTTGTTTCTACATTATTCGTCTGCTAATTTTATTAAAAAAAATTTGTGAATTGTTTTGGGAGAATTTTATATAACCGGTCAATACTTAAATGCATGATTTATTTATTTTTCTGGAAAAAAAAATATTTTGTAGATATTTACATGCATATGCAAAGAAATATAAAGAATTTTTATTTTTTTGTAATTTTTTTATATTTGATTAAAAAAAAATTGTTGCAGGTTTACAACACCATGTATTTAATAAAAATTAATATGAACAATTTACGTATGAAAAAAAAATAAAAAACCTAAAAAAAATTCTCAAAACTAATAACTGTACCGGAAAAATACGAGTTATTACATATAAGTATTGTATTATTGTATCTACTTACCTAAGAAAATCAAAATAATAACAGCAAAAGCAAACTGTAATTCTAACCTCCAACATTTGAAAAAGTGACATTTGACATTCGTGAATGAAAAAAAAGTTGATGACACTCGATAAAATATATTACCGTGAATTTGATAATTCTAAAACGGCATGCATTAAGTATTCACCAAAGAGTTAAAGGTGGTTTGAACGGTATGTTGCAGTTTTGCAACAGTATGCATTTAAGGGTTAACAATATTGGTTGATTTTCGTGGCAGAGCGGTATGCTTCTTGACTCCACATCCAGAGGTCGCGAGTTCGATACCCGGCGAGGGCCGTTAAAGTAGGTTTATTCACATACCTCTGGAAATAAATTAAAATATAATATATTTTCACATCGTTCTATGAAGATACCTACTCTCAGTACCGCCCTAGTGAGAGCCCACCATTCAGAATGGAAACATCACTTAAAATGGCTTAGGCGACATCATATTTCTGCATTGGAAATATTTGCCATTCTACTTAGATTAATCATTTGATTATCAAATAATGAATAATAATTTGGGTTGTCTGTGCTGTCCTGCGTGATATCTGGTACAATGAAATCAAATTTGCTATGAATTTAAGTGTCATTTTCAAAATTGGAATTGATTGTTGGAAGAATTCAGTTAAGTGTCATTTTCAAAATTGGAATTGATTGTTGGAAGAATTCAGATAAGTGTGATTTTCAAAATTGGAACATCTAATTGTGTGAAGAAGATGAATAGACGAGCGATAAAGTACCTTCCTGTAGTATAATTTTTTATTATTTCAAAAATTGAAACTGATTTGTCAAAAATTTCTGATTTCACCGGTGTGCGCTGGTACATTAAATTCTAATTCACTGAGGTACATGTTTTATAAACATTCTCGCGCCACATACAGATGTATACGAGTACATTATATACAGAAATTGGAACACTAAACTTGTGGAGAGTTTGTTAGAGCAGCTGTGACTGACATCCCCGTTCGATCAATCTTCGTCAGAAAGGAAGATAGGGGATGGGAATAAGATTAAACAGAACAGAAGGAGTTCTGAATTTACTAACAAGAACAACGCTCGTAAACGAAATAGGAAAAAATAAGACAAATCCCTTATAGTGTTCCCTAATATTATTTATTTAGGTCGAATTAGACAAGAAAACGACTCAGGTCATATGTCATCTTTGGACATATTGTGTTGAGGGTCTTTACGAGGAGAGGGAGGAGTTGTAAAAGGGAGAAACCACAGAGGCCGGAAAATTGTTCCATAGCCGAGTTGTTGAACTCATTTGACAAATGTCAACCGTGTACAAATGTTGGGTGCGCGTTTGTCGGGCGCGTATTTCCCGTCTGCCCCGCTTCCAAAGGGATTAATGACGCTAGTTCCTCGGAGCATCTTCAATTGAAATACCGGTAGAACAAAGACAGCCTGACGTATCTACTCTAAATATTGCTAGAAGGTTAGGGGAATCTAAGGAATCTAATTACTATACCATTTCATTGTAAGAGTAGGTAGAGAGGGTGGACTGCCACGCGTTCATTCACGAGAGTCCCAAGTCCCAACTGGCCGGAGCGGAAGGAGAGGGAATAGGTCAGAAGGAAGCTTGCTATTCAGATATTATCATATGGTGCCATTTAATCAACGTTTCAATTCTGAATGGTGGTCTTTAACCAGGGCGATACTGAGAGTAGGTATCTAATATCTAATCACTCTGTTATATAACCTAGTTTATAGTTTTTTTAGTTTATAGTAGACCCAGAGCGAGTTCGTACGTACGTCATAACGAAAATCTTCCTTTTCACACGTCTTTTATGACCCGTCTGGGTCTACTATATATGCAAGATTCGTTGTTATTATTCGCGATTTCCCCTTCAATGCGAAATATTTTTTGATATTTTCTCCGTGAAAGGAAGATTAATAGTCTACACTTAAATCGTCTATTGAGAGAGGTAGGTACCTATTTTCAAATTGTTTTTTTGAATAATAATGAATAGAATGCTTTTAGCACAAACGCCATCAAATTAGCCGCCGGAAAAAAATACTTTAACGATATTTCTTTTCTTTACAATGTTTTTGACGTTTTACGATACCCTTGTTGTTGTTGTTGTTACGGTGATTTTGAACTTATCTTTGAGTAGGTAGGTACCTACGTATCGATCATCAACTTTATTCACATACCAATGCTGCGTATACATTTTCGAGCCGAGCCACGAATTATGGGAAAGGAAAGAAGCAACCGTGAGCGGCGTTTCGCGCCATTTGCTGTAAATAATAATAATATATTTGGACGATTTATATAGCGCCATTTTTGTTAAAAACCACCTCAAGGGCGATGTACAAATATACAATACATTTCCACAATGCTCTATCGTATTACTATCTATAGACTTGACAAACTGTTATCTACTTACGGCATTACATTACAGATTGCATCCACCGGGTTCGTCGATTACTAATACAAAACTATATGTACAATGTACTTGACCAATGGACGTGATGCTGCGTTAGAATGAATATTATTCTTTATTTACATTCTGTACAGGCAGATAATATACAGGATCATGCTTACCTGGGAGGTCGCTTGAGATCAATACGGTTTATTTTTTATTCGATATATTCACTCGTAGCTATAGTTCGCACGCAGAGGACATAATTGTAACACATTTTTACTTCGTTCCTTTTCCGTAAGTCGTGGTTCAGTCGGCAGTTCGGCTCGCGTGTGTATACGCAGCACCAGCTAATATGTAGGTCACTACTGAAAGATGAAATTCATCATCGATCTCTGTGGTACCTACTTCCGTAAGTCGTGGTTCAGCTCGGCAGTTCGGCTCGCGTGTGAATATAGTGACATTTTTTATAAAAAGGTTACGGAATTGATTCCCGATGAAGTTAATATTAAAATGGGTAATTTACGAAGATGTTTTGTCCATCTTTTAATAGAACCCGAAAAATATTGCTGGATTATAGATAATCTTAACAATATTAGAACTATTTATACTCCCACAAAATAAAACTGCAATTTTATTGTAAATTGTAAGAATGGAAAGGTTGTCATTAAATTGAGGGAATCACTTTCTTGCTAGCTATGGAAGGAAACCATTTCAATGTTCTGAATGCTTTATGAATGTCTAGAAAGAATATATTGCCATGTTATAAATATAAATTACAATGCATGGGGGCGGTCGGGAGAGAAACAACTCCCATGTTCCGAATGAACATGGGAGTTGTTTCAAATATTCGCAAAATTGTATTTAACCCCTCCAGCGTTTGAGGGTCAGATATGACCGGGCGTCCACTTTTTATGAAAGTATTTTTATCTTTTTTTATATCATGCGGAAATGAATAAAATCCTAAAAATAGAAAAAATGAATAATTCATATTTCGCGCCGCTAACGTAACAATACAATGCACTTTATTATATGAACGAGATAAAAGTGAAAATACAGGATTCTTACAAATTCCCCAAACAAAACGAACGTGTTTTTGAAATATCGAGTTCTCTCAATTTCTCTATTAATGGAAGAAAAAATTATGTAATAATGTGGTTAACGTTTTTGACAACATTTTTCACCGTTGATATTAAAATTTTATTATTTAGAAATAGTAATGTTTTTTTTAATGCACCCACTGGAAAGATAATTTTATCTAGTTTCTAAAACAGTATTCGTTTTTACGGAATAATTAAAAAAATAAGATGTATATAGGGCATTTGATATACACAGAAAACATTTCGAACTGTAAAAAAGTGATGAAAGTACTTAAGGGTTAAATAAATAGCATTCTTAAACATTGCGGAGAGACGCCGTTCACACGTTCTGAATGCAACCCCCATTAATGTTTCCATAACACTACCTCTAACAAATTACATTTTCACGCACTCTAAAAAAACCATTCCTATGTTCAGAATGAGTATCGAAAAATCAATTTTATTGCTGAAGTTGCTTATGGTCGTTGAGAGGGAAACCATTTCCATGCTCTGAACAGTCGCGGCTCGTGAATTTTGGGTGTACTACAGTGCTAATATTATTAAAAATTGCATTTCTGATGTGGTTGGAGCTAAAACAATTTTTTTTTTCTAAAAATCAAATTTTCGAAAAAAAAAATTTAAAAAAAGGTTTCAGCTACAACAACATCAATAACACAGTTTTTTTGTAACATTAACACTCTAGTAACCCAAAGGTCAGTAGTAGCCGCCCGCCACTAGTTCTAAATGCATTTATTATTCTTCTTATATTAATAACTGACGTGTACCCGGCGTTGCCGGTGATTATCCTTAGGAGATAGACATATACTATCGACGACTTTTCTTCAGGTCTTTTTAGGGGTTCCATGCTAACTCAACACAGTGACTATTCAACACACTTTTAAAAAGTAATATGAAGTCAAAAAACGATGAAATTTTTTTTTTTAACCTAACCTAACCTAATTAACCCAGTTAATAAAGTTTTTGTTTCATCACTTTCCATGACTTTATATAACTTTTTAAAGATGTGATAAATTATCATCTTGATGATTTATCCGGTCACCCTTTTTAAGATATACAATTCCGTAGTATTATTTTGATGTATGAATATCGGGAGATTTAGTGCGTCGTTAGTGACGGAATATACGCGACCCCACATTTTCCTTCTTGACCCGTAGTTTGAAAAATACTGGAATAAACCCATTTTATTTTATAATAAATTATTATTAATTAAATACGATAAAGTAATGTGTCTTTTCGTTTGATCTTTAGGTATGTAGCATATCTTACGCAGATCAAATTGTGACCCAATCTGTCTGAAGTTTCCTGAAATCCCCCCTTTGCATTTGCATAGCTACTAGTTACCAGGAAATAGCAGCTAATGGTAGAATTGACATTTCCTCTGATGTGGCAACATTTTAACCCCTACTGTGAAGCCGTCATGAAGAAAATTCGAATTTCCAAGTTGAAGTCATCCGTACCTCGGCAGGGGTTGCAATAACAATGTTCATAAATATTTAATCAATCGATATTTTAAAATATTGATTGTTAACAATGGTAAATTTATCTAATTGTTTTTAAGTGGTATTTCATGATGTTATAAGATACATAATTATTAGAGAAATTAGTCTATAAGTACGTAATTCCATTTATTACTTTTAGCATTCTACCGTGTTTCGTTTTGCAAGATAACTGATGTCAAACAGGTTTGTGGTAAATATTATATGCTCAAGAAAAAATCAATATTGAAAAATGGGCGGTCGATTTCACCAGGTGTAGGGTAAAAAACTAGCTTAGTTCGGGATTACGGATGCTACCATAATATACTTTTATCCGTTCATCTCTTCAGTGGTGGTAGCTTAATAATTACATTTTTTAGTAGGCACACTTACCTATGAAATGATACAGAATTTTATACCGAATTTCGCTTTCACGGTTTCGGTTACAATTTTAATATATCGATCTATCGTTACCGGTATTGCAATCCCTACGCCCCTGTTTGTGGTATTCGTTCCTATTTCAAACCCCCTTTGATCGTGTTCGAAATGGCGCGAAATCGTTCTTTGATCAGTCCAAATTTCGGGGGAATTTAAAACGAATTCAAATTGAGAATTCTTGGCCAGAGACAAATAAATGACAACTTGTTGAAAACGCAAAACTCACCGTAAAACACCTCACAATAATAATACTTTTTTTGTGAAACATCACCTGATGTGAGTGCTTAACAAGGGGAGAAAATAACAAAAAACTATCATAAAAACTGCTTGAATAGCATTAGCCGTGTTTGATGCCTAGCTATGAATAACCAGGTAGTTCCCAAACTTCCAATCCCATTTCCTTCTCCCCACTAACCTTCATAACCACATTATTGCCCCAATTGGGCATAAAAATAGTAATATTTTATTGGTAAATATTTACCTACGTCCCTCGTTTTTAATACGCATTTAAAAAAAACAATCATTTGATCAACATAATGACAATAAACAACAAGTTTTTGCATTTATGATTATGAAAAATATTGATATTTAATATTATTTACGTAAAAATTTGCCAGCCGACACGCCATTTTGACAGAACACCGATATGAACATCGCGCATAATTTATAACTAGTTGTATAATGTCATTAGGTTGATCAAATGATTGTTTTTTTTTTTAAATGCGTATTAAAAACGGGGGACGTAGGTAAATAATTACCATTTTATTTATTTTGTGAGAAAATCATCTCTAGGTTGCATTAAAACAAAATTTAATATCTAACCTTTAACTTATCACTAAGATTTATATTTGTTGACTTTCACCAAAGAACACTAGTGACTTACAACTAAAACGTATAAACTAACGACTAACAGCGAAGTTTTATAACTAGCAACTAACAACTACGTTTTATGACTAGTGACTAACTATCGGCTAAGTTTTATAACTAGTGACTTACAACAACTAAGATTTACGACTAGTGATTCAAAACCAATGAATTAGCGGCTATTAACACAGGTAGCGCCCTTCGTGGCAGCAGGACGCGTCCTAATGCGTCCTCCAACCGCTTTGTGTTTTTTTTAGTATATTCAAGGGAAATGAGGCAATATCCCTTTGAAATTATTTTTAAAATCAATCAATCAACATTTGAACTTAAATAAAAATAAACTTAATAATTGTTAGAACTTTATAATATGTGATTTGAGTGCAGTGTTTTAAAAGTGAATATTCGGAAATTTGCTCAAAAATATTGAACATTCGAAACGAACGGCGATCGGTAAATCCACCCCAGATGTTTTCAACGAAATTCTCGGAAACTGGTCAAGTTGAACCCTGGCAAGTTTTTTACTAAGCCCCGGGTAATTTATTATCCCGATCGTCGCTTTTTATTGCCGGCAGAATGCACCACTTCAACAATTACCAGGAACAGGATTACATTGAGATAAATGATGGACTTGCCGAACGTCACAGCGGTGCTGCCAGGGTCTTTTATCTATGTGAGGTGTCAGCGCTTTATTAGCAGCAGATACATACCTGGACGCTGTTGTTGGACGGGGTGGACTCTCTTGCTGCAGCAGCTGGTGCAGTTCCTTCACCACCTAGGATTCTTGCTGCAGAGTCTCCATCTTCTTTCTTCGTAGAACGTCACAGCGGTGCTGCCAAGGTCTGGTATCTGTGAGAGGATAGTGTGTCAGCGCTTTATTAGCAGCAGACACATACCTGGACGGATGACGTACCTCGTGCTGGCACTTTTGGTGGACGCGGTGGACTCTTTCGCTGCAGCAGCAGGCCCAGTTTCTTCACCATCTAGGATTCTTGCTGCAGAGTCTCCATCTTCTATTTTTGTGTCACCTGTTCCTATACTTCATTTTACTTAACTTAACTTCACTCTATTTTGTAATATTTATATTTTCTGTAATACCTGCATCAACTGTAAAGCGCCCCTGAGGTGATATCTCACAAAAGCGGCGCTATACAAATTATCCAATAAATAAATAAATAAATAAATAAATAGCTCAGCGCCCTTGAGGTGGTTTAGCACAGAAACGGCGCTATAAAAATCATCCAAATATTATTATTGACTTTATCGTTTGGCAGTTGGGACTCAAAAATCAGTGCTCATTAGTTTTGTTTTTGTAACCAAATGCATAATTATTTTGATGTATATTATATAATTTAAATAAAATATCTATTTTAACATAACATTATCTAAACATCTATTTTCTCCCTTGCAGAAGTATTCCGCTCCCTTCTGGCGCACTCCAAGTTGGAGTTCCACCTGATGTTCACACGAACCTACGGACTGATCTACGAGCGTCATGCACACCTGTTCGCCGACCTGTTCTCCGACCTGGAGCGCTACCACGACAAGGGCGACCTCGACCTCGCCAAGGCCATGGACGGCTTCTTCGCCGTTCTATACCAGAAGATGTTCGCCGTGCTGAATTCCCAGTATCACTTTGATGACAAGTAAGTTTCATCTCATTTTCTACCCCTTGTTTTATTCTGACAAGGCGCCCCCTGAGTATCGCCACTGTCGATCGATAAAATGCTGAATCAATACGACATTGACTAAATCTGTAAAAAAATATCCGACAGTCGTTAAACAAAGGCCTGCCTAATTTAGTGCAGCCTGTTGGATGTTATGTAAGCTTCGGTTAACTGTTAATATATATATATATATTTTACCAAAATATATAAATATATATATACTTGTGTTGTGATGGAGGATTTAGTTTATTCCTCAGCCGAGGAATTGAACACACCGACCGATCATACAATAATATATAAACATATTTTTTAATAATTTCTTTCTTTATGCAAAATTACTGGCTGGAGTCAGACTAACGAAGCTTGTAGAATTGAAAGATACCATGTACGTGTGATCAATTATATCCGTTCGAGCTTGGATAAATGGAATTCAGACAGTTGTTAAGAATATCACGAGTTATATGACTAAATACCTCATCTCACCTCATCAGCACAGATGTGTAGTTTGTGGTGAAGTGTGTGGTTATATTCGTAGAAGTGAAACGTGTAAGCATCAATCGTCTTAGTGTATTTCAGAATAATAATTAGTAAAATTAATGCGGTTTTCGGCGTTTAGTTTTGTTGTAGACGTCCAGCCCCATCGTCTCCTCAATTGCCTCCGTAATTTATTAATTGCTTTTTCAAGAATAAATTTATTTATTTAATTTTTTATTTTATAAATTTAAAAAAATTACAATTTTGGTGATTTTCTCAACTACCATGCTAGGAGGCTCATGCCCGTATTATGGTAGTCGTAAATGATTTATGTAAGAATAACAAAAAATATTTTGTAGAACAAGTAATAAAACGGGGAATAGGACATGTTACATATTATTATAGAAACCATATTAGAAATAAAAATAAAGATTAAACTGATAAAACGATATTTTAAAGAAAATAGAAATGAAAATCTAAATATTAAAAGTAAGATTAAAATGCATGCAAAATGATATAATCAACCTCACTAGGACAAAACTTGTATTAAGGTTAGCAATTTACACATTAGCGTGCATTAACAATCGGGCTTGCCCGATGCGTTTTGGGTCTTCCCACGATAATAAAGGATAATTTTTCACATAATAATCAACCTCACTAGGAAGAAACTTGTATTGAGGTTAGCGTCCATTAACAATTGGACTTGCTCGATGCGTTTTGGGACTTCCCAAGACTTCAGGAACAAATCCAAAGTAATGGCCTATGTAAGTATTTTATTACACTGAATAATGTTTTATACTCACCATGTGAGAAGTGGGTAAAGGATTAAAAGAAATTGACGCTAACAATAGATTTGTTTAGAAAACTATACCTAAAATTTTGTGGATTATCTTTAAGAAAGCTGTTACTAGAATACTGAAGGGAAGCTGTTGTTCGGAACGGTATCTTTAAAATAATGTAAAGAGGCAGTCCATGGTGGACTTTTTATTTGCAACTACCAATGACGTTTATCCCTCACTAATGAAGTTTCCCGCTTTCACCCGCTTTCACCCTTCTGTCAGTGTCCTTATCAGTCTTTCCATATCTGTGAACATACTTCCCAAATTCATAAACTCATCCATTTGCTCCAAGTATTCATCGTTCACAACACACTATATTATTGCATATTGTTTTCTTACTCTCTCTTTCAAACATCATGACTTTGGACCTACTTACATCCGTTACTAACTCATTCTGCGTACATGCTGTATACTTTCACCATAGACAAGAGGGACTAACTTCGAATCTGCAGCATTCGAATTAGAGTTTACACAATTTGGATATCTCAAACCATGTGGGCTGGTGACTTTTGCCTAAACTTGGATCAAAATGTCCAATGCTATTGGCCATGTGAGCGTTGAATTTTATTAAATGTATTTATTCTCCATTCCAGATACTTGTCCTGCGTCAGCGAGCACATGCGAGAGCTCCAGCCCTTCGGAGACGTTCCCCGGAAGTTGGCCGTGCAAGTGAAGAGGGCCTTTGTGGCCACCAGAACCTTCACCAGGGCGCTGGTACAAGCAGCCGACGTTGCGCGCACTATGGCTACCGTAAGAACTACATATATTATTATAATATCTTCATTTATTCACCCAATTATTCTTTTTTGGTAAAATAAGCTTCACGCAGGATGCCCTGAGGGATTTTTTTTTTACATTAACTCCACACAGGAGGCCCTGAGGAAAATAATCAATAATTATAACAGGGCCAATTATTAGAACGGTCTTGGCCTATGGATGTGAGGCGGGAACACTGACAGCAAAGTCTGCGGAACGGTTGGACACCTTCGAAAGAAAGGTACTTCGAAGAATCTTAGGAGCGGTGCGAGAGGGAGAGGCATAGAGAATCCGCCACAATAAGGAGCTATATGACATCTACCAAGCTCCCAGACTCTCTACTCATTTACGGCTCCAAAGACTAAGATGGGCCGGACATGTGCACCGAATGCCAAGCACACGTGTACCAAAGAAGGTTCTAACAGGACACCCGGGAGGCAAACGAAAGGCGGGCAGACCTAGGCTGAGATGGGAGGACGATGTCAGGAAAGATGCCAGAGGACTACTCCATGTTGCAGATTGGAAGACGACGGCCGAGGACAGAGGGCGGTGGAGGCTCATGTTAAAGGAGGCCAAGGCTCGAAATGGGCTGTAGCGCCATTGAAGAAGAAGAAGAACAGGGCCTATGTCATTTTTGGGGATTCTGTGTGGAGGCTCTTTTTGAGGAGAGGAAGGAGTGAACATGACTGCTGAACTCATGAACGAGCCGTAGAAATGACCGGTTCTCATGGGTCTTGAAGAGTTGTAGGGAGGAGGAAACAGAGGCTGGCAAATAGTTTCACAGGCGAACTGACACATTCTCATGTGACAAATATTAACCGTGTACAAAAGTTAAGCGTGCGTTTGGCATGTTTCCCAACTATTTTTTTTTTTTTTTTTTTTTTTTTATTAAATATCAAAAATAATATACAAAAATCAAAAAGTCCCAATAAACTACTTTAAAGTAGTTTGTCATTGGGTGCTTTTAACTTAAACAGATTATATCAAATGTATACATTCATATCATGAGAGGTGTAATACAATAAAAATAAAAACAAAAAACAATTAAAACGTATGCAGTTAGAAATAGTTTGTATTAGAGTCTAGTACAAACTATTTCTTTCAGCTAGCCAATTTTTCAACAAAAAATTTCTTTTTATATTTGTACATTTTTTGATTTCTGCAGGTAACATATTTAAACAATTTGGTATCATGTAGTCTAGCGTTCTTTGTCCATATTTGTTTAAATGCTTTGGTACGATTAGTCCTTCATTTAATGTAAAACGAGTATTGTAAGTGTGTTCCAGTCTATTTATGTACATAGGGCTATTTATGTGCTGAAAAATTATTTTATACCACATAATTGCTCTTACCGAGAGGATTTTCAGATTTTGATAAAGGTATGGAACATTATGCCTTTGTTCATATAAACTTTTATGAGCTAATAATTTAACAAGAGAATTTTGAACTGATTGAACATGATTTATATTTGTTTTAGAGGAAAATCCCCAAGCTGTAATTCCATACCTTATGATAGATTCAGCTAGTGATAAATAAATTATTCGAAGTGTGCATATTGGAACATAAAATTTTAATTTATATAATCTACTAGTAATAGATCTCAGTCGTTCACAGACTTTATTTATCTGTAAATCCCATTTGAAAAAACAATCAATAATAACACCTAAATAAACATATTTTTTAACCAGGTAAGTTTTTAGATTCTCACGGCCAAAAGCATTTTTGTTGTTTGTTTTTGGGGTGTTATGCCGTGTTGCGCTAACTCCTTCTTTAGCCGACGTTTCGGACAGCGTTGCAGTGTCCATCATCAGGGCAGATCCGGTAGATCCGAAGATGTGTGACACATCTTCGGATCTACCGGATCTGCCCTGATGATGGACACTGCAACGCTGTCCGAAACGTCGGCTAAAGAAGGAGTTAGCGCAACACGGCATAACACCCCAAAAACAAACAACAAAAATATTTTTTAACCAGTTCAATATTTTCACATGTACACAGCGCAGGGATACCAACATGTAGGCAATCTGAATTGTGTGTTTTAATTTCGGGTATAATAGTATTTACCTTGGCATTTGGTGATCTAATGTGTATCAATTTAGTTTTTTTTGCATTTATGATTAGGCCAGAGTCGTGAGACCATTTTAAAAGTTCAATGTAATCTTTTTGTAAAAGTTCAAAACATAATTGCAAATTACTGCAAGAAAACACCAATGCAGTATCATCCGCGTACACAAAGTGTTTTACATGTTTAAAAATAAATTTAATAAAAGATACATAAATTATATATAAAATAGGACCTAATATGGAACCTTGAGGTACACCTGCTAAGATTTTTCTTTTTTTACTTAATGTGTTCAAAAGCTTTATTTGCATGTACCTGTTGTTCAAATAATTTTCAAATAGTTTTAGAAGTTTCCCTCTTATTCCTATGATTTCTAGTATTTTCAACAATTTTTTATGGTTAATAGTGTCAAATGCCTTGGAATAATCTATAAATAAGACTAATACATGATGTTTATTATTTAAATTATTATTTATCAAGCTGGCAAACTTTTGAAGTAGCACTTCAGTGCCCTTTTTTTTTTGGAATCCATATTGGTTAGTATCAATAATAGAAAAATCTTCCAAATATTTTATTAATTTAATTTGAATGTATTTTTCAAGAATTTTTTCGAGTGATGGCAAAATACTGATTGGTCTATAATTACCCAAAATGGTGTGATCACCTCCTTTATAAATGGGTCTGATAATACTACATTTTAAATCATCTGGAATTTTTGCTTCAAATAAGATTCTGTTTACAAAATGGGTTATAATTGGACCTAATGTTAATATATGTTTTTTAATATCGCTCATTCTGATATTATCGATTCCAGGAGAAGAGCTTTTAAGTTGTTTCACAATGTTTTCTATATCAGCAATTTTAGCCCTAGGTAGGTACATGCTTTGAGGCATCTCCTCTGGTTCAAACCCAGTTGTCCTGTGATTACATTTATGTAACATATTGCAAACATTGTCAGAGAAATAATCAACAAAGTCATTTGTTACGCTTTCTTCGGTCCGATCTTTCATCAAATATTTGGATGCAACTTGGTCACAATCATTTTTACATTTCTTTCCTAAAATTTGATTACATTCATCCCATGTTTTTTTTGTCTTGAAATATATTTTTGAATTTATCATTATAGTATGAGGTTTTTAATTTTATTAACAATTTATTTAAAATATTTCGAAAACACTTATATTCTTTTTCATAGTATTTGTTCGTTGGAGCATTTCTCCAACGTTTGTATAAAAAATCTCTTTTTTTAATTTTATAAAGTGCATCAGTAGATATCCATTCATTTATGGCATGCGGTCGGTTTTTTGATTTTTTGCTTATTTCAATTGTGCTTTTTTTATACAAGTCATCAAAATAATTGTTAATTTTCAAATAAATAACAGAACATTCGGTTTCCTTTAGAAGCGATTTCCAATCATAATTACAAATATGTTTATCAACCAGTTTTTGCGAAAGAATTTTAACTTTATTATAATCATTTGAGTTTAAATTATCTACCGAGTTATAGCGTATACTTATAGCTGTTGTGTTGTGATCGGCAATGTTATAGTCACATACACATGCGAAGATTGTACTGGTTAATCCAGCGGGCAGTTTACCGCTTATTCGCACGTAGAAATGATCGATACATGAACTATTTATTTTCTGTTTAACAATTACTTCCCTAGTGACGCCATCTATACATTTTTTCAAATAGTTATTTGTAAGAATATTTTCATAATTTATTATGATAGGATCATTTTTGTTTAATAAATTTAAATTTATGTCGCCGAAAAATATTACACTTTCATTTGATTTAATATTGTTTTCAAACACAGAGGATATTTCTGACAAAAATGATAGCTTATTTAGATTCGGAGGTCGGTATATTGCTAAGACATTTAAAGTGCTCTTATTTGGAAGTGTCAATATTCCAAAAACGTTCTCAAAAAATTTGGTGTCCAGAAATATTTGCGAAAAGGAAAGGTTATTCTTTATATATAACAAGATGCCTCCACCGGATTTTTGTTTTCTACAATAGTGATACGAATTGTATCCGGGAATATCATAAAGATTAACAAGTTCCGAACGAATTGCCGTTTCGCAAAGCATGAGTACGTCAACGTGATTTAAACAGTCTTTAAAATAAACATGAAATAGGTCGAAATATTTACATATTGACCTAATGTTTAGTTGAACAAAATTAAGTTTACTTGTATCACATTTCCTTGAATCTTGCTTTTGAAACCATTCACGCAGGTTATTTACTTTACAAAAATTAATATCATTGTCATCATCTATGAAACTAAAAGACATAATGATTTAAATAAAATATTTCCAAAACATTCATGGTTAGATTATAGTATTGTTCAGTATAAGGTAGGTTTAATAATTTGCACCAGTAAATGCATACTGTACATTTTCTACATGAAATATATTTGTTTCGTTCATTGAATTTTAATTGATAACTAATTGATAATTGATAATTAATTGATAACATGATAATTAATGGATAACAATAATTTATTTGTTTCATTCTCCATTTGGTAACGATTTGTAAGTAAGATAGTGTGCTTGAGTTTACGCCGCTAAAACAAGTATTGAAACAGTAGTGCAGATTTAAATGGGAATATTGGTATTGCGGTGTATATAAACTATTATACTCTTTATATAAAATATAATAAAATATTACACTTATAACATTCCGTATAAAAGTAAAAAGTTGAAATACAGTATTTATTAATAGATAATTTAGATGCAAGTCAATGGACATAATAGTATATGTAGAGTAGGTGTATAGAACGTATTTAAATAGTGTAGGCCTATAAACAATGATTATAAAATGTATTTTAATATTCTGGATCTGGTAAAGAAAAGTGTGTAACTTTTGATGTGTTAATTTAATATTAACAAGCATCTTAAAAAAAGAAAACTTACATATCACATACGCATGTAAATAAAATTGATTATCTTCATTAATTATCAAAATACTACAATATAACAAAAGATTCTTATTTAAAATATATTGTTGCATTTTTTTTGATAAGTAAAAATTAATATTCAATATTTTGTTCAGCAATTGCGAGCATTTTTTTATATACCTTACAGTTGTTTTTGTCATTTGCCCTATGATTAACTGGAAATGTCATTTTATATTTTTCATTTTGAGTGCAACAGTTTCTGCAGTTTGGTTGTTTGTCCTTGTTCCCGCATTCGCTGTATTTGTGCTCGAGACCGCAGTAACTGCAAACAGGCTTTTTGTCCTTCTCTCTCTGCAAACATCTTGCAGCACCGTGTCCGAAGCGTAAACAGTGGTAACATTGCATCACTGGATTTGCGTCTTCAACAAAGATTCTTTGGTATCCGATTTTAATTTTATCTTTGTTTAAGAGTATTTTCCGGGTTTCACTCTCTACTTCAACCACATAGTTAGATGTATCATTAAATTTATTTTTAATTATTTTCTTGACGTTGAACACAGGTTTATGTTCCTTATTTTCCGACATAATTTTAATTTCTTCATTTTGTTCGATGATGTCACAAGTGAAATCTTCTTTATCATAATCATTTAATATTCCCTTGAAAATTAAAGTAGGTTTTTTTTTTGTTAATTCCTTAGTATCGACATCATTTATTACTTTTGACATCTCCATTTGTAATTTCTTCGCATCTTCTTTTTTTAAACACTCGATGATGATTCTGTTTCGGGATATTTTTTTGATGCCTTCAATACATATTCCTAGTTTACTAGTTTTAATATGTTTTTGTATTTTTTTTAGAATCGAGTCAGAAGAGTCACTGTTTGTTTTAGGACTAATCATTAGACAATATTTATTTTTTGTATTTTTTTGTTTATTTTGAGGGTAATCATATGTTTTTTCTCTGTTCGCGATTTCTGTTTTATTTTTATCTTCCGACATTTCAATTGCCAGGTGCCCTAATAATGATAAAATGTTTGTGGCTTTATTTGTCACAATAATTTGTTGGTCTTTACTGAACTTTTTACTGGAATCTTGCACTGCGAGAAGTAGTTCACTAACTACCTCCTTTGCTTCTTCCATGAATTTGTGTAGATTGGCCATATTTATTTTTTCACAAACTTACTCCACTTTACACTTTTACAACCAGTAGTACTGCACAAATATTGTTGTCACCAGTTTGACAGTTTCAGAATGTTTAAAATATTTATTTATTTTCAAATGTAGTTTGTAGAAGATATGTTACTAATTGATTATTTTTTTTTATTCCAATCGATAGTGCGCACTTTGTTTAATTTAATCATCAGCTTCACTGTTTGTTTTTGCCAAAAATAAACACTTTGCGGAGCACTTAAATTGGGAGCAGAAAAATATGCAGCCTGTCACTAAATGAATGTATAATGAATTAGTGACAGGCTGTCACTAATTGCATTGACTAGTGTCATTGATGCACTCCGAAGGGATCAATGACACTAGTTCTTCGGAGCATCTTCCATTGAAATACTGGTAGAACAAGGTCAGCATTCCCACCTTGAAGATTGCAATCTGTTTTTTAACATGGAGGAATCTCTCAAATGGACCCCCCCCCCCGTTTTTGCAGTCAAGAGTTTTTTCAATTGATTTGTCTGCCATCTTTGGGAATGCTATATAGAGGGTCTTTTTGGTGGTTACACTGCAATCGGAGCGTGTTCATGACGTCTTGTGTGATGCCAGTTTGCAAGTGTACAGGCTTATGTGGTGAGTGAAATAAATAAAAAATTGATTTAAATTTTATATGTTTATGTATTACAGATGCGAGGTCAGGGCAGCTGCGGCTCTCTGATAGTGCGGGCCCGCTCTTGCGGAGCCTGCTCTGGCGTCCCTGAAAAGGCCTGCGCCAACCTGTGCCTGAACGCAGCTCGCGCTTGTCTACCCCTGTTCGCTGACATCTCCGCAGACTGGGATGCATTCGTTGGTAAGTTGACAAATATTGCTTGATACATAGATTGTAAGGCAAAAGTACAAACCACTAAAACATTAAGTTGGGGTGTTTACTGTGATTACTATAGTTTGTTATTAACCACTCAGATTGTAAGGCAAAAGTACAAACCACTAAAACATCAATGTTGTGGTATTTACTCTTTACTGTGATGACTATCCCTCAGGCTATATTGTTCGCTTTTGGAAACAACTCGTATGGTCTCACAGTGACCGGATAAATCATCAAAATGATAATTCATCACATCTTTAAAAAGTTATATAAAGTCTTGGAAAGTGATGAAACAAAAACATTATTAACTGGGTAAAGTAGGTTAGGTTAGGTTTAAATTTTATTTTTTTTCATCGTTTCTAATGACTATATCACTTTTTAAAGGTGTGTTGAATTGTCATTGTGTTGAATTATCATGGAACCGGTCTCACACAAATCCTTGTGTCTCCTTATCCTTGTGGTGAGAAATATGATCTAAACGGTGTTGGAAAGAGAAAATACCACGCTTTATATTCAAATCTAGAAGTTAATTGCAGAAACGACGGCCGGCATAGTCCAGTGGTAACGCATTGGACTGCCATTCCGAAGGTCGCGGGTTCGAAACCGGCGTGCGCAAATAAATTTTATTTGATTAATTTGTGTTATTTCACAATTAATTAATTAAAATCATATATAGTATATTTGCGGCACGTTCCAGAGTGGAAGATACTACCAGTATCGCCCTGGTGTAAGACCACCATTCAGAATTGAAACGTTGCTCCAAATGGCTTTAGCCGTGTTTAGTGACTAGATCTGAATAGCCAGGTAATTCCCCACCTTCCTCTTTCCCTTCCCCACTTACCTTCAGCCTCACAACATCCCCCAACTGGGGATGCCATAGTCTCACTGGCTCCAGACGGGAGCAGTTGGGACTCTTGTGAGGTATTCACTATAAAAAAAAACAAAAGAAAAATTTAAATGTGCACTTTTATGAAACCAAAGGTTCCGATCGCAATTTGAAAGAAACTTATGAGACTTTTTATTAATTATTTTTATATGAAGCGACTAAAAAGTGAGATGATATTAAAGTTTATAATGCATTTGTCTAATAAAATAAGTGTGTTTTATATATATTTTTTCGTTACCATTGTTACCATCTCGTTGTAGGATTGGGAGGAAAAGAGGCATTATCGGCCTAATGCCCTTTTTTCTAATATTAGCCCAAACGGTAGTCAAATCCCTGTTTTACTACCTGAAAAAAACTCATTTCAATCTGACATATGTCTCTATGCGTATCAAAATACAGTAATGAGCACGCCGTTTATCTGTCCACTGCAAAACCGTTTCGGGCTGCGTGCAAGTCGACGTGGAAACTATAGAAACAGCTGAGCAATATCTGCAAATCATGTTTGTTGCTAGAAAAAATCCCAACCCTATTACTGTCTTAATGGCAAGTTATATGATAGAAGATTGGAGTGTTGCATTGCGTAAAATATTTTCAAATAATGTGTTTAGGAATGTCTTTATTGTCTTTATGAGTTGCCGGTGTATTAGGATGGATATCACCTACTGGACCAATATTTTCATCGAAAGATAGAATGTTCTACAATCCTGCATTCTCTGGTTTTAACATCGTGAAAAATCAACATTTTGCCATACAATAATACATTATCCAAAGAGAAACTAAATCTAACCTAAGTGCCAGCTGCTGGCGTAGAGCCTGAGAAAAAATTGATGTGTTGTCGCTCACACCATTCTTAAAACCATCGATGAAAATATTGATCCAGTAGGTGATATCCATCCTAATACATCGGAAACTCATAAAGACAATAAAGACAGTCCTGAACACAAGCTTTCTGATACATTCATATTTTAGGAACATTATTTATATAATTATAATGTTTTAAAAAAATATATAAATATATATTACGATTTTTTTATTTAAATATCTATTTTTATGTTTATTTTTGTAAGTTGTACACTACTTTTTTTCCATTTAGATAAAATATAATTACTGATATTTAACCACTGTTTTTACTTACAACAACATTAAATTTGTTCGATGGGTGGGAAAAGTTAGTAGTACTCACGTACAAAAAAATACAATTTGTGAATATTTAGGACAGCCATTTTATTTTCTTACTATATCGCGTAACAGATAGTTTGCCTGTGTTTTGTAATCATTTTCAATCACTGAACACAAAGATTCATCGAAATATGATCTTGCTAAAAACTTTGAATGCGATTATCTCAGAATGCAATTTTAGCGATAACCCTACTTTTTCAAATACTACAATTTTAGAAATAAAAATGTCACTGTTTTTTGTTTGCATTCAATATTTTAATATAAAAAATATATGTTTTTTGTAATAATAAATTTAACTTTCATAAACAGTTTTCGGATGCATTCTGAAATATTCTATTTATCTGGATTTTATTGGAAAGCGGACATACTCTGACTTTCTGACAGAATATGAGAAGTTAAATTTAATTTATTTTACATATTACATACCAGCAACCAGAAAGTTTTCCTTTTAAAAGCAGCTTTATTAATTGCTAAATATGTTGTTATCTGAATCGATTCTGTTATCTTAACAACTAGATTGCCCTGCCCACTGGCATGACCATGGGCAAGTTAGTCCTGCAGATTGGAAGTTAAATTATCATCATTCATAAAATATGTCTTTGATATTTGAATGGTTCCCATTGAACGCCGATTTTTGTGACCTGTTTCGACTGTTGATCAAATTGTGTTTGGCTTTCAAGCATAACAGAATATCTGTTTGGCTTGTCTTCTGATAAATTTTTTATTCAAACTGCGTTTAACAGGTTTCCTTTGTTCTGGAAAGTGGCAATAATTATGACAAAAAAACATTTAAATTAATGTCGGTATTCGTGCTCAAAATTATTCCTTTATTATTTTAACAATGTTTTCATCTATTTCCAGACACAATGGACAAAGTCTCCGACCGACTTCTCGGTCCCTTCAACATCGCCATGGTCGTGGAACCGATTGACATCAAGATCTCCGAGGCCATCATGAACTTCCAGGAGCACTCACAGGAACTCTCGGAAACAGTTTTTACAGGCTGCGGCAAACCCGTTCTCGGCCAACGCCCTGTCGAACCCAACAATAAATTTAAGACAAGAGTCACGAGAAGCGCCAACAATTATCTCATAGGGTACAGCGAATACAGGAGACGCAGCGCTGATAACAGCGACGATTTCGAAATAGAAACTTCAGAAGAAAGCTTACTCAAAAAGAATCCATTCTTACTATCGAGAGGCAGTTCCCGAAAACAACTGCTGGAAGAAAATAACGAACGGATCGTTGATTTTAAATCTCAGAGTAGCGTAAATAGCAACTTGGATCAAAGCAACGATTTGATCAACGAAGATGAAGGTTATAGCAACGGGAAGAACTTCGATAAAAGGATGGTTTATGACAGGTTAGTGGCTGGATCAAGATTAAGGAGAGATGCAGATCCAGATCCGGGGAAGAGCTCGAAGGAAATTGAGTTTGAGCCGTACAACTTTGATTCTGATCAGCCGAGAGGGTCCGGAAGAGGGAAAGGAAAGAAGAAGCAAGGTGGAAAGAAGACGAAAGCAAGAGGTATGTTTGTTATGAGAAATAAAATCATAATTATTATTATGTTTATATCCTCGTGGGAACAGCAGGGGTTCTCAGTATGAGTGATAGATTGCAACAGGCATCTGAATGTTGCAAAGTCTTCCAGATGGTTTTCTTTTGGCCATGAAATTTCTAACTATCACCAATATGGTTTTTAGATCTGGAATATTAGCAGTCCGAAATGTACAAACAGCTCTCATCGTTAAAGCTCATAATGAACGTACGGTGCACACCCATGCAAGCCATGATGGCAACTGCTAACGAGACATAGATAATAAAATAATTTTACCTACCAATAAAATTTATATTTTGTTTCCATCGATGCCTGGAATCCATTATGAGAGAGAGCTTGTTCTTTCGCCCTTTTCATTTACGTTTCGCGCGTGTTTATTCCCTATATTTGCCCCCTTTTCTTCACTTGCCACACTTTCTCTCCCTACTGGCAACACTGTAGTGACGCGCATTTCAGGTGACGTGATGTTTTTGTTCATATGACTCGTAATGCACCAAGTAGGGATTACCTGGATTCCAGGCATCGATGGAAACAAAATATAAATTTTATTGGTAGGTAAAATTATTTTATTTTGTGTTCCTTATCGATGCCTGGAATCCATTATGAGATGTGTATGCACTCACCTGGTGATCTGAAACTTGCGTTATATGTGATGCTATTTAAACTGGAGTAAAGAATGGAGCCATTGAGCACTGGAGGTGCTCGCTACCCGAGTGCGCGACCTCCCTTCGGTAGAATTTCCGGGAGGTGTGCTCAGATTTCCAATTCCCTCTTGTGAGTATCTCCTCTATAGGATAGTCTTCCAACCAGTTTAGAGAGGCTACAGACGAGCGTACACTTCTTGGGGTTGCGTGGACTCCTGCTTCTCTGAGGACTGATTTAATCCACCCCCCTTTTATTGTCTGCGTTGCAGGTTTTGCCTCTCCTGATGTGGTCATAAACAGGTCCTTTAGTAGTGGGCCTGTTCTGGCTTTAGAGAGAGCAACAACTGATTCCTCGTGCCATTGAGATTGCCTTGAGAATGTGTCTCACCAGAAAATCAGAACTGATTTTTCTCGTATTCTGAGCTGGGCCGCAAAATGTGACGATGGCTGACTTGTGGACCTGAATGGTGTTAGGGGCTAGACCTTCTCAAACAAATAAGTGGGCTAGATACCTGGCGACCATTGTTGGTGGGGGATTGTTGACATCCACGCTGTTCTGCGTGCTCCATCTACGCCACCTATCCCATGCAGGTTTGTAAGTCTTCAGTGTAGACTTTCTCCATGAGGAGTTAGCGTTCTTCCCGACTCCAAGATGTGAGGGCTTGATCCCACCCGCAATTCTCCACACCTCTAGTTCCAGATCCTGGATCCTGGGAGGAAGCAGTCCTGTCGACGTGTCTATTAGGACTCCCTCTAGACTGTGCAGGCGCATTGGGGGTTCGTCTGTTCGCTGTTTTAGGTCGCTTCTCCAGAAGGTCCTTTCCCATTTTGGGATGACTAGCAGAAACATGCCCCTTGCCTGATTTAAGAGATTTGGCGGAGGGAATACCCATGCTAGATTGTAGTCCCAAGGTCGACTGAATGCGTTGGGAGAGCAGGCTAAGCAGTCGCTTGAGTCTCTGGATACGTAGGTTGGTACCACGTGAGCCGTGGCTGAAGCGAACAAGTCTATTTGAGAACAACCCCATTTTCCAAATATCTTTTCCATCACCGGACTTAGTAGGTGCCACTCTGGGAGCTGTGCGCCCCGAGACACACGGTCCGCAATTCCATTGTATCTTCCTGGAATGTATTGGGCTGTCAGAGATATCTCCATCTGGTCTACGAAATCTAGTAACTCCCGCGCTGTTTCTAGAAGGGCAAAGGATTTTGTGCCCCCTTCCTTGTTGACGTAAGCCACAACTGTCTTGTTGTCCGTCTGTAGTAAGACATTTGTCCCTGCCAGGAGATGAGCTTGGTCTTTGATGACCGCTAACACGGCGTATGCTTCCTTCCGGTTTTAGTGCCATAGTGCCTGCTCCCCAGTCCAATGACCTGCAAATGTGGTGTCGTTCTAGTTGTCCTCCCCATCCTGTGTCCGCTGCATCTTTCGTCAGGAAGTGATGGAATGGGAGGGGTTGAATTGGGCTCGTCACTCGTAGCCACCACTGTATGTCCTGCAGTGCTGCGGTGGACAGAGCAACCGGCCGAGACGGTTTCAGATGCTGTATGCGGCGGCTGAACCTCTGCAGTCTGCGGCAATGCAAGCGACCACGAGGGATCACGAAATTTGCAAAGTTGAGTCTTCCCAGTAGACCGGGAGCCTGCCTGGGAGAGCTACTGCCGACTTTCAAGGGAACCTGTAAGGCTTGACGTAGACCAGAGCACTTGCGGTCGGAGAGAGATTTTTGGTCTGCTCTCGTGTCCCAAGTTATGCCCAGGAACTCCAACTTTTGCGTGGGTGTCAGGATACATTTCTCCGGGTTTATGCACCAACCTAGTTGTTGAAGTGTGTGCACTATAGTAACAACTTGGCGGGCCAGGTGTTTTCTGCACTGGTTTGCTACTAAGAAGTCTAGGTAGACTACTGTCCTCAGTCCCTTCCCTCTTAGCAGCTCCGCTACCCAGTTTGAGAGCAGCGAGAAGATCCTTGGCGCTGATGATAGGCCGAAGGGCAAACACGTCATCTGAAGGAGTTCTCCATTGTAGACGAGGCGCAGGAATTTCCGGTGTGATCTTGCGATAGGCTCATAGAAATATTCCTGGGAGAGATCTACTTTTATCATCCAATCGTCGGGTTGGAGGTATTCCGGAACCCGAAAATGGCTGAAGAGTTTGAAGGGCTTTGAGTCTACGAAAACGTTCAAGGCCTTCCAGTTGAAGATGGGTCTGAAGGTGTGGTCTGATTTGGAAGTAAGGAACATACAGGAAGGAAGGACAGGAAGCTCTGGGAGTCGTCTGCTGCCTCCAGAATCTTTGACCCTTTCATCGTTTCGATGTGCGCGGTCATGTCTGAAGACGACTTTGTCCTGAAATTCTGCCTGAGCTCAGCCGACGGGAGAGCCAGAGGAGGTTTGGACACGAAGTGAATCCTTGCTCCTCCACAGAAGGGTTCTGGCCTCCAGTCACCTCCATCGCCTCCTATCCCGATCGCTAGTCGCCTTGCGAGAGGGCTCTTGCTTCTTGGTGGGCTGTCGATGTGTCCCGTCTTTCTCTGGCCTAGGAGCGGGTCGAAAGGGCTTCCTAGGGAGTGAGGGTGGAGCTTCCCTCACTGGCCTTGCCATTTGTGAGGTAGAGGGTTGTGGTTGACGGGAGGTATAGGACGAAGGTGCGACACTGAAAACCTTGTCTCGTCTTCTTTATTAAAGAGGTGACTGGAGCTCGGTGGGATCCTGGCGAGGCCTTCCCTGGTGCAAAAGAGTTGTTCTTGTCGAGCCTCTTCAGCTCTTCATTCACCTCCAGCTCTACGAAGGCAGGCGTGGCGGTGTAAGCCTTCTGGGTTTCGGCATATCGAACCCGTGACCAATCCTCTGAGTTGAAATGTTGAAGAGCCGAAATAACTCCCACTCTTCTCGCGTCCGCTTTCGGGATCGGTGCCTCTTTAACCACGGTGCTCAGGTTCCCGAACCCGTTATTAAGGCGTCTGTCAGAGTGGACACCTGTTGCATCAGTCGTTTGACTCGCGGGTCCAGGTGTCTGTAACCCCTCTGATTAGACGAGGAATCGGAGTCCGAATCCTCGCATCGGCGCTTCCGGGAATCTTGCATTTGGTCGCTTTTGTCGTCCGACGCCGCGTCATTATTTCCGATGTCACTCATTTGCGCAACAATCACGATTAAACAATGACAAAACACTGATAAACACGATAAAACTATGAGTCAATTTCTCGTAAACAGTAAATTTGTAAAGGGTAGGGAATAAACTATGATTTTTTCACGTTGGTTTTCAAGCACAGCGCAAACAAGAAACGTACTTAAGGCGCGAAAAAACGGCGTCATATGAACAAAAACATCACGTGACCTGAAATGAGCATCACTACAGTGTTGCCAGTAGGGAGAGAAAGTGTGGCAAGTGAAGAAAAGGGGGCAAATATAGGGAATAAACACGCGCAAAACGTAAATGAAAAGGGCGAAAGAGCAAGCTCTCTCTCATAATGGATTCCAGGCATCGATAAGGAACACAAAATAGAAACAAAGTGAAATAGGGCATAGAAGCGTATGGACTGTCACCAAGCTACAACCAAACTGCACGAACTATCAAAGCGGCTTGCGTGTAGATTTGATTTGCAGTAATATAGCATAGTATGCACAGTTTCATATTAATAATGGTTCATGGCCCATTTATTGTTTCTATTTTATATGGGTAAAACTTATGCTAATGAAAGACCATACTACATATCATAGTTCAGTAGCGGTACGAATTCCAGGTCGTTTTGATGCCGCACTCCATACTTTACTGTTGCATTAACATTAATTCATCATTATTATCTCTTTCATTCCAGTGACCGTCGAGGCGTTCCCCGAGAACATCCCGGGCGGCGAGACGGAGCCCCACGAAGGCGGAGGCGGGGGCGGCGGGGAATCCCGATACGCACCGTCGCATGACCGCATGGTTCGCGAGGTACGCCAGAAGGTGAAGGAGACCCGCCGCATCTGGTCCAAGCTGCCACAGAACTACTGCGACACGGTTTCCGCACCCGACGGCGACGACAAGTGCTGGAATGGAACTCACGTCGCTAAGTAAGTTATCTTTTTCTTTAGTTGTTTCCCCATTGATGAGGATCGTGACCCCCCACTCCAATGTCCCTGGTGACACGGTTTCTCCACTCCTCACAGGAACCAATAGTGTGTGGTATTGGAATATTCCAACATATCAGTGATCTTCCTCTGCGTCTCTTGCCTTCCACTTTGTAAGTGACTATGAGTTTCTCAAGGTTAGATTCTCAGTTTGGCGAGTGTCCATCATATTAGGATTCTTCCAACGTATTCTTAGGATACTCAGACTGCTTAGCTTTTCCAGAATGTATATATGAGTTTGCCTGGTTGTCTATGGAATCTTGACAATTTTTCTCCAGCACTTCTGTTTAGTATTGAACATAATCATTCCACATCCCAGTACCTACTCAAATTGCCTTTTCTATTCTTTTTGATCCGTTCCTAAAGTCTAAATTTTCTTTTTCCCTCGTCCTTAGAAGAAATTAAATTAATAAGATTTTGAAAAAAGAAGACAGACACCAGTATCAGTTGTTTAGGTTCGAATTTTAATACATAGTGTTGTGTGTTGATTGTAGAAGAGTTTGTATTGTGGAAATTTCCAACATTAACGGTGCTTATAAGATAAACATCTCTGAATTATAAGTGCCTACGGAATCTTCCAGAAACCAGCAAAACTCCAAAAGAAACAACCATCATCAACAGGTTAATGAAATTAAAAAAAAATTGCCTAAATTCCAATTCTTTTGTGTAAAAAAGGATACAATATTCTTTTTCTTCTTCGCTGTCGCTGTCATCATTCTCATGGAACTTCATGTGAGGTGATTGGGTATCCTATGTTTGTAGTTGAAAGTGAGATCCATTGGCGAATTATAGTTCCCCAGCGCTTTAACTAACGGATTATCCGGATTTAGAGTGTTGTAAAATGGTGACGTGAGTTGGCATGCATGCTCCTGTATTGTAGGTAGTTACACGATCGTGTAACTGTTTGAGGTTTGTTTATCGTGGTGTGTTATAGGCGATTTTGATGCATTTGTTTTGTGTTACTTGAAGTTTGTTATAGGTTGTGTGAGTATGTTACTCGATACCAGTAAAGTGTACGTGAGCGCTGGGCGAATTAGGCTGAGGTACAGATGTGTTTTCATTCTTGTTGCTACCGCTGAATGAGAATTTGTATCACTGTTTGGTATTGTGATTTGTTGACGGCAACAGCAAAGGCAAATGGCACACGGCTTTCGTGTGGTTTATGGTTATATTCAAGGTATTGTGATTTGTTGACGGCAACAGCAAAGGCAAATGGCACACGGCTTTCGTGTGGTTTATGGTTATGTTCAAGGTATTGTGATTTGTTGACGGCAACAGCAAAGGCAAATGGCACACGGCTTTCGTGTGGTTTATGGTTATGTTCAAGGTATTGTGATTTGTTGACGGCAACAGCAAAGGCAAATGGCACACGGCTTTCGTGTGGTTTATGGTTATGTTCAAGGTATTGTGATTTGTTGACGGCAACAGCAAAGGCAAATGGCACACGGCTTTCGTGTGGTTTATGGTTATGTTCAAGGTGTTGTGATTTTTTGATGATTTAGAACAGTCCCAACATATGATTTCTTCTCTAATGGCAACTATGTACCCGTATGAAAATAAGGATTGTGGAAAGCAAAAATTTTTCATATAGATGCCGATTTAGTTTCCATACAGGGATCTGTATGAAAAAAGCATAGTGTAAAACGCCAATAAGAAGATTTTCATTTGCAACAATATCAATGATGTTGTTGCATATTTTATAATTAATAACTCAAGATAATTGTAATTATTAACCGTTATCTAATCCATCTTTCTCTTTCCAGATACCTTCCTGCTCTGGCTGGAGAGGGTACAGCCGCCTTGGCCACCAACCCCGAACTGCGGGGCAGCCCCGGTGCAGCCAGCCTACCCGCCGTGGGGGGCCCGGGGGCCGCCGGGGCCAATAGCCCCATGGCTGCCCTTATCAACGCGCAGCAGTTAGCGCTCAGGGCCATCGTCAGCAAGCTGAAAAACGCTTATAACGGACTGGATGTTGTCTGGGAACAAGAAGGTAATTTATTAATAAACCTTAATACGTTACATGACGGTAACAGTAAAGTTTTTTTGAAATGCACAGTGTTCACTTGCAACTTATAACTAGTGTTCAAATATTTATTTATGTATTTCTTTGTGTTCTTCATTAAATGGTTATACACCAATATATTATGGAGACGATTACAAATTTGAGGTATGTGTAAGTATAAAAAGATCATGGAGGGGCAGTTTTCCTATTTTGTGATATTCATCAAAAGATTTTCTTCTTTTGTATATTTTATTTAGCTATAAATATCTATTCTGAAACTACTATAATAATATTCTTTTTTTAAAATACTAAAATTTGGATTTCGAGTTGGATTTTGGATTGAGACATAATCTACAAAAAACTGCAAAAGAGTTTTGGCAGCCTTAATATTTCATAGTTCATTGAACATTTAACAACCTTTATAATAAATATAGTTATGATAAATTTGCCTTAGTATAGCCATGAACTGTACTATTAATACTAACATTTTTGAATATATAATCTCTTAAGATTTGGTTTTTTGACTTATAAAATAAATATGTTCTAGGGTATTAAATACAGACTAAACATTGCCAAACACTTAAAATATTGAGTTGACGATGCACTGTTTTTATCCTGAGATAGTTGCTGAACTGCCTGTAAGTGGCATTGAACAAGTCGATGGTCAACGTAGAATCGTTGAATCGCTCTATTGATTGGCGCGTTCTGATAGGCAGAAGTCCTTGCTTTCTGGATATAAAAAAGTGCATGGGATCTCCCACGAGCGTACTTGTTAGGCACACGTAAGCTAACCTCTTTCAAAATAGGTGGATTAAGTAATTTGCGTGTAGCTCCGTATGTGTAAAACCTACAGAATTTAAGCATTTACACAACAGATAAAGAAGGAATTAAAGATACCATAAATGGCTTGTGCATGTTGTACGTTGTTATTGTATCCAACTCCTCAATTACGAATGAAGCAGGGAGCGTCAAGTACCAAGGCAGAGTTGTGTGGCGGTTCTTTGCTCACTCATGCATGAAAGGGCATGATGGTTGTTAACTAACATCATCATCTTTATCTCCTTGTCTTATTCGGGTCAGTGTGTCTGTGTGGCTTGCGCTACTTCAGCTGTCTCCAAAAATTGCAGGCCCAGTCTCTCCTCGAACTTGGCAATGTATGTTATTATTATTTCTCATGACTATAATTTAACTTTCCTTTTCCAGATGACTCAGCATCGCTCACATACGGCTCGGGCTCCGGATCTGGCGACGACACGACCGACGACGAAGACGATTCCGAACCCGGCGGCCCTCCTGACCAGGAGGAGGGTTCTGGCCACCACATACCTGAGCAGCCCAAGTTCCAAGACCCCGAGCAAGACATCACCGAGGAACACGAAACGCCGCTCTTCAACCCCAACGTCATCAAAAACTCAGATCAGGATACAGGAATCATCGATGAAAACGAAAGAGACAATGACATCGATCTCAACCAGAACAACCAAATCGACGACGAACTAGATAACGATTCACCGGTCTCTTCAGGCGCTGAGATCAAAGAAGAGATGTCTCTTCATCGCGCGATGATCACGTATCTCTTCCCGATAGTTTGCGTCTGGTTCGGCGGTATCATAACGGACATCGCTTAGATTCATGATAGTCGATATTTGTATTATCAGAAGGACTGCTTATTTCTGTGTATTATTATTGTGTTTTTGAAACTCGACTGTGTAAATTATTGACGTGCTTGTGGACTGAGGAGTGCTCGAAAAGGCATCGTCCTTTTTGAAGTTTGAAGAAATTCACACGTGGCATCTATAAAATATGCCATTCATTGATTTATTTTGATTAAAACTTTTCATCAACGTTTCAATACCGATACGGGATACCGGTTTTATTGGTTAACTGCCTTGTTTGATGATGCCACATGTTCAGAAAGGTGTATTATATATGTTTTGTAAATCCGAAGAGTTTGAGAATAGCTGTATGATGTAGAGCATTATTTAAATCAAATAAAACAAATGTGATTAGGACTATCCATAAAAGAATAATAATATGACTGAAATTTTTGATTTAGTTGCATTTTGTAAATTAGAGTTGTATGATACAGTAAAACTCGCTTAAGAAGTTCCCACTTAAGAAGTTTTCACGCTTAAGAAGTTTTGATTTTTGGTCCCTTGAAAATTCCATACAAAAAACACGATTTTTTCCCACATAAGAAGTTTTAGAGCTAAAACTGCTTCCCGCTTAAGAGGTTTTAGAAATCCGGCGGTAAAATCAACACAAACGAAATATTGTGTCGCAAAATATCTAAAATGAACCTTTTTCCAAGTCATAAATTGAAAGACGTTGACTGAAACCCATACCTAGTACCTGAGACCATAAAACCCTTTGTCGGCCGCCGGGCCGTAAGCCGTAACTTGCCGTAACCAATAAATAAACCAAATACCCCGTCTCCTAATCCCCTAACTAGGTAAAATAGCAATGGAACGAATAAACAATGCGGAATTATGTAACAAATATGCAAGCGTCTTTAAGGCCGAAATAACATGAAAGATTATATTAAACTCAACCTTAATGACAACGTGGGCTAGATCTACATTTGCATACATTTGACGCCTCCTTCAATAATCTTCTCTTTGATAATGAACATAGAGATGTTTCGTAATATTATTGTATAAAATTTTTATTCCAGCGAATTTGTAAAACACGAAAAACTTTTGATAATCTATCGGATCACGGTTAATACGGAATATTTCACCTTTAAATACATAACAACATGATTATATGGCGGGGGAGATGGTAAAATATGCATTATAATTACGTTTTTTTCATTCAAACATCAAAAATTGCCGTGCATCATGTTTCATCTGACATTTGTCGTAAATTAAGTTTGAAGGTTAGGAAATACATATGCATAAATTTAAAATGTAGATTGAAACGAAACTTCGCAAATGATTTTTGTAGTTTTTGGATGCGTTCACAGATTATACATAATTCCAGCGTCAAACAGCTTGTATGATATAACTTTCTGATTCAAGCATCAAGCCATTTATGTGCGAAATCGTAGCTATTCGATGTCTGCTAGTTAGGTAGGACCATAAATGAACCTACAGGTACATAATATTGAGCTGCGCATATTATTTTCATAAGGAATTTCTAGAAAAGGATTAAAATATCTTTAAAAATATACGATAGTCGACTGTGCCTGGCGAAAATACATCATAACAATAGTCTCTCAAATCTCAAATGCCATAGGAGCAAGCAGCAAGCTTGCAAAAAAGTTAAAGTCCGCCAACTAATAAGCAGTTTGCCGCGTAGACTTTGTGAGATTTTTCTGTGCAGTGCCATGGCAGGGTTGCAGTACGCAAACGGTTCTGAGGCAAAGAACCCGCTATCATTAGTTTGCGGTTAGCAAAATTACTTGCGGTGTCCTTTTATCAAACCGCTTGGTAAAATTAACCACAACAAGTCTTTCTTTCTCCCTCAGTTCATATAGTAAACGAAAGCGTAAAAAAGAGACGGCGTATATCCACAGCTCTGTCTTCAACTGTCAAGTTAAGAGTGAGTAATCACTAACAAGTAAATATGTATAATCCATTGCCTTTACACCAATTTAAAATAAGATCAACAGTATGAACCTTTTGGAATGCTGCAACTTTTACTATCCGAATTCGAGTGGCTTTTTCGAGGGATGTACTTTAACAGTTTTAAAATTGTGTTTACTTTGTCCATGGGATGGTTTTGTTTTGATTTGATAATCAACTATGTTCTACCATTTTTCATTTATTTCACATTCCCACCTTTTTCTAAATACATATGTAATACTAATTACCATGATAACTAGAAGATGTATATATATATATTTTTTTTGACCGCTTGGATCATATGAGCTTGTTTTCACGACAATTTAATGTAGGTAGACATAGGAATGACGTATGCACCGGACTCGAGTTATTAAATGGCTAAAATTGAATCCCACTTAAGAAGTTTTCCCACTTAAGAAGTTTTTTTTCCCCGGTCCCTTGGAAAACTTCTTAAGAGAGTTTCACTGTAATATTATTATAGAGACCCTTGAAATTTTTTGGATACATTTTGAATGCATTTAGCGCCGATTAGTCTTGTTAGAAAGTGCATTGATATACAGAATTGACTGCCTGGGGACCTAGAATGGCCAAATCGACAAATAAGCCCAATTGGTACGGTAAAACTAAATTGTTGTAAATTGACTTTTGTTTCATCAATTTTGCTAGCACGCCCGTTTTTGCTTAAAATATCCACATTTTTATCAATTTCAGGAAAAAAATTACCCTACGATGGCAACACTGAGACATTTTATCTGTTGTGTAGACAATGTCAAATTCCAATGAATTTATTAAATATGTTAGGTGTTTGCCGATTTACCTATGATCTCCTGAATAACTGTTGAAACTTAGTTTTTCCGAGTTCATATCTGTCGCCATTCGGTTCCATGTAACTCCTCAAAATGACAATTCAACACACCTATAAAAAGTGCCATAAAGTTATGAAAAGTGATGAAAAAAACTAGGTTAAATACTTACATATGTAACCTATTTAACCTAGTTTTTGTTTCATAACTTTTCATAACTTTATAGCACTTTTTATAGGTGTGTTGAGTTGTCATTGTGATGAGTTATCCGGTCACCGTCAAATTTAATGGTTTAACTGACAATTTGCGATTGTGCTAGCAAGTATCAACTAATTGTTTACATTGTTGATAAAAAAAATTATTGTGTCAATTTTGGATGTTTGTGCTACGTGCTGAGGGAATAGAAACCCTGAGGAAACTAGATTTCTTAACTAATATGGACAATGGAAATAAAAGGAAGACATGGAATGGAATTGTACCGACTGTCGACAACCTACGACAAAATTGCACGAACTATCAAAGTGGCAGAGCCCATGAAAGTAATGCGTTTGGTATGTAGGTAGAAACATTTATCTAAGGTTAAAATCAATCTGTATACTATATCAATGCTTGACTCGAATAGTAAAATCGCTACCATTTTTTTACAAGTTAATATTCCGGTAGAAACAGGGTGCCTTGGATGAAACTCAATATTAAATGTCTTGCACAATATGTATAGGGATCACTTAAAGAATAACTTACGATCGCACAATACAAACCTTACAATTTTATACAAGAGTACTTAACTATAAACTAAGTGTAACAACTGTTCAATTAACATTTTTTGTTTTGTCTTTAAATAAACTTTTACAATTTTCAATTTCTATAGCAACATTCCTCTATTTTTAACATTTTTTTTTTATGCGGCTTTGCTATTCTATTTATCAAAAGTTAATAATTTAAAAGTTTTTGTATTTCCATATTTTTTGTTGAATTATTATTTCTTATGTTGATGTGTTTTAACTTCCATCACATTTGATGATTATGTATATATTATATTATTTTTCATTTTGATATTAGGTCCCCGTTAAACGCCTTTTTCTGGCCCGTTTCAGCTTTTGATCAAATTGTGATCAACTGTAAGTATAACAATCATGTCATTACGCTTTTCAGGGTTTCAAGATAACTCAACACAATGACTATTCAACACACCTTTAAAAAGTGATGAAATCTTACGTCGGGTAATAGGTAACACACTTCTATTGATTTATCTCTTCAGTTTTCATTACTGTATCGACATTATTTGGGCATGTTTAAGTTTAGTTTCGGACTCATAAATTCAAAAGTGATAGATTGTCTACATAAAAAAGAGGAATATGAAATTTATTTATTTTGACTCTGAAATAACTAATATTAGTCAAGTGTTTATGTAGATATTATATAGTTATGTTTACGAATATTATTTTTTAAATTATGTGTATAATTTTTCATTCAATTTTAGTTTAATTAATCAACTAAGTGCTTTTGACGAATAATTTATGTTTTTTATATCTTATAAACAATTATTTGCGCGCATGTGCCATGCTTTCAATTGAAACAAATTAAAAACGATTGTTTATCTAAAATATTCTTCTGTTTACGATCTTAATTGTTATTTTTGCTTTCATTATATGTTTTTTTTTTATAGCAACTCAGATTTATTAAATTCAATTATTTTCATTTTTTTTTACATCTATCGATTTTTGCTTGTCAACATCAATTAAATACACTTCTTTTAAAAATATATAAAAAATGACTGATATGTAATACAGTTTTTCGTTAGTTAAAATTAAAGAAATATTTTATTTTATATAATAATTATATATATTACGCATTATTATTGATTTTTTTCCCCTAGTTATAACTGCATTAAAGTGCAGTTGCATTTAATAACCAATTCTGTACAGATTTTTTTATAAGTAGTGAATAATATACTTAATTGTTATTTAAGTTTTTTTTTTTAAATGTAAAATTAGTTAATAACAAATATTGTAAATTTTGTACCATATTAGTATTGTAAGATGTATCTGTTTGTTTAGGATTAACATGAATTGGATATTATTTAAGAAATCTCGTGTGAGAATGTATGATATCCACAATCGACCAAGGATGCGTAAATTCTGCAGATTTTGATCACCTAGATCTAACACGTTTCAAAATATATTTTTTTTATACTCTCAGTTTCGCCCTGAATGGCCACCATTCAGAATTGAAACATTGCTTTTGCCATTGTTGAGTGACCAGATCTGAATAGTCAGGTAAGTCTGATCTCATCCCCCTCCCTTCTCCATTCACTTCTTTGAAATTTGAATTGTCATAGGTTATGAATAAAACTTCTGAATTAGATATACTTTTATCTGATGTAATTGATTTTTACCTCGAATCTCTGTATTCATTTCTTATCTATGGTGATTTCAATCAGCGTTAGTTATTATCTTTGGTCTAATGTGGTGTCTCCCTTTTTAGGCTGTTTTAAAAAGGAACAGCCCATCAATGCTTTTAATAATGTATCCGCAATTAGCAAACTAACCCTTTTGTAGAGTCTCCTTTTGAATATCATATTTTGACTGACAGATGTGGTCAAGTCTCTATAACAACCATTTATAATCATAATATTAACCCTTTGAACGGTGCTGGTAAGCATTTTTAGCATTGAGAATTGCTGTTGTATGGTAAATATACTTACCAGAGTTTATAAGCGAATAATATTATTTCACATTGCTCCAATCATTTCCATAGTATTCTACGTTAAACGGTTGACATTGTTTGAAGTATTTGAATTACAAATATAAACTGATTGTTATTCTAAAATATGAACATTAATATTATATATAGTAACTATTCCACTTAGATACCAGTTGTTGCATTTTATAAAAAGTCTAGTTCAGAATCCAAAATCTGATCTCAAAAGTAGATTGTGCAATAAATTTCCAAATAAAAAACACTTCTTTGACAACATCAAAAACTTACTTAGAGAAGAAAAAAACCATACGGAACAGTAAAAAATTAAATTGAAATAAAACTTTATATTTTCAAATCCTAGTGTTGAAAACCTTGTATAAAAATTGATAAATTTTGTAATTACATGTGAAGATTGTTTTGGCATTTAAATAAATGGACCATTTTGATGTTTAGTGTTAGTTTAATAACTTCATAAACAAATGGAGCAACTTTAATTTTTTTTTAAACAATGTTATCTTTGGTAGACTTATTAAAACTTTACCATTAATATTTTTTTAACTGCTGAGGTCATCAAAGAAAGATTCAAAATAATTTACAGTTAAATTTAATGTTTTTTTATGTGTTATGTAAATTCAATATTATTTGTCACTTAACCCTTTGAACGCCTACTGATAAAAAAATTTACCATTTAACCCAAGGGTAAATTTTTTACCGTTTGCATCCAAAAGGTTAAAACATTTATTTTCGTGTGTGTATGTTTGACTGTTGTGGGAAAGTGTAAACACGTGAAATAGTGTATTTGGTACTCGGGATGGGTGTAAAAAGTGTGCAAGGAAAAAATTCTCAATGAATTAAATTATTAAACTCGGAACAGTATACGTAACATATAAATATATGGAATCTTGTGTTAATTATATGGAAATAAATTTTACAGGTTCTTAGAAAAAATATATGAAAATGAATATATGTATTGTTTTTTTTTTATTTAATTCTTATACCTATTGTAAGTAAAAAAAAAAAGCTATTCCCTCAAATGAATTGGATAATGCTGATACATTAATCTGTTAACTGGGGAATTCCATTTTGAATTACGCAGCATATATAAAAAAGGTTATAATTACAGAACAATAAACAAAAGCACACAGATAAAAGAGAAACATTGAGTTTAAAAAATTAAAATATGTAAAAATTAAAAACTCAATTTCCGTGTGATATGCTCGGAAATATACGTCCCGCTCGTTCCAGGGCGCAACATATATTTCAAGGACGTATTCATATGTTCTACCCGTACCCGATACTGTTTACGTTTGACGTATTTATACGTCCCGCCCGGTTAACAGGTTAATAAAAAAATTGCCTAATAGAATGTGGTATGTATTCAGATTCTTAAGTTCAAATTTTTGGCCCGATGGCAGTTACTATGGAATCTCCATTTTTGATCGGGAGATGTGGTAAGGCTACGTGAAATGTGGGAGGGGAAGAAAAAGAGAAACAGGAAGGCTGGGAAGTATAGATAACGCATCGAGAGTTGGCTGCAATAAAAAAGGTTAGCATTAAATGAATTTATGCATCGGTATGCCCTACCACCGGCGAGGAACAGCACTTATTGTAACTAGCGGAAGAGGGACAGCAAGTTTATATGTTTGCTGTGTTAGAACATTCTATGAGCATATATGTTTATTACGCATTTGAGTGCAGTCACATTCTTATCACATTTAGATAAAACTATTTTAATAACCTTCAGTACTTTATTAACAATGAAATAAAAAAAAATATTTGGCTTGACAAAATAAATTCTATATAACCGAAAACACGCTTTGGCTTTCAACTCTCAATTGTGAAATGATCTTTAATTGTTTTTATTTTTATTGAATTCAAAACGAAACACTGTATATGAATTATGCATCTGTGTGAGTACTGTGATGAAGTCAACTAATTTTGAAAACCTATACCTGTGCATTCAGATCTGTTCAAACAATGTTTCGATTCTTCAGAGAGCTGTCATTCATGTGAGCATGATTGCCTCCTTACACTCAGCATCGATTAAGGACGTTCTCACGTCAAACTTAAAAAAAAAGAAAAAATAGCATATCTGATTTATTTCGATATGTCTCAGTGTTTCAATCAGATCTCTGGTTGCTATGATAGAAATATTCAACAGTTTATTTTCTGTTTTACAAATTACATTATTTTATTTTTTTATTCATTTCACACCTCTCAAGAGCGCCTCTGTCTGTATAGAATAAAGGCAGGAGAGCTGTGTAGCCAGCCGGTTGGGCAGTGTTGTGAGAAGGGTTAAGGTAGCTCCTTCCACAAACGAGCCGTCTTACACAAAGACGAGTTGAAGAAGTGACCCGTTCTCATGAAGCCAACATCATCCGTGAACGAGTGTTCCACTCGTGTATGTCGAGTTTCACGCACATGCACCGGTGCACTGGGATCAATGCTGCTAGCTTCTTAGAGCATGCACCATTAAAATACCTGTAGAACAGACAAACTTTTCACAATATGTTCTTTAATATTTCAGGTTTATTAAAACGACAGCATTAGAAAATGTATTACATTACTGGAAATGTGGGGGCCCCATACTTAGTGTGCCCAGCGGCCCCCTCGCGTCTTAAGACGGCCCTGCGAATAAAATAACTCATATTATCCACTTCTCTACACAAGCAGAGTAGTGTAGTATTAGTGTAATCAATTTTAATAATAAATAATGCCACTCCTTTCAGCCTCACAACGTACCCTAATTGGAGTTAAATATAATAATACGAGTGTTCCGAGTTATAAGCTGCTGTCTCTACGATTTTTCAGTGAAATAAAAAAAGTTAACAAGTAGGAACTTTTATGAACACATTCTCGAGCGTGACATAACTGAACACACTAATTTGAAAGTTGACTTTCGGAACATTCGTTCATACATCGGCCTTTAGTATAATCAGATTTCATCTGACAGCAATGTTTTGCAATAATGGGTCTTACGGATAATAATTTTAGAGTTTATTATCGCATAACATCACTGGATCAGATAAAACCTTGTTATTCTAATGGTCGACGTGTCATTTCATTTTGTTGTTATTCGTCGGCTGTCAAATAAACATACCGTTGGCACGTAAACCCGCCACACTTTTCTAATTTCTTGTTTTCTTTATTAAACTGGTAAGAAATATAATATTTTATTGATTAACATTAAGTAAAATATCACGAACAATCTTAAAAACATATTTTATAATAGATCATGTACGTCTTTATACTGTATTTTCGCCTCGCTTCGTGAATACGTGGCACTCTGGCAAGCCACGCACCGCTTCTAATTGATTCTAAATGACAGAAAATGTAAATGTTAGCTATTATTTTATAAATTACAACTTGTCAAAACCATAAAGTATTGATCTAAATTAATAAATTAACTAATATATCACAGATTTATATAAATATTCATATTTTAATTCTTTCCCACACGGACTCTTGATTTGTGAAATATTTTTCGACTTCCTGTCAAAAATCTTGCAAAATAATATAGTAATTGTTATAATCTCTCAATAACCAGCGAAAGTTACAAAAAATAAAGTAAATTTTACATAACTTGTCAGGATATTATAACAATCATAAATGTCATGAAAATCTTTTATCTTTTAATTAATTTTTTTATTGACTATCATAATTTATTAGCCATTTTGAATTTGTTTAATCATAAATTGTGTTATCTTATGGTATAATTCTTACAGGCATACCGCTGATAGTTCAGTTATTGCCTCTCTCTTTTTCTCATAAAAAATGCATGTAGTAAAAAGAGAGATCACAAAGAAACTCTCAGCAGCAGCACTATAATTTTGTGTACACATCTGACTGCCACATATAGTTTATCATATTGAAGTATCATGCCATATTCTCACTGGTTCTGGACGGTTGGGAGCAGTTGGGACTCAATTGTGCAGTTTCAAATAAAAATTAAAAAAAAAAACACAGTATGCCAAGAAATCCAGCATGGATTGTTTGTGCCGACAAATATACCGTAGATTCGCTGGTAGTTCACCTCATTTGCCCTCTGTTTTTACCATTTGTAGTGAGCCGACGAATCTACCGTAGATTTGCTGGTAGTTTTCCGCATTTGCCGTCTGTTTTTACCATTTGTAGTGTGCCGACGAATCTACCGTAGATTTGCTGGTAGTTCACCTCATTTGCCGTCTGTTTTTACCGTTTGTAGTGTGCCGACGAATCTACTGTAGATTTGCTGGTAGTTCACCGCATTTGCTGTCTGTTTTTACCGTTTGTAGTGTGCCGACGAATCTACCGTAGATTTGCTGGTAGTTCACCGCATTTGCCCTCTGTTTTTACCGTTTGTAGTGTGTCGACAAATCTACCGTAGATTTGCTGGTAGTTCACCGCATTTGCCGTCTGTTTTTACCGTTTGTAGTGTGCTGACGAATCTACTGTAGATTTGCTGGTAGCTCACCGCATTTGCCCTCTGTTTTATTGTATTTTGGTGGCTAGAGAATTTCACAACTTATGGTTGTGATGCGGGTCCATAGGCTGCAACCTTTGCAAAAGTTTGTGTTTAAATATATCAGGGTTGGTATCAGCACACTATTGTGGACTGCTAGCCTGGCTTCTTTTGACAACTTTTTATCAGTCATTCAGTTACAGAGTTGTCTACATTTACCATTCTCTAGGATCTCTGCCTCTCGTGAACAAACTTCCAAAAAACACCAACTCATCCACTTGCTTCAATTGGTACAGTATTCATTGAGTTTCATTCATTTGATGAGTGATAAACATGCTGTATCTAAAATCATTTGTCAGATTTGTACGTGGGTACTTAAATACCAATCTACTTAATAGTTAACAAACATGACGATTTCACATTTGAAATTTTCTGAACCAATGCATAATTTACTGAACCATTAACCCGTCGTGTACCGATGCAAAATTTTCACCGTGCACCAGCTGATTCTCTTTTTATAATAACTTACTTGTTTTGTAGCAAAATAATATTTTTGTAAATTGTACCTTTTTACGACATAATGTGTTTATAAAAATACTATATAATTTACCATAAGTATATTCCCTAGATTCCCCAGAATTTTTTTTTTGATTGTGCCTATTGGCTACTGCAGCGCACAACAGGTAAAAATAGTCGCCATCTTGAAACAGGAACCGTAACAAAATGATTGAGTTAAAACAGGGCTTCGTTACGCTCGGTCATTTAATTCACCGGCATCTCTCCTGCTGTTTTACGAGAGCTTCAGATATTTAGCATATGAATACAACACACAAATATTTTATGCTGTGCTGCTTGCATATATTATTTATCAGATTATTCAGATTAAAGGGATAAAGCTCTGAAATGTTCAACAAAAAACCTGTCAAAGTTAAATTAGCATTTCTGGGAACTTGTTTTAAAATCAAATTTTGATATGCTGTACAGTTCAAATTTTTTATTTTATGATTCCGATTTTGTTGTCCGGGTTAAATCTTCCCCATAGGAAAAACTAAACCCTTCCACTCACTTTTCCACAAATGATCAGCTAGTCAATCAACACTATGCAAGTGCATTATACATATAAGTAAAATAAATACAAAACAATACAAGAACAACAACACGTCAACTCACCAGAGATCAAATGGGAAAAAAAATTCACCGACTCCAGATATTTTCATATCAGAGGGTTCGGCTCGGTAGAACTTCTAACAGGGCCTATAAATCCTACTGATCCCTCAACATAAATATTTAAAAAAATCTTTCGTTATCCTACATGTATTCAAAATGACCGACTTTTGCATCTTTATATATAAATTTTTTGATAGATCTAATACGCCTAAATTTTTAATGAGAGAGCTAGGTATAATGCCAGTAGCCGAAATAACGAATGGTAATATTTTTATAGTCTGAGAATGCCAAATTCTTTTTATTTCGTTTCCTAAATCTGTGTATTTTCTTATTTTTTCATTAACAGATTTTTGAATGTTCAAGGAATTTGGAATAGCGACATCAATGATATAAGTTATTTTTTTAATTTTGTCATGTAAAACTATATCGGGTCTATTATGACTAATCGTTCGATCTGTCAGTATAGTTTTATCATAATATATTTTATAAAATTCGTTTTCTAAAAATGAATTTGGTTCGTATTCATAATATGGTACTATATTACGGCAGTCAATCAAGTTATGTTTAATTACCAAATTTTGGTGAATTATTTTTAAAACTTGATTGTGCCTAAATGTATACTCGGACGGTGCTAATATAGAACATCCCGATATAATATGTTCTATAGTTTCCGGAAAAGCCAAACATTTTCTACACAAATCATCAATTTGATTTGTATCTTTGATTATATGCTTTCTATAATTTTTAGTATTAATGACTCTATCCTGAATGGCAAGCATAAATCCTTCTATTTCTGCGCTCAACTCTCCAATACTCAACCATTTGTTTGACGAAAATTTGTCAACATACGTTTGGTTGAGATAATTGAAGTGTTTTGCGTGTAAAATTTTATTTGACCAGGAATCTAATAGTTCCTGGTTGGGATTTATAAAAATGTTGGCATTCTCATCGTATAAATTTAAAGGTGTAATATTTCTATCTGCCTTGCAAATTATTTTGTGCATTTCTGAGCTATGAGCTTTCCTATGGAAAAAAGTTCTTAGCATTTCTACCTGATTATGTTTCAAAGAAGTTATTTTGACTATGCCTCTACCTCCTAAATTTCTAGGTAAATTAACTCGTTCTATAGCTGAATTTGGATGATGGAAATTAAATTTTGTTAGCGTAGTTCTAATTAATCTTTCTAAGTTATCTAAATCTGTATTAGACCATTTAATTATGCCAAATGAGTACGTTAATAGAGGTATTGCCCAAGTATTTATTGCTTTTACTAAATTTTTAGCAGATAGATTGCATTTTAAAATTTTCCTGATCCTAGTTTGAAATTTAATCCTAATATCATTTTTAATACTAGTATGGTCTAATCTATTTGATTGTGGGTATCCTAAATACTTATAAACCTCATCCCTTTTCATACTAGTAATTTGGAAATTTCTAAATATACTCTCGTCCCCATCTACAATTTTGCCTTTCTCTATATGGATCGTTCTACATTTATCTAAACCAAAAGTCATTTTGATATCATCTGAAAAGTTTTTAACTACCTCAATCATTTTCTCTAAATTTTGTTCAGAATTCGAAAATAATTTTATATCATCCATAAATAATAAATGCGAAATTGTACTACTCTCCCTTGTATTACCCTTTAACTTTTATTCCAAACTTGCTTTTAATTAACATTTTAGATAGAGGATTCAATGCTAAGCAAAACCAAAGAGGACTCAATGAGTCTCCTTGAAAAATCCCTCTTTTAATTGAAATGCCCGGTATTACTATTTTCTTACCTTTTAAATTGATAAGTAAATTGGTATTCCAAAAGGACATAATATTTTCCAAAAAGCTAATAATAATGGGGTTAATTTTATATATATTTAATACTTTGATCAGCCACGAGTGCGGGACACTATCGAAAGCCTTTTGGTAGTCTATATAGCAAGTATGTAAATTATGTTTTCGAGTTTGAATCTGTTTTAGAATTACAGAATCGATAACTAATTGTTCTTTACATCCCATATGTTTTCTGCGACAACCTTTTTGTTGTTCAGATAAAATATTTTTTTCATCTAAACGAGTATATATTAAATCTGTTAAACAAGAGGTTAAAATTTTGTATATTGTCGGTAAACATGTAATGGGTCTGTACTGAGAAGGATTATTAATATTTTCGCTTTTGGGTAACATATAAGTAATGCCCTTAGTTAGAAAATTTGGAAAATTTTGAGGTTGACTTACAAATTTTGAAAGATTTTTTGCCAAAAGAGGATGTAAAGTAGTCAGACGTTTGTACCAAAAATTATGTATCCAATCGCTACCCGTGGCTTTCCAATTATGAGTATTTTTAATAATTTTGGTTAACAATTCAACCGATATATTAGAAAAACTCATTTGTTCAATACCTGAAAAATTGAGTTCTTCATTTTCTATCCATGGAGTTGAATCGTTATGTTTTATATCTTTACTCCAAATTTTAGTCCAAAAATCGCGCATATCTGATTCAGATGGCAACGGAATATTATTATTCGAAATAATATTTTGTTTATCGTCAAGTTTGGAATAAAATATTTTTTCATTTTTCTGGAATAATCTATTATTATTTTTTTTATTATACGTATAATTATATCTTCTTAATCTACTAGCTTTTACGCCTAATTTTTGTTTTAATAAATCCAATAAATCATTGATTATATTTTCATTATTATGACTATCAATGTTATAACCAAATTTTCTACCAATTTCATCTACATGTCTCAAAATTTTCCTACTTCTATTTCCATTTTTATATTCTATTACTCTAGCTATGTTACTTCTTAAAAATACTACATCATTTTCTAATCTGATCTGCCATTCTGGTTTACTATAACTATATGATCTATCGTCAGAGGATGATAATTTAATTCCTAACTTATTACAAACAGTAATCGCACTAGCGTATACTATTGTATGAAGATCTAAAAAACTAATTTCGTCAAATATGATTTTTGGTAAAATTATGTTATTTAATTCAAAAATTAATTTAGATAATTTCTTTGACGTATGCAATTTCGGTATTTTTGGTCTAACTGTTGGCTCTACATCTATATATCTGTTTATATTATTATGAAGTAAGTTAGCTAATTCTACTACATTTTCATCAACAAAGTTTAAATTTGCAATGTTGATTTCCCTAAGATTATAAATAACGTCTAAGTTATTTGAATCTACTGTAATATCATTGGACATTTCGACTAGAATATTATCTAAACTATCTACATTCAATGCATCTGATATGACATTATTACTTGTGTTAATTTTTTCTAAATTATTTCCCTTTTGCAATCTATCTGCTACTTCCCTTTTAATCTGTTCTAATGTGACTACAGAAATTAAATTATTTTTGAAAATAGCTCGCTTTTGGTCTGCTAATCTTTGTTCGCTTACTTGGGCAATCGGATAATTTTGTGAGAAAAGTAAATGTAATTTTTTCCTGTATAACAACATATCTGTTTCTACTTTGGTTACATAAAAATATGAACGAACAATGAACATATTGACATTATTAATTATTATTATTATTGAGTAACTAATTAATTAACTAACATATTGACATTATTAATTATTATTATTATTGAGTAACTAATTACTATTCTTTTATAATGAAGTTGTTTCGGGGAATTGTTATTTTTAAATAATCTATTTCCATTGAAAACAGTTAACAGTGTTCAAGTATTACGCAATAAATGATTCAATCGAAGATTAACTCTTAATGTTCCGGAAATGGCTAACGGCCAAGAAAAATTTGTGCCCATTGAACGCCGCTTTCCCGATAGGCACATTCAAAACATACTTTCTTTTCATGGGATTTTGCATTGTAAAATTTTTTCGTAGCTTACTAAAATTAATCTTATTCAATAGGCAACAAAATAAACAATGAGCGCCCTTGAGGTCATTATTCACAAAAACTGCGCTATACAAATTATCCAATTATTAGCCACGGGGAGACCACTAATGGTAGATTATATACAATTTAAAAAAATATATAAACACATTTTCTAGTAAGATGGTTCAATTTACAAAACATTGTTTTGCCTCCTCGATTCAAAGGTTAAAAAAGCCAAAAATTTTTAAATGGAGGTCTGTCACCGTAACATAAATATTTAAATTATCCGTTAAAGATCCTCCTAATTAGATCCTATCTCCTTTATATTTTTGGGTACTTATATCTTCTTCTTGAGTCGTTTGTGAGAATAGTTACCCCCGCTCAAATTGTTCTGATGAACAAGGTTCGTCCACTCCTCACGGTCCTGCGCTGCAAGGAGAGCCTCGAGCACTGACTTATCTATCTCATAATTTAATTTGGTGTTTTTAATTTGTAGAATCAAAATGCGTAAGCTTAAAGGAGGCGCCGTGAAGGAGACAGCCAAGCAGAAGAAGGAGAGGAAGCAGGACTTTGCCAAGGTGCGCCAGCAGGTGCCCACAATCGTTTTGCCTTGCCTCGCCATCATCGTGGTCCTCATCGGTCTGTATGTCTACTTCAAGACCAGGCCGCAGAAGATGCTGTTCCAAGACTGAGAACTCTCCGCCCAATATAACCTCGAAAGCGCAAGTCTCGACGATTCAACACTGGCCAACAATATTCCAACGTTAATTAATTCATACATTCGTTCGTTCATTCTCAATCAAACTATTCCTGAATGGTTAACCTTTTCAATGCTGACCTTTTCCATGAGGAATCTATCCCACCATGTGGCACGTTTTAACACAATGGGTGTATTTTAGTGAAATATCATGGATCTCATATGCAACATCCGTGTACGAGGATAGCTGCCATCGTATCACATATGCGACAGTCGCATAGTTCACGTTAGAAGTCTTTGTGCAAACACTGTCTTTTTTTATGGTTGTAGCCGTGCGCAACTAATGACCATTTCCGTGTATTTAACACATCTGTATTCCTATGGACTTTCGTCGGTCATTAGGTGTACATTATTATATCCATAGATAATAGAAACAGTGGAAATGGGTAATGAACCCATTGTTAGTATAAACCCGCACGCACAAAATTGTCACCAACATCCTTCACCCATACTACTAAAAATTGTATCTACGCACAGTGTCGCCTTGCGTATGTTTCTAATTAAACACCAATCACAGTTTGGTCATGGCTTGTCGACAGTCGGCACGCATCCATGATATATCTCCCTTTCTGTCTATTATCTATGATTTTTACAAATACACTGGGTTCCAACTGAAATGACAAAGCAAGAGTGACAAGCATTTAAAAACTAGAGCAACTTGAAAATATGAAAAATTTGAAGTACAAAACCTTTATTTATTTATGATAGAATCTAACGGTACTATAACATAGATTTCCTTTTAATGTTTAATTAAAGTGTTCAAATCGATTAATCCTATTCATACAAATAACACAAAATTCATGAATAATTACAAAATGTATTTTGTTAAACATATTGCTTGCATCAAGAAGTAAGTACAGACTTGTTTTGAGTTCCTTTGGTAGTAAAAATAATTATATTAACACTGTCTTTGTAAATAAATTTAAAAAAAATATTTAATGATGAATCGTTATTCTATTGTAGAAATTTTAACCATATAAAATAATTTGGTTGAATTTAAAACAAATATTTTTATGATATTATTAGTTGATGTCCATTGTCATAATATTTGTGCTCGAGAGGTATTTTTATTCCTTGTTTTTAATTTTATTTTGTTTTTAAGAATTATTATCAAATTTATGTACTAGTTTTAAGGCTTATGGAATAAAATTGCAGAAGTAAAATTGTACTTGGTAAATATGTCTCCACTATCAGGGTATGATAAAGTAGTATATTTGCTGAAGCAAAGGGTTGTATAACTAAAGTAATACTTTTCCAACAGCACAATATCAGAGTTAAATACAAATTGTCACCATCAGAATGTTACTAAAATAGTAGATACTATTGCTGAAGCATATGTTATTTACTCTAAAATGTAGCTGAATAAGAATGTTATTTACACTAAACTAGTATCACTTTTACTGAAGCATAATGTTATTTACATTAAACTAGTATCATTTTTAATGAAGCATAATGTTATTTACATTTAACTAGTATCACTTTTACTGAAGCATGCATAATGTTATTTACATTAAACTAGTATCTCTTTTACGGAAGCATAATGTTATTTATACTAAAATAGTTGTTTCTTTCGCTGAAACATAATGTTATTTACACTCAAATAATTGTTTTTTTCACTGAAGCATAATGTTATTTTAAAATACAATAGTTGTTTCTTTCGCTGAAGCATAATGTTATTTTAAAATACAATAGTTGTTTCTTTCGCTGAAGCATAATGTTATTTTACACTACAATAGTTGTAAAATGTTATTTACCTACACTAAAATAGTTTTTTCTTTTGCTGAAGAAAAATGCTATTTATTCAAAAATAGATGAATGCATGTGTGTGTATTTACTAAATCATATTGGAATAATTCATGTTGAGTACTTAAATTATACTGTTGTATCATTTTAGCTTTTAAATAAGGTTGGTTGTGAATTTTTGATAAAATGATTCCATATTTTGGCACCATAAATATAACTATACAAAATTAAAAAATTGGAATTTTAATTTATTGTACTTTAGTACATATGTACACGAAATTAAACTTACTATTCTTCTTATGGTGGACGAGGGTCGGTGGATGTCAAAATGGGATGCTGAGGTTGTCCAGCCACACAATGACATCGGAGTCACTTGGTTCAATTCAGATGTGCTTCAGGAAAGTGTGTAGGAGGGCATTCTTCTTTGATGTGTTCTGTTTGAATATGTTCACATTCACACAATTCTGAATCCTTTAGGCCTTATTTATCATGAAGGCCTGTGCCTTGGCACAATTGCAAACGCATGCGATTGCGCAACGCATCTCCTCATGTTTGAAAGACCATACTGCACCGGATGCTGTTTAGTGAAGTCCTCGTCCCAGGGAAGGAGAACCGTGGCAGTTTAATAGCCGGGTCTACTACTGAGTTCGCCACGATTCTTCAGGAGATTGACAAAAGCAGACGCTTGCATCCCTTCCTAAAGGGTTTCATGGATGTTAGGCGGTTTGCAAGGTCATCTTGAAGTGGAAGTGTTGTTATTCACGGTCTTTTTTGTATTCCCTGAGGGTTGCTATTTCTCATCTTACAGGGGATGATGCAATATTCAAGATCGAAAGAGTCATTGTAGGGGGTGTTGGGATAGTGCTCCACAAACCGTGCGCTTAGCAGTGTTTAGTTACACGTCAACCTTTTATGTGTTTATTATTAACACAAACACCACTCAACAGACACGTAAGAAATCCACCCAGCGCAAAATTTTGATATTTTAAATTTATCACATAAGTGTGCGTCAGCCACAGTTAAAGGGTTGAATAATGTTCTAGAAGAATATCCAGTGAAGATAAACTAAGGTGACCATTCATACTGATTTTTGGTCCTCTATCCTGATTAGTTTTTATCCCAACCCACTACTCAAAAAATTCATACATCGAATAATTGTCAATCTGAATATATGGTCAACAAATGCCCGCTGCATTCATTCCCCGGTGGGATTGATGAGGTCCGCAGGGCAATGCCTTAGGCCCTAGACTGGCTCACTGACCTGGATGTTACCCTCTGACCCACACCATACGAAAGAAGAAGACAATTATATCATGATATCAGTGACAAAATGAACCGCAAAATTTATTTATTGATGAAACCAGCGATGAAAGAAGTCAATTTCAAAATTTCCATAATCCCACTGGCTCGGCAGTTGGGAACAGTGGATTGTGCGGAATTCACATTAAAAAATATATCAATTTTTATTTCGGCTGTTTATAGATCACAGCGTCATTTCTGTAGTGAGATATGGAACTTTGAAAGATCCACATATTTTTTTTATGTGAATACCGCACCAGAGTCCCAACTCCTACCAACCGTATGGAGCCAGTGAGACTATGGCATCCCCAATTGAGGTATGTTGTGAGATTGAAGGTAGAAGGAGGGGAAGGAGACGGTGAAGAGAAAGGTGGGGGAGTACCTGGCTATTCAGATCTGGTCACCAAACATATCTAAAGCCATTTCAAGAAACTTTTCAATTCTGAATGGTGGTCTAACACCAGGGCGATACTGAGAGTATTTTCCACTCAAAATAATATATATATATATATATACATATTTTAAATTAATAAATTGTGGAATAACACAAATTAATCAAATAAAATTTACTTGCACACGCCGGTATTTGAACCCGCAATCTTCGGCTTGCTAGTCGAGAGCCTTACCCCTCGACCAGGTAGGTCGTATAATGTATTATTATTAAATATGACATAACTGTAATATAAGGCAAAACCCCACATTGCTTGTTCCATATTTTCTCTAATTTCTTGGTGAACATGCGAGAAGAGATAAATTCACTTATTGAAGCCGGCCAGTGAAAGTCTCTCGAACTCTGTTATCCCTTCATACAATCAACTTACATGTTAGTACTAGTTAGCCCGCAGTTCCCTCTTACCCCGCAGATGCCAAAAAGACACTGGGTGTAAAGCGAAGTTTGTCAATAATTATTATAAATATTTACTAAAAATGTAATAATTGAACTAAAAATTTTTTTTTTCACCTTGCGTCAGTACCTACTCAAGTACCTACCTAAGTATATACAACAAGAAGTAAACGGTTTAAATTTAGACTCGTCATTTTGGTATATTATTACGGAAATACATATTTTGTATTTCCCAACAAAACATACTCACAAGAAATAATAATTACTTACTAATACTTACACGAAATAGTTTATTGAATGTTATCAAGTTAAAGTTGTAGAACTCCCTATCAATTTTCAGTTTTTTCTTTTACGTTCAATAATATTATTATCCAAAATTTGTTTATTCGAGTAAACAATTAAATCAAACCTTCAGAAGGCGAAACAACCATGAGGTGTAATAATAATTACACAGCAGAACTTGTTCATAAATAAAATGTTTTTATAAAAAAAACGCTTGCCCAAATGTGCTAAATTAAAAAATATGGGATAATTCGAGGAATGTTATTAATTATGGTATATATACCACATACTATATACATATATATATGACATAAATCACTCGAATGGTTAAAATACTTAACCTGTGCTTGCTTTTGTTTAGTACAATACATAATTATTAAAACATTAAACGCAATTTAGTCATGTTGAAAATCTATTCGGAAAGTACCTATTTTCCCCAATTTACCGTTTGCTGTTTGCTTCAAAAGGTATAACGTAAACAGGATATTTCAAGGTTCCGTGCTAACTCCCTAAGCCCCTGCACAAACACAAACTAAGTTGGTTATCATCACTGAAGAGATACACCTGGAGAAGTGTGTTGTGGGCGTGTCAACGTGAATGAATTCTGCTATTTTTTACCTTACTTCTGTTGAAATCGACCAAACATTTTCAAAAGTTGAAATTCTTTCTAACAGAATACCTATTTGATTGTCCTGTATGTGAGTATGAATCGAAAGTATGTAAATTGTCAACATCAGTTTTATTTCTAATCGGTATGATTACACTTCTAGGGATAATCTGTGGGAATAATAATATGATGTGGTCTGCTTTACGACTGTTCTGAACTTAGCTTGTTTCGAATAATAACACAAACTTCCAGTCGGTATTGATAATATTTCTGTAAATAGGGATATGTTTTGGGCATAGATAATATAAACTGCAGAAATGGGCCATGACCAAACCAGTGGCGATTTGTGGGGTTGAAAGTGGGAAGGCACAGATATTTTTTACATATAACTATACCTAGAAAAAACAGTGTATACTATTACCTAAATCAAACTATAATAATAACGCATACAAGACACAAATACGACATAGACCCAACTGCAAATTAGTCGTACTAAATTAAACAAGGTACTGCCGCGAACATCAAAAATCATAAAACTAGAGCTAATTGTAAATCATCAGTTCTACTTCGGAAGCGTTTGTCTTTTGCGGCGCGCCTCAAAATAAACAACGCGTGACCAGGTCAGCTACCATTCATTTCGATTCCATGTGACTTCACCATTCCCCTCGAATTTGCAAGGTGCCAAGGTGCTGATTATACCTGAAACCTAACAGTTCTAACACATCGCCCTTGAGATAAGTTTTCATAAAAACGGCACTGCACGAAAATACTGATCACCTACCTAGGCGTTGTTTCCACAAGGAGCGCCAATTTTTCAATCGCGCCAAGCGCCGTTTGGCTCAGGACCAGCTCTCTTTACTATAGTGTAAACTTTTTAATAAAAGTGTGTCTATCTGAAGTGACCAGCCAGGTAACTATGTTTTTATGAATCTGTTTTTAAATAATACAATTAGATAGAGACTAGGAATTCGTAATAAATTGAGCAGCGCCAGTGACTTTTCACAAAAATGGAGTTATATTTTTAATTTTTATTTATTTTTTCCGATTTTATGAAAGTTTGATTTATGCAGTCTAAAAATTCCAGGTAACATTGTTAGTTTTGCAGATGACCCTGCCTGAATATTTGAGGGTAAAAATTGGAGTGAAACTTTTGAAAAATGTGATACAGGTTTAAGAGTAATAATAATAATAATAATAATACTTGGATGACTTGTATAGTAGTAGTTAATAATTATCTGAGTAATAATATTTTAACTTTAAATACACAAAAACCAAATACCTCACTTTTAGCATTTCTTATCAAAGTCAGCCATCTACTTCTCATAATTTGATTATTCACAATTGTGTGCAAACGTGTAACTGCAACCCCTTGGAAAGTGTAGACAGCCTCAAATAACTGGGGGTAAAAATTAATAAATTTTTGAGGTGGAATGATCATGTCGAAATGTTAGTAAACAAAATTAGGAGACCTATCTATATTTTTAAAGATCTTAGACATGTACTAGACAAGGAAAAATTAAAAACAGTGTATTTTGCTATAATTCAGTGTCTACTTTCGTATAATATAGTGTGCTAAGGTTCCTGCCTGAAGACTGCAATAGAACCACTTGATATTGCCCAAAAATTGATTTTCAAAGTTATGTACAAGAAAAAATTTACATATCCTACACAGTTACTTTATAAGGAATGTAATATCATGAATTTAAAACAACTATTTATCATACAAACGCTATGAAGATTTTTTAACAACTTTTGTTGCGTTCTTTTCGCAGAACTAACTGCGAAAAGAACGCAACAAATTCGTACTACAAGAATTGGCTCTGGTCTGAACTTTATGGCAATTCACCCTAAATCCTCATTTGGGCAGAGACATTATTTGTACCAGGCTCCACTTCTATTTAATAGCCTTCCAGATCACATTAAATCGTCAAATTCCTTGTGTACATTTAAAAAGAATGTTAAATTATTTCTGCCATTCGAGGATTTCCAACGTATTCTTTCATCTTTGTCCTTTTAAAGTGTGGCATAATATTTTGAATACGTTTATTTTTTCATCCTTTTCTTTTTATAATGTAAATAATTTTTTTCTCTCTTTCTTTCTTCTCTGTTTTTAAAACTAATAGTTTGTTACATTTTTCTTGCAATTAAATATCAATGTATATCATGGTCACCCTACATGTTTACAACATTATACTGAAATGAATAGGCTGATAGGTACCATGTAGGTATCCAATTCGTAGAAACGTCAATGTAACAATATTGTTATCTTAATATATAATCTTTGTGCTATTTTTTTATTATTTTGTAAAATTATTAACCTCAACACAGGCTTGTCCTAGTGAGGTTAAAAATTCTAACTTAAAAAAATATACAATGTAAAGAAACGATAAATAAATAAATATTATTATAATTTAATATTATTTATTTTTACTATTTTAAAGTTGACTTTTTTTATACAGTATTAATATTATTATTATTGCACGAACCGCCACTGGCCATGACCAGTTATTAGTATGAAACTGTAAGTACAAAACCGTCGCTAATATCGTTCACTTATACTTGTACAAATCGCATCTACGCACAGTGGCGCCATATAGGTGTTTCTACCTACTCACCAAATGCCAAACTTTCATTGCAAAGTCCGTGCTGTTTGGTCGTAACTCGGCGACAGGTGGCACGCTGCGATGTCGTATATCCTTGGTTTTTATTATTTTTGGTTTACTGGTATATTATGTGTATGTGGGTACCTAACCTAACCTAACCTAATCTACCGGTTGTGTTATTAATGTACTTAATGCTTAAAAGAAATTTAAAAAAAAAAAGAATTTTTCCATTGGAGCCATTAGGTTTACACATTGTTCTATGCAAAGATATTAGAAGAACGAGATATGCTATGTTGGCCGCCGGACCGTAGGCGGAGTACTACCTAATTAGGGTACTTTGAACGGTATCGGGACGTGTACGCACAGAAATCTGTTCTATGTATTAGTGCAGATACCTTAGCGGAAGCGAAGGTGTGCAGTAGTATTGGTGAACCAAACCGGCGACACTCGGCAAAACAATTCCACACAGTATTAACAGCTCATAGCACATCTCGTTCTTCTAATATCTTTGGTTCTATGTATACTTTGTTTTCATTTTGAATTAGAGAAATTTTTCAAAAAATCAACTAATTTGTCACAATTCATTGGTTTCAGCGGTTCAACTGCGAAAATCTACCGTCGAATTTCACCTCTTTCAGTAGAAATGAACAAACAGATCAAATTAATTACTGAGATTCTTTTGTGGAGAAAAAATCTCGGCTCCATACAATTTTCAACGTTAGAGCCAACAATGGGCGAAGAACGCATTAGGCATTTCTAAAACTTTTCCAAAAAATGAATTTCTTCGTCAGAAAGGCGCTCTAAAGAACATTTATGTGAATTAATGTGATTAATGACTCAGTTAGAACGTCAAGGTTTAAAGCTGAACACACACGGCAGAGCAAACGAGCCAAATGGAGCCGCGCCGAGTTAAAATTTATAATGTGTGGGGAAACTGAGATGGCTCCGCTTGATTTTTGGCGAGTCCCAATCTTTCAAGCCGAGCCAAAGTGCCGTGGCTCGGCTCGGTCGTATGTGGCAAATCACCGAGCTAATGGCTCACCGGCTCTGTCGTGTGTGCCATCCCTAGCCAAAATCCTTTCAGTATGAGTTCAGACCTCGAGACGTAAGTACGGCCGCAGATTTTGTTCTGATTGATGGAAAAATATATGAATACCTAATTTATGTATCTACCGATATTATTTCTCACTAGGTACTTAATTTCATAAACCTTTGAAGAATATTTGTGAAAAAATAACCTATTGTATGTAGGTATAAGATTTTAGTTCATGAGTTTGAGTTGTTCACTCGATGGTGACGTCGATCTAAAAGACCAGGCTCGGCGTGGCTCAGCTCGGTCGTGTGTACCCCCATAATTTGATTCGTATTCCAATGGATTCAGTCAAATGGCTTTGCCGTGTGTGTCTAGCTTTAGGGAAGAACAAAGGGAAAAGGTTGTTTTTTTTTAAAGTTTTATGTTTTGTGGTGAACCTACCCTTATATTATGATAAATATTGTTAAATTTATTTTTTAACATTATTTCCACACAGGTAGCCACGAAGAAAGTATTTTCATCAGGGCCTATGTCATTTTTGGGGATGCCATGTGGTGGGTATTTTTAAGGAAAAAAGGGGAGGAAGTTAAACGATATTAGGGGTAGAAATCTGGAAATCAGTATATTCAGGAGTGACAGACGTATGAATTCATCCCTCACTCTGTTGTGCAAAGCGATAGGTCGAAGAGATCGGCTGAAGAGGTCAAGGGTCTCCCTTAATCGGCCTGTCTCGATCCGGTCCGTCACGCAATTGGTGGATAGATGCATTCGCCGCTACGATCTGGACAAACCCCACCCCATGAACCCGGGAACCCCTGCCAAGTCACCAAAAAGACCTGTGGCAGATGTGTTAGTACCCGCCTCCCAAATTGATCAATTTAAATATTTTATATAATGCGAATAGAACTATTTGTTACCCATTTGCCCGGAGCTAGTTGCAAATTTCTGAAATGTTGTAAGGCCGAAGAAAGTGGGAAAGGATTAAATCAAGGAAATCAAAATTTAAGATAAATCAAGCTACAGATCTGGTTACTAGATCATTCAAAATTTTATAAAAATAATACTGACCCTTCCCAACCCTTCTCTTCACTCCTGGGAATACAACTGTGTTGGTATGATCGTTAATCGAGCGATCCATATGGCCAGGTTTGTATCTTGAGAGACGATTGCGATATAACTCTACCTTAAAATTAACGACTTTTCGCTTTCATCCGAGAGAATCTGAACGGTAGTTAATGAAAAAGTCGTTGATTTTAAGGTTAATAACTATTCCTTATCCTTAAGTAGAACCAGAATTGATACTGGTTAGCGAAAAAATTGTTAATTTTAAGGAAAATTACAATTCCTTTTCCTTAAAGTAGAACTCACCCCTCAAGTGTCATAGATTCAATTTTCTTTTAACTTAGTCTTCCATCATTGCACGACCAATATTTTCAGCTTATAATCATGGTAGTAGGAGAATTTAAAATATTGTCTGGTTATTCGTAACCTGGAAATATACTTTTAAAATAATACAGAAAATTTACCAACGAAGTGCAGAGTTTTCAGAAAAATCCCTAAATTTGCTTTTTCCGATGCAGATCGGGTTTTAAATTGCTTTGCTTACACTTGGATGGTTTTCCTTTACAGAGGCATAAAACGATAGTGAGGCGAAAAGCGCTCCAAAATGCGGAAAATTCCTACCGGAAACATCGACGAAAGCCTACGCCAAACTATTGGGATATTAATACATTCATTTAGAACATGACAATATTATTTAGGAACGAATAGTTAACGGAAAAATAAGGATAGTTTTGAGAATTTAGAAAGTTATTTTTTCAAATGCCTGGAGCCAGCGGGACTATGACATTTCCGATTTTGAGGTATATTGTAAGGCTGATGCAAGTGAAGAAGGGAAGGAGGTTGAAAGTACCTGACTATTCAGGCCCGAGAGTTTTGAGCCATATCTAAACAGTTTTTTACATCTCGTATACTTTAGATAATAAAAACTATTAAAAACTGGTAAAACTATCTCGTTCTTTTTTATAAAAATATTAAATATCAACTTCCGATGAAATTATAATTATAATATACACTTGAGTTGCTCCCCATGACGTACTATCTCTTTTACAGTTTTGCATTACGCAATGATTAACTGCTGGACGCAGATAGGCGATGTCCGGTTAGAAAGAAAGGGCAGAAGAAATATCAAGTGACACGATCGCTTCGGGGTTTTATGGGGATACTTTGTTACTACCAGTTGAACGCAAAAGTGCATTTGCTTTGTTTAATTATGCCCCTTTCAATAATGTATTCAAACTTATTCCATTCAAAACAAAGGTCATTTCAAAAGTCCCGCTTTCAGACATTTACTTTTGTTCATAACGCTGTGGTGAAGTTTCATGCAAATTGCAAATAATGATCCGAATGTGAAACCTGGATACCAAACCAAACGTTGAAACGAAAGATTTTATTTATTTGTAAGAAACAAAAAGGTGTTATTATACGAAAAATTGGATACATGTGTGTACATAGGAGGTTAAACAAGGTTACTCCAAAAAGTTTCTTATGTTAATGTTGGTTAGCGGTAGGAGTTTTATTTTTCCTTAAAACTAGTGAGAAGGAAAGAGTAAGAGAAATATAGGGTAAGGATAGGAGATGCTCTAGATACATTCAATATTCGTGCATTAATTTGTGATAGCTTGCATTGCTTTGGTTCGATCAGATTCTGACAGACTTGTGCAGAAGGTTGTTCATAAAATGTTGGATCGATAAGTTGCAAAGAGAACTGGCCTTGGTTACACATGAGTGGCGATAAAATAAAGGTTTCCGAAGTGAAAATCTGAGGAAGGTTGATTGCTGAAATAGGGAGATGTCGCACCTCACGGTTTCGATACTGGTGCAACTGCAGTTCCGCAGTCTAAAGATTGGCCTGATGGTCGGTAGCATATAAATATAGTTCTCCAGTATGAATATATAAAAGTTATGTATATATATGAGAGACACACGAGAGAAAATGGCCATGAACCATTATTAGTATGAAACATCGCGCACAAAAGTATCGCCAACATCTTTCACTGCGAATTGCATCTACGCCCTATTTCTCCCTACACATTAAACAGTCTGTGAAGTTTGATCGTATCTCATTGACAGTTGGCATGTTTGCACGCCACATCTCCCTATGTTTCTATTATCTTTGACTTTCATCGACCGGCAGAGGTATTGGGGCACTTCTCGATTCTGGTCCTAGACCATGAATTTATCTCACAATTTAGTTTTATGTTGGCTTTTTATTTATTTGGGGCCGGTTTACGTTGGCATAATAAAACTTTACAGTTTTCTGTAAAGCAATTTGCACATTTGCAGATTTTTTACATTCTTTCTCAGTGAAAACACATAGTTACGGTGTGTTCATACTTTTATTACATCCAATTTTGTTGAAAAAACTGTCCGAGTTGTTGTTGCATTGTCCCGATAAGACAGAGATCCTAGGTTCGATTCCCAGTTGCGACCGTTACCTTTTAATTTTCTGAGTCTTGTTCTGTTTCATGTTTTGTTTAGATTTATTAACATTATCTTTTTCTTCAATGATTTTATTAGATCATTTATTCTTTTCAAGTTTATTTAAATTTTATTTATTTCACGTCCGTGTAGTTGGATGGTTGATGTAACAAATACGAGTAAATTAAGCTGCCAGTACAAGTTGGGCCAATGTTGGCGCCAACCCCCCAACATGTGAACGCTGTTGACGGGTTGGCGCCAAGATTCTTTCATGTGTGCACAAAAAACCGACAGTAATCGGTTGGCCGGCTAACGTTGGTCATACGTGTACTGGCAGCTTAATATAATGTGATAATATTAATATAACCTTGAGGTGATTATTCACAATAACGGCGCTAAACAAATTATTCAATTATTATTGCTATATAAATATTTTATTTCTCCGATTTTTTCAACATTGGCGATCAACGCGTTGCAACGGCCAATATACACTACTCCAAGTGGTCCTGTACATGTTGGGCCAGCGCATTGGCCCAACGCATTGACCGAACGTGAGCTGGCAGCTTTATACATATATTATATAAATGTGTATTATATTATGAGGGTAAATTAATGATACAGGCAATGCAAGTAGAAAATTTCCTTCTTATAAAATGGGAGCGATGTACAGGGTGTTTACGCTCATTATTAATTTTATAATATTAACATTTATATGGACGAATCCCGTCGTCCACAAGGAAATTCAATTTAATCGAACTATATTATTTCACATAATTCAAATAACATACACGGTGTCCAACTGTAACTAGTGGCACAAGCGGGAACTGTTGAATATATAAGTAATTATTATTGAAGTCGATTTTGTAATAGTTACGTAAAGTGATTGAGATTCGTTTTCGAGTAAATCTAAAAAGATGTTGAATTTTTTTAGGTCAAGTTTGCTAAGCTAAGAGATTAATCAACTGTTTGTTGATTTTTAAATGCCTCGAAGCATAAACTATTTATTTGCCGAAAAAAAAAAGAAAATTTATTTATTTTTTTCGCTTACTTGAAATTGATTCTTCAGTTTACCACTTGTACCACTAGTTTTAGAACAATGAGTATACTTGTTGAACCTACAGGAGTGTAAGATACTCTCAGTATCGCTCCAGTGAAAGACGACCATTCAGAATCTATATGTTTATTGAATCTTTTTTAACTTGTGGTTCTACTTCCCCACCTTCCCCTTATCCAACTTCCCCTCTACATTCCCTCCAGCCTCACAACATACCCCAATCTTCATCCAGACTTAACACAAAGCACGTGAGTCAATCCAGACAAGCAAATAAAAATATTTAAGCAAAACAAGGTGAAAGAAATTATCTGTGACCATACAAATAGATTCGAACATTTCCATTAATGTTCAACTATTGGCCGTACATTTCAAACTTATGTTTGGATGCTTCTGGACGAAGTTAATAAAGTTACTGCTGCCAAGGTCTGGTATCTATGAGAGGATATGGTGTCAGCGCTCTATTAGCAGCAGACACATACCTGGACGGATGACGAACCTCGTGCTGGCACTGTTGGTGGCCGCGGTGTACTCTTTCGCTGCAGCAGCTGGTCCAGTTTCCTCACCACCTAGGATTCTAGCTGCAGAGTCTCCATCTTCTATCTTGTCGAAAGTCACAGCGGTGCTACCAAGGTCTGGTATTATGAGAGGATATTGTGTCAGCGCTCTTTTAGCAGCAGACACATACCTGGACGGATGACGAACCTCGTGCTGGCACTGTTGGTGGACGCGGTGCACTCTCTCGCTGCAGCAGCAGGTCCAGTTTCCTCACCACCTAGGATTCTTGCTGCAGAGTCTCCATCTTCTATTTTCGTGTCTCTTGTTCCTTTACTTCATTTTATTTAACTTCATTTTAATTTATTTTTGTAATATTTATATTTTTTTGTAATACCTGCATCAACTGTAAATCGCCCCTGAGGTGATATCTCACAAAAGCGGCGCTATACAAATCATCCTATAAATAAATAAATAAATACCGTGCTTCAGACAGTTCTTGGCACACAGGGTTCTTTTGCTGCATTATACATTATATGTAATACCGCACATGAACATACAACACATAGAGAATCCAAAAAAATTTATTTAACAAAAAATCTTTTTCCATTTTTCCCCCCAAATAATGGTTTCAAAATATTTGAAGCCCGGTCTCGCTTGGATGCATTTTAAAAGACATTAAACGTTTGATATTAACCCCTAAGCGATCGAATTCTTTTTAAAATCTGACCTACCAAATTTCCAACTTTGGAATCGATTGAATTACTCGAAAACGAAATCTCAAACCAAAAAAGTAAATAACTCCAAATAATGTGATGTAAGTTGATCAGTTTGTATTACGAGTTTCCGGGCACCGTGCGTATTAGATGAATAATTTTTTAAACGATTTTTTATCGTTCATACAACGTGTGCACTGCGTTTGGGCTGCGATCGAAAGTTGAAGTCCTCTGAAATTATTTAATAAATTATACAAAAAATAAAATAAATAGCATTTGCTTTTGAACCCCCCTGTTCATCTACTTCATTTTTAATGGTGGAATTTCCGTGGAAATCCGGGAGCAATTTCACGTTACTTTCCAAGAGGAAATTTGCATAGATTATAAAAATAAAAAAGGTTGCAATTTCACCTGCGGTAATTTATTTTTAAGATCTCCGCGTAGTTTAACTGGTACATAAAAATAAATGATGTTCCGGCCGCGAGTTAAATAAATATATTTTTAATTACTAGACTGTTTTGAGTGCCAAGATGCGGTTCCTAGGTAAAAAGTTTTTGTGCTCTAAAAATATTAAGTCATGCTCTAAAATAAGTGAGGCATGGACGGGTGGAGAAATTAAGTTATCACGAAGAGAAATATCTACAAAATGTTATTTCGTGTGACGGTTTTGAGTGAATAATCGGGATTAATGTTTTATGATAAATCATAACATTTAACTGTAAATTTAATAATAAGAAAACTTAATTTATTTGTGAAAATTCACCTCTATTTAAAAAGAAGTCGATAAAATAACAAGTGTTTGTAAAATTTAATAGGTTTATTAGTAGAAAATTAAGATGCTCTAATCTTATACAGGGTTTTCCAATAAGAGGTGTTATTTTGAATAGCCCACTATTTCGGTAGATGTTACTTTTGAAGCTGTCATTTTTTAACATTTGACGAGTAGAAACTACGCCATTTATAAAAATGGAACGATATACGCTTCAACAACGCATTAAAATGATTAAAATTTACTTGAGTGGATCAAATGCAAATCATCTTGAGTGATGAGGCCAATTTCCACCTCGGTGGCTTCGTCAACAAACAAAATTGTCGCATCTGGGGCTCGGAAAATCCAAGAATGATTGTTGAAAAGCCTCTCTATCCTCAACGTGTGACTGTTTGGTGCGGTTTATGTTCCGGCGGAGTCATTGGACCTTACTTTTTCGAAAATGAGGCTGGAGCAACAGTTACGGTGAATGGATTGCGCTATCGAGAAATGATTTTTTATGGCCAAAATTGGATGGTATTGATGTGGACAACGTTTACTTTCAACAAGACGGCGCTACGTGCCACACAAGCAACGAAACCATTGATATTTTGCGATTGAATATCAAAATAACACATCTTATTGGAAAACCCTGAGTTAATTAAACAAATATAATAATCAGAATAAAATGACTTTGTTTTTTTTGAGGTTGGAACCTGACTATAATAAATTCAAAAATAGACTAAACAATGATATCTTAAATAGTTTGGCTACCTAGAATCGCATTGGCAATTGATTAAGAATACTTAATTGACAGTTTCTTTTTTAAAATTATTTTTTATTATATATATTTACAAATATTATTATTTTTTATCTATGCACGTATATATTGTGTTATAATTTTTAACTTTTAATTTTAATTTTTAATAAACTTCTCTATGTTCCCGCCTTTACACACGAGTAATTTAACTCTCGTAAAGGTTATATATTGTATACATATGTGTGTTTTTACAGTTTTTTAATCAATGTTGCAGGCTTAATTACTCATGATTATGTTACATATGTATGTATACAAAAACTAATAAAAAAAAAAAAAAAAAATAATTTCAATATATTTAAAACCAACCGGTTTCGGTTAACCCTGAACCTTCTTCAGGGTTTTATAAACACATATTAATTTATATGAACACTTAAGATGCTTAACTAGTTCCGGTTTTTCAGAGTACGCGGAACACTTAATTAATAAAGACCATACTTTTAACCGTGATACAGGAATTAAAGTCCTACATAAAAATGGAATAGGTTTAAGTCTAAACAATTTAGAAGCTTTTGAAATAAAAATAATCCGTAAATTCAAAGGTTGAAAATATTAATTAACTATCAGCCCAATTCTTAGAATGTCCCCCATTACTTCAATTATCCCAAGTTCCCCTCCCCCATCTCTCTACCACAACTGATGCTCTGACCTACTCTTGCATACTGTCTCTTTATTTTTTTGATAATATATGTATATATACTCGTATATATACAGGGTGTATCGGCACGTACCCGACAAACTTTAACCAGCTATTCCTTAGCATATTTGGAGTAAAAAATCTTATGTGCACTTTGCTGTCCGGTAACGTTTTTTTTTAATAAAAAAATTACTATTCTTATTTTTACCACATGTCACCACTGTTTTATCCTTTGTCAAAGTTTGAAAACCCATCTGGCAATATTTCATTCGAATTCCGTTGAATAATGTACGTGTGTACCTATATTGGCGCGCTTTTACAATGACAACGAAATGGCATGGCACCATTTGTCTCATTTTTAACTATTATTATTTAGTGTGTGCGAAAGAGCGAAGACGCTTTTCGACATACTTGCTTATAACAGCTGTTGAACACGAAAAGCAATGCCAATGACAGTGATGGAGTGTGGAAAATTTTTATTTTTTTGTTTTTAATTGAAAAAAAAATGCTACCGGACAGCAAAGTGCCCATAAAATTTTTTACTCCAAATGTGCTAAGGAATAGCTGGTTAAAGTTTGTCGGGTTAGTGCCGATACACCCTGTATATGTGTGCTTCTGTATTTAATTGTATAATTTTTATAACTTTCCTAATGAAACCGGTAGACAATAAAATATATCAATAAAGTGACCTAAAACCTTTTCATTTCATTTATTTAAAATCAAAAGTTACAGTGTATTAATAGATAAGATAGAAGAAGAAGAGGAGAGATACCATCAATTTTGGTGGGGGGGAGGGGGAGGTAGTGGTGAAAGTAGGTGAAGGGGAGGGGAATATGTTTAAAATGGGGCTATTCGACAAGTCTAATTGTCTAATATTATACAATATGTTTTTATATAGCCCTGATGAAGGTTCAGAGTGAACCAATACCAGTTGGTTTAATAATGTGAAAATATATAAAATAAAGTGGTATTGAAACAAAGTTATTATAATTATACAAGTGCTACATGTGAAAATTAAAAATAACATATTTATTTTATTTATCAGTGTCGCCCAAACCTCTAACGGTGTTGGACGCGAGTGAGCGCCGTAAGCGGTGAATAAATAAAATAACACCTTCAATCCAAGACAAATTATATAAATACATAAATTTACGGAAAATATATTTTTTTAACCTGAAAAAATGGAGGAAGCGGTTGATCCGCATGTCTTCATAACAAAGGCGAAACAAAACATAAGTGACTTACATACAATCATGGAAGAAAATAAACTTACCAAAGAAACCAAATCAAAAATGATGAAAGAAATAAATAACATCATGGAAATGATATCGCACATGGCAATAGAATTAGCTAAATTACAAGAAAAGTGTGATATTCAAGAAAAAAACCAAGCACAAAAATACCCATTTTCATACTCTTCTGCAGTAAAAAACTTAATATCAAAAACGCAAGAAAAACGATTTCCTATAATAATTAAAAGCTTAAAAGAAGAAGACACTGAAAAATTAAAAGAGAAAATACAAAAGATTAAAATATCGCAGTTGGGAATTCGAGTATGCGAAATTAAAAAAACAAAAAAAAACCTTATAATAACATGCCCAGAAAAAGAAGACGCAAAAAAATTAAAAGATAAGATAAATGAAGTCGACAAAACCATAATAGCGGAGGTACTTCTGAAAACGGATCCATGCGTAATATTCAAAGGTCTTGACAAAGACTATACGGAAAAAGAATTCTTAGAAGACATCATTGAACAAAACAACGACATCAAAATGATATGTGAAAAATACCAAGACAAAGAAATATTACAAGTTAAGGCCATCATTACAAACAAAAAAACTAACAGCAAAAACTTAATACTACAAACAAATCCCGAAATGAGACTACATCTTGTTAATAAAAAAAAAATTCATCTAGGATTCATGAGAATCTATGTAGAAGACTGCAATCCTCTTACCCAATGTTTCCACTGTCAAAGATTTGGACACACAGCACAAAAATGCTACAATAGAATGAATAAACCAACATGCAAGCACTGTTCAGAAGATCATCCCATCTCCGAGTGTAAATCCCTGGAACTGCCACCCAAATGCGCTAACTGCAACTCAGCTAACAAGAAGAAAGAAATAAACTCCTTGAACAGTAAAATGAATGAAGTAGACCACCGAACAAACAGCGAAACATGTAAGTTCCGATCTTACATGCTTAAATTAGCCAAAGAAAGAATTAACTACGACATTGAATAAAAACCTTATAAATAATTTTGTAAAATACAACCGAAAATGCATTAAATGGATGATTTCTTAAGTAACGAATTAGAGTTAAATATTAAAATTCAAGAATATGAATGTATATGTACCGATTCGTGTAACAAAATTATTTCTAAAAACATCAATGATATAATTATTATGCACATAAACATCCGTAGCGTTCAAAAAAATTTAGATGAATTAATTCTAAAAATAAATAATTTAATTAAAAAACCGGACTTTATAGTGTTAACCGAAACATTTACGAACGCTGAGTCACCGTCTTACCACTTACCTGAGTACAACTATATTTCTACCAAAGTAGACATCAATAAAAATTCGGGAATAATAATATTTGCAAGCAATAAATTTAGTTATTATTTTTTGGCAAACTAATGTTTTTAAGACAAGATTTTTTTATGCATAGCACAAAGGGTAACAATTATTTTACAAGCAATAATTGTTCGCCTGAAACACTCATCCACATTGAAAAATCTCCTGATAAAAGATACATGACGCCAACGGGACTTGAACCCGTGTCCCTTCGATTTCCGGTCGACAGCTCTGACCACTGAGCTATGGCGGCTTATCTCTTACCCGCGAAATTATTCAATATATATTAGTGTTTCATTCAACGATTACTGCTTGTTACATTTTTCACCTGAAAACAACCAACTTTATTTTATATGAGAAAGGCATTGTAAGTGCTAACTCTCTCACTAGATGGCGTCGAGACAAATTGTCTACATTTTTAGGCGAAATACTTGAACTTGTCAAATATTAATTATTATTTTTTGGCAAACTAATGTTTTTAAGACAAGATTTTTTTATGCATAGCACAAAGGGTAACAATTATTTTACAAGCAATAATTGTTCGCCTGAAACACTCATCCACATTGAAAAATCTCCTGATAAAAGATACATGACGCCAACGGGACTTGAACCCGTGTCCCTTCGATTTCCGGTCGACAGCTCTGACCACTGAGCTATGGCGGCTTATCTCTTACCCGCGAAATTATTCAATATATATTAGTGTTTCATTCAACGATTACTGCTTGTTACATTTTTCACCTGAAAACAACCAACTTTATTTTATATGAGAAAGGCATTGTAAGTGCTAACTCTCTCACTAGATGGCGTCGAGACAAATTGTCTACATTTTTAGGCGAAATACTTGAACTTGTCAAATATTAATTATTATTTTTTGGCAAACTAATGTTTTTAAGACAAGATTTTTTTATGCATAGCACAAAGGGTAACAATTATTTTACAAGCAATAATTGTTCGCCTGAAACACTCATCCACATTGAAAAATCTCCTGATAAAAGATACATGACGCCAACGGGACTTGAACCCGTGTCCCTTCGATTTCCGGTCGACAGCTCTGACCACTGAGCTATGGCGGCTTATCTCTTACCCGCGAAATTATTCAATATATATTAGTGTTTCATTCAACGATTACTGCTTGTTACATTTTTCACCTGAAAACAACCAACTTTATTTTATATGAGAAAGGCATTGTAAGTGCTAACTCTCTCACTAGATGGCGTCGAGACAAATTGTCTACATTTTTAGGCGAAATACTTGAACTTGTCAAATATTAATTATTATTTTTTGGCAAACTAATGTTTTTAAGACAAGATTTTTTTATGCATAGCACAAAGGGTAACAATTATTTTACAAGCAATAATTGTTCGCCTGAAACACTCATCCACATTGAAAAATCTCCTGATAAAAGATACATGACGCCAACGGGACTTGAACCCGTGTCCCTTCGATTTCCGGTCGACAGCTCTGACCACTGAGCTATGGCGGCTTATCTCTTACCCGCGAAATTATTCAATATATATTAGTGTTTCATTCAACGATTACTGCTTGTTACATTTTTCACCTGAAAACAACCAACTTTATTTTATATGAGAAAGGCATTGTAAGTGCTAACTCTCTCACTAGATGGCGTCGAGACAAATTGTCTACATTTTTAGGCGAAATACTTGAACTTGTCAAATATTAATTATTATTTTTTGGCAAACTAATGTTTTTAAGACAAGATTTTTTTATGCATAGCACAAAGGGTAACAATTATTTTACAAGCAATAATTGTTCGCCTGAAACACTCATCCACATTGAAAAATCTCCTGATAAAAGATACATGACGCCAACGGGACTTGAACCCGTGTCCCTTCGATTTCCGGTCGACAGCTCTGACCACTGAGCTATGGCGGCTTATCTCTTACCCGCGAAATTATTCAATATATATTAGTGTTTCATTCAACGATTACTGCTTGTTACATTTTTCACCTGAAAACAACCAACTTTATTTTATATGAGAAAGGCATTGTAAGTGCTAACTCTCTCACTAGATGGCGTCGAGACAAATTGTCTACATTTTTAGGCGAAATACTTGAACTTGTCAAATATTAATTATTATTTTTTGGCAAACTAATGTTTTTAAGACAAGATTTTTTTATGCATAGCACAAAGGGTAACAATTATTTTACAAGCAATAATTGTTCGCCTGAAACACTCATCCACATTGAAAAATCTCCTGATAAAAGATACATGACGCCAACGGGACTTGAACCCGTGTCCCTTCGATTTCCGGTCGACAGCTCTGACCACTGAGCTATGGCGGCTTATCTCTTACCCGCGAAATTATTCAATATATATTAGTGTTTCATTCAACGATTACTGCTTGTTACATTTTTCACCTGAAAACAACCAACTTTATTTTATATGAGAAAGGCATTGTAAGTGCTAACTCTCTCACTAGATGGCGTCGAGACAAATTGTCTACATTTTTAGGCGAAATACTTGAACTTGTCAAATATTAATTATTATTTTTTGGCAAACTAATGTTTTTAAGACAAGATTTTTTTATGCATAGCACAAAGGGTAACAATTATTTTACAAGCAATAATTGTTCGCCTGAAACACTCATCCACATTGAAAAATCTCCTGATAAAAGATACATGACGCCAACGGGACTTGAACCCGTGTCCCTTCGATTTCCGGTCGACAGCTCTGACCACTGAGCTATGGCGGCTTATCTCTTACCCGCGAAATTATTCAATATATATTAGTGTTTCATTCAACGATTACTGCTTGTTACATTTTTCACCTGAAAACAACCAACTTTATTTTATATGAGAAAGGCATTGTAAGTGCTAACTCTCTCACTAGATGGCGTCGAGACAAATTGTCTACATTTTTAGGCGAAATACTTGAACTTGTCAAATATTAATTATTATTTTTTGGCAAACTAATGTTTTTAAGACAAGATTTTTTTATGCATAGCACAAAGGGTAACAATTATTTTACAAGCAATAATTGTTCGCCTGAAACACTCATCCACATTGAAAAATCTCCTGATAAAAGATACATGACGCCAACGGGACTTGAACCCGTGTCCCTTCGATTTCCGGTCGACAGCTCTGACCACTGAGCTATGGCGGCTTATCTCTTACCCGCGAAATTATTCAATATATATTAGTGTTTCATTCAACGATTACTGCTTGTTACATTTTTCACCTGAAAACAACCAACTTTATTTTATATGAGAAAGGCATTGTAAGTGCTAACTCTCTCACTAGATGGCGTCGAGACAAATTGTCTACATTTTTAGGCGAAATACTTGAACTTGTCAAATATTAATTATTATTTTTTGGCAAACTAATGTTTTTAAGACAAGATTTTTTTATGCATAGCACAAAGGGTAACAATTATTTTACAAGCAATAATTGTTCGCCTGAAACACTCATCCACATTGAAAAATCTCCTGATAAAAGATACATGACGCCAACGGGACTTGAACCCGTGTCCCTTCGATTTCCGGTCGACAGCTCTGACCACTGAGCTATGGCGGCTTATCTCTTACCCGCGAAATTATTCAATATATATTAGTGTTTCATTCAACGATTACTGCTTGTTACATTTTTCACCTGAAAACAACCAACTTTATTTTATATGAGAAAGGCATTGTAAGTGCTAACTCTCTCACTAGATGGCGTCGAGACAAATTGTCTACATTTTTAGGCGAAATACTTGAACTTGTCAAATATTAATTATTATTTTTTGGCAAACTAATGTTTTTAAGACAAGATTTTTTTATGCATAGCACAAAGGGTAACAATTATTTTTTAAAAATGTAGACAATTTGTCTCGACGCCATCTAGTGAGAGAGTTAGCACTTACAATGCCTTTCTCATATAAAATAAAGTTGGTTGTTTTCAGGTGAAAAATGTAACAAGCAGTAATCGTTGAATGAAACACTAATATATATTGAATAATTTCGCGGGTAAGAGATAAGCCGCCATAGCTCAGTGGTCAGAGCTGTCGACCGGAAATCGAAGGGACACGGGTTCAAGTCCCGTTGGCGTCATGTATCTTTTATCAGGAGATTTTTCAATGTGGATGAGTGTTTCAGGCGAACAATTATTGCTTGTAAAATAATTGTTACCCTTTGTGCTATGCATAAAAAAATCTTGTCTTAAAAACATTAGTTTGCCAAAAAATAATAATTAATATTTGACAAGTTCAAGTATTTCGCCTAAAAATGTAGACAATTTGTCTCGACGCCATCTAGTGAGAGAGTTAGCACTTACAATGCCTTTCTCATATAAAATAAAGTTGGTTGTTTTCAGGTGAAAAATGTAACAAGCAGTAATCGTTGAATGAAACACTAATATATATTGAATAATTTCGCGGGTAAGAGATAAGCCGCCATAGCTCAGTGGTCAGAGCTGTCGACCGGAAATCGAAGGGACACGGGTTCAAGTCCCGTTGGCGTCATGTATCTTTTATCAGGAGATTTTTCAATGTGGATGAGTGTTTCAGGCGAACAATTATTGCTTGTAAAATAATTGTTACCCTTTGTGCTATGCATAAAAAAATCTTGTCTTAAAAACATTAGTTTGCCAAAAAATAATAATTAATATTTGACAAGTTCAAGTATTTCGCCTAAAAATGTAGACAATTTGTCTCGACGCCATCTAGTGAGAGAGTTAGCACTTACAATGCCTTTCTCATATAAAATAAAGTTGGTTGTTTTCAGGTGAAAAATGTAACAAGCAGTAATCGTTGAATGAAACACTAATATATATTGAATAATTTCGCGGGTAAGAGATAAGCCGCCATAGCTCAGTGGTCAGAGCTGTCGACCGGAAATCGAAGGGACACGGGTTCAAGTCCCGTTGGCGTCATGTATCTTTTATCAGGAGATTTTTCAATGTGGATGAGTGTTTCAGGCGAACAATTATTGCTTGTAAAATAATTGTTACCCTTTGTGCTATGCATAAAAAAATCTTGTCTTAAAAACATTAGTTTGCCAAAAAATAATAATTAATATTTGACAAGTTCAAGTATTTCGCCTAAAAATGTAGACAATTTGTCTCGACGCCATCTAGTGAGAGAGTTAGCACTTACAATGCCTTTCTCATATAAAATAAAGTTGGTTGTTTTCAGGTGAAAAATGTAACAAGCAGTAATCGTTGAATGAAACACTAATATATATTGAATAATTTCGCGGGTAAGAGATAAGCCGCCATAGCTCAGTGGTCAGAGCTGTCGACCGGAAATCGAAGGGACACGGGTTCAAGTCCCGTTGGCGTCATGTATCTTTTATCAGGAGATTTTTCAATGTGGATGAGTGTTTCAGGCGAACAATTATTGCTTGTAAAATAATTGTTACCCTTTGTGCTATGCATAAAAAAATCTTGTCTTAAAAACATTAGTTTGCCAAAAAATAATAATTAATATTTGACAAGTTCAAGTATTTCGCCTAAAAATGTAGACAATTTGTCTCGACGCCATCTAGTGAGAGAGTTAGCACTTACAATGCCTTTCTCATATAAAATAAAGTTGGTTGTTTTCAGGTGAAAAATGTAACAAGCAGTAATCGTTGAATGAAACACTAATATATATTGAATAATTTCGCGGGTAAGAGATAAGCCGCCATAGCTCAGTGGTCAGAGCTGTCGACCGGAAATCGAAGGGACACGGGTTCAAGTCCCGTTGGCGTCATGTATCTTTTATCAGGAGATTTTTCAATGTGGATGAGTGTTTCAGGCGAACAATTATTGCTTGTAAAATAATAAATTTAGTATTGTTAACATATTAGAACATCCAATACACTTAGTAAACTGCATCGAAGTACATTTCAAACTCGGCAAATCCATATACCATCTAATAGCTATCTATAGAACGCATGGCTCGAGTATTATTACATTTATTAATGACCTCAAATACATATTATTAAAATTAAAAAATAAACTTTGCTTCGTCGTAGGAGATTTTAACGTTAATATTAATGAAAAAATAGAAAATAATAACAAAAATGAATACATCAATTGTATGACTGAACAAAATTTTATATCTTGCATAAATAAAAATACTAGGGAAATAAAAGAACATACTCCATCTTGCTTAGACCACATTTGGACAAATATAAACATTAAAGATCTTCACAAAATAAAATCAATTGTTTGGAAAACTAACATAACTGATCATCACTCATGCTTACTTCTGTATAATAATAATATTAAACATAAAAAACATAATTTATTAACCAAAAAATCAACAATAGATATGACTATTCTCTCTGAAAAATTAAAAAAGGAAGATTGGAATAATGTTTTAAACAGTGATGATACTGAAATTTGTTCGACTAACTTCGAAAATATTATGTCACAACACATTAAAAATTCGACAACTGAGATAACAACACACATAAAATCAAAATTAAGATGTTTAAAACCTTGGATTACCAAAGGACTTATTATATCTATCAGAAATAAAGAAAAACTTTACAAAATAACTTTAAAAAATCCCCAAGATGAAAAAGCATATATTTTCTATAAAAAATATAAAAATAAATTAACATCTTATATTAAAAAAAGTAAAGAAGAGTATTTTAAAAATAAAATATTATCTTCAGAAAATAACCATAAACAAATGTGGAAAACTGTTAATTTCGCCATAGAAAATACAAAAAAAACACAAACCATTAAGTACATTGAACATGATAAAAAAATTATAGATGCCAATATACAGCCTAAACAATGTGCAAACATATTTAATTCCTTCTTTGCAAATGTTGGGAAAAATCTTGCGAAAAATATTCATAAGCCTTCAAACCAAGAAAACCATAAAAATAAAAATATACAGAAACGTAATATACTTTCAATGTTTGAAACAACAACAGAATGTGAAATCTCGAAAATAATAGAAAATATGAAAGGAGGTTCGTCTCCCGGTTTTGATTCTATTACGACACACATGTTAAAAACTATGAAACCTCACTTAATAAAACCTATCACTCATTTAATAAACTTAAGTTTAACAAATGGAATTTTTCCAATGAACTACAAAACCACAATAATCTCACCTATTTACAAATCTGGAGATCCACATCAAGCAACGAATTATCGCCCAATATGTCTAATTTCTAATATAGGAAAGATCTTTGAAAAAATAGTTAAAAAACAATTGGTAAATTTTCTAGATAATAATAAAATATTACACAAAAACCAGTTTGGCTTTATAAAATCACTCAGCACACAAGATGCTATTGCTAACGTAACTTCATACATTTACGAATCACTAGATAAAAGTAAAAAATGTGCGGGTATATTTATTGACCTTAGAAAGGCATTCGATAGCATATCCCATGAGATGCTATTAAAAAAATTGAATAAAATCGGCATAAAAGGCAACGCGATTAAATGGATCACCGACTACTTAAAAAACCGTCCTCAATTAGTAAAAATCAATGGTGTTAATAGTGATCAAGAGATTACAAGCTTTGGAATCCCCCAAGGTACAGTGCTTGGACCAATTCTATTTACTATATATGTAAACGATATTTTTTTTCAACCTTTACACGGTCAAATTACGTCATACGCCGATGATACAGTATTAATAATAAGTGATAAGACTTGGGAAAATGTAGAATTAAAGGCCACGGAAGACATCAACACGCTCAAGAATTTTTTCGACACTAATTTACTGTCACTTAATAATGAAAAGACATTTGTAATTCCATTTGCAATCCATACAAATGATACCCCTAAAAATTTTAACATTGTCATACATAATAATACTAAAATTCACAGCCAAAACTATTGCAAATCAAACTGTACAGTACTAAAAACAACAAATAAAATTAAATATCTGATAAAAATCTGAAATGGAAAGAACAAATATGTCAAGTAGTAAACAAAATTAGAAAATTAATATATATATTTTTAAGAATTAGAAACTTTCTGTCGATAAAAAATCTATATTTAATTTACTATGCCTTAGTTCAATCCACTTTACAATACGCTATTATTAGTTGGGGATCCGCGTATAAATGTAACCTTCTTCCAATTGAAATTATACAAAGAACAATTATTAAAATTATATTAAAAAAATCCTTTGACTACCCAACAGAACGCCTGTTTGAAGAATTTCAAGTACCTACATTTAAAGACCTATATATTAAAAACTCATTAATCCAAATTATAAAAGAAAAAGATAAATATAAATTTTTAAATGAAAACAGAACGCGACTTAGACATGTTTTTCTATGCCCAAAACTAAATACGTCTTTTGCACAACATCATTATACTTACCAGGGAAGAACTTTTTTCAATCGTTTACCAGAAGAAATCAGAAGCATTAATGATAAAACCCGAATACTGCTCTCTGTCAAGAGACACTTTAAAAATATTCTGAAAAAAAAACTACCGTCACTTAATTAATCTCACAAATATCCTTAGTTTTCCATAGCTTCCTTTCTTTTTAAAAATTTAATAAATTAATATATTATCCTTCACTACTTTCCAAAGAAATATTACTACAAACATACATTTATGTACAATGAATTATTTAAGTACTAACTAACAACAACATTTATGTACACTCCCCTTCCATACACAAGCAAATGCTTTCAATGGAAGAGTAGTAAAAAACCAATGATGTAAAATGAATTATGTCCCATGTAAAACATATTATTAAAAATAAAAAATAATTATAAAAAAAAAAAAAAAAAAAAAAATTATTTTATTTTTTTAAAAGAAAGACAAACATTCCCGGGTTACGAATACGGTTAGAAAATTCCTACTACCACCACAGTAAGCGGAAAATGTTGCCTGTGTTGTGATGGAGGACTTAGCCAGCCGAGGAATTGAGCCCGCCACGCCTAGGTGGGATCCAAACGCGATGTCAACTCAGCCACCGACCGGTCAAAATATATTTTGGATAAGCTTCCTACATATAAGGAATTCATGAATTGTTTGTCTAAATCTGCTCAAATTTTAGAATTTACGCAAATTCAAGAAAAAACTACCCACAGTCGTATATTTGGCAATACGATTCCAAAAAGGAATCATGGTGTTCCCGCAGTATATATAGAAGTAGGTAGGTACAAAATGAATGTTTCGGACAAAATGCAAGGATTGGGGTCGAACTTTAAATGACGTGTTCTCAGGCTCTATGGCGTCGAAAGGACTGAAATTTTGGATATATATTAATATATCAGTAATGTCCAAAGGAGTATTTTTTAAAGAGAATTAAAAACTTAACAGTAATAATAAACTAGTACATTTTTTCGATTTTCTTGTTAAACTAGTGAAAAAAATTTAACGAAAAAGAATTTGGCATTTTGTCAGCTTTTCGACGGATAATTGGTTATTTAACTTTAAGGCGATGCCATACGTAGTAATGCAAAATCATGTGTTTTTGGTTTGAAAATTTGGTCGCCTAGAAATGTTTCAGATGCTTTAATTAAATACTGCGAGTAGAATACATCTTGGCCTTTGAAATAATCGAGTAATTTTTAGATAAATCTTTTTATAAGCCCAGAAAAAAATTATGTAAAGGTCTATGAAAATTGCTTTAACGTTCAAAATCTCCTACTTACGAACCCATTTTCGGTTATGATTTTATTGTATAATGTGGCAAATAAGGTTATTTATAAAATGATCGAAAAATAATTAAATATTTATGCTTGAACATCCACAAAATAAAATAAAAGGCACTTTTTGCCATGTTTTTTTCTTGCATAAATCAAAACAGGCGGATGGTGTTAAGCGGGAATTTAAACCTTATTGCCATCTACGTAAGGGTTGATATTGATAGCGGCTCAATTTAAAATATTACACGACGTAGTGCATCGCCTTAACAGTGAACTGCCAGAAGATTCTAATTTAGATTTTTATGAATGCCTCTCTGAAGGCTTATTTTTTCCATTTTATGCTCTGGCCTTCAACAGGTTAAAAACTGAAATACTTCATTTGTGACCTTATAAAATGAGATAACAAATGACGTTCAAATAGAGAATGAAGTATCTACAATTTTTTTTATAGGAAAACAGACTTCAATTTCCTACCATAAGTACCATATGTATCAAAAAATATGTCGGAATCCTTCAGGTTTTGTTTTTATTATACAAATCGCACATTCTTCTGATTGGATTCCTGACACCACCATTTGTGCGCGTCCGGCTAGTATGGAATAAGTCAATAGTTGGTGATTCAATGTATCGATATCTTGTGAATGTCAAATAAATACCTTGTATTTTATAAAATAAATAAAAAAAAACATGTTTTGAAAAACTTCAACTGTAATAAAAAAATATATATATGATAACGATGAACACGTGTTCCGATATCGTGATAATATATTGATAGGCATTTTCTAAAAGTTTATCAGGAAACCTGTTAATTCATTCGTTAAGTGATTTAATAAAATAGGAATACTAATTTTTCTCCGTGTTTGCTAATTTGTAGTATTGAATTTTCCGATTTCAAAGGATTGCGTTGCACTATACAATACCATTTAAAAATCTATTTCGTCCATGTTTAGTGCCTCAGTTATTTACCAGCGTCGCTACCTCCTACCTGGTATCCGCTACTTTTGTCAGTTCCGCTGGAAGTCGGGTAACAGGAAGCAGCAGGGCACTTCCGGTGACGTTACGGGGCGCCAATAACTCTCCCGGGAGGCGTCGGAACCATTCAATTAACGCCGCCTCCAGGTGCTAAAATAGATTCATTCATTCGTTCAATTGATTGATAAAAAAATAAATTCTAATTATTTTTTAAATACACGACGATAAAGACAATTACTAAAAAATAAATTTATTTATCTATATAAAACATGATCGTAGATGTATTTTCAATTGCTGTCTCATTAGGAAATACTTGTGTCGACACAGAAGTATAGAGTTTATAAATGCATACAAACATACGCAAATAAACAATACATAAAAATTGTCTATGGTTGTCAATGACAGATGTCATCCTTTATACTGCTCCATTGAAAATAGTGAAATATTTGCTAAAAAACAGATTTATACGACATAAAACGCTATTAACAGTGACAGTGCAAAGCTGTAGTAAGCTGAAGAAAGGATTGTGTACAAAATCCATGCAAGTGGCCTATTAAACGCTCTTACGATAATCAACCGAAAGTGTCTAAAAAAGTGAATTCGAGCATACAAATTTGAAAATAAGTGCAGTTTTGTGCGGGCTATAACGGTGTTCTTTTATCCTCTCGGTATTCCATCGGAAAATATTACAAGTGCAATTTTTACAAGTGATATTCTAGCGAATAACAATAATATTGTTAAAACCGGGTAGTTTAAGTAGCTGCATGACGATTGGTTGAAAGTGAGCTCACTTTGTTTACCTTTTACCAGTGCTAGCCGATTTGCGGAAAACAGGCGCATCTTTGCCAATTCCCATTATACAAATAAAGTGCTAGTCCGATTGCAGACAAATAGGCGTTATCTATTCCAAAAGCGAAAATGCCATTCAGTGAACCCGAAAACGACAAGATACTCCCTGAAGAGAGGATAAAGAATGCTCGAGGCATACAAAAGGATATCAATAATTTATTGGCGTCTAACATCCTAACAAAAGAGCAACGGACGACCATAAAGAACGGCGTAAGTTGCTTAATAGATTACGTAGTGGAAATGGCAGATCATTTCTCCCAAATTCACTCCGAAACACCTTTAAAAAATGTCATGAGAAGCATCGAATTGCTCTCCAATGATATTAATAAAATCAATAAAAAGCTGGACCAAACCCCTCAAGCTACAACGTACGCGACTATTGCAGCTAGGCAGAAGACAACCCTTCAGAATCATGCCCTAGTAATAAGCTCCGACGACCCACAGAAAAAATCAGCCGACATTGAAAAACTCATCAAAAAGCACGTAGATGTTCGCACTCTGGGGATCGGTGTTGCACGCATGCGAAAATCGAATAACAGCGACAAATTAATCTTCAATATGGCCTCCCTGGAAGATAAAAATAAATTTAAAGAAGAATTAAATAAAGGGCTACAAGGCAAAATAAATATAGCAGAAGGAAAAAAAAATGAATCCTATGGTTATAATTAGAGGCCTTATCAAGGGAGCTACTAATGATGACCTAATGCATTCCCTGGAGAAACAAAATAATGGGATAGGTATAGATTTCTCGCAAAAAATATTAATTAAATACAAAAAAAATCATAGGAATGCACTTCTTTGCAATACAGTATTAGAATTATCGCCAAAAAACTGGAAAAGCTTGATAGAAGCTGGCCATATCAATGTGGGATACCAACGTTTAAAAGTGGAGGATCAGTCACCATTGGTCCAATGCTATAAATGTATGGGTTTCGGACACACCCAATTGTTCTGCAAGGAAGAAACGGCCTGTGTTCACTGCGGGGGCAACCACAAATTCGAGGCCTGCCCTAACAAAAAAGAGCAGCCTACATGTGCCAACTGTAATAATGTAAGTCATAATGATCACAGAGCAACCAGCTCAGAATGTCCAATCTGGAAGATGATGGATAAACGTGTTAGGGAAAAAGTAGACTACGCCGGAATTTGTTGAAAAAAGCTGCTGACCAATCAATCATACAAAGGAAGTACCAATCGGTGGATGACTATATACCTATAAAAAATAGCTTGAGAGTCCTGTACATTAATGCCAGAAGTATTCGAAACAAAGTAGACGAAATAGAAGAAACGCTCAAAAGGATACCGGATACTGTGCACGTCTTAGTTGTCACCGAAACATGGCTGGGAGATGGAGAAGGATTATTGTTCAACATCGATGGCTACCAGGGTACTTTTGCTTCCCGGACTACTGGAAAAGGAGGAGGAGTGGCGATATATACTCACAAAACATTTAACTGTGAAGTTATTGAAAAGTGGTCAAATGAAAACTCTTTTTTAGGAGTTAGGGTTCAATATAAACATTTTAAACCATTAAATATATATGGTATATACAGGAAACCTAACAACAATATAAATGATTTTCTAGTATCTCTTGAATCTATATTACAAAAAAGTAGCCTAGATACACTCATCTTCGGGGATTTCAACATTAATGTTCTTAAAAAAATGACACAACAAAAAAATATATCAACACTTTATTTTCATATAATTATTTCATATGTAATAATACACATCCCACGAGAGTTACGGAAACCAGCAGTTCTCTTTTAGACCATATTATATCAAATAGAGAAAACATATCTTCAACGACCTCCAATATTGATAACCAGATAAGTGATCACAGTTTAATGATGTTAGACTACCAAAACTCTTTGAAACACCACTCTAACAACAGAATACCACCAAACATAAACATCAGTATCAATAAGAGGGCTCTGAGAACATATTTTGAAACCCAACCGTTTTCTCACAACACTACCAATATAACCGAAAATTTTAATCAATTTTTTAAATATATCAAAACAGCGATTGACACTTGCAAATTTAAGCCAAGGTTACGAATAGGAAACCCTAAGCAAGGTAATACACCATGGTTTGACAAAAAATTAGATCTTCTTATTAGAGAAAGAAATACTTATTACAAACAGTGGAAAAAAGATCCGCTAAACAGTCTTCTTATATCACTTAAAAATAAGTCGAGAAATTCGGTAACTAATTACAGACGTTTCGCCAAAACAAAATATTACACAGATATTTTTAAAGAAAACATACATAATCCAAGACAAACTTGGAAAACAATAAATTCAATCATAACTAACAGTCCAAAGAACTTGACAAATAAAATTGAAACTCTTACCATCAATAATATAGACATAAATGACCCGAAGCAGATATGTACAGCGTTTAATGACTTCTTTACATCGGTTGGTGAAAATCTAGCTGCGAGCATCCCATCTCATTCAGATGACGTAAATACAATAAACATGGAACCAAAGCCATTACAGTCCCTCTACATGGCCAATACAAACAAACTAGAAGTTTTAAAAATTATATCAAAACTAAAAACTAATGCATCTCCAGGGGTCGATGGTATGACACATAACTTACTCGGATTCTGTAAAGAAAAATTAGCGGATCATCTTGTTATTCTCATTAATCAATCATTAACGAGTGGACTGTTTCCGGATCAATTAAAGCTAGCAAAAATCGTTCCAATTCACAAAGAAGACTGCAAAAAAAATCCATCTAATTATCGTCCAATATCAATACTCCCAGTCTTTTCCAAAGTATTTGAACATGTAATCAAAAATAGACTAACAAAATATCTCACAACTAATAATATTCTCACGCCTCAACAATATGGGTTCAGAAAATTCTCCAACACGAAATGTGCTGCCTTTGATTTTATACTAACTCTTCAAAAACACTTAGATCAAGGAAAATATGCAGCGGGCATTTTCATAGACCTCAAAAAAGCGTTCGATACGGTTGATCATAAGATTCTGTTAGAAAAGCTTGAATATCTGGGCATCGTCGGCAAAAATCTAAAACTTTTATCTAGTTATCTTACGGGTAGGTGCTCTTCGGTTGTTATTGGAAAAGAATCAAGTGATCATAGAAATATAACATGTGGTGTACCACAGGGCTCGATTCTCGGGCCTTTATTATTCTTGATTTATATAAATGATATTGCAAAATGGGGGTTGAAAGGTACCCTTCAACTTTATGCTGATGACACAATATTATTCTATCATAATACTAATTTAAATGAAATGGAAAAAGACATGGAAAGGGATTTGGGTCATCTAGCCGAGTGGTTGAGAATCAATAAACTTAGCCTTAACATTAAAAAGACTCAATATGTGCTATTCGGGAATAGGAAAGGACAACGCCTAAACATTTCCTTGGGAATAAACAAACTGGAACAAACAGATGTCGCGAAGTATCTAGGACTTTTAATTGACTCACGGCTTACATGGAAAAACCATTTTGACCATGTTAAATCAAAGATTGCTCCGGTGACCGGTGTAATGTACAGACTACGTAGATTGCTTCCCACAGCCATACTGCGATCATTGTACTATGCTATGATTCACTCCCACTTGGCATATCTTTCAAGTATCTGGGGCTTTGCTACCAAAAAAATGATATCGGAGGTGCAAATAATCCAAAATAGAGCCATGCGTAACATTTTTGGCTTGCCTTGGGATATACCTGTTAAAGATATTTACCGTCACGCACTTGTTTTGCCATTTAAGATGGTTCCTAGCTTTGAGATAACAAACACCATTTTAAATATTATTCAGTGTAACACCCACACAAATATAAAACTGCACTATAGCAACGATGTTCACCAATATAATACACGACAACACAACAAACTACATATATCAAAAATACACTCAACAAAGTTCGGACTGAAATCATTAGAATATATTGCCTACACTAACTATAACAAATTGCCTGAAGAATTAAGACAGGTTTATGCCTCTAACAAATCTCGAAACGATATATTGAAATCCTATTTTTTCAAATGTTATTTGGAAAACGAGTCATAAGTAGATACAAACTCTGTTCTGATAGCCGTCCTAATTATCTCCAAATACCAAACTTTGTACATCCAGAGATGATGAGCTTTTTTAATCTTCTAATATATTTTGAATGTAAAACATCTTGTATTAGGTCTGTTTATTTTTGACCCCGTACTTTTTAATGTATTTTCCTGATTTTGTTTTTATGCATTTATATAGTCCATCATTGAGGATACTTTTTCAACTTTTTGACACCAACAGTACATAAATCAAATGAGTGATAATAATAATTCATAAAGTCTTATAAGACAATTTTTTTTGTAACATATCTGTAAAGTGATTCTTCATATGTTGTGTCTGTATGTTGCTTCTGTGAAATGTTTTCTTCATACATTGTGTCTGCACATTGGGTTGGGCTGGTTATTTTTAATTTTTAATCTAATTTTTCTGTACAAAACTCTTTTTTTATTTTTTTTACTTTTCTATTTGAAAACTACCAATTGGCGATCCCTTAATGAGTTTAATAACTCATGGGAATACAACATTCGTTTTGTTGTATGTTAAAAAAAAAAAAAAAATAAATACTAAGGCACTTTTACATAATTTCTTTAAGATTGATAGTAAAATTTATTAAAAAAAAAGTAAATGTTAAAGGTTCATCTTATAAGTGAGAATAATATTTAAAATGTAGAAAAAAAGATGAAATGAGATAGATATAATAATTTATCCAATGATTGCAAAATAACTTTGTATACACCACTGTTTAATCAAATTACTTCGTATAAATCACTATTTAATCAAATCACTTTGTATAAATCACTATTTTATCAAATTAATTTATATAAATCACTATTTAATCAAATTATTTTGTGTACACCTGCAGTATTTAATCAAATTACTTTGTTTTTCTCCAGTATTTAATCAAAAATGATCGATATGTTTCGAAACCAATAGTTTCTTTGTCAGGATAAACATAAAATAATGAAATTTAAAAATAGACAAAAAAGTACACATAGACAAAATTATTATATAGAGTGGTGATTAATTAGATATTATTATAAAAAATATATTCATGTAAAATCAATTAGCAACTTTTATAAGTTTAGACTTTTTGGTTAACACGTGGTTTTTTTGGTATTTACGATTTTTTTACTTATTTTGACTGGAGTGAGAGGAATGTCGTTAGGTTATTATTGTAATCTGGGAATGTTTGTTTTTCTTTTGAAAAAGTTAACATTTTAAGTAAATTCCTTAAATTCATTCAATCCATGTAGCAGCTATAAATTTATTTAAATGTGTTATATCACACATTTAAATAAATTACATCATTATTAAACAATTAAGATAACATTAATGTGGGGAAAACAGACAAACAGAAATACCCACACAGAATATGAAATCTATTGTCACAATTATTTTATCGGTTTAACCGGTAAGAAATCATATTAAATGGGGAGGGGTTAAAATAGAATCATATAAATAAGTTGTCTAAACTTGGCTAAAAACACATTGTGAAAATGGCCTTGAAAGCCGAAACAGCTGTAACAATAACAAAAACCAAAAAATACTTGCAGAACTTAATAATTATATTATTCAATTTGATTTTGATTAAATTAAAAAAAAAATTAAATGGAGTTCTACGAACTAAACACGAAAATTTAAATTCTCCCTGAATTTTTAGCAAAATTAGTTTTCACACTTAATTTTTTTTCTCTTGTCCGTATTTCATATTAGTTTGGAAGAACGGCGCCAGAGTACTCTCAGTTCCTTTCACTGGGTTAAGCTTTTGTACAAAATCTAAGTGTTATTATTATTTCTCAGGAAGACGTCACTATGGACAGGACTCATTGGAAGACGGGTCAAAGATATAATGGTGGAATGAAATATTTTTGTAAAAAATTAAATTTTTTACCTATAATATTATATTTAACAATTTTGAAATTTATTTATGGAAATATAGTAGTTCTATACACTTACCCCCTTTCTTAGAAACGCGGTGTAAATATTATAGGTGTCAGAACAGTGAAATGCTTGACTTATTACCAGGCGCTTATTGCTAGGCTCAAGGCCGGCTTTACCACACCAACGTCGAACCGGCGTGTGAGAATCGAGTTAGTAAGATGGGTATTATATAAAAAAGTTATTCTATATTTAAAATGTGAATACAGCACAATTATTTTCCCAACTATTCCTGACGGTCTGGAGACGGTGGGACCATGGCATCCCAATCGGGAAATTAAGTGCGACTAAAGGAAGTAGGAAAAGGTAGGAGACAGGAAAAGGAAGGTTTGAAAGTACCTGGCTGTCCAAATCTGGTCATCAATTATGTCTAAAGCGATATGCCGATGACGAGAGTAACTTACCCTATTGTAATGTACTTCTGCTGAGAGTGTAAGGGTTTGTCTTCAGATGTTAATCAGGTTATTTCTTAAGTAGACACATAGTTCCAATTACAATACTATTTATTTGACTATCGATACACGAATGCATATCAGATGTACGGCTGATCTATCCAGGGGTCCATTGGCTCTGGGCAGTTGGGGCACTAGTGCGCTATTCGTATTATTATATTTTCCACAAGTAACAGTTCTGCTGGGTGCGGTGGGGGAATCAATCTCAACCGGTCCCAGTGCCTTGTTGTGCATTGTTATTAATCTGAGTCTCTGTTTGTCGCATTAACACCTCCATTACTTGCACAAGTAAGTACTCAAAATCTAAAATATTAACAGTCCATATATTATTCAATTAATTTGTTTGCATTCTCCACTGCTTCCTTGTTCATTTCTTATATTCTCTTGAATCTTCTTCTCGTATTTTCTTGTTAATCTTCTTTCACTATTTTATCTTATTCTCCTCTACATGCTTGTATCGGTTCTGCTATTTTTTGTATTTTGTTATATTATTTTCTTGTATTCTTCTCTGCATGCTTTTATCTCTTCTGATATTTTATTGTATTTCCTTCAGCTTCTTGTTTTCTCCTCTGCATACTTGTATATCTTTTTGCGTTACTTTCTGCTAGTTTCTTGTATTCTCCTCTGCAAGCTTGAATCTCTTCTAATATTTGTTTGTATTTCCTTCTGTTTTTTTTTTGTATTCTTCTCTGCATGCTTGTATCTTTTCAGCTATTTTCTTGAATATTCGTCTGCATCTCTATTTTATTGTATTTCTTTCGGCTATTTTATTTTATTCTCCTATGCAAGCTTAAATCTCTTTGGCAATTTGTTTGTATTTCCTTCTGTTTCTTTTTGTATTCTCCTCTGAATGCTTTTTATCTCTTCTGCTAGTTTATTGTATTTCCTTCGGCTATTTTCTTGCTTTCTCCTCTGCGTACTTGTTCATCTTGTTTGAGTTTTACTCATATTTTCTTGAATTTTGCTCTGCAAGCTTGAATCTCTTCTGCTATTGTTTTGTACTTCCTTCTGATATTTTCTTGTATTCTTCTCTGCATGCTTGTATCACTTCAGCTATTTTCGTGTATCTCTTCTGTTATTTTTTAAATACATATATTTGATTTTCCATTTTGTTTTCTTGATTGAATGAATAAATTAATGAATGAATGAATAAAATGAAGTGGAAATTGATCCATTTCCTAGCATGCGATCAAGCTAAAACTCGACAGATTTATTAAATGCATAAGTTCACAAAAATCGAGTTTAGAGTTTACCAATTTAAAAAAAAAATGATCTATTAATTTTCATCCGTATTCTAAAGTTGAAATGGTTATAATGTGATAAAATACCATATATTTAGGTACTTATAAAATACTTAACTTGTCTATAATATATATGATACATTCTTCCATTTTGACAGCCTAGCCATACACGTTGTTTCATGATTATTTTTATTCCGTTGTATTATTAGCAGAAATATTTAAAATATTCATAAAAGACAGGTAATTTAAGTGCCCTAAAGCGATGTTAAGTTTAAAATTTACGATTGTCTTTGAATTCTTTCTACATTATGAATTATATAGAAAGGTGATCAAATGGTCAGAATGCAGCAGAAGTCGAGGACGCCTGAGGAAGACATGGCACGATCAAGTGAATCAGATACTCGAGTCGGGCCATGTCAAGGGTCAGAATAATAGAAGAGTATGTATGAGACCATATATGAATGTGAATAATGTAAGAAGTGTGTGCCAAGACCGAGTTGTTTGGCGGTCCATCCTCTTTGCCTAACCCTGCGGGAAGCGGCGTGATGGTTAGTTAGTTGGTTAGGTGACCAAACTATGGAGTTATGTTCTATTAGATTCTAACTAGGGTTTTGTACAACCGTTTTATGATTTGTAACGATTCAAAGTTTTTCATTAATCGCAATATAAATCCTTTTATTTACAATTTTGGGTCGTGGAAGCTTATTTCTCGTCCATTATTATGCCAAGATTTCGCATTTCTGTTAATCTTTCTAAAATTATTTAATTTATTGAATAGCCGAAAAATAGAGATGTGTATTTCTGGAAATTGCATTTTTTTACATTTAAATATAAATTGTTTTCTGATCACCAGTCATTTAGCATGTCTATAGTAGAATGAAGAACTTGAAAATGGTTTAAGAGGGTTATTTAGTTATATATTATAATGTCGTCAGCGAATAGCAATACATTGACGTTTTTAAAACAGTTGGCTATTTGGTAGATAAAAACCACATATAATACCGGGCCACGATGACTACCTTGCGGTACATGGTTTTTATATACCTTATTGGATTTGATTTTCATGAAATGTTAGTGAAAAATCACCCTCTTTTGGCGTGTGTCCCAGTCAGGTATCTATCCCCTGTTTAAATATCAGGTGCAACGTCTCACGGGGTGGGTGGAGCGCTCACCCTGGCATGTGCATTTAGTCAAAGCAGACAGGACCGAATGCATTGTATTGCAACTGCAGCGCTATTGTCTCCTTAATTAATACAACAGTGAATCCATTGTATTGTATTATACACACTAGCGCAGACCCGTGAAAAAATCACGGGATATTATTATTCCAATTGAATTTTTTTTTTCTTAAAATATTATATTATAGATAGCTACTTTATCTCTCGTCTGAATTTGTTCAAATAAACAGTTCTAAATTTTGAAAAAGACACTCATATAAAAAAACGATGTTCTAGAGTTCATTGAACCGGAGTTACAGACACACAACTGAAATGAATATTTTATTATTTAATTAAATTAAGTTTTATTGTATGGGAAGTGATTAGAATCGGATATGTATACAAATATAAATATTTTTATGCTTTAACGCACATAATCAACGCGCGATTGAAGTCTTGCGTGAAAGAGAAGGCATGAAAGCGAGACAACTACTGTGGGTATGTAAACAGTTTGCACCGTTGTCCGGTATCTCTTCATTATTTCCTGTACATTATAATCGCCTACATCTAAGATAATACAATCTACCCCTCAGAAAGGTGCAGAAAATTTAGGTTCTAAAATGTGTTATTTTGTAATTAAATTCAATGTGAAACAATGTAGGTCCATATATGTATAAATTAAAACGTTTTCCTTTTCAATCTACCGTTGGCCATAGAAATAAAATTAAGGCGATGCACTACGTCGTGTAATATTTTGAATCGGGCCGCTATCAATAACACACCTTACGTAGATGGCGATAAGGCTTAAATTCCCGCTTAACACCATCCACCTGTTTTGATTTATGAAAGAAAAAAACATGGCCTAAAAGTGCCTCTTATTTTATTTTGTGGATGTTCATGCACAAATATTGAAATGTTTTTCGATCATTTTATAAATAATTTAATTTGCCACATTATACAATACAACCATAACCGAAAATGGGTTCGTAAGTAGGAAATTTTGAACTTTAAAGCAGTTTTCACAGTCCTTATACATTATTTTTTCTGGGCTTATAAAAAGACTTATCTAATACTCGATTATTTCAGAGGCCAGGATGTAATCTACTCGCAGTATTTAATTAAAGCATCTGAAAAATTTCTAAGCGACCAAATTTTCAAACCAAAAACACATGATTTTACATTAATACGTAGTGCATCGCCTTAATGAAATTAATTTTAAACTTTATTCACTTTTTACAATATATTTTTTTAATTTAATTTATTCAATTTTGCAAAATGAACCAAAATGGACGTGATCGAAAAACATAATAAAAATTGGAATAAAATTTAAAATTGGTAAATTAAAAATAAATGCTCATATAAATTGTATGGAACGGTCGGTAGCTGGGTTGGCATCGCGCTTGTGTCCTGGCTGGCTAAGTCCTTCATCAAAACACAAGCAAAATTTTTCGCTTACTGTGGTGGTAGTAGGAGATTTTAAAATATTATCAAGTTATTTGTAAGCCGGGAATGTTTGTCTTTCTTTAAAAAAACACATTATATTTTAACGTCCTTTTAAACACTGTCTCCCAGGCTAAACATCAACGAAGCAGCATCATAATTTCTTATTGTTTCCATCTTAAGGCCTCGGGCAACGCCGGGAGAGGCCACGGCGTGACAGCTATCTTGCAAGGGAACAAGTGAATTACGTTCGTAAATTAGAAACCTCGTCAAAACAATTTAGCTGATGGATTCTAGCGAGAAAATCTTATTTTAGGAACAAAGTGTTTCCTTACTGAGGGTGACAAAATTATCAATACAATGTGAAACTACAGTTTCCTTTAAAAAAATAAGATGGTCGTCGTACAACTTACACTGTTAAAGACTAAAAGTTTACATTCGAGTTGGTACTAATAAAAATAACTGGGTTCAGAAAGAAGATTTTCCGCAGACTGACACGTTAAAAAGGGAGGTCATTTCGGACACTTTATTCGTTAATTTACTTTTATCGCGTGAATTAAATAAAAATTCTATGAAAGTGATGTTTTTTAATAACACAAATGTATTATTATGTAAATATAAAACATAGAAATAATCGTTTATATTGTGCTAACAATGAATTCAAAATCTTATTTTTGGTTATTCTCTATAAATGAGATTAAAAGTGAGGTGACAGTTTTCTTGCAGATTTCCTAAATAAAAGTAACATGTTTTAAAAAAATCACGTTTTCTCAATTTTTCGTATTTTGGTGTAAAAATATGATTTTATATTATATTTATTAAGTTTTTTCACGTTTGAAATAAAAATATTCCAATTTATGAATAACAAAGTCTATTTAAAATACAAACATCTAAAGGGTAATTTTATCTTGTTTTTAAATTGGTATTATTTTTACTACATCTTCAAAAATAATAAATTTTGTACCACATTTAAAATACCTTGGAAATATTCTGAAATTCGATAAGAAAATTGAGGTTTAAACAACAAACCAAAACAACCTCCTTTGGCTGTGTAAACAATGTGTATATCTTTCCATTAAATATTTTATGTCAGATTCTTTATTAGTAATGTTTATACGTACGCGGTCGTTTATCAATTTAATACAATTACCCCTATGCTTTTTAGTAAGACCGTTCAGTATTTAGATTTTTTCTGGTCCGATTTCGTCTAAAGACCGCTATACGTTTTTAAACCAGGCGTCGCCAAAAGAATTGTTTAATATTGAAAAACTTTTATGATTATTCCACATCCCAGTTTCTCCTCAAATTGCTTTTTCCCTTGTTTTTTGTTATTTTCCCAAAAGTTCTACCTTGGTAAAGAAGAATTGATATAGTGCAAATATAATCCCCAAATTAAATAGTATCGTGTGCTGATTGTAAACAGAGTTTGTGTTGTGAGAATCCAACATTAATGGTGATTGAAGAAACTTCAAGTGACCCACGGAATATTCAAGAAACCAGGTGGACTCCAAAAGAAACAAACATCATCGCCAGGTAAAGGTTTCCTTTCCTCTATCCTCGTATTTTTTGGGATAACACGACCGATTGATACTTTCTTTTCATTAAAATACAGTCCATTTCAATTACTTGTTTATTTGGTATTAAACGAAGTTGTTAATTTCTGCACAATGCTTGGCGCTGTGATCAGGGTCGAATGAAGTCAATACCGATTTATTATTTTGAATATGTACCTATTTGATTTATTATTTTGAATATGTACCTATTTGATTTATTATTTTCAATACGTACCTATTTGATTTATTATTTTGAATATGTACCTATTTGATTTAGTTTTTTGAATATGTACCTGTTTGATTTATTATTTTGAATATGTACCTATTTGAGTATATATTTTTTAATTACATCGTATTATTAACTTTTATTTTTTCAATATCGTACTAAAGTCCCAACAATCCAGAGTTATCGGGATTAAAGTATCCCCAATTGTGGAAGGAACCTAAATATATCTGACACCATTCAAACAGTAAATATTCCAAATTGTCCTTGTGATCTTTAGAAAATTTTAGACAGGTTATATTACCCCAACAGTCACAACCTTCATCCTGTCCATCTGTTTCACCCGTCCCCACTCCTCAAGCCGCACAACATACCCAAATAATGGATGCAATAGGCCCACTGGCTTTGGGCAGTTGGAACTTTTGTACGAATTTCACACTTTTTTTCTCCAAAAAATATTTACAAAAACCGTTTTTATTCTGCATTTTTGGTCCACTCGATCCTTAAAATAACTAATAACGCCAACAATAATTTCCTTTCACGGTCCCTAATTGTTTGGTCCTTAGTTCGATCGGCCTGCTTCCTATAAGGCACACTGAAGAGGATACACCTATAGAAATGTGTGGCGGGCGTGTTTGTTGCGCCCGAAGTAAGCTCAAATTTCCCTTACTGTGGGTGAATCGATAAAACATTTTATACCAAATTTATTTCTTTAACAGATAACGCAGTTTCATTAGCATATCTGGGGTTTTGGGGCCGAAACCTTTTCATAAATAATAATATTTGGATGACTTGTATAGCGCTGTTTTTGTGCAAAATCACCTCAAGGTCACTGTACAAATTTATAATACATTACTACTAACTATTTATGGAGATAATATATGTACAGTACAATTCTTACCTGATAGGTCACTTGAGATTAACACTTAATTTACATCAACTAATTGTTTATTAGCGAAATTTAGATACAGGATTTAGGACATAATTGGAAAATTGGATATAACTGGACTTTCTCTCAGGAATGGTATATTTAATTTAAGGGTATGACAGCTTAAAAAGGTAAGTTTTTAGTTTAGACCTGAATTCTATTGGACTTGTTATGGATCTTAGTTCCGGAGGGAGTTTATTCCAATACTTCGGCCCAGATACTATAATAGTATGTGCAAAAAAAACAGTTTTTCTTTTCAAATCGGTACGAATGACTTATTAAATCAGTTACACAAACTCTGTTTAAAGATAATAATGTAAATTAGATAAATAAAGTAGCTAAATTAACAAATGGGTCTATTATTCTGTAAGCTAGTCCTTCCATCATTGCACCACAATTTTTTTTTGCTTATAATATTGGCAGTAGGAGTATTTAAAATGTTGTCAGGTTATTCGTAACTGGGAAATGTTTGTATTTAAAGAATCCAAAGCAAAGAAAAATATAAATTAAGAGAATTGCAGAGAATAATTGAAATAGCTAATTAAAAAATAAAAATAGAATACATCGTTAAAAAAGAATACTAATCAATCTAAACATAACATGAAATAGAACAAGACAAACAAAGAAGAAAAAAATAGTTGCAAGATGATATTTTAAATTCTGAATTGAGTATTATGACGTTTAATAATTAGGTCTCAATGGTCGAGTGATTAAGACGCCTTTCCCCCGCAAAGCCAGGAGGTCCTGGGCTCGATTCCTAGTTTGACTGTAATCTTTTTATTTTCTGTGTCTTGTTCTATTTCATGTTTCGTTTAGGTTTATTAGTATTATCTTCTTCTTCATTGATATCACATTAAATCCAAAGGTATAACATTCAAAATAAGTTAAATAAAAGTTGTTCCTAAATTAGAATACTTCTAGGCATAATCAGATCAGTGGTAAGGCGAAATATTGACATGTTCCAAAATAGGCAATTTGGTTTCCTACACGGGTAATGGTATATTACTTGACTGGATTTACTTTATCGAGGGTTCGGTTAATGAAGTTGTTTTGAGGTTAGATTAGGAAAGACATTATAGATACGGTTGCTAATTTTGAACTGATATTGTGAAGAGATTCTACAACTATTATGATTACAGGAACTTTCCTAAGTACCTTCTATAATTTATAATATTAAGGCTCCTTAAAAAAGAAGAAGAAGATTACTAAAGATGTTTTGAAAGGGAAAAATGTAAATAAGAATGATAGAGGGAGCGCGCTAATTTAAAAAAAAATATTATAATAACATAAGCGTAAGCGACTGTTATGAAAATATTTAATAAAACACAACTTATTTAATACAATGCAAAAATCTCGACATCTGAGTTAAAAGCATTTAAAGAAACACCGATCTTTTTCTTACCTGTAACGATATAAACAGAACCAGATGTGTATTTTATAATTTCCGTTGCAAACTTAGCGATTCTTTTCAATCGAAGTAATTTAATATGATTACTTTTTCAACTCGAATCAGCGAATCCACCAACAATGCAAGAAATAAATGCTGCACTAAAGAAACTTAAAAACAACAAATCACCTGGGAAAGACAACCTCCCGGCAGAGTTGTTCAAATATGGAAATGAGCATCTGAGAAATCTGCTACTCAATTTAATAACTAAAATATGGACACTGGAAAAAATCCCAGAGGAATGGTAAATAAGCATAATATGCCCAATTCACAAGAAAGGTGACAAATTAAAATGCGAAAATCATAGAGGCATATCACTTCTATGCACAGCATATAAAATCTACACCATGATACTGAAACAAAGAATTGATAAATATGCAGAAAACCTACTGGGAGAGTATCAGGCAGGCTTCCGCACCGGTAGATCCACAACAGACCAACTGTTCACCGTCAGACAGATCTTGGCAAAGTGCTGGGAATTTGACATAGACATACACCAACTATTCATTGATTTCAAGCAAACATATGATAGCATAGATCGGGAGTGTCTATATGACATACTACTACAATTCCAGATTCCACCTAAATTGGTTAGGCTCATAAAAGCCACAATGTCAGACTCAAGATGTCAGGTCAAAATAGACTAGGAGAATTGTCGGAAGAATTTACAGTATCACAGGGACTTAAACAGGGGGGCAGTCTGGCTCCCACTCTCTTCAACATTGTGCTCGAACGTGTAATACGAAAAACACTAATAGACACTGGCTCCAATATTTGTTTCAAGAGCAGTCAAGTTGTCGGATATGCGGATGACGTCAACATTGTCGGAAGATCAATTTCAGCCATTAAGGAGGTCTTCGACCCTTTAGAAACAGCGGCGCGGGAAGTAGGACTGCGAGTTAATATTGACAAAACAAAAATGATGGTACAGAGCAGGAACCCTTCACACAGAAGAAGAAGTAGTGCACTATTTAAAGACAACTACTCATACGAAGTGGTCGATCAATTCACCTACCTGGGCTCCAGCCTGACAGAGAACAATGAGGATCCAGCAGAAATCAGAAGGAGAATCACAACAGCCAACAAAACATACTTCTCTTTGCTGCCAGTGTTTAAGTCACGTAGTGTCCACAGAAAAACCAAAATAACCATATATAAGACAATTGTAAGAACTGTATTGGCATATGGATGTGAGGCGCTGACACTGACTGTAAAGATGGCTGAAATGCTGGATACTTTTGAAAGAAAGGTGCTGAGAAGAATATGTGGACCCGTGAAAGAGGGCGAACAGTGGCGTATCCGACACAATATAGAATTGTACGATATATATAAGGCCCCTAGCATCTCTGCACACATGAGACTCCTCAGGCTGAGATGGGCTGGGCATGTACAGAGAATGCCGGATACACGCGTCCCAAAAAGAATTCTGACTGGTCACCCAGGTGGAAAGAGAAAAGTGGGAAGACCCAGACTGAGGTGGGAAGATGAGGTAAGAGGGGATGCAGCACAGCTTCTCCAGGTGACAAACTGGAAGTCAGCCGCTGAGGACAGGAGGAGTTGGAGGCGACTGTTGCAGGAGGCCAAAGCTCGATATGGGCTGTAGCGCCATCGAAGAAGACTTTTTCAACTCGGCTAATTTTTTTAAATTTTTTTTTTATTAATAATTTTCTTTTTTTACATGCATGAAAATATAATTGCAAAAATCAAGTATTACAAAAAAAAGTATTTCATTATTAAAATTATTAAAATTAATGAATGGATATTATCTTAAAAAATAGCATACATTTTATCAAGAGGTTAGTTAGAAATTCGTAAATCGGGGTATTAAGATGTTATGATACACGAGAAGTTCGCGTTTGCAATAATGCGAATTTTTGCGCAAAAAATCGTATTTTATGTAATTTTGGTACTTTCATGGGAATAACACGATATTCGCGATTTTCGGGTAAATAAATTCGGGTAATGCGAATTTACACACACACGGAGAAAAATGAGTATTGCTGATTTTTTAAAAATCTCTTCAGATTATTGGTAATCCGGTTAAAAACAGGTTTGCAGGTCGCTTCCTGATAAACTTTAAGTAAATCCGTAATAATATCGGAACATTTGTTCATGCACTAGCGTTTGTCTGGATTATGAACACGTGTTTGGTATTTTACAAAAAGTTTATCATATACCTGTCAATTAATTCTTTAATGGCCTGCAATCCCGTTTTTAATCGGATTACGAGTAAAGAGATTCCTAATAAATTAGTAATATTTTTTATCAGTATGTTTTCTCCGTCCAATATTCTGGTGTGTAAAAAAATAAAGCAAAATCAAACGTTATAAATATTTCTATGTAGGTACCTACATGGTTTTGACAAAAAACAAAAGTAGTGAACTGCAAAAAAGCAACAAAACCGTTTAACCACTTGTGCCGAAGAATACCAAAAAGGGAACATGACATAACTTTTGCAAATTAACACTACCTTTTCACAAAATAACGCTAATTTCACCAAAAAAACGCAGATTTTCAGAAAAAAACGCGATTGTATTTATTTCGGTGAGATTGGAGTACGTAAACGTCATATTTGACATTTGTTACCGTTAGCGCCTCGGTGTCTAAAGAGAGAATTAATATGTGGTTTACCAAGGATTGTGGATATGGACTGACTCATATACCGGGCCATAGTTATCATTAAAATAAAAGTTACTGCCACTTACAAAAACGTAAATCGATTGAAACCTAAATATACGGAATGAAAAGGGATGTACTTGATTTATTTAACCAGCAATTCCTGACATTATTTGCAGTAAAAAGTGATAATGAAATTTTGGTCTCAGGTGCCATTTTAATTTTTTTTAAATGAACTCCCTGTATAATTCGTTAATTAATAGTAGGTACATACTAGTGCAGATCCCTGAAAAATTACAGGATGTTGTAATTCCAATTTTGAAAGCGACAATTATAACAATTTAACATTTTACTGATAATTTATATTTACTGAATGATGCCGTCGTAATTACACATTTAGAGAATTGCACTAACTTAAATTACACCTACTGTCGAGGGGTAAGGCTCTCGACTAGCAAGCTGGAGGTCGCGGGTTCAGATCCCGACGTGCGCAAGTAAATGTAATTTGATGTATTTGTGCCCTAGTGTAAGACCATCGTTCAGAATTGAAACTTTGCTTGAAATGGCTTTGACCTTATTTGGTGGCTAGATCTGAATTGCAAGGTATTTACCCACATTTCTCTTCCCTATCTCCTTCCCCTCCCTACTACCTTCAGCCTCACAACATACCCCTATTGGGGATGCCATAGTCTCACTGGCTCCAGACGGTTGGGAACAGTTGGGACTCTTGTGCGATTTATTTATTTATTTATTTTTTCATGTTCTCCATGAAACGGTTATACACCAATATATCATAGAGAAGATTACAAATTAAAAGGTTTACACAGGCAGTTTTACTATTTTGTCACATGCGTTATAAGATAGTTACTGAATTGTCTGTAGGTGACATTGAAAATGTCGATGGCTAATGCAGAATCGTTAAGCAGTTGAGTCGCTCTGTGTATTGGCGCGTTCTGATAGGCAGAAGTCCTCGCTTTCGGAGCATATAAGAGTGCATGGGATCTCCCTCGAGTATAATTGTTAGGGACATAAAAGTTAACCTCTTTCAACATAGGCGGATTATGTATTGTACCAGAGATTAACTTAAAAAAGTGTTTACCTAAAAATATTTTTCTGCGGGCTTCTAATGTATTGAAATCGAGCATTCCTGTTAAGAACAAGGATGGATACAGGAATGGATAGTATGTATATTCCCTCATATACAGGTAACGCATAAACCTTTTTTGTACTTTTTCTATTTCTAAGATATGGTTTTGTTCAGAAGGGGCCCAAATAATGGAGCTGTATTCCAGGATACTGCGGACAAGTGCTTCATATGTTCTCCGTATTGCAATTCCATTAGTAAATGATCTCGCATTACGAAGAACAAATCCAAGCATTTTGTTGGCGCGGGAGACAATGTCATATATGTGGGATTTGAAAGAGAGATTTGCTTCGAAGATCACCCCAAGGTCACGAATCTCGTTTTTGCGTGTTAATATATTTTTATTAATGTGATAAGGGAATAGAAATGTATCTTTGGATCTTGTAAATGTAACTACACTGCATTTCTGGATGCTGAAGGGTAATTTATTTAATTCTGACCATTTGACAAGAGAATCAAGATCATTCTGCAGGAGAATGGAATCGATACAACTTTTGATAGCTCTGAAAAGTTTGATATCGTCAGCAAAGAGTAGATATTTTGAGCGGTTAATGGTCTTGCCTATATCATTAATGAATAAAAGAAAGAGGAGGGGTCCTAGATTCGATCCCTGGGGAATCCCGGAGTTAGTTTTGTATTCGTGAGAGAACTGGTGTCCGTAACTGACATACTGACGACGATTGTGTAAGTAGCTAGCTACGAAAGTGAGAAAATCCTGAGAGAATCCGATGTCACTCAATTTTATTAGTAAAATATCATGGTCGACTTTATCAAATGCTTTTTCGAAGTCTGTATAAATCACATCGACATGTAAAAAATTTTCAAACGATTTATTTATATAGGTGGTGAGATTCATAAGGTTTGTTGAGGGTGATAGAGTGGGGCGAAATCCATGCTGATTCTCGGTGATTGTATGTTTTGTTTGATTATATATTTGTGAGTAAATTATGGTTTCTAAAAGTTTTGCGGGTGCTGATAAGACAGCTACAGGTCTGTAATTATCGATAACCGATTTTTTTCCTTTTTTGTGTATAGGCGTGACTTTTGTTAGTTTCCACATTTCAGGGAAGGTATTATTACGAAGTGAAAGGTTAAAAATGTGCTTAAGAGGTTGAATTAAATGTTTTGAGTATCTTTTGAGTATGATGGGTGGTATAAAATCTGGACCGACAGAGTATTTAGGTTTTAGCTTGTGAAAAGCGGCAACAATATCATCATCGTTAATTTCGTGAATTTGAACAGGTGAGGCATTGTGTGACGAAGAAGCTATAGAGGAAATGTCAAGTTTGGGAATATTGTCGCTGAATACTGATTGAAAATAATCTGCGAAACCTTCTGCGATTTCAGAATATCCATTGTATTGATTTTCATCAAAGGTCATGTGATTAAGTTTGTCACAGCCGCGGCGTTTATCGTTCGTGTAAGACCAAAATCGAGTGGGGTCTGTTATAATACTATTCTCTGCTTCACGTGTGAAGTCAGTGTAGGCCTTACCAATTAACTGCTTGATTAATTTTCGTGATGTTTTAAAGTTTGTTAAGGCATGTTCGGATTTAGTTTTTTTCCAAAGATGGTGCATTTTATTTTTCTCTCGTATGTGATGAATGATCTCTCCAGTAAACCATTTTGGATATTGTTCATCATCTCCGAGCATACGTGTGGATCTTTTCTTTAAGCATAAGTCAAAAATATTATTGAGCTGCTTATAAAACATTTCAGCAGCTAGGTTTACATCGAGGCAGTCATAATGATTCCAGTTATGTTGTTCTAAGGCATTTCTAAGTGTATGATCTGAGTTTTCGTTGAAAATCCAACCCATGTTTATGTCCGGGGGCAATATGTGTGATTTTTCTTGGGTTTTTGTTATGTACTCGAGTGTGAATGATAGTGAAGGGTGATTAAGGTCTTCTTTGACAAGTGGAGAATCATGGCGACGGACAACAGCATTTTTGGAATGTATGTTGCTTAATACTAAGTCTAACATGCGTGCATTTATGTTATAAACAGTGTTTACTTGTGTCAAATCATAAAAAGAACAAAAATAATCGTAAACATCACTCGGGTTCTTCCCTGACGAAAAGTTAAAATCACCGAAGATAATAATATTTTTAGATTGTAGTTTTGCACTTTCACTAATGATTTTCTCGTAAAATAATTTATATTGTTCCGATTTTGTATTTGGAGGAAAGTATACTACACATATATATATGATGACATTTTTTTATCATTCCAGCAGCATCTTTTGGTGCATATATACACAGTGAAAAAATCGCGAGCCGAGCCACGAATTATGGGAAAGGAACCAAGCAACCGCAAACATAAGATTTATTAATTTCAGAATGGGTATTACAAGGGAATGCGTCAACTATGATTATTTACTATGTCAACTCAATTTATTCAAATTATCTTTTTTTTTTTTTTTTTATAGTGAATACCTCACAAGAGTCCCAACTGCTCCCGTCTGGAGCCAGTGAGACTATGGCATCCCCAATTGGGGGATGTTGTGAGGCTGAAGGTAAGTGGGGAAGGGAAAGAGGAAGGTGGGGAAGTACCTGGCTATTCAGATCTAGTTACTAAACACGGCTAAAGCCATTTGGAGCAACATTTCAATTCTGAATGGTGGTCTTACACCAGGGTGATACTGGTAGTATCTTCCACTTGGTTAATGACCTAAAATGTTTATATAAAATCATAAATTCAATAATTGCGGACAACTAGAATTAGCTCTACATTGAACTTTGTGGCGGTACATACTAAAACTTCTTTTGGTCAAAGAAATTATTTATATCAGGCACCACTTATGTTTAATATTCTTCCAAATCATATTAAGTCTACAAATTCCTTAGTTAAATTTAAAAAGTTAATTAAGGTTTATGTATTGACAGACGATTGTCTTAATATTTTTTCATCCTTGTCCTTTCTTAAATAATAAGATTTTATATAAGTCCCATTTACTAAAAACTGAATGTCACCCTATATGTCTTTATTATCTACTTTGCTTCTTCTTTTGAATAATGATTAATAATTAGTTATGGTTCAAATATTGTTACAATATACTGTCAAATTACCCATCTGGTAACACATCTAATACTCATTTTTCCTATAATTTTGAAATATTTTGTGTTTGTATGTAGAATTACTATATGTTTGTGATACTCTTATGTTTGCTTCATTCAAATGTAAATTGTTAACCTCGATACAGGCTTAGTCTTAGTGAGGTTGATTTTTATGTTAAAAAAAAGTGTTTTATGTATAGTGAGATGCAATAAATAAATAAACAATTGAGAGCCCTGAACTATTATACTTGATTTCTTTACATATACCTTGCAAACCAACATCGAGGCAGTATCTACGGTTCTATAGTGATAACTCCAACATAGAATCTTAATTCTTTACCCCCGTTCGCCGTATACAAAATTTGGTTAATGACTATGAAGATGTTATTGATATATTCAACATATCATTCACCAACTATAAACAAGTCATTACCCAATTTATTTCAAAAAGAAAAATATCAAATATAATATAATTTAACTATAGTAACTAAGTAGCTCTGTTTACCTTAACAAGGTTTTGTAATTTTCCATTATATTTTTCCATCTTGCATAGTGAAGTGTCTAGTTTCCACTTTATTTCGTTTTGACATTGTTTTTGTTTAAGAGGTTGTGTTTTATTATGTCTTCTATTTTCTTTTTGATTTTACTTTGACTTTGTTTGATTTTGTTGTGTTCTTTGTAAAAAAATAAGAAATTAACATATAAAAGCCCAGCCGGGCGTGAATTTATAAATAAATAAATAATAGATTTTTTACTCTATATCGAATATTAAAGTCTTTCGTGTACGTGCTGATAAACCGTGTACGTATACTTTATTCATGCATAAAATAAAGTATACATGTAAGATATTCCGTGAACCATTTCTAGAACATTATTATCCAATTTATTACACATAATAGTCCCTTCGCGGAGAATGTTAAGGTACAAATCCCTTCAACCTTGAAATCAGGTTACGACATTCCGTTCGCTTTGAATATTATAAACCTTAGTTAGCGGGAACCCTTTGTCAAGTTAGTGTTAAAGTGAGCATTAAACGCAACGTTAAACGGCGGTAATTAAAGCATGCGGTATCCCGATTAGCGCTAACTAGCGTTAATTACAACCCTGTTCGGTATACAGCCAATGCGTTATTGCCACAGAACGGATGGTAAAGTGTAACGATTTTCGACTCCTAGGCCCCAGACACGCCAATGTCAAGAAATAATTTCATAATTTTAAAACAATTACACATGAAAATTTAACTAATATTTTGGCACTGAAAGTCCTTACACACCTCCTTGTAATCGGAAGCAATTTAGGCAGAATGGTCGTGAGGGTAAAATCGGCGTAATCGGTAAAACGGCGTCTTCTCTACACACCTGCCCCTGCCCCAATGTGAATCAAGGTGATACTGGGCACAATAGCACACTGGGTGACCTGGTACCGATTTCGGAGATTAGTCTACGCACGCGGTGATCAAGGGTGCTCACCACCACTGCCCCGATATGGCCTCCGATTGCAGGGAGGTGTGTAAGGCCTTTAACATTTAATTAATGTTTTGATACTAATACTGCCATACTAATATTTTAATACTAAATTTTAACAATCCAATACTTTTGAACGGCAACAGTTTATTATTAATATTTTAATATTTTTTAACTACTATTTTAAAATAAATTTTTTAGTACTAAATTTAAATATTTATTAGAATACTAACTAATATTTTAATACGTAACTATACACATTTTAATGAATTTATTTCGCTTATTAGTTTATTACAAAACTGCACTAATTAATACCTGCGAAATTGTAATTGAAATTAAATAATGAGAACGGAATAATAGGGAGATGTTCAAGTTTGAGAGAAATAGCTTGGAATTGAACCCTTGAATTGCGACCTTGGGGCGTTTAGCACTACTCAGCCGACACGCCATGTCAGCACTTTCCGGCATTTCTTTCTCAATAACTTTAACGTCCACTACTTCTTCTTCTTCCCCAATTCTCAAATCTTTCCCTTTCACACTTATTCTCTCTTTTCACTGAGCAGGGGCGCGAAACATAGTGGCAAAAGTGAAGCAATGTCTAAGAAAAAACACTCTTTTTTTTTAAATTAGCTACATGAGGCACGTAGCTTAATGATAACAGCAGCTGATCGGCAATCAGGAAGCTGCGGGTTGAATTCCCGTCGGCGGCATTTATTCTTTATAGGTAGATTTTTTCAATTTGCTGGGTAATTCAGGTGAATAATTATTGGTTACTAGCGACCTGCCCCGGCTTCGCACGGGTGCAATGTACTAATGTAGCATAATAAGTTTCCCAGCGATTCAGACATAGACGATAGTAATCCAATCCATTTTTTGGCGCTTTGACATTTATAGTTTATGGTTCCAAAAAGTGCGTTTATCCATAATTTTACTTCATTAATATTTTATTGAAAACATACATTTTTTGCAGAGCAAACCGATTTAGCGACTTTACTTACGACTTATTGTTTTATGTAAATATCAAAATATTATCTTGAATCAGACCATACTGCCAGTAACTACAGAATGTCTTTATACCCTCCACACAGCATCCCCAAAAATGACATAGGCCCTGAGGGAAATTATTTTCTTCAGGGCCTCCCGTGTAGAGTAAATATTAAAAAAAAAAAAATATATAATGTTCACACCTGTATTTTCATTATTTATTAAAATTAACATTATTTGGCAAAAATAACACACCTTTAAACATTACATCATAAACAATCACAAAAAACATCAATATTAGAGGTGGACATACTTAAATCATTTTTAAAATGAATCATGTTGTCAATCTCAATAATTTCATTCGGGATTTTGTTGTAAAGTTGGACAATGGACAGCCTGGCACATTAAAGATATCTGGCTGTTTGATTTCTTCCTTGTGGGTAACCAATATTTTGCATTTATCTTCCCGTGCCCGTGTATCTCATGTTTATCTAATGTAAAAAATAAATACATTCAAATATATATTTTGCTTCACTGACATAAAATTAAGCCCATTTAATATGTCTCTTATCCGTGTGTGTATATATCGCGTTGAGAATTATTCTCATTGCTTTATTTTGCTGTATTTGATTTTTTTCATTTTATCTTCATTAGACAGCACAAACAGATTTTGATTAGAAGTTACAATGATTACAATGACAAAACGCTACGATAATGGCAAACAAATACCTCAATAACCTAAATGAACTGAAAATAGCAGCTTATGATATTGTGTTGTCCCAATAAAAGTCATCCTTTAAGAGACCCATTGCTTTGCATGCTGCATAGGTATCATAACCAACTCCTTGGACAGTTTTGATGTGTGCAACAGATATTGGGACATTTACACATTAAAAAAATATTCTCAAGTAAAAACATTCTTCAAGCCACAAGCCTTTCCGCATACATGGGAAATTAGGATTTAAGGTTCCGCAAGGGCCATGGACCATGTGTTTTTTTTATAATTACATTCGTACAGCGTTGGATCTTCTTCTTTATTGGGTAATTCCGCTGAAATAACGCTGTTAATTTGATTCTGTATAATTTTATTACCTAACCACACCAGCAGATAGACATGTGGTAAACCACGTTTCTGCCATTCTATAGTGTTCATATGGCATCGCGGTGGACCAAATATATGAGTCTTGTTTATGAGGTACAGGAGTTTCTGTACTTTAAAATGGAATATTCTGTTCACTATATCGTATCTGTCTAATGGAGTTTAATTGGTGTTGATATTTTGCTTAATTTCTGTCCAGTTCGGGTTACACTTATGTTGCACTTATAAAGAGATCGGATTTACCGTGATGTCTGATATAAGGCAAGTCATTGTGTCTTGCAATTTTTCAAGTAAATTTCGAGTTGTATATACTCGTATATTGACTGTTTGTTGCGAGTATTTTATCAAATTGCGATATCTTCTAAGAAATTAAAAAAAATATATCTAAATTTTAAGCCAAATGTATCTAAAATGAGTAATTGGATAAGGATTAAACTATATCGGTCAAAGAAGCATCGTAAGTCTTATTATGTTGCGCTTGATTTTAAATAATATTATTATTTTTTATTTTATTTTTTTTTTTATGTGTTTATTCAGTTTTTTTTATTTGTACATTATTTTCTCTTACTTAGATCCTACAAAACTGATCAATCAGTTTAATTGTAAGAAATCTCTCACTTTATCTATTTATTAGGTTATAATAATATATTTAATTTCAACTTGATATCTTGATCCTCAATATTAATTGTTTTTATGTTTGACGGAGGTAGAACGATCTAATTTTCGTTTTAATTTTTGAATAACATGTCTCATTTTTAATATCTTCTGGTAATGAGTTAAATAATTCCGGAATTTTATGTCTTTTTGTTCTATCTCCGTATAAATTTTGCGATATTTTAATAATAAACATTTGTGCTTCTCTATGCCTAGTAGGGTAGTTATGGTTTACAGGTTTTTTGAATTCTGTGTTCCAGAATTCATCTAGCGTTAGTTGGTAATCTATCCTACTATGTATAGAGAGTACATTACACAAAGAAAACTTTTTTTTATAATCGCTTTCACATAATTGTATTTTTTTTTGCCTGATATCAATTTTAGGAAACGGATTTGTAATTGTTTATTTTATTTAAGTACGTTTTATACGTTAATCCGTAACTATTTACTCCGTATCCCATAATTCATTCCGCTAATGCATTATATATACAGTATTATATATTTTTATTAACAAAGTTTTTTAGGTGATAAAATTTCCCTAAAATGGATCTTAATTAATTACATACATTTTCAATGTGATTTGACCAGTTAAAATTGACATCTATTGTAAGACCAAGGTATATTGGTAAACTTTTTCTATGTTTGGGCATTTACATGACAGAGATTGGTTTTTTGTGTGTAAACAATCGTATGAATGACTTTTTATATGCAGTTCTTTATCCTGACAACTTGCATATGGAGAGTCTATAAGCATATATTTTGTTTTTTTTTGCGTTAATAATAATTCCATTGTCGTGGGACCATTTAATTATGTTATTTAGGTCTGTTTGTAAAAATTCCTCAATTTTCTGTAGATTTCTGTCAGCACATATGATGCAAGTATCATCTGCAAACATGTAACATTTACAACGTTTTATTACGTTAGGTAAACTGTTTACTTGCATTATATAACACGTAGGTCCCGATATCGACCCTGTTGCTACCCCAGTGTCTGTTAACATTTCATCACTGAAAATTCCGTCAATTTTAACTTTAATTTTTCTATTTAACAGATAATTTTTAAACATTTTATGTAAAGGACCTCTAATACCACATTCTTCCATTGCCTTTAGTAATGTTTGATGGTCCAATGTGTCAAAGGCCTTTTTAAAGTCTATAAAAATTATACCAACGTAATATTTTTCATTTGAATGACAATTTATATGGTCAGTGAAATTAGAAAGTAATTGTGTAGTACTTTTTTCTTTTATAATATATTAATATTAATAATTTATAATATCCTCTACAGGGAAATTTCGTTCTACATTAAATGCTCAACGTAACTAACATATTTGATTGGAAAAGGATTAATATTATATTGGTCAAAATACAGATGGGGCAAAAGTAATCACCCGATGTTCTTTAACTGTAATTTTTTTTATGATAAACTTTGATAATGCTTGTTATTCATGTTTTATTGATTTGTATTCTGCGTTTGTTTACTTCACAAATGTTAAAATAGAATTGACATTTGGCGCCATTTGCAAAAGTTATAGCGTTTTCCAATAGGGTGATTACATTTGCCTCAACCTGTAGTATCGCAAATTATCCATTATATACCCACAAGATAAAAAAGATTACTGTTGGTTATCTTTGGGAGATAGATAGATATCGCTGCGGACTTTTCTGTACGTCTTTTGATATACAATTTCGTAGTGAATTATTTTGATGTATTTCAACTCCAGGTTTAGCTAGAGTAAGCAATGTACGCGTCCGAAAATATATATTTTACGGATTTACTACAAAACATTCACTTTTCTCTACTTTCTACAAATATAATATGTATGTATTATATTAATATACATATAATATGAATGATAATTTGAAACCTGTTCATTTGACTGTCCTAAAAGGGGAAACCTTCCTAGGTGGATAGTCAAAAGCTTCATTCCATATAATATAATGTATCTTTTCAAAATAAATAAATAAAAATAAACCTTTCGGAAGAAATTCTCTACATGATAGTGAAATGCCTGTCAAAATCCGTTGCGTAGTTTAGAAGAACTAAGCGCACACACTTAAAATACTAGATACTAGCACATATTGAATTAATAATTGATAATAATGATTTATTGTCTTCTTTTCTTAGTTTCGTTATATTAGTTTAATTATTTGGCTGGTTTGTAATAAGCCGACGCGACGTAGCTAAAGAATAAGAGCATATGACCTGCAATCAGAAGGCTGCGGGTTCAATTCCATTGATTTTTGGCATTCGGTTCATTTTTTCTCGGAATACTTTTTCAATTTATATGGGTAATTCAGGTGAATAATTTTTGCTCATAATAATTTGTTATATTGGTTCATCATTGAAAAAAATAATACAGAATTCTATTCCATAGGGAAGACGAACAGTGGACAAAAGTTGGAAGAAGCAACCCCGGTGGCTGTGCGTGGGTAGGTTGTGTCTGTTGTGCAGTGCTCGGAGGCTGCCGATGTAGCTCAGGACGCCTGACAGTGAGGTCCCTTGTCGAGAGGACGGGTCCCCAACCCGAATAGGATAAGGGGAAGAAGATGAATATCTTCGGTTAGGGGGGAATTGGAAAATTTAAATCTTTTGTTTAAAGATTTGTCAAATCTGTAAACAAAATAATGAGGTCTACGTCCAAAGAAACTATGTCTACGATCATGAAAAAAATTTTTTTTTTGATGACTCAAGTTATTAAATTATTTATTTCTATGGCATAGTTTGTACATAATGTAAGTGTAAAATTTAATAAAAGTATAGATTCAATGTGTTCACAGTACTCCTCACTAGCGTTTCCTGCTCTGAAGCGGACTATAGTTTTTTTTAAATATATTTGTATTTAGTTTCTAGTTGTCTTTTATTTTTTATTTTCAGTAATGTTGGCCTCACTGGGTGGCTTATCCGTGCTGAGGCCTCCATTTTATAATTCAAAAAATATACATACTTTTGGTGAAGATAAAAAAAACATAAGATTAAGATATATTTAAACTAAAAATATAGATTTAAAATTAAAGTCAAAATTAAAATAAAATGAAATAAAGTTAAAATCGGTATATTCATATAATATGTTGTGTGTTTGTGAGTGATGTGTGTTTTATATTGGTTTTGTATGATACGTGTAGGTTTTATTATTTTATGTTATGAAATTTTGGTATTATTGTCTTTTTTGTTCTTTAATCCATTTTGTAATTTTGTGTCTGAATTTATTTTTGTTTTCCCCAATTTTATTCTCAAGTGTTAAACTGTTGAAAGCTTTTATAGCATGGTATTGATAGTGTCTTTGTCCAAAACTTGTATTTACCGTCGGAGTTTTTATGTTTTCTTTTCATTGCCTTCATAATTTATTTATTATACATTAACGCCCAATCGGGCTTTTACAGAGGAAATTGACAATTATTGTATGTAAGTGAAACATAATACATCTATATACAACAAAAAATTAAAATCAAATGCTAATACTTAGATAAACATCAAATCCAAATAACAACACCTAATATTGTAAATAAGGCAAAGGTTCGTATATAAAGTAAGTATGTACATAGTACATTTGTATATGCATACAATTATTCATGTTTGTTGCTAACCAGTAAGACTGAAAACAGGAAAATAATTTACTCGTAAGGTATATAAAAAACAAATATATATAAATCATTTACTGATATGAATTTTAAAACAAAAATTTTAAAAAAGAAGAAAAATAATGTCTGTTGTATTATAGATTTTTTTTTGATAATTAATGGTAAAATACCAACGCTGAAATTAATATCGAATTTAAATAATCGTACTTGAAATGGTAAAATAAATTAAAGTATAATATACATATCAAGTATGACCGTAAATATTTGTTTGCAAGTTGATTACAACTCTGATCTTTCAGCTATCTTTTATTATTTTCCGACTTTATGTCCGGGTTAAATCTTCCCCACAGGAAAAACTAAACCCTTCCACACACTTTTCCACAAATGATCATCTAGTCAATCCACATTATGCAAGTGCATTATATAAGCATAATAAATACAAAAACAACACGTCAAATCACCAGAGATCAAACGGGAAAATAATTCACCGACTCCAGATATTTTCATAACAGAGGGTTCTGCTCGGTAGAACTTCTAATTGGACCTATAAATCCTACTGTTTATTTTAAAAATGATTATTATTTTTTTCCATTTTTATTATTTTTTTTATTTGATAGAGCTAATTTCGTAGCATGGGTTTAAATATTACTCTGTCCAAAAGATGCATTCAAACAAGGAGTAACCAGTGTATTTTGACTTATTGAACTGGTTGAGTATTTATGTTGGGCAGTGTATTATTTAGGAAGCGGGTTTGGAAATCCAAAATAAAAAAAAGTGGTTTGCCACGTCTGGTGACTGAGCAGGGGTGGCCGGATTCGTGGGGTGAGGTTGTCTATGTCTTGGTGGCGAAAGCATTTGCCCACCTGCTGCTTGGTGGGCCGAATCGAGAGAGGGTTGAGGGAGACCCATTGACCTCTCCAGCCGGACTCTCTCGACCCATCGCCTTGCACCACATCCCTTGGGAGGGCTGGATCCATACGTCCGTCACTTAATTACTATAAAAAGAGCTGACTGCATTTGGGAAAATTTTAATTTTAGCATTTTACTTAATCAAAAAATTAAATTAGTTTCCTTTTATTAAGCGTGGCCAGCGATCCCGAAAATTTACCCTTATTCCTTTCCAGAACTTCCTCCCCTTCCTCTCCTTAAGAGCACCCTCGACACAGCATCCCCAAAGACGGCATAGGTCCTGAGAGATTTTTTTTCCTCGGGGTCTCCTGTGTTGAGGTAATGTAAAAAAGTATTTTGTTTTATTAACATTAAGTGTGATAGAATTTCTTTTAAGCCGGTTGAGTTGAATGTTTCAGCTCCCCTGTCCCACAATTCCATCCACACTTCATTGCTTCCTAAAGACTAAAGAGAACAACTCAAGGGGAGTGGGGGAGATGTAAGAGTTGGGAGGGGGGTGCGGGGGAGGCAGGTAGCAGAGGACAGAGGGAGAGAGAAGCGCTTGAATGCTCTCTGTACAAAGGCATTTGCGGAACTCGCGACACTCAATTATTATTATTAATTCTTTGGAGAATCAGATAAAAAGGCTTTTATCCGAAGAAACCGACATAAATATATTTAAAAAAAAATATATGTGAAAAGGGTTTAATGATGTAATTATTACGTATCACTAGTGGTGACATTAACATAAAAGTATGTATTGCGCAATATATATACATATTTATGTGTACATTTTATCAGTTTGAACGTGAGTACGACGACGTGAGTATGATTTGTGATTTTATATCTTATAAGACAACATATAACAAAATAAAAATGATGAAATTTATAGCGAAATTATATAAAACAATATATCGTACATAACAGGTGAGAAAAAATTAATTGTATAGAGATTATTGAAGATGTCATATTCTCATAAATTATTAAAAAATAAGACACGATATAATATTTACTTAGTTCAATTCAGAATAACATGAAAAAAAAAAACAACAAAAACTCACTAATGCCAATAATAAATCAGATTTTTTTTCAGTGTGTCATGGGTGTCATGTATTTGTAACTATAAGAAGACAGAGTGTACATAAAATAAATTCAATTGATAACAGCAAATATTCATGACATATTCAATTTATAACAATAATATATGCTAGCAAAGATTTTAGGTATAAATTTGTTAATTTCTAATTAACTTATGCTAAATACTAACGGTCTTACTGAAAAAATTTGGTGAAATTTTTATTCAATTGATAAACGGCCGTGTATGTGAAAATCTTACTAATTGAAACTTTAAATAGAAACTGACATAAAATAGTTCACGGAAAGATACAAAAGATATGTAATTTGCTTATCCAGTCACGAGCAAAAATAAATGCCGCATAAAATATACATAAAAAACTTTTTAATTTCCTGGAAACAACAACAAAAAAACTGAAATGTTTAATGCATCGCTTGCACATTTTAAAACGTTTATTTCTTCGATACGTGGTAACCAACACGTGGATTAGGCATTTATGTTATAAAAAATATCACTAAGAAGTTCTTGTAAAATATAGACCATGAAATTCAATTTAAATACTGGTATAACCGTTTAACCTAACTTTATGACATAACATAAAGTAGATTTTACAAATTCTATGATTATATAATTACTGAACTAAAACTGACGAAAAATAACACAAAAATGTTGAAGATATGTTGAACTAAACAAATATAGTAAATTGAACATTTCATGAACAAAACGCGATTTGTGAAGATATTTCAAGAATACATAAAAACAGCTGTCAACCGCGGCTTCCACGCTTAAGGAATATCATAATATGCATGCGTGTAGTCGCAAAAAGGATTTTTGTCAAATTAAATAAACAGATATTTTTAATACAACTATTTAAATTATTTTTTTTTTTATTTGTAACAACTCGAATCATAACTTTCAAATTCTTTATAAAACGTGTAACAAAAACACCGTTTAACGAATGTGAAGTGATTTTTCTTTAGCAAGGCTACTTTTGTTACAACTAAACAACTTAATATTTACCTAATTTGTTCTGCAAATATGTTAAGGCATTTGCCATACATAATAGCAACAAGGGAGATGAGCCATGAACCATTTTTAGCTTGCAACCGCATAGCGGCATCCCACCTTTGTTTTTACCCACACACCAATCACATAACATTAATAGGATTCGCCGCTTCGATAGTCCACGCAGTTTGATCGTAGCTCGGCGACAGCCGTCACCCTTCTATGCCATACCTCCCTTTGTTTGAATTATGTATGGTCAGCAATTTGGCGAATCGAACAAAACTTTGTCCACCATTTTATACACATCTCTAGAAGTTCTCAGTTCTGTGGCGATACGGTGCATGAAGGATATGACGCCACAGATTAGTTCATTTTTTAGCCTCTTCATTAATCTCCTAACTGCCTTTGCCAGGTCCGATACTGCTGCTTCCGTCTTACTGGAGTACTTCCACTTTCGTTTCCGCATCAATTATTTGTCGTTGAGGGACTCTCCGAATTGTGCATTATATATATTCTTATAAAAATGTATAATATAGCTACTAATATAAAAAAAAAAAAAAAAATTGAGTAGAACTGTTTTTCAAGGTCTTATACTATATTATGTAAGGTTTATATGTGTTTGAGCAGTGTTTTCCAAACTATATTGTTTCACTGTCCCCCCCCCTCTCCCTGGAACCATTCATTGGATGACCAACACCTCTTCCATAGGTCATTCCAAGTGGTTTGCTACTGTTGCTATTTTATTTATTATTTATTAACGCTTACATAGTAAGTTGACAGTATATGTATATAGGTGTAACATGTACATGGATAAAATAGATAAATATAATTTACTCATAAGGTAATTAGAAAATAATATGGTAAAGTAAATCAAAGTATGAAGGCAAGACCTTTTTTTAAAGCTAATAAATATTACAAGTTAATAACTAGCAAATAGGTCTAAAATTAGTTGCCTTTTGAAACTCTCAAAGTTATTAACACCAAATATGTCGATAAGTTTACAATATTTGTTTGCAAGGTGATGAATTCTAGGAATTGGTGAATACATAGAGTAGTTAGTATTGAGGTTATTGTTACATTTAAAAGTGTCTATGCTTCGAGTTTGTCTGGCAGGTACATTCATATAAATTAATTCCAATAATTCAGGGCTGTCAATGAGAGAGGCTACATAGCCATACACATAATATAGCTGTTGTATTTATTTACAGAAAGTCTAATATGTTTTTTTTGTGAAGATCTCTTATTTTGCCTTATTATGGAAGATATAATAAAACCTAAAATATTTGCGTATTTCTTTAATCTTTTTTTTTATTACATAAGAGAGAGAAAAAAAAAGATAATTGGTACACTTTTTTTATAAGGATATAAGAATGTCTGGTAAGATGTTACATTTACTAAAACGTAATTTTGCAAACACAAGTGTAAGTTTATTATTTTTTTAATGATAAACTATAAGACAAGGACTATATGATTTATAAGACAAGGTTTTTTATGCATAGCACAAAGGATAACAAATTATTATAAGCAATAATTAGAGGACGGGAATTGAGCCATTATCATTATCAATAAAAAAATACTCAAAATATTTCACCAACAATGTAGATATAATATGTCTCGACGCCATCTAGTGGGAAATTTAGCTCTAACAAAGCCTTTCCTACAAAAATGAAGTTGGTTGTTTACAGGTGAAAAAATATAATATGCTGGAATTGTTGATTGAAGTATTAATACAAATTGAATTATTTGGCGGGACGGAAATAAGCCGACGTGGCTCAGTGGTCCAGAGCATCTGACCGGATAACCTTACCTACATGTAAAAGCCCTCTGGGCGTTAAATAAATAAACAAAAATACATAAATAATAATTTGTTATCCTTTGTGCTATGAGTCAAAAAACTTTGTTTTAGAAATATTAGTTTATCATTAAAAAAATAATAATATTTGACAAGTCAAAATATTTCACCAACAAATGTAGATATAATATGTCTCGACGCCATCTAGTGGTAAATTTAGCACTAACAAAGCCTTTCCTACGAAAATATAGTTTATTGTTTACAGGTTGAAAAATATAATAAGCAGTAATTGTTTATTGAAGTAATAGTACATATTGAATTATTTGGCGGCTTGGAAATAAGTCGACGTGGCTCAGTGGTCCAGAGCGTCTGACCGGAAATCAGAAGGTGCGGGTTCAATTCTCGTCGGCGGCATTTATTTTTACTCGGGAGAAATTTCAGGCGACTAATTATTGCTTATAATGAGTGTAAGTTATTAAGAAAATAGTGTCAGCCAACGTACGGCGGGCGATTGGAAATTTTGCAGCATGTGACGTGCATAATAATTCAGTGGAAAAAGATCACTAATAATCATGAAGTAAAATTTGCCATCATCATTTTACAGAATAATATGAGAAACTTAATTATAATAATTATTTTGGTATGTTATTAAAGCCTTCTTGTTATTTGCAGTTACATCTACAATTTCTGGGAAAGTTTTGCAAAATGCATGCAATCTATACCTACAAGCGAGAATTTGAATTACTCAGACATTTTTATTGCAATTGAAACGAATTTCCGATCCAATAGTTTATGTTGAAGGTGATTAGGCTTAGTAAATTAGGTCTGTCTATAATTCCATTAATAATTTACCCTATGCAAATTAGGTAGGTAGTATTTTAAAGTAATAAAATAAAGGTATTAAAGTATTTTTTATAAATAAAGTTTAGGTTATTATAGGTAAGAATAGGTTAGGTTAGGTAAGGATACGTTAGGTTAGGTTAGGTTAGGATAGGATAGATTAGGTTAGGTTAGGTAAGGATAGTTTTCTTTTGGATCGTTAGTATCTTCTGCTCTTGTTACACACTAGGTTTCTCCTGATGCTTTTTAATCATTTTTAACTTTCCTACTTTATATCTTTTAAGTATCATTTATTTCATTAACTGTTTTGTTATTTTTTATAAGTATGTTATATATTTTGCCTTGTTTTTCAGTTTTCAAATTTCTGTCTTATTCTCTTCCGTTATTCCGTGGTTTTACAATGCGAAATTTAATTTGAACATGTCCACATCAAAAATAAAGATTTGTTCTAATACGTGGGTGCTATCCCTTATTGATGTTTTGTCTCTATGTATTCTTTAAAGCACCCATGTCTTGTCAGCATTTGTGTTGCATTGCAACTGTTTTGCGTGTGTTTCCCCTTTTAAAGAGCCATGTTTATATCCGTTAAGTGTTTCTTAGTAATTTTACCCGTACTTTCTTCCGTGTATCTATTTTTCCATTTATTTTCTGATTCTCTTTTCATTCTGATTTTTGTATAGCTTGAATATATCTTACTATGTTCTGGATATTTTAAAAAATAATCTTTTTTTTTGTTGCTGTATCTGCCTTTTCATTTCCTTCCAAGTCTTTGTGCGCTCTAACCCATTGAAATTTTACATGGTTTTATTTTATTGGCATGTTCCTACTTTTCCCAAACATTTTCTTGCTATTTCATTCGTAGTTCTCTCTTCTTTAATGTTTATAATGATGATTTGCTATCTGAGTTTATAGTAACATCTTTGCCTATTATACATTTTTTTCATCCATTCTATGGCTTTTTGAATAGCTAACATTTACGCTTGGTAAACTGTGCAATAATCTTCTAATGTATAAGACTTTGAAACCCAATTTTGCCCAACTACATTTATAACTATTCCTGGGCCCACTTTATCGTCTTGCTTGCTTCCGTCTGTGTAAATTTGTGTTGGATCTTCGTTAATTTTATTTCCCTTTTCTAACTCGATCGTTATTTCTTCTTTTACTATTTTCCCTGAATGCGGTAGCTTGTTTACACTGCGCGCTAATGAAGTTAGCTGTCCCATTGACAAATCCTAATTGCGTATTGTCGCTGAGTGCTGGCTAGTTTTTTTTTCCTATTTTTTACTCTTTTACACGTATCTCTCCAGACATCTGATCCGTACGTGAAAATCGGCACGATTTCCCCGTCGAATATGGTCATTACAATTTGTAGTGATATTCTCACGTCGGTTTAGCCGCTCTGCATAAGGCTGACAAAAGTAGGGATGCGACTATTGCTGATTAGCGTGATGAAAACAAAAAGGTTAGGTTAGGTTGTGATAATATATGTTTGGTTAGGTTAGGTTAAGTTAGGTGAGGTTATGTTAGATTAGGTTAGGTTAGGATAGGTTAGATTATGTTAGGATTGGTTAGGAAATTTTAGGATAGGTTAGGGTAGGTTAGGATAGGTTAGGATAGGTTAGGTTAGGTTAGGTTAAATAAAATAATAATAATGGTAAAATTATCTCTAGTCGTTCGTTCAGTTTCCGTTTACAAATTAATCTTCCAAAATAATCAACTTATCGGCGGCATCTTGCGAAACATATTGTTATGGCGTGTAATTGTTGTTCTTTTGGATTTTTTAGTTAAGTTATAATTTAAATTATTAGAAAGAATGAGGTTTTATTAAAATAGTTGAGAAGTCATAACGTAACACGTAACATTTTGAAATGTTTGTAGTTTTGCCAACCTTTTATATAGAGGTCGAAAAACTGAAATAGTGAGTGCCGGTCAGGTGTAATTTTTCTTTTTCTGCTAGAAAAGGTACACTTTTACTAAATCAAACCTTTCTCTAGAAAAAATATGCACATTTGTATTATTTTGCGTAATCTTATTCAAGGAAGGCAGGAAGGAAGGAAGGGTATTTAAGGGTAACCAGTTGAGTGTAATTTAATACTCTCCTGAAGAATGAAGGGTACTTCTGAAACCAGTTGCGTATTGTTAAATGTTCTCTTGATGAAGGAAGGTTACTTTTGAAACCAGTTGACTGTAATTTAATATTCTCCTGACGAAGGAAGGGTACTTCTGAAACCAGTTGAGTATAGTTGAATATTCTCTCGATGAAGGAAGGGTACTTCTGAAACCAGTTGAATATAGTTAAATATTCTCCTGATGAAGGAAGGGTACTTCTGAAACCAGTTGAGTATAATTTAATATTTTCCTGACGAAGGAAGGGTACTTCTGAAACCAGTTGAGTTTAATCAATATTCACCTGACGAAGGAAGATTACTTCTGAAACCAGTTGAGTGTAATTTAATATTCTGCTGACGAAGGAAGGGGACTTCTGAATCTGGTTGAGTGTAATTAAAATAAAGTGGTCAAAAACAAATGTATGTGTTTCTATTGTGGAAATTATTTTAATCATATATATTTTGCAAATATATTATTTTCTTACTTACATGATTCCATATAATTGAGCTAGGATTCACTCATCAAACACAAGAGCCTCGTCTCTTTATGGTGAGGAAAAGCTTTTATTATTTACATTTGTAACACTGTATAATATGTATAAATTGTATATTTATTGTAAAAAACATACAAATAATAATGAAAAAAAAAAAAAATATATATATATATATATATATTCTGGTGAAACATACAACAAATGGAACAGGGAATATTTTTGTTTTAACATTGCATACAGTAAAATTGTTCCCTCAATAAAATTAAAACGACTAATTGTCAATTATGTTTTACAATTTTTTTTTATTTTTTTATTCTTTATATTGGCTTTCACCCATTAAGAGTGATCTTGGCCATACATTACAACATTTTTCTTATTAATAAATACAACAAATTACAGGATAAAATTGATTACACAAATTAATTAAATTTTATTATTAATGTTTGAACACACTGTACACATCTTTAGTAAGAAGTCAAGTAGAGTATAATTCGCCTATTTGGTCCCCGTTTTATAAAGTACATTCCAACAATATTGAAAAGATACAACACAAATTTTTAAGATTTATTAACTTTAAACTGAATATTCCAATCCAAAATATAAATTATATCCAACTCATGCATCAACTAAATTTGATTACGCTGTCAGATAGGCGAATTATCTCCGACCTTGTTCTACTAAATAAAATTATTAATTATAGAATCGACAGCCCTGAAATTCTTGCCACAATAAAATTATTTGTACCTTCCAAAAATACGAGACAAAATTCCACCTTTTTCTGTGACAATTTCAAATCTAATTATCAAGCGCACATATCGTTAAATCGAATACAAAAATTTGGTAATAAATTTGGTAATGTTGTTGATATATTTAGAGATTCCGTAGCAGTACTTAAACGAAATCTACATAAACACTTTGCTGAAATGTATGACTTCTCCACTCCATAGTGAAAAACCCATTTTTTAGCTTCTGTTTTTTCACTATTTTCTTTTATGACTTTTAACTTTAATATATATGTTTTAACTTTACAAATTAATATTGTAATTTAAATAACAATTCGAATATGATTTTAAGTCCCTATAAATGCTGATTAATTTCAATCCATTTATTTTTCTAAGTAAAAAAAAAAAAAAAAAAAAAAAACTGTTCTCCATAATGGTATTCTGTATTATTTGTAAAACATTTATGTACTACAGATATAATAACTATTTTATTTATATATGTACGTAAACTTTTAAATGTCACATAGTTAATGTAATAACACTAATAACAATGTATGTAAAAGCCCAATGGGCGTTTAAATAAATAAATAAATAAATAAATAATTACACAATATGACATAACATAACGTAACATAAATAAACCAAACATAACATTACACAACATAACATAACATAATTGGACATTCTAATTTTAAAGTTTTTTTTAATTATTAAATCATTCGACAAAGTACTATAAATAACAGGCATCTGTTTTTTTTCATTACTGGCCACAAACATTTCCTGGACTTTTTGTAACATCTCAATTAGTGAAATAGACTCGTTACCAATTTCATTGATTGTTTTGTATAATTGCTGAATAAACCAGGAGCCAGTTTTTTCTCGATTTGAAAATTCTCCTTCGTAACAACTATGGAAGATCACGGTATCATCAAATACCAGCGGGGTGGTGATCGGGTCAAGCAGGTAATTTGGTGAATTTCGGCAAATCTTAAAGAAACAAAAAAGTCGCCATGTTAGTAATTTAACTGTGAACCACACTCATCCACATTTAATCCTTCAGGAAACAAGCAAGTTATATGTTAGTTATCGGCGAACGACACTCACATTAATCCTCCAAGAAACAAGCAAGTTGTTAGTTATCAATGAATAACACCCATCCACATTTAATCCTTAAGGAAACAAGCAAGTTGTTAGTTATCAATGAACAACAACCATCCACATTTAATCCTTCAGGAAACAAGCAAGTTGTTAGTTTTCAATGAACAACACCCATCCACATTTAATCCTTCAAGAAACAAGCAAGTTGTTAGTTATAGATGAACAACACTCATTCGCATTTAATCCTTCAGAAAATACGCAAATTATTATGTTAGTTATTTGCAAACGACACTCACATTAATCCTCCAAGAAACAAGCAAGTTGTTAGTTATCAATGAACAACACCCACCCACATTTAATCCTTCATTAAACAAGCAAGTTGTTAGTTGTCAATGAACAAAACTCATTCGCATTAATCCTTCAGGAAACAAGCAAGTGATTATGTTCATTATCTGCGAACGACGCTAACTCACATTAATTCATCAGAAAATAAGCAAGTTGTTATGTAAGTTACCTGCATACAACACTCATTCAAATTAGTCATCAAATACGCCAAGACAAACACTCATCCACCATTTTTGTTTATAGTTTATTGGTCAGTGAGTTTTGCACATAATTTAATGGAACTTAATTGGTCTAGAACATATGAATGTTGATTGTTATAATTTTTTACTGTACGACTGTTAAAAAAGATAAAAAGAAAATAAAAATAAAAAAATAAATAAAATAGTTTTAAAAAAATGTACCCACCTGCAGGAAAAACAATTTCGGTTTCCCGGAAAGATCTTTTCTTGTTTTATTTTTATTTGTCATAATAAGTCTACTTATTATATCTCCTATTTTCATTTCCTCTCCATTTGTTTTCAGATGGTCAGATTCGCCAGTACCAATTATAGCAACAGCTATACAACTATCATCACTATAGTCCGTGCAGCGTGAAGCGTCTCCCTTATGCCGAAGATTGCATTGCGTTTTAACCTGACATTCCGGCTTTCTACACAAAACACTTCCTGAAAAAACAATGTTTTGTAACGAGGGTTAAGTCAAAAGTAAAGTCTCTGTAAACGAGAACCAAACCATGACTAAGCGTTCCAGTGAGGTGCGCGTAGACTTGTTTGGGATGGGGGAAGCAACACATACAACAGTGTGGCCGACAGCCGCATGTTAAGTTTCCCTGCGTCTCCGGAGCTTCCTAAACTTCACTTTTGGGCTTACCCTGGTATATTCTAAATAATTATGCAACTGAAATAGGTTGTTAGATTTGTTGAGCGTTATCAAAAAAAAATTGACTACTTTTATGTCCAATCTTTAATTTTTTTATTATTTATTTACATTAGGAATAATTTGTTCCTTTTCTGTTTTGTACTTTTAAAAAAGCCAGAAAGATTTATAGTATTTGTTTTTTCAGAAACAATACTGTTTTTTTTAAACTTTCACAGGTGGCAATCACTTTGTGGTTATACAATTTGATAAAATCGCTTAAACTTCCTCTCCATAAATAAGCAATTAGATTTATCGAGTAGCACAATTTTAGACATGTCCCCTTTCACCCCCCCTACATCCTTTCCCCCCCCCTACACCCTTTCTTCCCCCATATACAATTACGTTCATTCAATTATTATTTAAATTATTCAAATTACGTGCAAAGATTTTATTTAATTGTCTTATCAGCTCTGTTCGCCCTGTTACCCCATTGTTACTATTTTTGTAATCATATTAGCGAAAAGATTCATGAATTGAAGTACGAGATTAACTCACCATATTTCAGAACTTTTCGAACTTTGTCTGCTTTTAGATCATGATAGACTTCAACCGTGAAACCAATACTCTGAAAACTTGTTTGAATCTTTTCCACATCTTTATCTGCTCCCGACCTTGGAATCGTTTTGTTTCCATCCAACCTTGCTGAAAAGAATATTACTAGAGTTGATTTCAATATTATTAAAAAACAGCTTTCCAGATGCATCTACATCGAGATGTAGATGCATCTGGAAAGCTGTTTTTTTAATTCGAGAATCGAATGTGGAATAATAGGTCAGAGATCTGCTACGTCAAAGTACGTACATAAACTGAATACAATTTGTTATATTGATACCCGATGACACCCGATAAGTTCAAGATCTGAGTTTATTGTTAATACGTTACAAGGATAAGGGATGCGACTGTAACTTGTGTCTATTCTAACTGAGAGCTGGGATGTGAGAGAGAGACAAACCTAATACAATTACTTAGGGACTATAAAGTTGTTCTATCTCACTCTACACTGCTGCAGTCATATATCTAATCCCACACAATTGAAAAAGGAATCGTAAAGACCGTACTCAAAGTAACCACAATAACGCATTTGAAAGACATTTTCAAAAGTTTTGACGTACAACAAATTTATGTCAAACATATACTATTGAAAGTATTAAAAAATTCTGAACCCCTACAAAATCGCGTATCCGTCACACTAGATCAAATCAAAATAACATAAAAAACTTTCAAGTTATAAAACCACATTCGGACTAAGAAACCAAATAGATTTTGCAACAAAACTCCACAAGATCTTCCCTCAGATATAAAATGAATAGAAAAGTATGAGTGAGGGTCAGGTATTAAAGTCTGGCTGAAAAGGGTCAAGGAAATAACCAAACAGCACTAAAAATGACACAGAAGACGCACCTAATCAAATAAAATTAAATAACTTTAGTGGGCACAGCACAGCTTTTTGGGGAGAACTAAGAAAATAAGTTATTTATACTCATCCACACAATATTTTGTATCTTCACATATATAGTCGTTAATAAATAAATAAATATAAACTGATAAAGTTGGTACCGCCATAATCTTACTTTAAAAAGGATTACTGCTTTCAATGCTCTGGTCAGATGAGAGACACAACATTCGTATACAGTGCCCCACAGTAAAACTAGGCTGGCCCAAAGGTACATTAACTGTATTGCCCCACATATATATATATATATATATATATATATATATTTTGACATAAATAAATGTAGTATAAATTATAGGAAAAGGTTATTCAGTTTAAGTTTTTTTTTCCCCAGCTTTTAACATTTTTTACATGAACTCAGGTTTCGACACATTTTGATGGAATTTGGTAAGGAATTGAACAATTATGGGTAATTATTAGATAATTTACCTTTGGGCCAGCCTGGTTTTGCAATGGGATATAAATATATATTTTAAGGATTATTTTGGGGGATGTCTTATATTTTATGTTAGTATGTAATCTGTCTGAATTAATCAAAGAAGTTTTGCAAATAAAAATAAATTTAAAAAATGCTTTACTATTGAACTACGTAAACATTTTGAGAGTTCGAAGGTTTTAGTGACATCATTACTCATTGATTTGTTATTAATTCTAGATTAATAATACGAAAACTTACAAAAGCAAAAAACAATAAGTTTTCCAATTCTCTGTTTGACTTCATAATGAGAAGAAATTGAGGGGGTTTTTCTTACTGAATGGAAAAACATTGGCTTTAGAAGTGTACTGCTTATTTCTGGCAGTCTGTTATTAGGTGGCGTTGGATTGTTTCGATTAGCTTTTAGCTCACGAAGGACTGCAGCCATGACATCGAATAAGGAAGCATCATTTCCAATATTCGCCATATTTTCACAAAAAACTTTTAAGAAATAAGACCCGTTTTCTGATTTAGATGATTTGCGTTCAAATGTGCTCTTAATCACGACAAAATTTGCCACATCAGGAACACGAACAACTTTTGCGCTTGAACCGTCAGTCTCTGTTTTCTGTTTTTCGCCGTGTTTTATTGCCTTGGATGCCTGAAATGATCAATGTAAAGTGATTAAAAAGAATAAATACCCAATGAAGAAATAAACAGTAGAATTGTGTTGTAAGCTCACGTTTTCTTTGCTATTTGGTAAAAACGACCAAACTTTCCCAATAATATCGAATTTATTTATTGTGCAGATAATAAATTTCATTGCTCGATCAGGGGGTCTTGCATGGGTAAATCGATAACTTAATGGATCGATAGGCTTAACTGAAAATTAATTTTATCAATTTCCCGAGCACGGTTGCGCCCACGATAGCCAAGCCGATATTGAAGACGAAATAAACCTACAATAGCAACACTGGCGGCTATTGTCTATGGATCGGCATTCCTATACCTGCATAAAAGGCTACTTACATACGAATAAGTTGACAATGTCGAATTGAAAAACACGCACCTTAATACAAATTGGCAGCCTGCATGTAATTTTTGACACTAAGAAACGATTTAATTGATTAATGAGGTCTTTAGCCATAACTCGTGATATTTTGAACCACTTTTTGAATTCTTTTTCTCAAATCGCAAATGAATTCAATTGATTGCGTACACGACGTCTTTCAATTCTACGAGCTTCGTTAGTCTGTCTCCGTTCATCAGTAAGCCAGTCATTTTGTATAACGAATGACATAATTTAATAAAAAGGTTGTGTATATTGACAGTTGACCGAAGATTATCTGACACCTTGCAGGCAGCGCTAAAATTATGTTATATCAATGTAAACCGCGTTTGAACAGATTGATATCGCCTAACGCTGCGGGTCGCCTAATAAGCACAAAAGACGGATTTAGCCAACATCGTATTGACAAAAAAATTTACTAATCGCCCGTGCTACACCATAGGAGTCAAAGGTCTAATGAAATTAGATTATCGATAGATAGAGATTATCTTTTTAGAGGGTTTACCACCCTTAGAGAGATGTTTCCGAAAGAAAAAACATTTATTTTTACCATAGCATATTATGTACCAGCTAAACACAAGTATCTAGTTGTTTTAATATCTTATTTTACTAAAAGTTTACTAGGAAACCTACATTCGTTAAGGGTTTGTAATCCCGTTTTTTATAGGATTGCAAATAATTTAAAGATATTCTTAATAAATTTGCAATATTCAATGTTTGTAATTTTTTTCCATGTGCGAATCTCCACATTTCTAACACGATCATATATGGTTTTATCACATATACGCCTCAGGGATATCATTTTCGCAGCATTAAGTAAATTAAAAAAATATATACATGTATTAAAAAATAAATACCTGAATCAATTTGGGTAAAAACAATATTTTTTTTTACTGGAATAACTTAATGAGTAAAACCTCATATTATGATATTTAATCATAGAATACAAACAATGAAAAGACAGAAAAATGTTTTGTCGCATGTAGGAATTGCACTTCCCAGCAAGGAAGAGGTCCTGGGTTCATATATATGACTGCATCTTTTCTGTCTTTTTTATTTCATATCTTTAGTTTGAGAGTCGTTAACACTGTCTTAATTAATTAAATATTATAAAATTCCTACCTGAAAGATGAATATCTTTGGCATGCCAGAATATTCTTCGCCCTTCATAAGGCCCAAAATCTTTTCGTCATCAATTAAGCCCTTAGATTTTTCGTCTTTGCGACATAGAAGTTGTCCTGGCCCCGGGGAGCGGGTAACGAAAAACACAAACACACACTCGTACTGAAGCGTGTCCGATTTGCATACTGAAAATATCAAAACAATATGCATCTTCATGGGCTTAATATATTTTAGTATACAAATCAGGCATTTATTTATTTTACTGGGTTTTTACAGATGTTCTCACTTACGTGAAAACTATCCAGTTACAAAAACTCAGTTAAGTTACAGACAAAAATTTTGAGAATAGAAATGGATACTACATGAAGTGTATTTAATGAAAGAAAATAAAACAAAATAGTGGATGATAATTGATGCGAGTATTTTAAAATATTACAAACAATTATGGAACAATAATCTATTTAGTAGAATGAATACCATAATATACAAATTAATATTGCAGAATGACCCTGTTATGAATCTATCGATCTATTATTTAGTAGAACGAAAATCATAATATACACATGAATAGTTGTCTTTCACCAGTGCGATACTACACAATAGAGTGTATTGCAGAGTGACCCTGTTATGAATCTATCGATCTATTATTTAGTAGAACGAAAATCATAATATACACATGAATAGTTGTCTTTCACCAGTGCGATACTACACAATAGAGTGTATTGCAGAGTGACCCTGTTATGAATCTATCGATCTATTATTTAGTAGAACGAAAATCATAATATACACATGAATAGTTGTCTTTCACCAGTGCGATACTACACAATAGAGTGTATTGCAGAGTGACCCTGTTATGAATCTATCGATCTATTATTTAGTAGAACGAAAATCATAATATACACATGAATAGTTGTCTTTCACCAGTGCGATACTACACAATAGAGTGTATTGCAGAGTGACCCTGTTATGAATCTATCGATCTATTATTTAGTAGAACGAAAATCATAATATACACATGAATAGTTGTCTTTCACCAGTGCGATACTACACAATAGAGTGTATTGCAGAGTGACCCTGTTATGAATCTATCGATCTATTATTTAGTAGAACGAAAATCATAATATAATAATAATAATAATAATAATAATTGGATAATTTGTATAGCGCCGTTTTTGTGAAAAATCACCTCAAGGGCGCTGTACAATTTATTTCCTAGGATCTACATTTGTTATTTAGACCAACTGTGCCAGCACGAGGTTCGTCATCCGTTCAGGCATGTGTCTGCCGCCAATATAGCGCTGACATGTGTCTGCTGCCAATAAAGAGCTCTGACACAACATCCTCCCATAGACAACAAACCTTGGCAGCACCGCTGTGACGCTCGACGAAGACAGCAGATGGAGACTCTGCTGCAAGAGTCCTAGGTAGCGAAGGAACTGTACCAGCTGCTGCAGGGAGAGAGACTACCCCGTCCACCAAATGTGCCAGCACGAGGCTCGTCATCCGTTCAGGCATGTGTCCGCCGCTAATATAGCGCTGACATGTGTCTGCTGCCAATAAAGAGCGCCGACACAACATCCTCACATAGATAACAGACCTTGGCGGCACCGCTGTGCAAAATCACCTCATCCTAGTTTACCTTAGTCTCTCCAGTCACCTCCCAGCCTTTCATGCCACCTAGTGCATCCTCTCGACCCTTTCAGACTCCTTCCTGGCTCCAATACATTCTTTCTATTGTCGTGATCCGACGATTTCACACCTCTGTCTCAGACCCTTAGGGCTCGCTTATCGCAGGCTATCATAAGCAAAATATTGAACCAAAGTCAAAGTGAAGTTTATGTGTGTCATCTGTAACAAAATACATAAACAAAAACAGAAAATAAAAACAAAAACAAAAAATTTAAACAAAATATGGCTTATCTGTCCTCCAGGCAGACATCCTCGGTTGAAAAGGTCCCGTAAATCCCGACACCACTTGACACTTGAGTCAGGTATAAAATCTTCGACTGCATTGAGAAATCTTTGTTCGAGCTTCACTTTTAAAATTTAATCGGTTTAAAATGCTATAATAATTGCAAATTCCGGCTAAACGGTAGAAGTTACGCGCATTTCGTGAAATAAGAAGGTAAGCACTATATAAAACACGGATGCTGAACAATTTTCAGCGATCTCTTAACAAGGGAAACCTTCTGAAAGGATTAAACAAACCGGAGCGGTTAAAACACGTCCGCAACTAAGCGAAACCTTAAGTATGGCGTAATAAATATATAACTTTTTTCACAAAGTTTGGTTGGAATTATTAATTAAAGGAAACTAGCCCCTCCAATACTCTCAAGAAATTATTCCTAAAACTATAAATCGATCTTCATCATGTAAGTAAAAATTAAATTCTGAAATAAAAAATTCGAACACAATAACAAACAAGAAGTCAGAAGAAAGAAAAAGATAAAAAATGATCAAGTCATGATCATTTTTTATCTTTTTCTTTCTTCAACAGTAACTCCGTCAACTCCTGTTGAGCTTCAGCAGCTAAGCACTCAGCAATGGCTTTCCGCAGGTGCCACTGGTGAAGCTCAGCTTCTCGTACTTCCTTTCTCTTCAGGACGTCCTGACTCTCATCGAAGTACTCCAACTTCCTCTTAGTCATAGCGCTGAGGTTGTTTCTCAACATGGCCGGAGTGACTGCCGACTTCTTCTTTGAACCTGCAAATTCCAAATTGCTTTGTCTAGGCGGTTCAACAATTCCACTATATAAAACAATATTAATAGTAGATATACTGTAACATATTAGAGAGTAAGCTCCACAAATAATCATTATAGTTCAGACCTGTTATTAGTGGAGTGGCCATCTTTCTTTTGATAACGGGCTTTTCAGCGCTCATTATGTCTTCCTCCGACTTGCACCTGTAATAGAATAGTTGTCTTTCATTAGGGCGATACTACACAATAGAGTGTATTGTAGTGTATTTTCACGAGCAATATTTTGTTTTGTACAATTTTCTCAAATTTATCATTTTTTATTCTTATTATGTAGTCTTATTACAGTTAAAAGGAGGAAATCTATAATTGGTTTGGTTTTGGATATACTACACAATATACAAACTGATAAAATATAAACTTTTGATTTCAGAAAAAAAATAAAAATTTTAAAATCTCAATTTGGATATCTTTGCCTGACAATAAAAGTTTATTTTGTGGTTCCCATACCTTTATCCTTGAATTTGTTTATTATATCGTCCTTAGTACCGTCTATCAGTGGCTTTTCCACATCAAAACCGAGCTTCTTGAAACACTCTGTAATGTTCGCAGTATCCGTCAAGTTGTCATCTTCTGTTCTCGAGACATAACCTTAAAAACCAAAGGATTAAAAAATATTATTCAAAATAAAAATTAAAACACATAGTAACTGGATAACTCAACACAATTACAATTCAACGCGCTTTTATTAAGTTATGTAAAGTCATGAAACGTTATGAAACAAAAAGTAGTTTAATTTAGCGGTGTGTAACTCCGCTTTTACTCCTACTCTTTTTTCAAATTAACCACTCCCAGAGAACTCGGACTCGTACTCGGACCCGGACTCGACCCCGAACGCGGACCCGGACTCGGATCCGGACTCGGACCGACCCGGACTCGGACCAAAATACAATAAAAATGGTGCATAGGTCCGAGTCCGTGTACGGGTCGGGACCCGGACAAGGACCCGGACAGTTCGTACCCAAGAACCCGGACGCACTCCTAGAATTCGATTTCTTTTAAAAGAAGCACTCCTCGGAACCCTACTCTTCTCTAATTTAAATAGGTTACGCAGGTTAGGAATATAGGTTAGTTTTAGTTAGACTTTCTAAAGGTGTGTTTAATTGTCATTGTATTGAGTTATCATGGAACCAAAAATATATGTGTATGAACGGAATATACGATAGGACTGGGCGGCATTTTCGCATTCAAAAGTTGCGTTGACTTCTGCCTCAAATCCGTCTAGAGTAGGGGGCCTGGGCGGCTGGATTTTGAGGCGTCAGATGATTAAGTCAGTGTCGTACAATAATGGGGCAACGACGATTTGGAATGATATAAATAAACAGAGTGACTAGACTATTTTTATAGTAAAGTTTAGTTGTCCTCAGCACTGACTTTGTAATTTGATTGCCTAGTAATTAAAACACTTTCTTATCACACACGAGGGTATATTGGCACCTTTTTAAGGCAATTTAATTAAAGTTAACACACGAACGTACGCGACGCGTGACAGTTAAGTACTGTAATCCTATACAGAGATGTGCAAAATGGGTACCCAAAACCATTTGAAATGCAAAATGGAAATGGGTCGAAACTTTTCCATTTGAAAATGCAAAATGCAAAATGGTTTTTAGAAAAGCATTTCGAATGCAAAATGCAAAATACCTATTTTCAAAATGCATTGAAAATGCAAAATGGTTTCTCAGGTCAAACAATTAAAATAATTATAGAATTTTCAAACAATTTTGTCATAATGGACATCAATGTAGAACAAAAATATTACATGATGGTAAATCCAAAAACACTACGACTACAGACGACTACACCACGACTACAGATTATGAAACCACAAAAAATTTGCGCGGGACTAATGTTGCCAACGTAAAAACATAGAAACTGCTATCTAACATTTAATATTATAGCGTCATGGCCCCATGTTCAGTATTTGAATCAGTATTTTTTGTAATGGTATTACTCATTTGCCAGGGCTCCTACCAGGGAGCAACTTGACAAATGTAAATTATCTCTCATATCGATGTTGAGGACCAACTGATATTTGGGGCTTATGAAAAAAAGATGAGTGGAGATTGTAGGAAGAATGTTGCAAAAAAACATTTAAAATGGAAAATGCATTGAGAAAAGCATTTAAAATGCAAAATGCAAAATGGTTTTTAGAAAAGCATTTAAAATGCAAAATGGAAAATGCCCATTTTGCATTTCCATTTGAAATGGATTTATTTTAAATAAAGCACATCTCTGATCCTATAATAGTAATAATGCGTCAATAACTCCAGTGAAATAGTGGCAATGTGAGTGGTTTATTTATGGGGTGGCATATTGACTTTGACATTCCTTTCAATGGTGGCAAAATTATTTTATTTAGTACTTGTTGGCAGAGTTTGGCGATTTCTAAATTTATTTTGATCACTATTGATAAAATAATACGTAAAAATGTTCCAAAAGTAGGTTCTGTACGTGCAGTTTACGGATCTAATAATTACAAACGGCAAAAACAATTCAAGTCATTTTTCAGTGTTCCAAAAAATATTGACAGGTCAGTTGGTGAAAATAATACGAGCTCGTGAAATCCTAGCAAATAAAATGTTATAGATCACGTAAAAAGTGGATTATACCATGAAAAATATAACTTATCAATGAATGCATTAAATATATTAGTATGTAAATTTAATATATAATTCCTATTTATACATATATGTTTTTTTGGTAATTTAATTTTGTAAAAAGTAATTTATTACCTATATGAGAGAAAAAAAGCAGAAAGTCAGTGTAGAATGTTGCCATTAGAATTTATGGGAAATGTGAGAAGCTTGAAGTATTACTAATGCTAAAATCAAATACCCTATAATAGTAATATTACCTCCAACTTCTTACATTTTGAAGGCAGTATGTTACATTAGCGTTGAGTTGTGCGCCTTGGTTTTCTTTCATACATTTTAAAGGATTTTATATGAAATAATTTTTAATTTAGATTTTATGTGAATATATTATATTCTTTATTTTATCAATAAATTATACAAATTAAAACATATATAAATTAGGTAACTTTCATACTACCTTAATGCTTTTTGCTCATCCATGAAAAAATATCCATGCGGCTATTAACTCTGTCTTTGATGTTTTAGATAGCTAATAAAATACATAAATAATTGAGAGAAATTTTCTTTAATTTCTTTTTGCTTAAAAATTATTGTTATTAATTATATTTATGTATGATTTAATAATTAACTAATTAATATTACAAGTTATTTATTGTAATTAATTGTGAATACGATTTAATTTTCACAACTTTGGCATCCTGAAAAACGACTTGTGTGTTTTTGTGTAATGTAATTATAACATCCGTAAACTGTACGCACAGAACCTAATTTTTGGGAAATTTTTATGAATGTTGATTATAATACAAATCAGAAAACACTAAGCACCACCACCATGCACTAAATAAATTAAAAGGAATATAATATCAATATGAAGTTTCGGAAAGGAAAAAGGTATGATAGGTAGGAATCTAGGAGTCAGTGTCCCCAGAAATGACGGATGTATGAATCCATCCCTCCCGGTGCGGTTAAAGACGATGGGTCGAGAGACACCAGCTGGAGAGGTCAAAGGGTCTCCCCAAACCGGCCTCTCCTGGGCCCGGTGGGCAGTCACATCCGCCGTCAAGATCTGAACACACTTCCCAAGTTGAAACTGACAATATTTAACTGGAGTTGGACTATTATTAAGTTTATAGGTAAAACTACGAAAAATGAAAGTACTCCAATTGACGTACTTTCGATTGTCACTTTGAGATTTATACAGTGCGTCTATATATTTATTGTAAGGTCATTGTGTAATGCATCTATGTTGAACTACAACACTGTGTTAAATTTTATGAATATGATCAAATTGTAAGACAGAAGATTTTCACTGACTTGGTATTTTTATATAAAATTCTAAATGATTTAGTTGATAGTCCGGTATTGCTGAAATTGATAAGCTTTAGGATTCCACAACGTAATACTAGAAGCCAGGATTTATTTCAATGCATAAATTCTGGGACTAACTACCATATGTATTCCTCTTTGCCCAGAACACTAATGGAGGGAAAAAAATTATACCAAGTAAGTGGACATCTTCAATTTATGCTTAAACAAACATTAAATGTTGTTAATGAAGCAATAAATAATGTTTATTTCTTAAATAAATAAATTATATAACTGGTAGCAAGTATGTTATAATATTAATAATACGTCCAACTATTAAATAGTGACAATATGAATAACTCTAGATGCTAGAGGGAGCTGGTATGGCATATTGACATTGCTGTATTTTGGCGGTGTTTTGCGCTTTATAATTTTTATTTTGATAAAAAATAAATATAAAAAATTGGGTTCAACAGCAAAAAAATTAAGGGCGATTCGGCTAAGCTGTGTGAGTTTCGTGTAACATTCTATATTCATGTTGATTTATCATCGTCAATGTTGATGTTCAACACACATTTTAGTATTTTTTTACGTGACACCTCCCAACATGGACCCCAAAACCTGGACGGAGCAATTCGAGAAAAATTTGAAGCCGCGGGGTGAGGGGGAAGATGTATGAAAAATGCCACATTTTTTTAATCTCATGTCCCTTTCCTCGTCTCATCAAATACACAAAAAATCATAAGCCGTTATAACTGCATTAACAACTCAAAAATAGAAATTATTACAGTTCGTTGTGCACCACTTTGCATACAAATCAGTTTAAAACTTAGTCATACAAGATGGCTGCTAGGCAATTTCCCCTCATCCTAGATTTGGCTTCAATGCCATTCATACAAAATCGCATTAATGCTCTGTCCTGGGCTTTTTAGGTCCATGCCTAACAAGAGCGACCCTGTCTGTACAACGTAAAGGCAGGGGAGGTATGTCGCCACCCGGATGGGCAGCCTCTTGAGGCGGGTTAAGGTAGGGGCTGTAGGAAAGGATTCATATTATTAAGTATTTTGATATTTTTTGTAAATTTTCTCATAATTATTTAACTATTTTATTACTTTTCTAACCATCAATGACAGAGTTCATATTTAACATTTTTAATTTTTAATTTTATGTCCCAAATATTTTTTTGCTTTAATATTTTTTTAATGAACGACTGAAAAAGCAGTATGCATATACATGGGATACTTAATTAAAAAAAAAATTGACATGTATGATTTAAAAAAAAAGTAAAACAAAGAATATAATTTCACATAAAATGCATTAAAATGTATGAGAGAAAACCAAGGCGCACAACTCATGCCTCTAGGAAATGCTAGTGTAGACGGTTACCATCAGAATGTATGGGAAACTTCAGAAGTTGGAGGTATTATTATTTAATGAACAATTTTTGATAAATTATGTTTTTATATATTGTACCGTCTTTCAGAATATGTGTTTATATTTTTTTATAAAAGTAATGTTTAATCCATCATAAATATTTTGTTCAGAATATCTAATTAAATGCAGAGACACGTTTTCTTATCATGCCTATTGGCTACTGCGGCGCACCACAGGTTAAAACGGCCACCATCTTTAACCGGAACCGGGACGTAACAAACAAATTTACAGAAAGACGAAATTCAAAACGTACGAGTAATCCATGTAAAAACAAGACCACGCTTAGCCAAAAAAGGTATGGAAACATCTAGCTCAATTGGCAGAGACGCTGAGTGAAGGCTCAAGTCTGGTGAAGTCTTGGTCATGACACGACCTAATCTTTTTTTCTGTTGATCGTGTAAAATATACAAAAACTAATACTACCTAATAAAGAAAACAAAACAAAAATATATGATTCAATTAGAATAAAAATAATTGATATTTTTTTAATACTCATCACCACAATGGAGCATACCTAAGGTTTCATGAGTTTTTTCAATTTTTATAAATTTAAAATAGACAATTGAGAAAGTGATGCAAGGAGAAAAGCTGACATGAAAGTAAATGTTAAAATAATGGAGGAAGACATTGCACAATCAAGGGAATCCAGTACTGAATTAAGATCACGTGAAGAGTCAGAATAACTTATCAGTATATATGAAACGATGTTCGTGCATATTCGTACAGATAGGCCACACAATGCACGTGAGCCATCTTCAACCACCAAGTAAGTTAATAAATTCTTCAACAAGAATTGTTTGGGAGCGGCTTAGTTAGTTGAATATAAATCGAAACGTATTACAAGTGTTTTTGCTTAAATGTAAAATGTATATATACATCTTAAATAAACACACATATATATATATATATTTGTTTATTTAAGATTTAAAAAATACTCTTGTTTTTATTTTAAATCAAAGTCAAATTTGTCAAGATAACTTACCATCGAATACTTTTTGTAAAAATATGTAAACTATCCCTGGTTTTTTCCCTGAAAGGTTAGGCGTTTCTGTATTTTGTTGCGCCATTTTAAAGATGCGTATTATCTTTTCTCGTTTTTGCCTTTAGTAGTTGTGTTGACTCAGAGAACTATCCGGAACCTAAAACGACTACAAACACAAATAATTATCATTTGAAATAATATACCAAGATTGATTTGAAAAACAAAAAATAAGTAGATTTAACTAAGGGCCAGCTGTTTCACCAATAGTCCAATTTGACATCGTCACAAATCGACGATTAGTGCCATTTGATGCAAGGCGGTTTATAAAGAAGTTATAGAATTATAGATGAACGCCTCTAGACCACTAGACCCTCCAGTGTCCCTGCATACAAGTTTTGTGAGTATATACATTTAGACTCAATAATAAATAGGTGCAGTAAATATTAAGAAAAAAAAAAGAAAATTATTATTATTATTATTTTTTTTTTTTTCGTAGAAAGCAATCACTTTGTGGTTTAACATTTTAATGAAATAAAAACAATATTTTTTGTTTAAAACCACGAATTTTTATTAATTTTAAGACCGACCGGTTTCGCTACACTCGAGCATCGTCAGGGTACAAAATTAAACTAATCAATAATACAAAATGTGTCATTATATATACATACAGAGGGAGATAGAAAGTAAAACCAAAATGAAACAACAATATATTAAAAGAAAACAATTAGTGTATATAAATATTATAATAATAGAGAATAGGCATTAATAATTGTAAGGTGATTAAGGGATACTGGGAATTTTACAGTTTACAGGGAATATTCCCAGAATTGGGCTTTTTGACAAATCTAATTGATTATTCAGAATTAAACTTTTGGTTTTAATGGCTTTCTTAATTTCTAGTGCTTCTAGGTTATTCAATTTGTTACTATGGTCTTTTCTATGGAGAATCTTAGCACCGGTGCTTTTGTTGAATGTATGATCTTTTTCAATAAGATGATTGGCAAACTCTGAAAAGCCATTGCTATTTAGGCATCTAAGATGTTCTTTAATCCTAATATTGACATTGCGCGTTGTCTTCCCGATATAAATTAAATAAAATTTTATATAATATAAATTTTATAAATTAAATTGTAACAATTGTCCAGCGTTTTATATCGGGAAGACAACGCGCAACGCGAAGACAAAGGTGGCGGCAGGAGACTTGGCGGGAGACTAGGCTAGGAGAGCCTGAGCTGTTGAGCTGCAGAATCTGTGACTGAGGACATCGGACTTTCGAATCACGATAGGTACATACAGTGAACAATATTGAGCGTTTAATTAACAAGAACGATTTGAATAGCGCAAAAGCGATACCGAACCAAAATATGACAACTAGACCAAACACATAGTTCTGTGAACAGTAGACTTTGCGTCCAAAAAAAAATATACATAATAATAATAAAAATTCTGTATTAGCACCGTCCGAGTATACATTTATGCACAATCAAGTTTTAAAAATAATTCACCAAAGTTTGGTAATTAAATATAAGTTGATTGACTGCCGTAATATATTACCATATTATGAATACGAACCAAATTCATTTTTAGAAGACAAATTTAATTAAATATACTATGATAAAACTGTACTAACAAACCGAACGATTAGTCATAATAGACCCGATATAGTTTTACATGACAAAATTTTAAAAAATAACTTATATCATTGATATCGCTATTCCAAATTCCCTTTATATATAAAAAAATATGTTAATGAAAAATAATAAAAAAAACAGATTTAGTAATTGACATAAAAAGAATTTTGCATTCTCAGACTATAAAAATAATACCATTTGTTATTTCGGCTACTGGCATTATACCTTGCTCTCTCATTAAAAATTTAGGCGTATTAGATCTATCAAAATATTTATTTATAAAAATGCAAAAATCAGTGATTTTAAAAACATGTAGGACTATGAAATTTTAAAAAAATATTTATGTTGAAGGATCAGTAGGATTTATAGGCCCTGTTCAGAGTTCTACCGAGCTGAACCCTCTGATATGAAAATATCTGGAGTCGGTGAATTATTTTCCCATTTGATCTCTGGTGAGTTGACGTGTTTTTCTTGTATTGTTTTGTATTTATTATGCTTATATAATGCACTTACATAATGTGGATTGACTAGATGATCATTTGTGGAAAAGTGTGTGGAAAGGTTTAGTTTTTCATATGGGGAAAATTTAACCCGGACATAAAGTCGGAAAAGATAAAAATATTTGGATGATTTGTATAGCACCGTTTTTGTGCAAAATCACCTCAAGGGTTCTTTAATATTAAATATTATCTTGTTTAATAAATCAAACAAGACTTTTAAGCTGGTACTCAAATAACTAACTTCATATTTCCTTACAAAATCAAATATTTAATGCAATTAAAAACAAATCAAATAAGGAATTATTAAATTTGTCCACGAAGAAAAACGAAACTTTTCAAAATTCATTTTTAAAACTTTCTTCAGGCAGGTACATTCCATAATATTTAAAAAAATTGTAATACGAAAATCCAAATTAACATGAGATTTTACATTTGAAAAAATAATATTTACTGAACCATGAAACCGGCCACCATGTTGAAACTAACAGACAGACGAATCCCAAAACGGCCGAATTAAAACAGGACTTCGCTAGGCTCAATCATCGAGAAATTTTATCAAAACTTTTTAAAATCCTCATGTCCACCTACTTAAGGCGAAGCTTAATGCTAAATCACTTTTTTGATTAATCTTTGTAACGAATTGGTGTACATTATGAATACCAAAAAATACACTTTTTTCACAAGGTTTTCCTATCGTTTTGCTTGAGTAGAATACAAATAAAAAAATAAATTACCCAATAAAAAAATATAAATGTAAACTACTAAAAATATATATTTTTTAATAGAAATGTATGAACGCTTGAAGGAAACAACTTTAAAAAATACAGTATTAAAGCTAAGATTATCTGTGACAGTTTCACTTGATAAAATTTTTTGCTTTCTTTTAAAATTATTTACAAAATAAATAAAAACCAATTTTGCGCTTGAACTCGAACGTTTCTAGATCCGTTTGTCAAGCGATTTTAATGCCTATTACCTACAATATAAGGTATACCAAGAATGTACACATCCTCTTAAATAAGTCTTCATATTTTGATTGATTCCCTTTTTTTCCAATCCTCTCAAATTACAGGAAGCAATACTATTGTTCCATGAGCTATGACTTTGGTTTCCTTCTGAATTTTGATTTATTTCGAAAGTGATGAATTGGCTTTTTAAGTACATTTATTTGAATTTCACTTTTGTTTTCGGTAATGAATGAACGCAAATCTTGAAAGTGGAAATTAACTCACTTGTTGTCGATGGTAATGTATTCGAATAATTTTGGTGACATATACGCATTTGACTGAAAATGGATGACATTATAGCAGTTGTAATAAATTTCAGTTTTACCCGATCGGCATTTGGCAAGGTTTTTAGCGCGGTTGACTCCAGTCCCCGAGAAGGAAGGTATAATCCTCAGTCAAATCATTTTATTTTTTAATTTTAATTTTTAAATGATATTTTAAAACAGATAAATAAATATAATAAAAAAACATTGTATTTTACGAGTTGATTTTTTAGCAGCAAATGTAAGTTGTGGTAGTCTGGTCATTTTTTGATTTTGTTAAGTTTGTCTTCCGTTTTCTTAAAATGGCGGAAACATAAATAAACAATTATTATTACCACCGTAGATAAGAATAACACTATCAGCCGCAAAACTTACGATTACAAGTTTTTATAAATATATTAATACAAACCTTTTCAGATTTCACAAGAAAACGTTAAAATTACTAACCGAAAACATCAGACACGTGAACAGACTAAACTTATACTGAATATTCCATATCTGGTGATAAGTGTTTTATTATCGTCCTTTTTGTGGCAAATAGATTATCGTTATCGTAAATTTATTTCCTTGGAATTATAAGCTAATATCTGACATGACAGTATGAAACTGAAATGAAACGGAGATATCGAGGTTGAAATTTTGAATCGCGAATGAAATACTGACACTTGTAATTTATGGTAAACTGAATATGCAGAACGCATTTTAATTGAATTATCTCTGTCAAAGAATATTGTAAGCAAAAACACGTTCCATTTAACCAAAAAACTAAGCAAAGAACACCAGGTAAAAACCTCGTTACCCTGAAAATCAGCAAAACTCAGAGCAACGGGGTTTTGATTATTTTAATTAGTTTTTTTTGGAATACAATGTTCACAAACATAAAGATAATTCAATTACAATACGTTTTGCATATATATTCATATTTTCGATAATGTGAATAAAGGCCTTACCTTTTTGTTTTAAAAAATGAATATAGGCCTTACCAATAAACGTGTTATAAAGTTTCAACATTTGATAAAAAACAATATATTTATCGTAAAAGGTTGTTTATAACTTTTGTAAAATTTTAAACAGGTTTATTAGTATTTTAAATATAACTTTGTTGCATTATTATCTGCGAAATTAAATAGAAATTTGACATTTTTAGACAAAATTTAGGGAAAAAATTCGAAGAAAATTGGTGCAAAAAATTATATTTTGCCAAAATGTCAGATAAGAAGTTTGTAGTGCCACGGGCACGAGACTACACAGATAAATAAGTTCTGAGAAAAAATGAGTACTTATCGCTTTATGATTTTGTTGATATCGGCTTCGATGTCAAAAAAACACGCATTCATCCCAAACGGAGAAAACATCTGATTTCTAGGTAACATATATTATACCGCACGTACTCGTATATTTGATGTTCGTCTGTCATATTAACCAATTTTCAAACACTTAATTCAATCTACTGGTACCTACTTTAAATCATGCTAATCTCCAAGATCACAATCCATGTGAGCATTAAGTACCTTTTCGAAACAAGGTAAATCCTAGCTACCTACCCATACTATGAAAAATCAAAATAATACCGAACGATTATGAACTCCGAATTACTATCATTATAAAACTTCAGCTGATAGTGATATTACAAAAAACGTTTTACTGATAAGAAAATACATCTCCACAAAGGAATTCATAAAATCTTACGAGGTAAAGGCCCTTTTAAATAAACAACGAGTATTCCAGCTTTTATGAATTCGAACGTACAAAAAAAAAGTTCAACTAGGGCAGGTTTTTCAAAACAATTTTGTCAAACCAAATCTAAACAGAAAATGAAGTGTGAACCTAACAAGTACCAATCAACAATGAGATGATAGCTCTCAATAATAAAACTATCAACCAAAACCAAACGTATGTCTATTATGTATATTGTATATCTTAATATTTATATTAGAATGTATTTAAACGGGTAATCTGACTATGGATGGTGTCAGCTCCATATCTTGGCTCCTTGGTCTGGGATATATTATCTAAAGATAATAAAATGCAAATTATAAAAAACGTATGTCTACATATATATCTTCTTATGTACTGTTCAAATAGGCAATGTAAAACCCTCGGTTATAGCAACCATTTTACAGTACCTGCTTGGAGGTGAGGTCTGGCCTAGGAAACAACACGTCACAACAACCGTGAGTATATGATTGATTGGAAGACGAAACCGGTTCGCTTCAGTAAAAGTAATTACCGGAGGTGAAGGAATCTGGGGTCTCCGAACTCAGGAGGAAGCTTTACAGACATACATGACGGCAAAGGAGGATCATTTGAAGCACGGTGTCCCGCAAGAATTTTGTGCAAATCAACCGTTGTATATTAGATATTATATTATAGTCATATATTATAGTCATTGAGGCTTTGTTTTGGAGAAGAACTTGAGTGTTACTTTACCGAAGGCTTTATTCTGTGTCAAGGTGGCAGGTCGTTGATTCGTCAAGCTTTCAGAATAGTCTTAGAATAATAATAGTTATAGATTAATATTTTATAACAATAAATAAATGAATCCAATAAAAAGAAAAAAGTTAATCAGCGTTCACAGAAAAAATATCCACTGACTTAAATAATGTACTTTAAAAAGTCTAACGAAAATGGTTAGAGATGCCCAGTTTGTCGCGTTCATAATATAATGGCTAAGCAAATTACGAAATACATGCCTGTAGTAATGAGGAAATGATATTTATGATATTGAAAATTACTGATAACGAAAAAAACCACACATATTTTATTAGACAAATGTAATATAAACATTATCGTCACATCACTTTATTATCGTTTCACACAAAAAAATAGAGAGTAAAAAATTCACAAAGTCTCGTAATTTTTTCTTAAATAAGTAAATAATGGTCTTAACAATGTAATAATCGTAATAAAAAATTGATACGAATAAGAACTATTGCGTATAAATCTGCTTGTATATTTGATTTTTGAATCGAACAATGTATGTTTAGCAATAAAGTTAAATATCTAATCTCTGAGAACAAGAAATATACATAAAATTAGTGCGATAACCAACTATGCACATTAAATGAAACATGAAGTCTGGAGTTCTATTTATTTCGTGGTTTAAGTATGTAAGTACTGAATGTATGGGAGATATCAAAAGAAGACTGGATGACATGTCAACCAAAAAAAAACAAAATTGAAGCGTATTAGAAACAGACATTTTATTAGTAGAAAAAAGGGTTTGATTATAACAATATTATCGGCTGACATTTTTAAGATAAGTGTAGATTCCGGCATTTTCAGAGTACATATACATTATGGTGTGTCAATTTTTTCAACCTTTGATATCTCAAAGTTGCGTCTTGTAAAAAAAAAGATAAGTGAAGACTTCCAGAGTACATGTACATTAGGGAGTGTGAATTTTTTTAATCTTTGATTTCAGAATATCTCAAAGTTGCGTCTTGTAAAGAAAATGAAAACTGAATATAGCTCGCTAAAATGTATTGAAATTTGTTTTTTTTTAAAATCTGTTAATTAATATTTTCTTCACAATAATTTTACCCTTTAACGTTTTATTGCCATTTAAAACTGCGTAAAGTTATCAAAACACAATCTTTTTCAAGTGTAAAAATAGAAGTAAATCAAAAATAAATTTTAAATTAACAAAAAATAGTTAAAAATCTATAAAAAACGTTATCAGTCATCACTCTCAGTTTGGTTTAATTTCAACTTATTGGGCTTGAATTGTTATAAGAAGACTCAAATTAACATCCCTGTCGAGTGATCCACCACCCAATCCTCCTGCTGATGACTAACATGTTTGTAATTTGGAAAAAAACGTGAAACGCTCGTGCAGGAAGCAGGATTAGTTTATTTTGGACCCACTACAGCATCGTCTGGGACTGCTAAAGACAGTGGAAATGCTGAATGTTCCCTTTTGGATGATGAAAATGGTCAAAATGAGAAAATTGTTGAAGTTGGTCGTAAAGAGAACTGCAAACAGTGGCCGGAAAATGAAATTATTTCTAGAATAGAAAAGATACTTGGAAGGCCACTGCAATGGCTTATCTATTTTATTAAAACGTTTTTAGCTTAACAGTATTGAGTGTTGTATTGTCTGATTAAATATTTGTCAAATTTTTCATGTTTTCGTATTTAAATTTAAAATTAACTTCACTTTTCTTATCGCGATGTGAATCTTTTACATCAAATTCGCTTCTGTGTGTCACATTTCCTATCATTTTTTCTACGTATTGTCTGTCTATCCTCCGTTTTGTCTATGTGTATTAAAAATTGGCATGACTGAAAGCCAAATAATATATTTATTTTTCGGAATAACTTTATTGAGTAAAACCTCAATGTAATATTTAAATATTGAAGACAATATTAGTGATTTCTAAACGAAAATCTGAAACAGAAAAATCAGAAAAGGAAATGGTCACATCTGGGACTCGAACCCAGGACCCTTGTCTTACACTGTTCTTACCTTGTCTTGTCCTGGGTTCGAGTCCCAGATGTGACAGTTTCCTTTTCTGATTTTTCTGTTTCAGATTTTCGTTTAGAAATCACTAATATTGTCTTCAATATCCAAATAATATAATTTGTATGTAAAAAGAAAATATGTACATTATTTATAATAATTATATTTGAAATACTTTTTATGTGAAAAAAAGTTCTACTTTATAATCATTTTTAGGCGTGACAATTACAAATAAAAATTACACATAACAACGGAACTTTTTATTGAAAAAAATATTTAAGGTAATATTGAAATAAAGAAACTTAAGAATTAAAAAAAATGTACAAAATAACCTGTTTTCATATTTTTTTATCAATGCCCAATTTTCTCTGAAAGTTGACCACTGTGCACATTTAAAGTACAAATCATTTCTAAAAAATAATGTATTCTTTTATATTGCTGAAACATACAAAAAACCCGTACTTTATTGTGGAAGAAGTAAAATTATAAAAAACAGAAAATTTTACTAATAGATTTAAAAGTAATCGTTTGATTAAATAAATCAATACGTAAAATAAATCACTGTACAGTCGCGCCGGGAGAGACACGACCTTTCCGGCTGAAGATGTGGCCGTTACTGAAGTATAACGGTGTAAGTACTTCAGCACCTGCATACGAATAGAGTTACGTGCGTTGCAAAGTTTTTTTTTTTTTTTTTGTAATTATTTTTTATTTTTAATAATATGTTTACATGGTACATAATTCATTTTACATCTTGGGTCTTTTTACTACTCTTCCATTGAAAGCATTTGCTTGTGTATGGAAGGGGAGTGTACATAAATGTTGTTGTTAGTTAGTGCTTAAATAATTCATTGTACATAAATGTATGTTTGCTGTAGTATTTTTTTTGATAGTAGTGAAGGATAATATATTAATATAATAAATTTAAAAAAAAGAAAGGAAGTTATGGAAAACTAAGGATATTTGTGAGATTAATTAAGTGACAGTAGTATTAAAAACTTACGGCGGAGTTTGCTTTAGCGGGACAGAAATTGGATATTTCCGAGTGGTATATTTTAATTATTTTTTATGAATACATTAATAAAATCTCAAATTTTTCTAGAGGGATTCCTCGCGAAGTTACCAATTCATCGTCTACAAAAATAAAATCTGGTGCTTCTTGCTCATCTTATAGTTGAAAAATGTTTTATAAAATTGGCAAACCGTTTTACATAAGATGTTTAATAGTAAGGTCCTATTTTTATTGATCTTAAATATAAATTACTTGCATCCCTAGGAATCCCTCTAGAAACATTTAAGATTTTAGTAATACGTACATCAGAAATAATTAAAATGTGAGCGTCGGGGCAAATCCCCGTTATCAGGGTATAGTGTCACCTAAACCTGCGATTTATTTTTTAATCATAATTTAAGTAAATAAAAATGAATGCCCCAAAAAAGATACTTCGCCAACGTGTTCTAAATGATAGATAGTGAATTGTGTGGTTGTATAATTGATTTATTAATGCAAAAAAGTATTGTTTCTCGGCCATTTGCGGAAAAAAAAACTATTCTGGATACTGGAAAAATTGAGTTATGGAGCTTAATGGATTTATGAAGATAATTTTAGACGGTACCTAATTGTATCTTGTTTGTGGGCTAGCGTCTAGATGTGCATATTAGTTATCAAGTACGTAGTAAGTACGAGTATAAACATTTGATGTCCAGTATCTCTTCTACAAAAAGTCTTCTAAAGAGAGTGTATTACACATTTTCCTAAGGAGTGTGTAACACACATTTTGCTAAGTAGTGTGTAACACAAATTTGCTAAGGAGTGTGTAACACACATTTTGCACACCCGGAGAACGTTATTCTATCGATGCTAACTGAAAGGGTATAAGGGAGTTCGAATGCAGAAGGATCAAAATATAGGGTCCTTCAAACTTTAAGAGAGTTTAGCATTGTGAACATTAATTTTAACTGCGTTAACTGCATTGAATTAATTGACTGCCAGGTCACAAATTTAATTCTGACACGGCCTCCACCTCTGAACATCATAAGATGGACGAATTATTAAAATTATGTGATGGAGGAAATGTAAGAAGGCTCCGTTTCCCTAAATTTTCTAGCCACACACAATCAGTAAAAAGATATGCGTAGTTAACTATACAGACATCTTCTTCTGAGGCTGGCTATAATACTCGAAAAGGTTATATCTGCGCCAAGCTACATTCTAAAAATATAATGCCGAATTTGTATTTTAAGCAAGATTTAAAGTAATTAAACTAAGCAAGATTAAGGATGGGTTGTTTCAGAGAATTTGAACAATTCGTCAATTTTCAACGTTCATTCAAGTTCTGTTATTATATCATTATAGGCTAGTTGCTTGACATAACTCAAATACTAACAGGACTTTTTAATCTTTCACAGAACTTGAAAATTAACTTTGAAATTTGAAAAATTGTTCAAATTCTCTGAAACAGCCCGTCCTTAAAGTCTTTGTACTACATTTTCATTCATTTTTTGGTAATTATTTGTTGTATTTGGTTCAAAAATGTTGATGTACGTTTTTGTTCAATACTTTGATTTTAACCAGAAAACGTGTTAATTTTTGATTTCTAAATTATTTACTAAATAGTTCACACATATTTCAAAAACTTCTTCAAAGAAAAAAAGTCTTCTTTGTAGGTACTGCTGTTTTGGAAGAAAAAGTGAGTTGGCTCCAAAATAAAATAAAAATGGACCAGATATTTTATTTTTTACCCAAATCACGATAACTATTATTTTTTCAAAATTTCAGGCCATTTTAGCGAGCTAATAACGAAAATTAATAGCGATTATCTCTATGGAGACCCACACCCTAATTTACATTACTTATCTCCAGATATGGACGTTTTTGAGATAGGGAAAAATTAAAAAAGCAAATCGATTTATTCATAACATTGATGTATTCGGTACTAATACGACGTGCTCTGCTCACTATCTTTTTTTTATAAAAATTGTTTTTTGTTAGAGCTATCAATAACTTTTTTCGAATAATCGATAGCAATTGATAACCTAAAAGATTATATCAACGACAGTTCTTATCATATTCAGTGCTCTGGCTTAACTGGGTAAGTACTTTGTTAATTTAATCAAAATCTACAAATTCCTTGAATTATGATAGGTATGCGCATTTACTGGCGTTAAATTTGATAAAATCGTCTTTAAAAAATAGCTTCGAAAAAACCGCAATGAAAATGTTTTTTTATAAATTGAAATAACAACTTTTCTTTAACTTTTGATGGTTATACCCATCAATGCAATATATCTTTTAAGAAAAAGGTAATACTTATAAATCTAAACAAGACATGAAACAGAATGAGACAGGGAAAAAAAGATAACGATCTCATCGGGGAATCGAACCGAGGAACACTTTCTTACCGGGACAGCGTCTTTATTCAGTCGACCATTAGGATTAAATTATTATACGTCATATTTTTCGATTTTATATTTAAAATTCAGAATTAACAATATTATCTTCAAAATAATTTTTCCCATATGTTTTATCTTTTTGAGGGGCTTTATCACCAAACGCTTATAAAGTTGATTATTGCTATGTGTCACATGACATTATGCATAAGATAAACATGCTCATAAACCTGGGTGCGTTTCACCACAGAAAACAAGGTCCCATATACTCGTAGCTATTACACGAATTTGTCTGGCAACAGCACTTTTATCATGTCTATTGAAATTCGATTGTTTCTATGGAATTGCAAACGTCATAACGGTAAACAGACAGTGGTTTATTTATGCAGACGACATTTCTACTTAACTAATTATTGGTAAGTACATTATTTTTTGGTTTTTTAATTAATATGAGATTTTACTAGAGATTTAAGTCGAATGATTAATAGATTTGTCTTATCTTTCAGGATAAATAAACGAGATTGAAGCACTAATTTTACGAAAGACGAATGACAGTGTAAACAAACGCTTGAAAATAAAAAAGTGACCCGATGTTGTCCTAATTATGGAGATAAAATTAATTCTTCAGCATCAGGTATTATAATATTGGTAATTATTCGGAATCGCTGGACAAGGATTATATGAAATATTTTTAAATAAAACCTTCTGATTTACGTTAATTACTATAAAAGGAATCTGACTGCATTTGGGATATTTTTAATTATAGCATTTTAATTTTTAATTGAGTAAATCGAAAATTCACTTTCGTTGTATGGGATGACAGCTGGAATGATTTCTGTTGATAAAATTTTCTTTTGTTGATTTGCTGATACGAGTGGCTATATTTTTTACCATGTGCAAATACTAGGTAGGTACTATTTAAGCAAAACTCGAAAAATAAAATAAAGATATTTAGGTATGTTTTATAAAATAGAAAAATTTAAAAAGGTGAGGTTATTATAAGTTAGGTTGGTTTATTATTAGGATTTAGGGTATATGCTGACTACGAGTGCCCAGTAAAATTTAACACTTTCCCGACATAATTACTAATTCCTGATGATCTCAAACTGTGCCCGTGGTATTGTTCTCAGGTGCAAAGCTTTCACTTAGAACAAATTTCACTTCGTTTCATTTTTACACTCATATATATATATGATATATTTATCAAAATATCCCACTGCGCGGCCATTTTACATCGTACTTTTTGCCGGGAACTTGATGGGAGTCGCTATATGCACAGCGACTAATCGACAGGGGGCGTGGCCAACATATCCGAGCATACCCGAAGTGAAGTATAGGTATAAAAGGGACACTTTCTTTTGAATCACAAACCATGTTACACAAACCTAGCGTAGCCGCTAAACTAATTGAAAACTGGGATGTTTTTCTTGCCTGGACGCGAGCAGGCGGTATTAAGGGGACACTTTCTTTTGAATCACAAACCATGTTACACAAACCTAGCGTAGCCGCTAAACTAATTGAAAACTGGGATGTTTTTCTTGCCTTTACGCGAGCAGGCGGTATTAAGGGGACACTTTCTTTTGAATCACAAACCATGTTACACAAACCTAGCGTAGCCGCTAAACTAATTGAAAACTGGGATGTTTTTCTTGCCTTGACGCGAGCAGGCGGTATTAAGGGGACACTTTCTTTTGAATCACAAACCATGTTACACAAACCTAGCGTAGCCGCTAAACTACTTGAAAACTGGGATGTTTTTCTTGCCTTGACGCGAGCAGGTGCTATAAAGGGGGCACTTTCTTTTGTATCACAAACCATGTTACACAAACCTAGCGTAGTTCTAAAAAGGTTTGTTTACATTATATTATTACAACGCCTTTTCTGACGTTTCGTTTCACCGCCCACCGCGTTTCACTGATTTTGCAACTCGGAACACCTCGGGTATGCTCGGATATGTTGGCCACGCCCCCTGTCGACTAGTCGCTGTGGATATAGCGAAATCAACATGGCCGCTTATAATTTGTTAATAAATGTCGATCTCAAACTATTTTCTGTTTTTTTCCATGTTTTTCCTTTATTATTTCAACTAAAATGAAGCATAATACGTTTGCCCCAAGGTAAGTTCATAATTACTTCTCATACCGTCGAGATTTGGCTTAATTTGACAATTTTAGCGCAAAAACAGTGAGGGCACTGATAGACAGCAAGTTCCGGATTTAGGTTAGGTTAGGATAGATTGGATATTATAGGTTAGGTTGGATTATTAGTGGTTAGGTTCGATTATTATAGGTTAGGTAGGATTATTATTAGGATTTAGGTTAGGTTAGGTTAGGTTGGATTATTGTAGGTTAGGTTTGATTATTATAGGTTGGGTTGGATTATTATTAGGATATAGGTTAGGTTAGGTTGGATTATTATTAGGATATAGGTTAGGTTAGGTTAGGTTGGATTATTATTAGGATATAGGTTAGGTTGGATTATTATAGGTTAGGTTAGGTTAGGTTGGATTATTATAGGTTAGGTAGGATTGTTATTAGGATATAGGTTAGGTTAGGTTAGGTTGGATTATTGTAGGTTAGGTTCGATTATTATAGGTTAGGTTCGATTATTATTAGGATATAGGTTGGGTTAGGTAAGGTTGGATTATTATAGGTTAGGTTAGGTTGGATTATTATCGGTTAAGTTAGGTGTGTTGGGTAAGGTTTGGATATAGGTTAGGTTAGGATTTAGGTTAGGTTAGTTTAGGTTTGGTTATTATAGGTTAGGTTACTATAGTTTAGGTTAAATAAAACAATAATTATAATAATACCTAAATATAAATAATTTAAGTTTTTTAAGTAACATAGAAATATTTTATTTTTCGAGTTTGGCCAAAACAGTACCTAACTAGAATTTGCATTCTGAAATGATTCAAATTCTAGCTACTCGTATGTATTCTAGCTACTACTACCAGAGAAAATGTCATCAACAGAAATCATTCCAGCTGTCATCCTATACAACGAAAGTGAATTTTCGATTTACGTAATTAAAAATTAAAATGCTAAAATTAAAAATATCCCAAATGCAGTCAGATTCCTTTTATAGTAATTAAGGTAAATCAGAAGGTTTTATTCAAAAATATTTCATATAATCCTTGTCCAGCGATTCCGAATATTTACCGATTTTAGTAGTACAAAGCGACTTATGCACTTAAAAATATAAAGACGTTTTAAATGTCGCTTACAAATGGTTTTTTTACTATGAAAACTGTACTTAATTAATGTTGTAAAGTATTTAATTAGACAAAGCTATTATAAAAGCTATTGTCCCTTAACTTTTTTCATTTATTATAAAAATTAAATTATTAAATCATCAAATACAAACTGAAAGCGCAGTATTCTTTTTTTTACTTCCAGATAATCCGAATGCCTTACAGAAGAGGTGCTTGTGGAGGTGTTCTTTGTAAAAGGAGATGTCGACGAAGCATTCCTCGATAACCGTCCACTTCCATATCTATTGCCGAGTATGCAGTCTCCGCTCCAGAGGCCCCCGCTTCAGACCTTCTCCCGTGGGATAGTTGGACCATCCCTCTGCTTCGCATGCCTTAACGATCAGCCAGCCGCAGCCGGTGCCTTGTGTGAGGCGGCCACTGTCTCAAATAAGCCACCGTATCGTTAAAGAGAAGAGAGAATTCCCCAGACTCCAGAGGGTCCTGATACTTGAAGATCAATTGAGGAAATAGGAGGAAGATGATAAGAGGCGATTGAAATTGAAAATCACAATTAAAGATTGCAATAATGAATTAATGTTTTTTATTTCCATCACCTTTTAACAAAAATATATATTTTTAATACCTATTTATTTAAAAATATGGAACTTAAATTATACAAAATAATAAACAAGAAATATTATTAGATAATCTCGTGACTTGATCCAAGCCACCTATCCCGGAAACGGTTCTATGATAACTCCTCAAAATGATAATACGACACACCTATATAAAGTGCTATAAACGTATGAAAAGTGATGAAACAAAAATTAGATTAAATAGTTACATACGTAACCTATTTAACTTAGTTATTGTTTCATCACCTTTCATAACTTTATATCACATTTTAAAGGTGTGTTGAATTGTCATTTTGATAAGTTATGGAGGGTTGTGCGTTCTGGATCACACTGATGAATGGGTCGGCCTACTTACTGCGGGGCGGGCCGGGCTGGGAGAAGCCGGTTGAGGGAGATCCAGTAAACCGGTTATCGCTGTCCGGGCCGCTGGATAGTACAGGGGCCCGACCCTTGGGCTCACGACCAAGGGTGGGCTGCCCCATCATCCAGCGAAAAAACCCTGCCGCTGATGTTGTGCCGGTTCGTGACCGGTGAGGACCCAGCATCCAGCGTTTGGGGCGCACTGGGCGACCTCCACAGCCGGACTCTCCTGCCCATTGCCTGGAACCGCAGTCAGAAGAACATACCTTACATTTGGTGTATTCAGTTGCTCCACTCTCCAACTCCCCACCCAACCTTTTTAACCTAATCCTTCCCAACCCATCCTAAATCCCACAAACAAATAAAGCAAACTTAAAAACTATGAACTCACAACAAATTAATATAAACTCAGCGACAGCGAACAGTAGGAGTCCTCAGTGTGGACCGAGGATGAAGGTGAATTTCGCTAACATTCGCGGTCTGCACACCAACCTAACTCCCATCCACCACCACCTTCTCTCACAAAATCCCCATCTCCTCTTCCTTACGGAAACACAGATTGCCGAGCCCCCAGATACCTCCCATCTGAACTGCCCAGGATATCATCTGGAAAGCCTTTTCAGGCCAAAAGGAGGTGTCTGCCTTTACAGCCGTGCTGACATCAGCTGCGCTCTTCTCGCAAATATCAAGAGCGCAAAACACGAAGTGTTATGGGTACGTGTGGATCTCACCGGTATGATGAGAATTTATGCGTGCCTATATCGCTCACCAAACCTTGCCGAATCAGACACTGTTGAGTTGTTTAAATACTTGAGTGACACTGTAGATATTCTCTTGCCCCGTTACCCATCGGCCGAGTTTGTAATCCTGGGGGACTTCAATGTTCATAATGAACAATGGCTGAAGTTCTCGGGCCCAACAAACTCTGCCGGTAGATCAGCGGAATCCTTTGCTCTTATCCATGGACTAAGCCAACTCGTAGAATCTCCGACCAGAATACCAGACATCCCATCACATCGAGCCAACCTACTCGATTTGTTTCTCACTAGTGAGCCACTCGGGTACAGAGTGGAGGTGACAGCGCCCTTAGGATCCTCTGACCACTGCCTGATTACCACCTCTGTCCCATCCTCCATGAACCGTCAACCCGACAAACATGTAAAGAGGAAGGTATGGCACTACAGAGCAGCAAAATGGGACGGCATGCGGTCTTTCTTCGGCGCCTTTCCTTGGAGTTCTGTATGCTTTAGCTCCGAGGACCCATCAATTTGTGCACGCGAGGTAGGAGAAGTAATCAAATCAGCAATGGATTGCTACATTCCCTTCTCCGTAAAATCCTCTGGAGCGGGCACAAAACCGTGGTTTGACCATCGCTGTGCTGAAACTGTCAGACTCAAAAATACGGCTTTTAATGCACTCCGGAAGATTAGCTCCATGAATAACCTTTCGGAATACCGAAAACGGGCAAGGGATTGTAAGAGAGTTCTAAATAGAGCTAAGAGCGATCACGACCAGAGAATTGCGAAAAAGCTGGCTGACTGCCCCACTGGTAGCCGTGCTTTCTGGTCACTCGCTAGCTCGATCGGAAGAAATTTCTGCAGAACCACTTTCCCACCTCTGACCAAGCCTGATGGTCGGCTGGCTAACTCGGCCCGCGAGAAAGCTGAATTATTAGGCAAAATTTTCGCGGAAAACTCAACTCTTCAAGATAACGGAGAGACTCCCCCTTCCATTCCGCACTGCGGTTTTCAAATGGAGGAACCGAAGATCCAGAACAGAGAGGTTCTCCGAGTCTTGAACGAGCTGAAAGTCGACAAAGCCAGTGGGCCGGACGGAATACCTGCCTTGGTCCTCAAGAGGTGTTCTGCAGAAATGACTCCAGTGCTCGCGAAATTATTTAGGCTCTCTCTCAAAGGTGGAAATGTGCCAGATCTTTGGAAAAAGGCAATCGTCCACCCAATCCCAAAAAAGGGGGACCGCTACGACCCTTTTAACTACCGCCCCATAGCCATAACTTCCATACTCTCGAAGGTATTAGAAAGGGTGGTTAACAACAAATTGCTCACATATCTCGAGAATAACAATATCCTAAGCGATCGGCAATATGGATTTCGTCGAAACCGATCGTGTGGCGATCTACTCGGATATGTAACGCATATTTGGGGGTGGTACATGGAACGTTTTGGTGAAACCCAAACCGTTGGGTTGGATATCTCCAAAGCCTTTGACAGAGTCGGGCACCGGGCGCTTATCGGGAAGTTACCATCGTATGGGATCCACCCAACCCTGCATAGTTGGATTGCGGACTTTCTGAGGGGAAGAACAATTCAAACCGTGGTTGACGGCTCTTCTTCCTCACCGCACCAAATCAATGCGGGGGTGCCACAAGGATCTGTGCTGTCTCCGACGCTGTTTTTATTGCACATCAACGATCTCGTTGAATGTGCACCAATTCACTGCTACGTTGATGACAGCACCGTTCACGAGGGTTATCTTTTTGACAGGCCCCCTTCCACCTATGATGTCCGAACAGCTCGGGAAGTTTTGAAGCAAAAAATTGACCACCACCTAGAGATTGTTCGTGCCTGGGGTAAGGCCAACTTGGTCAGTTTCAACGTCTCAAAAACCCAAGCGTGTCTGATTTCGGCAAAGAGGGAGATCAATGACTGTCTGGTGCAATTTGATGGGAGCACTCTCCCCAATAAAGACTCCATTGAAATGCTTGGAGTTACTATATCAGACCAGCTGAGGCTGACGGCCGGCGTGGTCTAGTGGTATACGCTTTTGACCACAGATCCGAAGGTCGCGGGTTCGAACCCGGCGTGCGCAAATAAATTTTATTTGATTAATTTGTGTTATTTCACAATTAATTAATTTAAAATAATATATAGTATATTTGCGGCACGTTCCAGAGTGGAAGATACTCTCAGTATCGCCCTGGTGTAAGACCACCATTCAGAATTGAAACGTTGCTTGAAATGGCTTTAGCCGTGTTTGGTGACCAGATCTGAATAGCCAGGTACTTCCCCACCTTCCTCATTCCCCATCTCCCTTCCCTCCCCAATAACCTCAGCCTCACAACATACCCCAATTGGGGATGCCATAGTCTCACTGGCTCCAGACGGGAGCAGTTGGGACTCTTGTGCGGTATTACTGTAAAAAAAAAAAAAAAGCTCAAGTATCGGGGATCCATAGAAGCCCGAGTAAATCAGGCCTCCAAAAAGTTGGGTGTCTTGTACAGGGCTAGGAGATTCTTCAACAGTGACCAGCTGCTGACCCTGTACAAGTCTCAAGTCCGCCCAACTATTGAATTTGGGAGCCACCTTTGGGCTGGTGCCCCAAAATACTTGATAAACCTGCTTGAATCTGTGCAAAGGAGAGCGATCCGTCTGATTGACAATCCGTTGTTAACAGACCGATTGCCTTCTCTAATGCATAGACGCAATGTAGGCATGCTGTGTCTGTTCTACAGGTATTTCAATGGAGCCTGCTCCGAGGAGCTAGCAGCATTGATTCCTGATGCACCGGTGCACGTGCGCGAAACTCGACGGACACAAACTGAACACCCGTTCACGGTTGACGTTGGCTTCATGAGATCGGGCCGTTTTTACGACTCGTTTTTGTGTAAGTCGGCTCGTATGTGGAACGAGCTACCGGCATCTGTTTTTCCTCCCTCCTATAATCCGAGCCTCTTCAAGGCCCGCATTAACAAATCCCTTCCTACAGCCCCTACCTTACTCCGCCTCACAACGCCGCCCAACCGGGTGGTGACATAGTTCCCCTGTCTGTGCACTGCACAGGCAGGGACACTCTTGTGAGGTGTCACATAAAAATAAAAAAAACCCCTGGAAACAATTGTTTCTAATAATTAAATTGGAATCGCAGATTACTTGCGTATTCCATGCAGAACATACCTTTTCTGTTGAGGCACACTTCAGCATTTTTTCACCCGAAATAAGAGAAAGTAATTTCAGTAATTAACGTTATTATTTCAGTGCAATGGCAATGCCATCAGGCTACAACACTATGCTTGACACTTGTCTGACGAGTCTTGGTAATGAAGTTGGCTTGCGCTTTTATTGTTTTAATAGACTCCATTGATTGAAACGACTATTTATCACCATAGTATTTTAGATGTTTTTACTAGTTTGTGGGTAAAACAGATTCTAAAGGACTTTCAATATCAGAAGGTTGTTTTTTAATAAAAGAATATTGAAATTTACTGAGTTTATTTGGACACATTGTTATACGCGATAATAAATTTTACATGGACGATTCTAGAATGTAGACGGTATTCCAAAGGGCACAACCAGTCGAGACAAGGGAGAAATCAAGAATGAATCGGTCAGCGGACTGACGGACCGTTGTCTTGGACACAGAATGTTGCCATAATAAGGAAATTAACTTGATTATTATTTTATGCTGTTCGCTGGTAGGTCGCTGGTAGGTACCGTCTACATGCTTCGCCCCCAGTTGGTAAACGATATATAAAATAAGAATATAGTAGTATACATAAATTGAAAAGAAAAAATTATAAACTCGAGAACTTGTAAGTGATTATAACACACAATTGTACATTTTTAACTTTAATATAACAGGAATTATTATTTTTTTTTTTTTAAGTATTTTGAATTATTTTCAACTGTATATCGAAATGTGTTATTTATTATCTCTACATACTAATGGAGATAGTAATATTAAACAAAAATGAGACTGGGCAGTGTTCTCATCCAGTCTGGCATATTCCATTTTTATTTTCGTTGTAAACTATTGTTATTACCTATGAAATGCCAAATAACATTTACGCATTTCCATAAACATTTGGATAGAATTATCACATAAAGGTAGGATATTATGTTATATTATATCACTACATTAAAAAAATTTATCATATGTGAATTTGATATTAAAAAAAAAATATAGCCTTAAAATGCTTAAAATTATAGCTTAAAATTATACAAGGATTCAACGTGTAAAGCGCAATTATTTTAAATGCAAGTTGCAATTTCATCGCTATTTGCGGAATGGTGAAAGTATTAAAAAAACTTAAAAGCTATTATCGCTTGCGGAATATTTTTAAAATTATAAAAAACATGCTTTGTACAATTAAATATTTTTTCTGTACAGTATGTACCACTGTAGTACGTTATAAAAGTAGCAGAGAAACTTAGTTGGTGACATTGCGATTTGCTACATGTTTGCAGGATCGCCTTTAGGAATCGCGCCAAATTATAAAAAAAACCTCTTTTGGGAGCCAAGTCCTGAGGAAAGTGATCATACACTGGACGGAGATGTCCAATAGCCTCCGACCACCCCTTTTGGCGCCGTGTTATTCCTGAAAACAATTATATCTATTATATTATGGTGTATCTATATACAATGCATGTAGCAGGATAATGCTGGTATGTGTATGTAATGCTGATAATGCTGCCAACGGGAATTGAACCCGTCCCTTCTGATGTCCGGTCAGGTGCTCTGAACCACTGAGCTATGACGGCTTATTTCCAACCCGCCAAATAATTCAATATGTACTAGTACCTCAATCAACAATTACTGCTTATTATATTTTTTTCATCTGTAAACAACCAACTTTTTTTGTAGGAAAGGTTTTGTTAGTGCTAAATTTCCCACTAGATGGCGTCGAGCGATGGTGAAATCGAAAAAATACTTTATCCTATGCATAGTGCTTCTGACAGCTTATAAGCAAGATGGTGAAATACACCCTGAATTATTAAAAAGTTCTAAAAATTGGTAACCTAGATAGTGTCTCGGATAAATACATCGATTTTATTTATTTATTTGGGGACCTGTTGACCATATTAAAAGTTACTATTAAAAATTAAATTTAATTAATATTAAAAGTCTAAATAAATATTCAGTTTTTATTTTTATAAGCAATAATTGTTCGCCTGAAACACTCATCCACATTGAAAAATTTCCTGATAAAAGATACATGACGCCAAGATATGTATCTTTTATATGTATCTTTTATCCTACGTCATGTATCTTTTATCAGGAGATTTTTCAATGTGGATGAGTGTTTCAGGCGAACAATTATTGCTTATAAAAATAGTTGTTATCCTTTGTGCTATGCATAGAAAAAATCTTGTCTTAAAAACATTAATTTACCAAAAAAATAATAATTCAGTTTTTATTGAAACAACTTTTCTTTAACTTTTGATGATTATACCCATCAATGTTATTAATTGAAGAACTTATCTTCTGCTTAAATGATATTAAATTTACTAATTAAATAATCTTCACTCATTTTCATGAGGGGGTGGGCAGAGATAATAGAATACGAAACAAGTGCGTCTTGGCACACACGAATTTATTCACCGACTTACTATAATTATAAACGGTGGCGGTGTCCGGAAACTTGTACTAAAAGCGGGAAACTAGTGAATGTACACAACATTTGGAGTCCATTTCGTTCCAAATTCTAGAACTTTTACTACGAATTTAAGTGTCATTGTAAAAAATTTGACATGTTTGGTGAATTCAGACAAACGATGAAATACCTACCTACAATATAATATTTTTTCCGAAATTGTTTTAATTGCCATTTTAAAAATTGAAACTAATTTCTTTGAATTAAGACTCTCCATGATTTTTGACGGGTCTGCGCTAGTTCATTATAAAGATAGCACTATCACATTACTAAACTGTTGAATTTCAATGATTTCATAATGTCAAAATTATAAAATAAATATAACATATTAAGTTATATAACATATTTAAAAAAAATAAATTAATGAGTAAAACCTCAAAAAGTAATATTTAATTATTTCAGACAACATTAGCAACTCGATATGGTCACATCTAGGACTTGAACCCAGCGGTGACCCGGCAAGGCAAGGGTGACCGTATCTTGTTCTGTTTCAAATTTTCGTTTAGGAATCGCTTATATTGTCCGCAATAATTAAACATATTAATTCTTTATGAATGGGGAAATTGCCAACCGTCATCAACAAAGCGATGTACTTGAGTTTATTGTGAATAACTATTTGTCATCGATAAATTCAAATAAAAAATCCTTGACATCATCGTCATCAAGTTTTTACGTTCTCCTTCTGGTTAAATATCTGCAATAATGGTAAAAATAGTTCGCCCAATCAAATCTCGAACGCCCGAAAGCAGATCAGCATACAACAAATCGGCAAAGGAATGCAAGAGAATCATTAATAGGTCAAAATTCGAACACGACCTGCAGATCAGCAAAAAGCTGGCTGCCTGCCCGCATAGCAGCAGAGCATTCTGGTCGCTTGCGGGCTCAATAGGTCGGAATTTTCGCAAACCCAGTTTGCCACCTCTTACCAGACCTGACGGCTCACTAGCAAACACCGCCACCGAAAAGGCTAACCTATTAGGGAAAATGTTTGCGGAAAACTCGACCCTCGACGACGGAGGTGCTGTTCCGCCGTCGGTTCCTCACTGCGGCTTCTATATGAAAAAGCTGAGGATCCGGCATCGGGATGTACTCCACGTCATACGGGGGCTCGATGTTAACAAAGCTAGTGGACCTAATGGAATACCTGCCCTGGTATTGCAGAGGTGTGCTGCGGAAATAGTTCCAGTTTTGACAAAGCTCTTCAAAATGTCCCTGAAGTGTGGCACTGTGCCCTCTGGTTGGAAAAAAGCGGTCATTCACCCTATTCCCAAGAAACGTGACCGCTCCAACCCGGCCAACTACCGCCCCATAGCGATCACATCAGTTCTGTCCAAAGTGATGGAACGTGTGATCAACGACAAACTGCTCACATACCTCGAGAAGAACAAAATTATCAACGACCGTCAATACGGATTCCGGCGGAACCGCTCGTGCGGTGATCTTCTCGCGTATGTGACGCATGTTCGGGGGCGGTGCCTGGAACGTCACGGTGAGACCCAAACGGTCGCACTAGACATATCCAAGGCCTTTGACCGGGTCTGGCACCGAGGACTTGTCAACAAATTGCATTCTTACGGACTTCCCGCATCCCTGTGTACGTGGATTGCTGACTTTTTGAGGGATAGGTCGATTCAGGCGGTTGCTGACGGTTTCACCTCTTCCTCGCACTCCATAAATGCTGGCGTCCCACAGGGATCGGTTCTGTCTCCGACTTTGTTTTTTTTGCACATCAATGACCTTTTGACATGTGCACCGATTCATTGCTACGCGGATGACAGTACAGTTCATGATTGCTTTTTGTTTGACAAGCCCCCAACGGGCACACAAACTCCAACGGCTCGGAGGGCTTTGAAGCAGAGAATGGACGGTTATCTCGAGAGTATTTCCTCCTGGGGTAAAAATAATCTCGTTGAATTTAATGTTTCAAAGACCCAATCCTGTCTGATTACGTCTAAAAGGGATCCAAATGATAATCTAGTCTCCTTCAACGGAAGCAATCTTCCGAACAGGCCTTCCATTGATATGCTTGGTATAACTATAAGTGACCAGCTCAGGTACGGGGGCTCCATCGAAGCCAGAGTAAAGTTGGCCTCTCAGAAGCTGGGCGTACTGTACAGGGCCCGCAGATACTTTAATAATACACAACTGCTGACCCTGTACAAATCGCAAGTGCGCCCTACTGTCGAATTTGGCAGCCATCTCTGGTCCGGAGCCCCTAAATACCTGAAAAAAACCCTAGACTCTGTGCAAAAACGGGCGGTCCGTTTGATAGATTCCCCAATCTTAACAAACGGACTGCAATCTTTAGAGCACAGGCGTCAGGTAGGTATGCTGTCCTTGTTCTATCGGTATTACAATGGAAGATGCTCTGAGGAACTAGCGTCATTGATCCCTTCGGCACCGGTGCGTAGTCGGGATACACGCCAAACGCGTGCCCAACATTTGTACACGGTTGACACTTGTCACATGAGAACGGGTCGCTTCTACGATTCGTTCTTAAGTTCAACAGCTCGGCTGTGGAACGAAATGCCGGCCTCTGTGTTTCCTCCCTCCTACAACATGGGACTCTTCAAGACCCATGTTCACTCCTTCCTCTCCACAAAAAGACCCTCCACACAGCATCCCCAAAGATGACATAGGCCCTGAGGGAAATTATTTTCTTCAGGGCCTCCTGTGTGGAGTTAATATAAAAAAAAAATAAAAAAAAAACCTTCTAAGTTGAGAAAAAAGATTTGGTCATCATCTAAGCTTAGACTATTGGAGAATTGTTCCTTAGTTATTTTGACTTGAATTAAGTTCTGGGGTACCGTTACAATAATATTTGGTTTTGTTTGTGATATTTTAGGTCCTGGAGAAGTAAATTAAAGCAGTTCTGTTTCCCACTACGGAAGGAAAATGTACCAAGTTACAGAAACTTCGTACTCTTCAAAGAAGAAACTGGGGATAGTATACACATTTTTAGTACAGGATTTTGGTGGTAAGTTACCTTAAGAAGTTTGTATGAAATACTGGTAGATGTTATTATTTTAATCTTATCCTCACATAAATAAATGATGCGCCTGTGTGGCAATCTTCTCGCATATGTGACAAATGTGAGACCGGTGCCTTGAATGTTACAGTTAGACACTAATGTTTCATTCACATTCATATTGTTCTGTTATTCGGACTCTTGACACGATCCGACTCAAGTATTGATAGTGATTTTTTCAACTATTTAATTTTACGAAATAATTGAGATGTACCATTTTTTGTTCATGGCGGCAAGTATTGTTGTCTAGGACGCTGTTATCGAGATGATTTTTAGAATGAAATTATATTAAAACTTTTCTAGTTTCTAAAAAACACAGTGATAACATGCATACTGATGGGTTAATTATTTGTTTTATGATATTTTAGATTATGAATCGAGAAAAAAAGATGACACCAATGCAGACGCTGAGATTATTAAAAAATGCTTCAGGGGACTCGGGTTTGTTGTTGAAGAGCCATTGATAAATGGTACGAAAGAAGAGATAACAAACTATTTAATTGATGGTAAGGGACCCGCAATATATATATTTAATAACACTTGCTTGCTCGAACTCGAATACATAGTAGTATAGTTGTAAATACCTACCAGAGTGGTAGATACTCTATAGAGATAGATAGATACTGCATCTCCAATAAGAAATACATTTTTTGTGTTTAGTAGGCAGAGTTCTTCGTCTACGAATTTAAGGAATGGGTCTATATTTCTTGTTGAAGGCGATCGATAGATTACTAATATAGCTTTTTCTTCACCGATTTTAATTATTAGACAATTGGCATTTGTAATAATAATTTTCCTGAACTTCAGCTTTTATTAGGTTTTAATTTACATAATTACACCATTATTTTGTTTTTTGTTATTCAAACTTGAGTAGGATGTTTATCCAGCAATTTCCAAATTCATGTAGGTATTTATGGTTTATCCAATATTCGGTAACTTTCATTCAGTAAAATTTTAATATTTAATTAAAAAATGCAACTCATTTTTTTTCTTATACCTGTGCAATATATTAAAACAATTGGTATTTAACTTTGATAGGTCACTTCGTTCACAGTTTTATTGGTTAGTTTAGTGTCAGTCATTATTATTTTATTATTACAATTGTTGTTACGGTGTGGCTTTTTATTTATATAATATTTTTTAAATCATCTAGATGTCTAATGTAAATTATTTTTTCATTTGTTGTTCTTCGTGTTTTTTTCCATCTTTGAACCAAACGTATGAATATATTTTTCCCTGGCAATTTGTTTGGTCTTCCAGAGTAGTTCATTGTGATATGGGCTCGATTCGCTCCCGCGGTAATATCTGAGATTGCAGCATAATTAATGTTTTTCCTTTTTGAGATAAAATTTTCTTTAATTGTCTTATCAGTAAATTGTAAATTGTTTCTTCTTACTCTATTTTTAGTAATTCAGTTTGTTGTTCCCCATTTTTTGTGGAATGCCCGCTATTTCTAGAAAATTACTATTAGTACTCAAATTTTGACATTTTTATCTCAAATTGCTTAGTAATTAAATTATATTCCTGTCCTGTTCCTGTTCACTTTTAATATTTTCAAATTAACTTTCTATATTTTTTTTAATGTAAAATTGTAATTTCTATTTTTTTTATTAATTCATCGTATCGATTACCCACAAAGTAAATACGTTTTTGGGTATCTTGGGTTTATTTATCAATTTTTGATATAATTTCGTTTTTTATAAAATAATTTTGTTTTCTCAATAATCTGTATAATTTTATCAATATAAAATTTTTCCCCTTTTTCATTGACAACTGCCTTTCCTCTTGTATTTTTTTTCCATTTTCTGTCAATTATATTTTTTGTATTTATAATTATTGAATCTTTAATAATGTAAAAGTCTGCACCAGACAAAAAAATTGATTCACTGGTACCGTAGCGACAATGACAGCTAAAAAAATGATTTTTTTTCAGATGAACTATTTTTTCATCACTCTCATTCGAAGGTCGTTTAAAGTGAATTACCTGTTTAAAACACGCTGTGATTCACAATGTCTTGATATTTTTAGTTTGCGAATCGGATGCATTGACTGGGTACGAGTGTGTATTTGTATTTTTCGTTACGCACTCCCCGAAGCCCGGAAAACTTCTATGTTTTGGCGACACAGTTTATGACGAAGAAATTATTGACATCATGAAAGGCGAAAAACATTCCGGCCTACTCAAGATATTTGTCTTTCAGGTATACGTTATATTGATCAAATTACTTTTATTCAGGGTCTGTATCTTTTGAAACAACTATTATAATTATTCCAGGCATCCCAAGCAACACGTAAAGAAAATCAGAAGATACAGTTTGACGGTTCAGATGAAGGATTTGGTAGTCCCGATGAAGCAAATTTTTTCGTTATTAAGAGTTCATTTGAATTCAAGTTACCTTCATCCGAATATGGATCTTTTTTCTTAAAAGTGTTTTGTGAAAATATGGAAAAAATTGGAAATGCTTCCTTATTTGATGTCATGGCTGCAGTCCTACTTAAGCTTAAATGTCATAGAAATCAAATCGGTAAAATCCGACGGAATAAACATCTACCAGAAGTAACCAGCACACTGATAAAGACGATGAATTTCCAACCGGCAGGAAAAACCTCGTTAAAGGCTTCTTGTTACGAAGTGAAGAAGTCAATTGGAAAACTAACAGTTTTTAACTATTGCTACAAAGCAAATAATTTGGAGAATATAGGTAAGTGCTGAATAAATTTATTATTTTATTCGTTTTATATTTTTACAAAGTAGGAATACCGTCAAAAATATGTGGAAGATTTAAAGATAATTTTGATTTGAAAAAATGGCGTTCTTCTAAATAAGTGAGATACTTACATTATTCCCATTCTACTGTCATAAAGAAAAATAGAGCCAGGAACTTAACTCTTCGGTGAGTGTTCCCAGCACAGAGTTTTGGCGGCCAGCCAACTAGTCACGAGGATAGCTGAATGAATCGTCGTACCATGTTAGAGCGTCTTGCCATGCTTGCTACTCAACACTCGGCTTAAACCCCCGAGACGCGACCAAACATGATTCGCTTAAAAAAAATTGACTGAGTAAAAAAATAAGCATTGGATAAAAACGGAAAAGAAGTGAAAATATTAAATGCAAATGGCCGTTTTCGCAGGATGTTTGACTGTCTCCTATGTCCTCCCGTCGGGCCATCAGGGGGAGTCCATCCAGGCAACCATGGCAGTGATGATGATATTCTTCAATCGGCTTAGTCTACGCTATAAGCTCGACAGGAAAGCTTCCATGGCGTTGCGGTATCTCTGTAGGTGGAATAGTTGGCGATAGGCATTATTGAAAGCGACTTTTAGCTTATGCCAATGGATACACTCTAATTTACACAGTTCTGACGTATACAGCGAAGTGCAGAATGCGTGGAATAGTATCATTTTGACCCTTGTACCAACTGCAAAGGTGAAAACGCCTTGACAGTATAGTACCTGCTCTAACGGATATCACTCTTCTTTGTCCTTCCATATCCTCGATGTCTTTTAGGTTGCCTGTGATAACATGTCCCAGGTATTTTGCGGTAAGACCAACATCCATTTTCCTTCCGTCTATCAATACTGATGGCGTTTGCATGAGTTTGTTTTACATTTAAAAAAAAAAAAATTGATTTGGACTATTTTTTGCAAAATCTTCACAAATTTGGAGTACCTACATAGTTTCTTTAGTGCGCTAAGTGACGGTGCGAGATCTTTCACATGTTATAATAAAAATTAGGTACACCAGAAAGTGACTTAACCAAATTCCTAGCTGCCTTTTTGCTTACAATGGTAGTACACATAATGAAACATCTCACTTGGGAACATAAAATAATTTCTGAAAGCCGTGCGCACTTACTCACCATCATTTTTCCTTTGAACCGTTGTTGTCGATTGCAGCGCCCTCCATTGAATTTCGGTGTATCTTGAAAACTAACAGAAAACATTTCAATTTATTTCAATTAGCTGTACTCCGCCACGTATTGCTGTGGCTCAGTCTGTCTATGTAGATAGAGAAACAACAGCGCGTGTTACTTTTGCGTCCAACAGATAGCGCTGTTTTTTAAAAGAAAGTGCATTGTTTACCAGTCACAGGTAACATCTATATAATAAAGATATCTAAAAACACACGCGTATTTAAATGCAACGTTGTGTCAAAATTTCAAAGCAATCGGCGAAGAACTTTCGGAGATTTAAGATTTTGAACAAACGAACATTAAAATTTTTATTCATATAGATATTCCTTTTAGAACCCAGGCTGGGATCAGAGATTGATGTTGAGGCGATCAAAAGAAGTTTTCCAAGTGTTGGTTTCGACGTTGAAGTCAATATTGATCTACCAGCAGATGCTGTCCGAGAAACTCTTGATAACGGTGAGTTAATTCCAAGGACCGCCTCTTATTTTATAAGACCTAAGTACCTTACTTAAATTTAAAAACAAGGAATGAAATATTATGGAGGAAAGAAAGGGAGTAAAACAAACTCCTGAAGAATTTGGAATACAATGCCCGAGATCATCATATCTATTTTCTCTTGGGCATAATTTTGGAGAGCCTCTCAGAAAAAATAATGTAAAATAATTAATTAAACACACTATTTGCTTCTGTTGGTGCATGGAAATATTTATGGGAAATGCTCATCGTTATTCAAGTTCACTGAACTTTTTTCAAACTACTTATCATATCAGAAAAAGCGATTAAATAGAATAAGAATTAGGTAGATAACAAAATTACTTCACGAATTAATAATTCTTTATTTGAAATGCGTAGGTAGTTGTTTTTATAAATGCTTGGCAGATGTTTAGATAAATTATTAGAGGGAAGATACGTTACTGAGACAAAGCGCGTGGTTTCACTGAACCTGGTCTAGTGGACATACTTTACTTCCAGGGTTACATTCTTTGAACGGCTATCCTTTCCATCACAGTACTACATTTTTTGTTCGATTAGTATAAATATAACGTGTCTTGTACTTTTATAATGAAGTTGCAGAGATGTTATTTATCATGTTTACTCTTTTTTTCTTTATTTTTATGTCAATAAAACATCAGTATTTATGTAGACTGTATATAGATTACAGCGGAATTTTCGTCGTTTGATATGGAATTTTGAAATATCCATTTTTATTGTGATATCGCACAAGAGTCCCAACCGCTCCCAACCGTCTGGAGCCAGTGAGACTTTGGCATGTTGTGAAGCTGAAGGTAGTGGGAAGGGGGAGGAGATGGGAGAGAGAGGAAGGTGGGGGAGTACCTGGTTATTTAGAACTGGTCACCAAACACGGGTAAAGCCATTTTAAGCACCGTTTCAATTCGGAATGATGGTCTAACACCAGGACGATACTGAGAGTATCTTCCACTCTAGAACGTCCTGCAAGTATATTTTATATTATCTCCACAACCTCAACAAATATGTTTATAAATACCAAAATATCACTTCTATTTATGTTATTATCACTTTCCAACATTATATTTCAGGGAGTAAGTGTAGGGAGCGGGTTTGTCCTGGCACAGCGCAATGCGGTCTCAGGCATGAGGGGGATGCACCAGTAAATTATAGTAACGACACTTGTGCTGCTGTCGCTATAATGGGTCGTGCCGCATCCGGCTACCTGCAAACAACCCGCGAGGAAATGAAAATATCAGATATAATAAGCAGACTGATAATTGGGAAGGAGGATTTCAAAGAGAGGGAAGATATTTCTGGGAAACCAAAATTGTTTTTCCTACAAGTAAACTAAACTACTACCTAACCATCACATCATTCTCCTTGCCTGATTCACATTCAGACATCAGCTCGTATATACTCTTCTATTATTCTGACTCTTGACATGGCCCGACTCAAGTATCTGATTCGGTTCCATGATAACTCAACACAGTGATTATTCAACACACCTTTAAAAAGTGATATAAAGTCATTAAAAATGATGAAAAAAAAAATTAAACCTAACCTACTTAACCAAGTTAAAAAAAAAATTGTTTCATGACTTTCCATGACTTTATATAACTTTTTAAAGATGTGATGAATTATCATTTTGATGATTTATCCGGTCACCATCTGATTCACTTGATCGTGCCGTGTCTTTCCCGGGCGTTCCCAACTTCTTCTAACATATAAATTTGTACATCACATTCTCTTTACAATTCTTTCTTCGTCCATTCCCTCTTCATGCCCAAACAATCTGAGTGTCCTTTTCTTAATCTTACTCATTACGTTTATATCAACCTTGCATTATTAGCGGATCTGCACAGTCTCACACGATCATACGCGGTTTAACTCACATACGCCACAGGGATCTAATTTCCACAGCATTCTGTATACTTTCATCCTTCCTCTGCCAGTTCCATGCCTCACTGCCACATGTCAGGGTACGTACCAGCACTCCATTGTTGACTGTTAGCTTCGCTTCTTTGGACATATTTTTGCTAGCGCTAACCGCGTTCAGTCCTTCATTAATGCAGTTACCTTCATTTACCTTTCTTTCAATATCTCTATAAGCCTTCCAATTTTCTCGTAAGAACACTAAAAATACACAAACTCATTCACCTACTCCAACTATTCATCTTTCACATCTTCTTACAGGTACATATTAAAATTAACGGCCAATGAACATATCGCTAATAGAAGATTATAGAAATAAAATCATTTGTAGGCACGCGACTGACGCACGTGTTTTCACTAACTGTGAATGTGAATGATGAGTGTAGGTGATGGCATATTGATTGGATGGATACATTTTCACCTTTCACAATGACGAACTTATCAATGCCGACATAATCTATCAGTCTACCAGTGAAACAGATAATATTCTCACACTAAACCCAACGAACTGTGCAGAAATTTCACAAACTATCAAACAATTAAAGCCCTCCCATTCATGCAATCATGACAAAACATCCTCAAATATACTAAAAACAGTTGAACCTTTTATAATCCGACCATTAGTACATATCATTACTCTCAGTCTTATTAAAGGCATATTCCCTAACAAACTTAAACTTGCACTAGTTCAACCAATTTTTAAGACCGGAACCCCAACTGAAATAACAAACTACAGACCTATTTCTATATTGTCATCACTCTCAAAAATTATTGAAAAAAATAGTTAAAAAAAGACTTATAGACTATCTTACAAAATACAATATTCTCTCGTCAAACCAGTATGGCTTCAGAGAAGGGCTAAATATAGATTCAGCTATTCTAGAACTTACATCACATATAACAAAAGCACTTGACAATGGTGATAAATGTTTGGCAATATTTCTAGATTTAGCTAAGGCATTTGACACAGTCTCTCATCAAATCCTTCTGGCTAAGCTCCATAAATTGGAGTAAAAAATATGGCATTTGATTGGTTCAAATCATACCTAATAGATAGAAAGCAATGTGTTAAGTTACCATCACTTAAACCATCTCATCACATCAACATCAATTTTGGTGTACCACAGGGCAGTGTACTCGGTCCCACACTTTTCCTCATTTATATTAATGACTTATGTAGATTATCTATTGATGGCAACATAATCTCTTTCGCCGATGATACGGCCCTAGTAATAAAAAGTAAAACATGGGAAGAAACATTTCATAGAGCCGATCTAACATTGAAAATTATCAAACAATGGTTAGATAATAATCTACTAACATTAAACATACCTAAAACGAAATATCTAACCTACAGTCTTAATATTCAAGGTCAACCTTCAACCAATCACATTCTAAAAATACACTCTTGTAGAGATATCTCTAGTTGTCAATGCAACCCACTGGAACGAGTAGATTCCATTAAATATTTGGGTGTAATAATTGACAATAAACTCCGGTGGGAAGATCACGTAATCAATGTTACAAACCGTATACGGAAATTGGCGTATATCTTCAGATCATTATTAAATATTCTAAATAAAAACACACTAAAAACGGTATGCTTTTCCTTATGTCAATCAATTATATCTTACGGTATAGTAGTCTGGGTGGATGCTCTAAAACTATATTCACTAATTAAAGCTCAAAAATTGATTATGCGGACAATCTACAAAGTACACTACATTCACCCCACGAAGGACTTATTTAAGGACTTCAAAGTACTAAATATAAAATCTCTATACATCAAACACTTATCCTCCTACTACAAATTCAAACATACGAAAAAAAACATTTTTGAATCAACCTATAACACAAGAAATTCCAACCAATCCAACCAAAGATATTAGAAGAACGAGATATGCTATGTTGGCCGCCGGACCGTAGCCAGAGTACTACCTAATTAGGGTACTTTGAACGGTATCGGGACGTGTACGCACAGAAATCTGTTCTATGTATTAGTGCGGATACCTTAGATCGCCTTAGCGTAAGCGAAGGTGTGCAGTAGTATTGGTGAACAAAACCGGCGACACTGGGCAAAACAATTCCACTCAGTACGAACTGCGTATAGCACATCTCGTTCTTCTAATATCTTTGAATCCAACTATACTATTCCAACAACAAGAACCTCAATGGCGCAGTCACAATTTAATTTTCTTGCTCCTAAAATCTTCAACAATTTACCAATAGAAATAAAGTCAATTGCCAAAAACGACAGTTTCAGGAAGGCGCTTGGGGATTTCTTGGTGAGTGAGTGGGATAGTGTCGGTAACTTGCTTCTCGTACTCAGATAGAGGTGTATATATTGTTTACATGTGTGAGGAATAAGATACATGTATGTAAGTATATGTATGTTGTGTATGTGTATGTATATGTATATGCATATATACATGTATGTATGTATATATACTTGAGTGTGCATGTGTATGTATGTACATATGTGTACTATTTTATGTATTTGTCTATATTTTATAGAAAACTTTGTGAGTTTTTGAAAACATTTTTTTACTAAATTTCAATTTTTTTTTATAATTCTACCAAAATATGTTTACACTAGACTTAAATTCTAACTAACCATTACTCCATTGGGCACCATAAAACAGGCAGCTGCCTAGTATGGTGTTCTAATGTATCTTCTCAAAATAAATTTATTAATCATGTAACATGTACTTATAAATAAATATATAATTAAAAAAAAATACTTCTTTCCCGAGGGATTAATGTGAGCGAGTGTAGTTAACAGATAACTAACACATCATAACAACTTGCCTGTTTCCTGAAACATTAATGTAAACGAGTGTCGATCGTAGTAAAATAGCTAACATGATTTCTTGCTTATTTCCAAAAGGATTTGACGATCATAGTAAAATAACAAAAATAGTAACTTGCTTGTTTCCTGAAGGATTTGACGTGGTTAACGATTAACGCGAACGAGTTTGTTTTATTCATTATTTTAATTTTAATCTGTGTGTGATTATTTAATTTTTAATTACTTAGCCATGTAGTTAGATGTCAACGGGTTCTTAACAATATATGTTTTAAAAATTGAGGATCTCTATAAATATATATTTTTGAAAAAATATTATTTTTATCATAGAAAAAAGAAAATTAAATAAATACTTAGAATGACATACAGAACCAGAGAGTAATAAACGTATGTTCATAAAAAAATACAAAGAAAATTAGAGAAAAAATAATAAGATCAGTACAAAAAATCTTTTTAACACAATCAATTTTTCAGCATGCATATAAAGTAACGAAAATAATAAATAGTTTGATTCCTCAAGGATTAATATGACTGATTGTAAATCGTCAAATAACCAATATAGTAACTTGCTTACTTTTTTGATGATTAATGTGAGTGATTGTCGATCTTCATATGACTAATATAGTAACTTGCTTGCTTCGTGGAGGATTAATGTGAGTGATTGTCGTTCTTCATATGACTAATATAGTAACTTGCTTGCTTCGTGGAGGATTAATGTGAGTGATTGTCGATCTTCATATGACTAATATAGTAACTTGCTTGCTTTGTGGAGGATTAATGTGAGTGATTGTCGATCTTCATATGACTAATATAGTAACTTGCTTGCTTCGTGGAGGATTAATGTGAGTGATTGTCGATCTTCATATGACTAATATAGTAACTTGCTTGCTTCGCGGAGGATTAATGTGAGTGATTGTCGATCTTCATATGACTAATATAGTAACTTGCTTGCTTCTTGGAGGATTAATGTGAGTGATTGTCGATCTTCATATGACTAATATAGTAACTTGCTTGCTTCGTGGAGGATTAATGTGAGTGATTGTCGATCTTCATATGACTAATATAGTAACTTGCTTGCTTCGTGGAGGATTAATGTGAGTGATTGTCGATCTTCATATGACTAATATAGTAACTTGCTTGCTTCGCGGAGGATTAACGTGAGTGAGTGTTGTACGCAGTAAAATTACAAACATAATAACCATCTTGTTTCAGGTTTGCCGAGATATTTCCTATCCTACGGAAACAGAATTGAAAATCAACGAACCGCTGATATTTGATGACACCGTAGTCTTCCATAGTTGTTTCCTTGGAACTCACTCACACCGAGATAAAAATGGCTCCTGGTTTATGCAGACACTTTGCGAAGTAATCGATACAATTCCGGATAACGATTCCATTTCACTGATTGACATTTTACAAGAGGTGCAAAAAAAGTTTGTGACAAAATATCGCTCTTTACAGATGCCTGTTATTTACAGTACTTTGAGTCAAAATCTTGTCATTAAAAAACATAGTTCGGAAGAAAAACATTAGATTAAAGTTTAAGCATTCATTTACCATGGCAAAAATATCATAATATTTCATTATTATTGTCGTAAAGTGTTTAACATTTGTTTTTTAAAAATACCGTTTTAACTTTACTAACAGTCTTCACTTTGTTCTTCTTAAATAAGTGTTAAATAACTTTGTGACACCATTTTAATTAAGTGACAATAAATTAGTTAGTGTTACATAACCACTTTTTTATTTTGTTCGTTTGTTCAGCAGTATTTTATTTTATTTATTTATCGAATCTTGTATGGAGTTCTCTGAACTCGTTTCTCTATCCATCTATCCTTTACACTGGCCGTTACTTGATGCAACGGTGTTCATGACTAAAATGTCTAAACCAGCGCAGAATATTTATACACGGTTGACATTTTGCTCATGAGAACGGGTCGCTTATACGACTCGTTCATGAGTTCAACAGGTCGACTGTGGAAAGATTTGCCGGCCTCTGTGTACCCTCTCTCCTACAACATGTAACAACACCCTTTACTCCTTCCTCTCCACAGAAAGTCCCTCAAAAAAGCATCCTCATAGATGACAAAGGCTCTGAAGGAAATTATTTTCCTACGAGCTTCCTGTGTGGAGTTTATGTTAAAAAGACTGATTCATTCGTTATCCTTAATCTTAGTTCGTCTTTTCGGGTATTTCGTAAATTCTCTTCTTAGTATCGGGGTATAGTGACGACTCCCTAAAGTTTTAAGTAAAAAAAAAATAATAATTTGCACACTTTCATAACCAAATTATTATGCAACTTGTACGAGCAAAATTACGACCGGTCGGTGGCTGAGTTGACATCGCGTTTGGGTCCCACCTAGGCGTGGTATGTTCAATTGCTCGGCAGGCTAAGTCCTCCATCACAACACGAGAAAAAATGTCCGCTTTTTGAGGTGGTTGTAGGAAATTTTCTAATATTGTCGGGTTATTCGTAACCTGGGAATGTTTGTCTTTCTTTTAAAAAAAATTAAAATCTCTCCAGAATATAACCACTTATTCAAATTTAGACTAATTTACTAATTGTCTAATCACTATATCGTTATTCATAACCAAAGTGTTCAATGGGTGGGTGGGAGAGGGTGGGGGGGATAATTTGTATATCGATGAATAATAAGAAAATATATAATTTTATGGTTACCCCTTGAACCTAATAAGCACTGTACGTAAATTAAAGCCAGGGGGTGAAGGGGATGGTATATGAAATATGCCGTAATAATTATTTATAAAAATATTTGAATGATTTGTATAACGCTGTTTTTGTACAAAATTTACCAAGTTTATAATTCAAATTTATTTGTGACGAAAAAACACAAGTATCAAGTGTGAAGGTTAAGTATAAAGTTAAGTACAAAGTATATATGTAGTATAATATGCAGTATAACGGGTATGGTTAAATATAAAGTTAAGTACAAAGTATATATGTAGTATAATATGCAATATAACGGGTATGGTTAAATATAAAAATAAGCTTTTTTTTTTTTTAAATATTTTTATTTTTTTTATAAAATACAGTAAAATTATTTAAATTTATATTGTAAGAACATATTCCAAATAAAAAAAAAATACAGTGTGTGGCAAGCCTACGCACGACGGAAGTGAAACTTTTAGTATTCTTCTTTCTCTCTTTTCATTTCATTCTCTCTTTTTTCTCACTTCTATCTCGTCACTACTCATTTTTGACACTAAAACTCTGTTCCAAATCGAATAAACCACAATCAATTACGTATTTCACTCGTATTACACTCACCGCGCAGTACACGAAGCAAGCAGCTGATGCCTGGCGTGGCGTCGTTGGCTAGAGAGAGAGGAAAAGAGAGAAGAGAGAGAGAGAGAGAACGTTCGTCAGTGGCTCCCTCACCTCAGTAAGCGACTACGGTGAGAGAGCGACAGTGAACGGTGAGCGGTGGTGGGGGTCCCGTACCCCCACCACCAAATGATCACGGTTTTTCGTGACGGTCATGAGTCGGTTTTACTCCGGTCCTCAAAAATGCATGACGCGCGTAAAGAAGTTTCACTTCAATAACATGTTTACCTTTACAAGAGTCTAAAACTTGTGTGTAAAGGGAAAAAAAATAATAAAAACTTAACATACATATGTAAATAGAAGAAAAAAACACATAAAGTGAAGAGATTTTTGTTTTTTTTTTAATATTATAATATATAAAATAATATAGATTCGCTAAATTATTTGAGGAAGTGAAGTTTATTTTATTTTTAAATTTATTATAGTCCCGTTCTTACCTCATCTCTGTCGTTAGTTGATTAAACCACACCACTTCAGTGTACGTGTAATGTGTGGTGCAAAACTGGTGAGCATTAATGGAGTGCATAAGCGACCCATTGTATTGCTCTCAACACGAACCATGACATGGTGTGACTAAAGTTAAGTATAAACGATGATTTTAATTATAATGCAAATTGACCGAGATGAAGTTTCAGGATGCCACAACACACCTACTGCTTTCTACGCATGCTTGCTCATTAGAGTTAGTACACCTGCGGTGACATTTGAAAAATTTGATCCGGGCTAGTGATGGTATGTCTAGGGAAATTTACCTACAACTATGGGAGAAAAAAAGCTTTTTTCCAAAATCTACGGTAATTTTGAAATTTTTGCTCTATCAGGTCAAAATTCTGGGGAAATTACAAGTTTAAATTCTAGGAAATTTTTTGTCCAAAAAAAAGGCCCTAGACCCACTTCCGCCGCCCGATAATTTTTTTTTTTTTTGTATTATGCAATTCACCCTAAAAAGAGTGCTATGGATTGTGGGGATATTCAGTACTGAGTACATCATAGAAACTTGTTCTAAAATCTATAGAAATATATAATTTGGGCATACCATACTACTAGCGGCTACTACAGTTTAAGGCCGAGTGTAGTTTTTTATTAATTTAAAATAATGATAATATTATTAAGCAAATCGATAATGATAGTGTTTTCAACAAGTAAATTTTTTTTATACATTTTTTAAATTAACATAGGCTTAGTAATTATCAAAATCAAATCGAAAATATGACCTTTTTCAGACCGTAATACGTGCGTTTTAAAAAATACTATTAAAGGCTGAATATCGTCAAAAAATACCTGAAGGGGTTTTCTTTAAACGTACGAAAAAAAAACTAAAAAATAAATAAAATAGGTTCGTAGTTTAATTTTATCATAAACACTAATTGTTCTTGCTTTTAAAATGCAGATTATAAAACTTTGGATACGTTTATTTAACAAAACTAAACGATAAATTATTGGTATTATATTTTTCCATTTTTTTAAGTTAATTTAATATTTTTTATACTATAATTTAAGAAAGAACGCTTAGATTTTTAAATTACTATTAAATTAGGCCGTCTGGTGGCGCCTATTTGAATTTTTTAATACGGTAGAACATCGAACTAAAAGCTTCTTTTAAATATCCCAACAGATGGCGCTATCATGGTCGGAGTCTTGGTTATTGTTTATTTTTCAAACCAATTATATTATTAAGTTATTATTTATTAAATTATATGATAATTATTAAAATATATATTGTAATTAAAATATATTAAAATATTATTATTATTAAATTATATGATATTATACCATATTTTTAAAAATTAAATATTAATAATATGATAATATTTTGTAATCCTACATGTATTTAAAATGACTGACTTTTGCATTTTTATATATAAATTTTTTGATAGATCTAATACGCCTAAATTTTTTATAAGAGAGCTAGGTATAATGCCAGTAGCCGAAATTACAAATGGTAATATTTTTATAGTCTGAGAATGTCAAATTCTTTTGAACTAATTTCCTAAATCTGTGTATTTTATTATTTTTTCAAAAACAGATTTTTCGATATTACAGGAATTTGTTTTTTTTTATATCAAAGTACTAAATAAGTACAAAAAGAAAAAGAGAAAAAAAATGTAACCTATTAGGTATGTGAGTTTGTGTTAGCATGAGTTCGCTCTCGACTCTTCCCATGTCCATAAGCCAATATTCAACGTATAAATCGGTTTCAGTTATTCAAGCCAAACGGCCACTGGCTTAGGTTATGCTATTCTGTACACTATACTGTAAAACTCTCGACTCGAAGTTTGCGGGATCGAATACGGATGGTATATTCGCGGTACGTTCCATAGTGAAAGATACTCTCAGTATCGCCTGGTCCACCATTCAGAATTGAAACGTTGCTTGAAATGGCTTTAGCCGTGTTTGGTGACCAAATCTGAATAGCCAGGTAGATTCACTTATTCAATAAATAATACCCGTTCTGCGGTCTAAATTTAAATAATGATGTTAAAATTGTACTACCTACATGTAAAACCCCTCAGGGCGTTAAATAAGTAGATTTTTTTTTTCTAAATATTTATTACGATTACCATGGTTTACCGAGATTAACCAAGGTCAACCATGGGGCAGGACCACAATGATATTTTTTCCGTGGCCCAGGAGACACGCTTGTACACCCACTTCCAGTTATATTATTTTTTTCTTCTACTTTTTACGTCTAGCAGTACATTTTTGAATTGAATACCACACAAGAGTCTCAATCGCTCCCGTCTGGAGTCAGTGAGACTATAGCCTATCCCCAATTGGGGAATGTTGTGAGACTGAAGGTAGGTGAGGGGAATGAGACGAGGAAGAGGATGGTGGGGAAGTACCAGGATATTCAGTTCTGGTCACCAAACACGGCTAAAGCCATTCCAAGCTAGCTTAATATTCTGAATGGTGGTGTTACACCAGGGCGATACTGAGAGTATCTTGCACTATGGAACGTGCCGCAAATATTCTATATATTATATTTAATTAAATTGTGAAATAACACCAAATAATCAAATAAAATTTATTTGCAGATGCCGGAATTTGAACCCGCGTCCTTCGGATTGCTTGTCGAGAGCCTTACCCCTCGACCACAGAGACCGTCGAAGTAATAATGAAAAAATCTGGTCATGAAAAAAAAACATTCACAGACCTTTTACCGTTATTTGTCCTAACTTGGAGTTTTTTCTACAAAATTGGCTCGTCTATATTTTCAGGTTCTATAAGTACTCTAGGTAGTACCTAGTAGTACTACTAAGATGTTTTGCAAACACGCCATATTTGTATGCCAAAAAATTCTCGAGTGTTTAAAACAAATTTAAAAATTAAATAAACATACCAAGCTCTACTTATTTAAACAAACATCTGACACCTTGATTAAGAATAGGTAGATAAAACAATTAAAAAAATAGATTTAATAAAAAAAACTCTTCCCTCGCGCCCTTCGGGGGCTTGTCAAACAAAAATCTATCATGAACTGTTTTGTCATCCGCGTAGTAATGAATTGGTGAACATGGTAAAAGATCGATGATTTGCAAGAAAACAAAGTAGTAAAGGGATGTTATGCCGTAAAAATGTAATTGTATATGTCGCGCGTCGGACCTGGGGGGGTCCTGACTTACCCTCGGCCAGCTCAGAAGCGGGGCATGAGACGTCTCTCTCATAGTCAGGGTTCGGGGTCAGCGCGTGGCTCGAGAATCCATATTCCACCGTCTATACAAAACACTCCCATACGATTGTTATGCCCAAATGAAAGAGGTTAGGTTTTTATGAATTAGCATTGTATTTGAGCGGCTAAAGGACATTACATGGGTGAATAACAACAGTACACAGGTTATTACATCCTAAACTGGAATTATCAACAAGGGTTCCCTAATCTCTCTCTGGGAAATAATTAACAGCTCACTCTCTCTAGATCGGCAGGCAGCGTGGATGAATTTAGGTTATTAGCGGACACATTCAAGGGTAATAGGAAATGTAAGAGACTCACAGCATGGTGTTGTCGGGTATCCTGTTGATTTGCAGGACTGAGCGCCGTGTCTCAAACAAACGGTGCCAGCCTGTCGATGTTCAAAGCGCGCCATTTCCGTACGTTATTGCTTTCGACGGAGCGGTGCAAATTGGGAACGCGGGAGCCGAAACGAACACACGTCCAGCCTGGTCAGAGGTCGGCGCGCGAGCGGGGGGAACGGGGCGTAGGGTCGCCGGGGGTGGGGGAACTGTAGCGGATGTATTGCGCGTTCTTCACTACGTTTGGTCTAGCAACTAATTTGAATAATTCCCGCTCTCAGGCTGGCAACTGTAGGATCTTTTGCGGCTAAAATCTGTTATATGACACCTCCCCCCGCGCTCGTAAAAAAGGCGACGTGGTAATGGAGCATCAGGGTTAAAAGATCCTCTATGTGCCTCCCTTGGGGTTTTTTTGACAAAACAAGAGTTGCCCTTAGTTTGAGAGACTTGGATGGCCAGAGGGATGCCTAGCTAAAACATAATGACTAGCTTATGCCATAGGCTAGGTAACAATATTTGTGGGGAGAAATGAGGAAGGGTACATAGCATGTTTGGAGCAAATAAATTTTGGGGAGAGAGCAGGTGTGGAAACAACAAGTAAAATTATGCAATTTGAAAACAATAGACATGGTTATGCAATTGAAAGACAAAAGACAAAATTATGCAATTGAAAGACAAAAGGGCATGGTTATGCAATTGAAAAACAAAAGGGCATGGTTATGCAATTGAAAAAACAATAGATAACATTATACAATTGAAAAACAAAAGGGCATGGTTATGCAATTGAAAAAACAATAGACAACATTATACAATTGAAAAACAAAACAAAAGACGGAATGTTAAGGTGTGATTCTAGGGTTTCATTGGTCTGGAAGCTAAGTTTGCGTTGCGTTGGTTTTTTGGTTTTGAAGAGTTGCGAAGGAAACGAGATTTCACTGACTCTAAAAGATTACATTATCACTGTAATCTGACCCATTGAGATAACACTCAGGAGTACACTTAGGTCTTGGAAAAAAAAACACTTTGCTTCGTTGTGGGCGTTGATGTTTGCGAAGTGGGGCTGTGGTTTGCGGGGCTGCGGCTATGGTTACAGTGGTCATTGGAGAGAGTAGTCCAGGTTCCGTAGTTATGCCAGTACGAGTCCTATGTGCTATTATGGTGGGCACGGATCGTATGTGTTGGTTATCGGAGCATAATGTAGCTCAGGATAACTTTTTAGAGATGCGCAGTTTGTGTTTACTGGAGGGGCAAAGGGTAATTATGTTTCACCCATGACCTGGTATGTGTCACTGCATGACAGAGCAAGAGACGGTATAACTGGCATTGGCATTGAGGGCAAGAAATTTGAACTCCGGGACTAGCGTGTCCGAAAGGTAGTTCAGAGTGTCATAAAGTATAGTGGGACAACTCGGCTTGCAGTGGTGAGACAAACGTCATACATATGATTAGTATTGTCTGTGCTTTCAGGAACAAGATGGAACAAGTGTGTAGCGAGTAGTAGTCGAGGGGCCTTTGTAACCACAGCGCAGGCTGCTAGGAGGTGAGGCTCAGCTTGGCTGCCGGAGATGACATCCGCCTGGGCTTCTTTTTAAATCCGGGGGGAATTATTATTAAAGCAAATTTCTTGAAGTTTACCTGCCTAGGGACCAATGAAGAAAAGTTTGGAGAGAAACAAAATGTGTCCAGAAAAAATAAACAAACGAGGTTTAGCTGCCGGTCCGGAGAGTGACGAAGAGTGTGAGAGAGAGGTAGAGAGAGGTTCCTAACTAGTTTTGATTACATAAACATTATCCTTTATTAGGATGACTTGGTGTTTGCCGAATGACAAACTGTCTTGGTTGAAAAAACAACTGGCCTTCTTTGGCCTATGTTAACATACAGGTGGTAACATTTTCGTAGGATTTCAAAGAACAAGACAAAAAATTCGTGAACGAGTCACGGCAACAGCAGGGAAACTAATTCATGAATAAAGGTTGTCAGAAAAGACAGACGATACGCCAAGTGCGTATCATACATATTCAAAATTCATGAATGTGTTTCGTTGAGGAGAGAAAAAAATGACAACATACGTGAAAGGTGAGGTAGGAAGCCTGTTGGTGACCGGAACAATTACCGATTCGAACTCGAAGTGAGGGCGAAATATGGTCGACAACAGATTTTCCACTTTATACATATTGCCTGAGGGCATGGGGTGGGGAGGGGGGAAAAAGGACGGGAATTGAGTTACGAAATTTGCTAGAGACTGGACTAATTTCCAATTCAACCTCTATGTGAGAGTGAAACATATTCAACCAGCAGATTTCCTGACTCTTTACATTTTAATAAAGTGGATTAATTTTTAAACCGCATTTGAATACACATTGTACTAAAGAGGCTAATCTTTTGCGTGTATTTGGCAAAAGATTAGGGGTCGTTTTAAACTTCTACATGATTGTGAGAAAAGACAGACCCTAGTTCCAATTTCACAAACCTGGGATTCTTCTTATTCGTTTCCCAGATGACGAGTTTAGTGGTTTTGTGCCCATCGATTAACTCCTGCGGCACTATGCCCCATAATTGACAGTGAAGCTGAAAACTAGTCCTTTTGGGATAGTAGATATTCCTGGGCTTCTTTTCTTTTTGGAAAGCAGCAAAAACAGGAAGTCCACGGGCATTGGCGTTGAACAAAGAGGCTTCTGTGAAATACTTACGTAGTTCACATATAAAGGTTTGATATTATTTCGTTCGCACGATTCATGGTGAGTATTGTAACGTCTTCACGTATAGTGTACAAGTATGCAGTATATGCAAGGTACAACTCAATTATAGACAGAAGTCAAGGAGTGTAAAAACAGTTCCTTAAAGGAGATGACGATGTCGATATTATGTCGTTCACACGAATCACGGTAAGTATTATTATTACGTCTCCACGTCTCGTGTACAGGGTTGTACACAATTATACACAAAAGCGGTTCTCATGACATGTTAATGACACACGACCAAATTATACACAAAGGGCGGTACTCATGGCAAATTAATGTCACACGACCAAATTATTCACAAAGGGCGGTACTCATGGCAAATTAATGTCACACGACCAAATTATACACAAAGGCGGTACTCATGGCAAATTAATGTCACACGACCAAATTATACACAAAGGGCGGTACTCATGGCAAATTAATGTCACACGACCAAATTATTCACAAAGGGCGGTACTCATGGCAAATTAATGTCACACGACCAAATTATACACAAAGGCGGTACTCATGGCAAATTAATGTCACACGACCAAATTATACACAAAGGCGGTACTCATGGCAAATTAATGTCACACGACCAAATTATAACACATGGTTATAAGTATTAAGTAATTGTAACGAACTTCTCGTGTAGTGGTGGATTTTGTAAGGATCTCTCCTATCGCGTGACAATTTTTTACATTTAAATATAATTCAACAAAAGCTAGCAGTATCATTTGATACTGTTTGCAAAGATTTGTTAGATTGACTAACTCCGTAGCCTGGAGGGGCGTACGATGGAACAATAGAGAAGATAAACAATTTTAATGTTACTTCATTGTGTTACAAGGTGCAAGATGATGGTAGAAGGTATTTCTACTTACATCGAGCGATGGGTGGGAACAGGCCCATAATGGCTTTACATACTGTTCGTTGTAGCGTGCAATTGGGTTGCAAACACTTGGTTAAATGGTGAGACAAAGGTTGGGTGTTTATATTATGCAACGATGATCGAACAAAGTCCTGTTGATTTACGTTGTGATATAATTATTTGCGTTTGAAGATCAGGATAACCGTAAGGTTTTACTAACCTGTCCCGTAGGGTTGAAACGTGAGGTACGAGACATACGTGACGTAACAGTAGAGAAAAGAAAATCGAGATCTCGTCATACAATAAAAGACCTTAATGGGTTTTACATACTTTTAGTTGAAGCGAGTCCAGTTATTTGTATGTGGTTTTATAGGACCGACATTTGGTTTTCTTTTATAAATACAATTTCCCAAAATGGATGTGTCAAAATCCTATTTTTGGTAAATGTGAGCTTGGGTAGGACGCCATCAATTTTTGAAAGGAAAAAATTGAAAAAAAAAGAAAAAAAAAAAAAAAAATTATATACATACAAAGAAGACAATTATGTGATTAATTGCTACTTGGTTCTTGCCTTTGAGACCACTATAGGGTTTTACATACTCAAGGTAACGTTGAATTGGACAAGAAAGAATTAATGGCTGTACTTGACAGGTTTTCTTTTTTTAAAAAAAGGGTCGGTATTTAACACTTTGGAATTTACAAAATCCGAACTCTTTTGGATGGCACTCTTATGAGTGATTACCAATCGTTATTTTACAAGGAACAAAAACAAAAGTGGGGTGGTTCTTTCTAACACGACGAAGGGAACAAAAATGAAACGAAAATGGGGTGACATGACATAAACATTGCATAGTGTAGAAGTTGAGGAGCAAAAGCGGGTTCGCGACTTCCCGGCGATTGTAACTCGAAGACGTGTCTCTATTCTAAAATGATCAGTTTCAGAACAGGTGAGAAAATAAAACGTAAAAAGGGAGAAAACGATTGTCGTGAGGGAAAGAACGTTATTACAGGAATAATATTTCATGGTCATAATATGTTAATATACATTCATTTACAAAGGTGGGTTAAACTCGTTTTTGACGAATAGGTTGACATGTAGTTGACACTTTACACGCCTAATTATGGTAAGACTTCATAGCTTACAATAGTTTGTGATAATACACAGTGGGTTAGTTTAAAATTGCTGGGGTGGTGGGGGAGTTTCAACTGTCTCCTCACTTCCAGACTTTACAATGTCCTTAATATGGTAATTACCAGTATGTTTGCCAGAGGAGTCGGACAGGTAGTAAACTAAGTCCGATATTTTTCTTACAACCTTGGCCTTGACAAAACGGGGTGCCAGCTTGGCAGAGAAGTACAGGGCTCCTTGAGAGAGGGTGTTATTCCTTCTCCAGACAACATCGCCTACATTAAAAGTGATGTGTTTCCTACGTAGGTTATATCTGTCCGCACTTTTTTGGTGGGCCAGCAATAGGGCATCAGTAACTTCACTATAAATGGCAGTAAGTTCTTCCAAACGATGGGCGTAATCAACGGCAGGATTGCTTGTGGAGGTGGTTGACGTGGGGAAATTCGTGTTCCAGTGCAATGAACCGTGTACCACCTGTTCCATACCGTGTTTTAAAAAGAAGGGGGTGTAACCAGTGGTTAGGTTAACAGTGTTATTCATGGCAGCTTGAATTTTATCTAAATTCTTACACCAATTACGTTGGTCTTTGTCAACCAAAATGGCCAGAGCTGTGTTAATAGTCTGGTTATACCTTTCGACAGTGTTATTTTGGGGAGTGTACAAGGTATTATAATAAATATCTTTAATCCCGTATTTAGCAAGGAAATCTTTAAATTCCTGTGCTATAAACTGTTTTCCGTTGTCAACTATTACGGTTTTGGGTGTTCCGTAGGGTATGAAAATGTGTTTTTCCACAAGTTTGACAATGGCGGCAGCGTTGGCTCTTTTTAAGGGGAAGATCCAACAAAATTTGGTAAAGATATCCACAATGCTGAGTATATGCATGTGTCCAGAATAACTTCTGGGAAAAGGTCCGACGAGGTCCATAGATAACGATTGGAGGGGTCTATCAGCACGTTTGGGTTTTCCCATTAGGCCGGCAGGGGGTGCCGTACTATGTTTGTAAGCTTTACATGTTTCACATTTGGAGATGTAGTTGCGAACTTGCTTGAAAAGACCAGGCCAGTAATACTTCAAGGAAATCTTTTTATACGTCTTGAAGGTTCCTGGGTGTATAGAGTCGGGGGCACTATGATTGTTGATGATTACTTGTTTTCTCTTTTCGAGGGGCACAACGAGTTTCCAAGAGTAATCTTCGAGGATGGACAGTGGGGCCTTACAATTGCGATATAGTTGTCCTTCTTTTATAATAAAATTGGGAAACTTTTGTTGATTGTTTTTGCACCCTTCATAGATTTTGAGATACCATTCATCTTTTGTGGATGGGGTAGAGGCAATTGTATCGATGTTTAATGCGGCAAGTTCAATTCTTGACAGGGCATCTGGGACAATATTGTCCGCACCTTTACGGTGGATGACATCGAAAGTGTATTGGGACAAACGAGAAGCCCAGCGAGCGAGTCTGCCGGAGGGATTACTTAGAGAGATCAACCATTTCAAACTACTATGGTCTGTGACTACAGTAAATTTGCTACCGTCTATGTAACCGCGGAAATGGTGAACAGAATCCAATACTGCCAGTAACTCTTTTTCGGTGATTCCGTAATTTTTCTCGTGTTTATTCAAGGTGCGGGAAAAATAGGCTACAGGGTGTTCGCCATCGGGGAATTCCTGAGTTAGGACTCCACCGATCCCTACGTTAGAAGCATCCGTGTGGAGGGTAAAAGGTAGTTCAAAATTAGGACAATTCAGGACAGGGGCTGTTTGAAGAGCATTTTTTAAAGTCGTAAAAGCTTCTTCGGCTTCAGTAGACCAACGAAAGTTGCTGATACCTTTACGGATACCAGTAATTTTGTTTAATGGGGCCGAAATAGTGGAAAAGTCTTTAATGAATCTCCTATAGTAACCTGTAAGTCCAAGGAAACCTTTGACTTCTTTCGCGTTTTTGGGTCGGGGGAAATTTGCCATTGCTTTCACCTTAGTAGGATCTGTTCTCAGACCTTTTTCGTCGACAATGAATCCCAAATAACGCAGGCGAGACTTACAAAATTCAGACTTCTTTAAATTGATGGTTAAACCAGCAAATTTAAGTTGTTGAAAAACTTTTTCCAGCATTAACAGGTGTTTTTCGAAGGTGTCACTAACGATGATGAGATCATCAAGGTAGCAGAATAGGTTGTTGTCAACTTCAGGGCCGAATAGTTTGTCCATCAGCCTCTGTAGTTCGGCGGGGCTATTTTTTAGACCAAAAGGTAGCCTTTTAAAGTGGAACATTCCCCTACCAGGTACAACAAAAGCAGTTTTTTCGCAGGATTCCGCATCTAAAGGTATTTGCCAGAAAGCTTTGCTTAGATCAATGGAAGAAATGAATTTGGCGTTGCGTAATTTGTCTAAAGTTGCGTGCACGAAAGGCAGTGGGTACGCGTCGGCTTCAGTGCAAGAGTTCAATCGTCTACTGTCGAGGCAAAAGCGTGCAGAGCCGTCTTTTTTTGAAACCAAAAGGGTTGGGTTGGTCCAAGCACTTCTGCTGGGAACTACCACTCCCATTTTCAACATTTCATCAAGTTCATTTTCTAAAAGTTTCAATTTTTGGGGGGCTAAATTGTAGTAGCGTTGCTTGATTGGTGGGCCGTTGGTTTTAATGTGGTGTTTTACCAAATTAGTTAAACCCAGTCCGCATTTTTCGAAAGATATTGATTCAAATTTGTTGATCATTTCCTTTAATTGGAGAGCCTGGTCAGTGCTTAGGTTTTCGTGAGGTATTATTGTTCGAATCTCACCAACTTGAGCGACCGGAGGTTTTTGGCCAAGAGTATTAAATACTTGTGGAGCAACGTTAAAAGCCTTCTAGAAGTCAACGCCAAGGATGAAATTCTGGGATATAGAGGGTACTATTAGAAAGTTAATTGTAACTGTGTTATTGTTACATTTAATTGGTAATGACAGAGTACCGATGACTGTCTGGGGAGCATTGTCCGCAGTTGTCACGAGTGTAGGTTTGGAAAAAACTTTAAAACCGTTGTTAACAAAAGGCAGGTGGGCATTGTTGCCAAGGCAACTAACAGATGCACCACTATCTAGTAGTCCAGAGAAGGGGACATTGTTAACGGAGAAAAGGGCATAAGGTCTTCCATCTTTAGCTTGTTTGCAACAAACCGAAGAAACATTTAAGGTCTGGTTAAAATATTTAATGTGTGATAACCAATCAGTCCATTCCTTAGACCTTGGTACAGAATGAATACCTGAGAGGTTATTATTTAGTTTTTTGGTTTTCTCGCATGAAAATTCGGTGGGGGTTTAGAGAAATCCACTTGAGGTTTAACAAAGTGAGGGTCTTGCAACCTTTCCATGTTATTTCTTGTTTTTTTGAAAACTTTACGCAGTTCGTCGCGTGGAGGAGAACGATCCCTGGAGCGATGTCTCTTTAAGGTTCTGGGTTCTTTAGCTTCCAGAAATTTGGCCTGCTTGAAACAAGTGGTAGCTAGGTGACCTACTTTTTTGCAAAAGGAGCAAACTTTTTTGTTGTCAAATTCTGGTTTTAATCCAGAAGGACGGCTTGGTACAGTGATATTGTCCGTGGTGGTTTTGTTGTTTTTCCTGTCTTGGTGGGATTCCAAAATGAGGCAAACTTCGTTTAAATGGGCCAACGACACAATTTTCTGTGAGGTGATAATGTTTTCATATCTTTGTAGGAGGCCATCAGTTATAACTGGTAATAATTCGGCTTCCGAGACAGGGTGGGAAAGTTTGATGTTGATGGATTCGGCCCTCTCTATGAATGTTGCCACAGTTTCGTTTACTACTTGTTTAATGGATAGTAACGATAATTTAATTCTGTGTTGGGCCTCTGATTTGCCGAAGCTAGTGATCAGGGCTGATCTGAGTTTATTCCAGTCCTTGCATTTTGATTTTTGTATTCGGTGCCACGGGATTAATTCTGGAGATATTAGTTCTATAAAGTTTTTCTGCAGCACGTCAAATGGAACATTTTTAATTGAGGCCGTTTCTTCGATTCGGTCAATGAAATCCAGTACATCAGAAACACCGTTATATTTGATCTTCCAAGGAGTGAGATCGTATGTTTTTTCTTGTGCCGTGATGGGTGCATTGTCTTGTTTTACTGTAACATGTGTCCTGGTTTCTTTGTTAGAAACGGGGATTTCCAAAGCTGGGGTATTGGGTGCCTTGACTTCATTTGCAACGGATAGGTTTATTTTCCTGATGAACTTCTTGTTAAATAACAAAGCGTATGCTTTCAATGCTGACTTTGATTTGTTTAGTGGTGATATTCCTCTGTCTTTTAAGACGGCTTGTAGGTGCACTTTGGATAAGTTGTGTACATTGGGAATGACACCCATGTCCGAAGATGTAGCCATTTGATTGGAATTCATTGTTAAAAATGGTTTAAAAAAGGAAAAAAAAAACTCCGAAATTCTTCTAAGTCTTTTTGAAGAAAATTTGGCCAGGGGGACACTTTAGGATTTGCATTATTTAATTTTTGTGGGCACTATTCGCACTTATATTCACTGCACTCGAGGAAAGGCACGAAAAAGGCACAAAAAACAGCACTTTAGAAGCGAAAAAACACTTTTGATGGAAAGATTTTATATTTGCTTCATTTACTGGCACTGAATCGTGAGATTGAACACACGTTCTTATTATTGCGTCGAGAAAGCACTTCTTTGCAAAAAAACACTGCACTTCTGAAGTTAATTTCAAACAATTCACTTAAAATCACTTTTATAACAGTCAATGCTGAAAAAAGAATATGGACAAACACCGTACCTATATAATTAATCGGGATAAAGAATTACTTGTGTTTTACAGGTTGTAGCTGATATACTTTTTAGAAATCAGCTTCGATGGGCCGTTGGGTGTATTGTGCTTTTTTTTTAAAAAAAATCACTTCCGGTGTAAAAATTGGCTTCACAGTTCTAAATCCTGACTGTTATTATTACGGTGCAATTTATGCCGAAATTAAAACAGTGGGTTTGTTTTGTTAAACAAAGAATACAGAATCTATGTTATTGAAAAAAAACAAAAACATTATGTTCGAACTTTCGTTATCACAGCATTTGGCGGGAATTTCGCGCGTCTCTTTTATTCGTTCGAGAAGATTCTTACCGTTATTTTTCGCGGCAAAATGCGCTTAGCAACAAACAAAGTCACGACAGGATTGCGTGCATTTCTTATTTATTCGAGAAACTTCCACCGTAGTTTTTGCGGCAAAAATGCTCTTGGCACAAAATTGCATAGTACATGTTTTCAAATTGGGGACAATCGTAAAGGCAATTCTGTGCAGTCGGGAAGGATATGTTTAAAAAAAAATTCTGCCCCTAAGTTGGTCGCCAGTGTCGCGCGTCGGACCTGGGGGGGTCCTGACTTACCCTCGGCCAGCTCAGAAGCGGGGCATGAGACGTCTCTCTCATAGTCAGGGTTCGGGGTCAGCGCGTGGCTCGAGAATCCATATTCCACCGTCTATACAAAACACTCCCATACGATTGTTATGCCCAAATGAAAGAGGTTAGGTTTTTATGAATTAGCATTGTATTTGAGCGGCTAAAGGACATTACATGGGTGAATAACAACAGTACACAGGTTATTACATCCTAAACTGGAATTATCAACAAGGGTTCCCTAATCTCTCTCTGGGAAATAATTAACAGCTCACTCTCTCTAGATCGGCAGGCAGCGTGGATGAATTTAGGTTATTAGCGGACACATTCAAGGGTAATAGGAAATGTAAGAGACTCACAGCATGGTGTTGTCGGGTATCCTGTTGATTTGCAGGACTGAGCGCCGTGTCTCAAACAAACGGTGCCAGCCTGTCGATGTTCAAAGCGCGCCATTTCCGTACGTTATTGCTTTCGACGGAGCGGTGCAAATTGGGAACGCGGGAGCCGAAACGAACACACGTCCAGCCTGGTCAGAGGTCGGCGCGCGAGCGGGGGGAACGGGGCGTAGGGTCGCCGGGGGTGGGGGAACTGTAGCGGATGTATTGCGCGTTCTTCACTACGTTTGGTCTAGCAACTAATTTGAATAATTCCCGCTCTCAGGCTGGCAACTGTAGGATCTTTTGCGGCTAAAATCTGTTATATGACATATATTACAAAGAAATTAAAATCAACCAGCTATGATTAAAGGAAGGGGGGGGGGGGGTAAATTAACGGTACTCATGGTGAGGCACTCTTCACTCGATGATTTTCTAAGTAAATCGGTTTTTCATTTCATCGTCATTTCACTGTTGAAAATATTACTGCGTATCGACAGAAGACAAAGGGCGCGGCTTCAGTTGGATTTCGTACTTCCAAGGGCGTAGGGGTTGTGCAGCGGGGTTGCAGGAATCGCCAGATGATTCTCTTGTAAGGGCGATGGTCTTTGGCGATTCAGTGACGGAAACACGGACAGGCTATATGGCCCACAGATGTCTATAACGGCGGCGGTGAAGGCGAGAATGGTGTCGGCTTATCTATTGTCTATCTCAAGTAGGGAAAGCAATAAATCTCCAACATTATATGGCTGCTTAAAATTAGAAGTGTTGAAGTCCCACCCGCTCCGCTATAGGTGTCACCAAAGATAAAATGTAAAATGTTGTATGAAAAAGTGACAGTATTAATTTATAAACACATTGAAACGAAAGGAAAGAAGCAACCGCAAGCAGCGTTATGCGTTGTTTGCGGTTGCTTCATTCCTTTCTCAAAGACAAATACATAGCACTATCTTTTTTATGTCAATACAAACATGGGATGCTAGGAAGAGGAATGTAGGTATATTTTTTACAATGCGTAATAATACAAAAAAATAGTGCCATCTGGTAACTGAAATTCATAACTTTTATAACGATGATAACGAAGATTTACATTACCGCCATCTTACTGTTTTCAGGCAAACGTTTTTAAAATAAATTCTAGTTAGAAAAAATATTGTTTTGGAAATGAACAACTTCTTTTTCTTGCACGAGTTCTTGTGTGTCGAAAATAGTTGATTTTGACAGGTCCACACTTGGCCTTAAACATGTCCGCTACGCTGACAGTTTGCACTAAGGAAGAACAACGAGCAGTGATCCCTTTTCTCTGGTCGGAGGGTGCACAAGTGATTGAAATTCATCATAGACTCTTAATACAATACCAGGATAGTTTTTTTAATCATGTTAAAGTGCTTTTTATAAGTGTCCGGACGAGTGTGACGTACGAAGAGGAAGCAGGACGTCCGTCACGGATGACAATATTCATTCAATTCTGGCAAATTCTAAAAGTGGCTGGTGACCATCGGCGAGGCAGCCTCTTTTTAGAACATCAGTCATGGTGTATTACTTTGAGGTACTGAAAGACTGAAGCCAAATCTTGCCTCTTTGACTTTCTTTGGTTTGGGTTTAAAAATGCCTTGGATCGATAATTTTCCACAGACTTAAAGTGCAGGAAGCTGAGTAAAAGTGGCTTCAAAACCAACCGAAATCCTTTTTCTTGTAAATAATAGGCTAGCTTCTGCACCGCTGGACCAAGTGCATTGATATTGACACTAAAAAGCGGGGTTAATATGCACAAGTTAAACACCTTCCTTTGTGTAAATACATTGCAGGACAAAAAAGACACATATTTTATCTTGCCTTTGAGTCTTTACATACAACGAAAGCATATTATTGAGGTTATGTTAAATAGTATCTTATACAAAGTTTTTCACTGACATATTGTATAAGTAAATGAAATTTTTATACCCTTAAACACAAAACATTTAAAAATAGGAAAAGCAAAAGGAATATTGAAAAAAAAACAAATCTTCGCAATCCATTTAAAGAAGTTCTCTAGTCGCCACCGTGTTGAAATATTTAATTGAAGGTTCCCGAATTCCATCCTTTCCTATTAATAGATTTAAAGGGCAATAGATAACAGTCATCTGTTTATTCACAAACATTTGTTGCACCTCTTGTAAGAAACGCCATCTAGTGAGAGAGTTAGCACTTACAATGCCTTTCTCATATAAAAATAAAGTTGGTTGTTTCAGGTGAAAAAAATGTAACAAGCAGTAATTGTTGAATGAAACACTAGTATATATTGAATTATTTCGCGGATAAGAGATAAGCCGACAAAGCTCAGTGGTCAGAGCTGTCGACCGGAAATCGAAAGGACACGGGTTCAAGTCCCGTTGGCGTCATGTATCTTTTATCAGGAGATTTTTCAATGTGGATGAGTGTTTCAGGCTAATAATTATTGCTTGTAAAATAATTGTTACCTCTTGTAAGAAATCAATAAGTGGAACGTAAGTGTTATCCGGAAATTGATATGTATATTAATAATGTAATAAATACCACGCTATTAAAGCATTCAACATTCTTCCACTTGAAACAAAAATTGAGGAAAATAAAAATAAATTCAAACACAAAATAAAAACATGGATTGAAGAACAAAAAAGACAATATTACCAAAATTCTGTAACATAAAAGAATAAAACATATACACTCAACGCAAAAAAATATATAAAACACGCAACAGGCACAAACACATAAATCATTATAAATGCCGATTTACATTCTCTTTTAATATTTTTCTTTTAGTGTGATAATTATATTTTAATTTTTAATCTTTATTTTTAGTTTAAATTTATCTTTATTTTAATGTTTGTTTTTTTTTCTTTAAATGTATAAATTCTTATATTATAAAATGGGGGCCTCAGCACGGGTAAACAACCCAGTGAGGCCAACATTACTGACTTAGAATATGAAATATTGTAAAATAATGTATCAACAATAAAAAATAAAAAACAAAAAATGTACCACTCGTATCTCGGGTTGAATATTTTCCACGGTAACTACTATGGAAGACCAGAACATCATCCATCTCCAGCAAGAGGTTAAGCGACTTATGAGGATCGAAAAACCTTTAGGAAATAAGCAAGTTTCTATATTTGTCATCATACAACATTTTACATCTGCGTGAGAATTTAAAATTAATCTTCATGTTTTCAAAAATAAATAGGTACATATTTCAAGAAAAAAATACTAAACACTACTTTGCCACTAAAACGTAAAAAATGCTATCACCATTTCTTAAACAGAGATAAAACGTCGAGCCTGTACCGGACAGAAGGTGGATGTACCTAAATAACTAAGAAAATTAATATTTATCTGTTATCACACGTGTATCATGTGTCAAATTGGATTTAACAATAGTAATTAAAATTCGGTTATTTTTCTTGGTTCCTTAATGCTCTCGTGCATCCTGTTTTGAGATAAGAATAATTGCTGCACATTAACACGCGTAGAAACTCTTGAATTTGAACAATCAGTCAGTTGTCTCCGAGAGGAAACCGGCATTTTACAGTCAATGTCACTGGCGTAGGTGTCCAGCAGTGGCGGTCGGTGACTTTTTGTAGAAGGGATGCTGGACATCAAATGTTTATATTCGCGCTTACTACGTACTTGATATCAAATAGACGCTAGCCCACGAACAAGATACAATTAGGTACCGTCTAAAATTATCTCCATAAATCCATTAAGTTCCGTAACTAATATTTGCAGTAAAAAGGTTTTTTTCCGCAAAATTTTTCATTCAATTTTACAACTACACAATTCACTATTATCATTTAGAACCTGTTCACGAAGTATCCGTCTTATTTTGGGTATTCATTTTTATTTATTTAAATTATGATTAAAAAGTAAATCGCAGGTTAATAATATTCAATAAGAATTCGACTTCAGCATCAAGCTCAATGCAAACTGTCAAAGCAGCGCGTGCATACAATCCAATGGATTAGTAATAGATTATACGATTCTGTTCATTATACATATGCGCATTAAAGACGGTTTTTGTACGTTGGATGCTGTCATTAATATCGTATAAAGTTTACGAAGATATTGGCTTGCGGGTCTTTGTGCGCATGCGCGGAAAGAACGTGCGTTCTAGCATTCTTGGATATGGTTTTCAGATCGCTTCCACACCGCAGTGTGTTTGCGCGTTTCACAGTATTTGAGAATGTTTGTTTATTTAAACTCGCCCGCGCTGTTTGAATCGTGTCATTCGTTGTGCGTTCATAGAAACGGGACGATAATATGCACGATGTCTTATAATAATAATATTTGTATGATTTTTTTACAGCGCCGTTTTCGTAAAAAAAATCTCATTAAGGTCGTAGTAGAAATATTAAAATATTTACATTACAGTATTGCTGTTTACGGGTGGAAGTCCAAATCTTTTTTAATCTAAAATGGAAGGGATGCGGAGCATTATGCAATAGTGCACGTATGCACGTATGGACGGACCGCGCCTGGTGTCCAGTACATAATAATTCCTGAAGGCGGATTTCTACAGCAAATAGAGGAGTGTATTCTTGAAGTGTACTCTAATCAATAATCTTAATTATGTGTTTTCAGAACAGAATTATTTAGTCGCCAAAAGATTGTACAATCAAGCATTGCAAAGCGGTTCATTTTGAAGTTGAAAAAGGTAAAATTTTACATTCTTGCAGTCACAATGGAAAAATAATTGCATAATTGCACTTAATGCATATTGACGGGAGATTGTAGTTAATCAAAGGACTTTTGGAATTGTATTCGTCAATACAACAGTGCTTATGGATTGGCCTCATTTGGAGTGCAAATAGCTAATATCCTAGGTAATGGTCCATTTGGTTTAAAAATTTCTGGTGAGGTTTATTATCTGACTTCCAGAAGTATACAAGTTGGATGTGAAATACCTTCCTATGATCAGCTTTATGTATAAGATTCTGATAAGGCTGTTGTAGTGCGTATGAGTGATCCATCTAATGCCAATTGCCATCAAAACATAATTCAAATAATTGATAGTGAAATACGCCAAATAAGCCCTTATGCCCATCAGTATAAGAAACTGAAAGAAGCTGTCGTGGAAGAATAATTATGCATTGCGGCTGACGGTGGGCAGGTCGTGATGGTTTGAACACATACATTAAATAAACGAGACGAACGTACTCCAAAAATTTTTTTGTTTAGATTACATTGTGGCCAAACTTATTAGCAAGAAACTGAAGGACGAACTGATTGCCGCCATCAAGAAGAAGAAAGGACTCGATTGCAGTAGCATAGGTTTAGCCGGAGGGAAAATATTTATTAACGACCAACTTACAAGAAAAAATAAATATCTATTACGTTCCGCGAAAGAGTTTAAAAACGCTAACAATTTCAATTTTTTATGGGTGCGAAACTCCAAAATATACATAAGGAAGAACGATACCTCTCCCGCAATCCTAATATCTGGCCTGGCTCAATTATCAAACTTGTTATAACTACAAAACCCTCTACCTTGTCTACTTACTTCTTTTATAACTCATTAAATCATAATTATCCATCCTTCACTCCCACGCTCACAACACATCACAACAACACACTCATTCTATCCATAACAGCCGCTAAAATGTTTAACAATCATACCTACACACTTGCACATTCAATATATTATCAAGCGTTACACTCGCCTAATGCATATCCCAGTGGACTTGTGGCAGACAACAATAAATCGGTAATTTACTTCGCCCTCTTATGTCCGAAAAATTAATATTTTTTTATCAAAATGCGCGTGGCCTTTGCAGTAAAACGAAAGAGTTTTATCATAATGTTTTGTCAAATGAATTCGATATAATTTTAATTACTGAAACATGGTTAGTAGACAGCATATCTGACAACGAGCTCTTCGACCCCAGGTATAATATTTACAGAAAAGATAGAGACACGCCCCTAACGGGTAAAATCAAAGGAGGTGGTGTCGCAATTGCTATAAAAAAAGAATTTACTGTTCACTCACGCGAGTCGTGGAGCTCGGAAGACATTAAGACATTTGGATTTCACTAGCATTAAAAGACCCAAAACGCCGTAAATCCAATATTCACATCTGTTGTTCGTACTTACCCGGAGTCGGTCCAAAGCTATCAAATACTCAGCGTTTATCCTTTCTCAACAGTCATACGTCCAGAATTTCCGACTTAACCACAAACTATCCAAACGATATCTTTTTATTAATTGGCGATTACAACATGCCTAACATCAGCTGGAACACCGCATATCATCCCCGTGGTACTGACATCTGCTCCACCACCCTCCTTAACTGTCTATCTTATTCGGATTTAAAACAATACAACCACATTCCAAACAGGTACGGTAGAACACTTGACCTAGTGCTCTGTAACACCACAGTCTGCGTCTCTCCTGCTGACTCTCCTCTGGTTCCGGAAGATGCACATCACACATCCTTAATAATTGAACTCAATATTTACGCCCCCACAACTACTTCCTCACCCCAGACGATCAAGTTATTCAATAAAGTCAACTATGACCTAGTCAATGACGCTCTGTCAAAAACTGACTGGTCTTCTGTTTTAAACGCACAGGACGTTAACACGGCGGTTAACAGCTTTTACCTAATCATCGACGCCTTGATAGATGACTTTGTTCCAAAGAAAGTTCTGAAACCAACCAATTTCCCAGCGTGGTACTCATCGGCTCTTATTAACATTACAAAAGAAAAGCTGAAGTTCTTTCGAGCCTGGAAACGCCACAAGAACCCACTAGATTACCAAACCTTTTCACTGCTCCGAAAAAGACAAAAGAAAATCGCTACTCTCACATACCACAATTATATTTCACACTTAGAACACGCCATACAAAATAATACAAAAAAAATATGGAGCTTTGTCAAAACGCAAAGAAAATCTCCCTACTTGCCGGAACACCTAACATACGGCTCTAAAATTGCACACAACAGTAAAGAGATCACTGACCTGTTTGCTGACTATTTCTCTACCGTCTTCACTGATCATACCCCAAATTTATCACCTGATGTTAACAAACCTGATCCGCTAAATAATATAGCCATAAACTCAATTAAAATCAATGAAGACATCACCTACAAATATCTTTCATCCATTGACATTAACAAAGGACCTGGTTTAGATAGTTTGCCTGGTATCTTCATACGTAACTGTAGCAAATATATCACTATTCCGGTCAGCGCAATTTTCAAAAAATCAATAAGTGAAGGAACGTTTCCTCATAAGTGGAAATCTGCCGTAATAACTCCCATTTATAAAAAAGGCGATAAACATGACGTTACAAATTATAGACCTATCTCTCAACTTCCTATCTTAAGTAAAATTCTTGAAAAAATCGTTTACGACCAACTCTACCCGACTATCGCTACAGCAATTACACACAACCAACACGGATTCATGAAAAACCGGTCTACTACATCTAACCTGGTCCTATTTGTCAATTATTTGCACAGCAATATGGACGAAAGGGTACAGGTCGATGCTATGTACACCGATTTTTCAAAGGCCTTCGACCGCGTTATTCACTCAATTCTTTTAAATAAACTTACTCGTCTTGGAATACACGGTGATTTATTTAGATGGATTAAGTCATACATTAGTAATCGTAGTCAAGTTATCTCAATAAATGGTGTCTTATCCAAAATAATAAACGCAACCTCGGGCGTTCCTCAGGGTTCCCATCTTGGTCCGCTTTTCTTTAATATATACTTAAACGACATAGGCTCATGTTTCCAACACTCAAAATTTTTAATGTTTGCAGATGACATGAAAATTTATAAAACGGTCATCTCTCTATCGGACTGTAGAGAGCTACAAAGTGACTTAGATAGGCTCTGCAACTACTGCACAGCTAATTATTTGGACCTCAATGTTTCAAAATGCCACACTATGTCCTTCACCAGAAACAAGCATATAATTAACTTTCCCTATTCACTCCGCGATGAACCCGTGATCTCAAAAACCGAATGTAAGGACCTTGGAGTCTACGTAGATAGTAAACTTATATTTAATACGCACATTTCTTCAATCACTGCTAGATCTTACAAAATGTTAGGTTTCATACTGCGTCTGAGTAAATTATTTAAAAATCCACGTACGCTAGTAATGCTTTATTCCTCACTAGTCAGAAGTACACTGGAATATGCATCGCCTGTCTGGAATCCCAAATACACTTACTATGTCAATAATATAGAGCGCATACAAAATAAATTTATTAAGTACCTAGGTTATAAATACAACAATAATTATATCTGCACTCTCCAATCCCTGAAATCCAGGCGAACGGTAGCTGACATGACATTTCTCCATAAAATAATACACAACGAAATAGACTGCTCAGAACTTCTATCCCAAATAAATTTTAACACCCCATCTAAAAGAACTCGACACACCAACCTTTTTTACACAACTAGTAATAATACAAACGCTGCAGCCAATTCCCCTATTTCTCGCATCCTTCAAACATTCAACTCAATTCAAACAAGCACAAGTACCGATATATTTTTTGATTCTCTCCCTCTATTTAAGAAAAACTTTTTTAGCACACTAAATTCGCCAACATAACACATACAACCACACACAGACACACACGTACACGTACACACACACAAACACTCACACACACCTCTCTCCTTCCCCAGCACACTAATTAACTTAACTTAAAAATGTAACTTAACCGTAAATGTATAATATACCTCCTATGTATATATGTCAGCGACATGTCATTGGTACCAATTATTATACTAACTTTTATAACTTTGTAACTATTGTCATCTATGTAATTATGTACTGTTTGTTTCTGCAATAAACAAAATAAATAAATAAAAATAAATAAATAAACAACATAAAATGCGACAGGCGTGCCCTTCAAACAGAGTTATGAATTCTTTACCACGGAATTGTAGACCTTTGCAGCGTGTTTTGAAAATAAGATGAACTCTTTTAGACGTGAGTTTGGATAATTGATTGAAGTGTTTTAAAGTAAAAACGTTCCCACGGTAAGGGAGAAAGAGGGAATATTGCAGGACGAAGACAGTCGGGGTTTTTTATTTATTTATTTTTATTTATTTATTTATTAACGCCGATTATAGCGGCTTTTACAAAAGAATAACAATTGTTTTACATATTAATACAGAATATACATATATAAAAAAAATAAAAATATAAAATACATAAAAGAGAACAATTGAAATACTTATTATAAATACAATACAACAATATATATAAATATAAATATATAAACAATTCATATACAATAAATCCCGGATAAATTAATACTTTAAAACTGTATTTGATTATAGTCAATCTGAGAAGCGCTGACATACAGTTTTAATTAAGTAGTGTTTGTATGAGGTTAAACTAGCAATGTTTATAGATTCATCCAAAACATATTTATTACCAAGTACATGTAGGCGATTCATTATGGAATTGAGTTCAGCGTTAGATCCTGTATTGTTGCAATGATAGGGTAATTTGAAACGAACTGATCGACTAGGTACATGGAAACATATTAACGAAAGAAGTTCAGGGGAGTTAATGGTAATGATTTTAAATAAATAAAATAGGTCAAAACAAATTCTTCTTTCTTTTAATGTATCGAGTCCCAATAATTGTAACAGAGAGGGGTAATTAATATTTTCGATGAATATTCCCAATTTAAAACTAATATAACGTAAAAATTTATGTTGGACTCGCTCAAGAGAATTCTCATGTACACTGTAATAAGGACTCCAAATGGTGGTGTTAAATTATAGTTGGCTTCTAACAAGTGAAGTGTATAGTAATTTGACAGTTTTTAAATTTTTAAAATCCTTTGAAATCCGTAAGACAAATCCTAACATTTGCATTGCTTTACTGGTTATATTATTAATATGTTTAATGAATGTTAATTTAGTGTCAAAGGTTATACCAAGGTCTCTTATTTCATCAACAGATAATAAGGTGTGATTATTGAGAAAGTAGGTGAACAACAATGGGTTTTTTTTCTGTGGAATCTCATAAGTTGACATTTTTTTACATTAAGAGTTAATTTGTTTTTAAGACACCAATCGTTTAAACTTCAATATGGAGAGAGCTCGGAGAAATAAACTAAAATCAGTGGCAATTAAAAGAATGTGTGAAGTTACTCTTAGTTAGTGAATTCAGATGGTGTTACAATTTTTTGTTAATATTAAATTAGTGTGAAATATTATTGAACCGGTGTTTATGTGAAGTGAAAATGGTTGAATGTTAGTGAGGATACAATTAAATGTTGTGCGATATGGATTATATTATAAAATGTGTTAATTTGTGGAAAAGTGGAAAGTTAAAGGTGATTTCGTTAACAGTCCAAACTAAATTACTTATCTTAAAACATAGAAATAATAATAATAATAATTGCGTCTTAAAACAAAGTGAACGTATTTAGCAGCAGGAAGAGTTTACCATATCGGTTAATCGAGCAGGGAGGAATTAATGATTAACGAGATGGCGTCCTATCCACAGAGACCGTAAACCAAAGAATCAAACAAATCATTAAATGAGAGGTTATGTAGCTCTGGATAAATCATAAGACTGCGGGTTCGAATCCTGACAGAGGTTTTAGGGAGGTACAATTTTATTTCCAGAATTATTTAATTACTCTTCTATAGACGTAGGGAGGAGACCATAAAACTGAGCAAATTGCAAGGACTTCGCTAAAAAGAGGAAGGAATGCCGAGAGAGAAGTTAAACTAAACTGATTTAACTAGCTATAAACTAGCTATGTAGGGTAGAACCAAGTAAGCTTCGTACTGGGATTGGGAAATGGCTGACAGGGTGAGTTTGTTCATATTATTTATTAAATTTCAGAAGACCATTTAAAGGATGGATGCAACCGAGGAACAGGAACCAGGTTTACAAGACCTGCCATCCAAATAATGTTTCCACTACAGGAATACGCCAGACAGGATTATCTATCAGCTGTAAGAAGAAGACGGGCCAATGACCTTTTCATATGTGGGTCGATAACATTTGAGTTAGGGAAACACCTCGGTCCGGGGGTCATATTAAAAAATTGCCTACTTGCCTATCTGTTATTCTTTTAAAACATTACGAATCAAATCATGACGTTGTCCCTGCGATAGGTATTGAATCGCCGACGAAACATTAAATACCTATTACAAATTAGGCCAACCAATATAAATTCGTAGTATAAAAATACCTATCTACAGAGTACCTACCACCAGCCGGGACAAGAGGCGTTTAGTACAGTCAGTCGAATGGGAGGGAGTTTTGCTAGCGTATGACCGCCCGAATAGAAAGCGATCGGATGCAACCAGACAGAACAAAAATGAATACTTATCATCTATTATTTGACTTTCTAATTTACAAATTGGGATACATAAGAACAAATCTAGAGTCAAAAAGGGGAGATGGTAATCTCCGAAATAAAACTACCAACCGAACAACTTTTCTCAACAGGTCCCTTTTCGTGAGGTAGGCAGCCTCATAAAATTAAATGCCAAAATTAAACCAATTATCCGTTTATACCTACCTGAGAGGACAGGTATTCAATAGAAGATATCCATACCTAATACACGAGGTAACTAGTAACCTCATAAAATAATTACTGGAACTAAATATTAAAATACAGACAGTGCTCATCCTAAATTTGACATCTCGAGTAAACCTTACATTTATCTCACATGATAATTGGCTGAATGGGTAAGCACGCAACTTATCCATAGAAACAGACATAATTTCGACAAGATCGTTGTGTGTTATCTGTGTTATTGACCGAGAAAGGGATGTAAGTTCCCGACGACGTGGAATTTACAGCGTTTTCTGGAGGTGGCATGTAACTTGAGACCTTACGTGTCACATTTTCGCGACTAGATTCGTGACAAGGAATGTCATGGTTTTCCCCTTCTACATTCAGTAAAGTAGTTTTTCCTGGAGGTGTAATGAGGTTGGGGCATTTTTGAAATTGGTATGAAGACCTGGTTTTCTTTATTCTGGCGTGAAGGTTGCCAGTCGGAACAAGGGGAGACCCCGCGAAAGCCCGTCAGACCCGGCCGGTTCGAATATCCAGACACGTAGAGATCGATTGCCTTGTTCTAATTGTAAGACGGAACCTCGTCGAACGGCGCGTTCAACTTCCACATCGAGCAAAGAGAACGCACCTCCTCCTGCCAACGTCAGCAAACCAGGACTAACCCCAGGGGAAACTCTTCTAATGGAGGAACTCCGCCAAATCAAGGTGGAACTACAAGAGTTCAAGAGCATCCAATCAAAAGTTACAGTTTTATATGATAAATTCAAAGAATTTAAGAATTCAATCACCTTTTTCAACTCAAAAATGGAGGGATTTGAGGACGAATGGAAAAAAGTAATGCATAAAATGAAAATCATAGATTCCGTCGAAAAGAAAAATATGGAACTCGAAGCAAAAGTAACAATGCTCGAGTTCAAACTCGACGATCAAGAACGTCAACAAAAAAATTTCGTTGCCGAAATAAGAGGAATATCGGAGGCTGAAGGAGAAAATTTACATAACATTCTTTTCAACATAAGTCAAGAAATACGCACAACCACCACTTAAAATGATATCGAGAGAACCTTTAGAGCTCCTGGTAGGCCAACCCCAACAAAAATTCGGCCCATAATTGTACGGTTCAAAGACATTCACCTAAGAGATGAATTCTTAAGTTGTGTAAAAAGATACAATTTGAACGCCACCACAAAGGAAGACAAACTTAACACGAGCTTCATAGGCCTCTCCGGACCACGTACGCCAGTCTATATATCAGAACACTTAACAACAACAAATAAACGCTTACTTTACCTGGCGAAGAAGACGGCTACGGAAAAAAAGCTAGCTTACGTATGGGTGAAAGCGGGACGGGTCTACGTACGCCAAACAACAGAATCACGAGCTATCCACATTACCTCGGAAAATATTCTTCTCACACTATGACTCACTAATACAAGCATACACACATTATTTCACTCAAACACCACACACACATCTGTACGTTCCCAAATCTTATCATTGTGGGTATACTTAAATAACTTTAAAAATGAAAATATAAATGATTAAAGTATCTTTTGATATCCCCGAAGAAACCATACTCACATGTAACAAAAATGTGATTGATAATCCCGAAGACATGAATAAATATTGTTGGAAATCGTACGGTCTGAAAATTATTCACCAAAACATTAAAAGTATTACCAACATTGATGACTTTCTCGTATTTCTTGATCAACTTAATTTCACATTCGATTTGCTAGTTCTAACTGAGTGCTGGATTAATAAATACTTCACTGCCAAAAAGATACAAAATTATACTGAGTACCACACAACCAGTATAATAAATAAAGCTAGTGGTATAGTAATCTATGTCAGGGATGGTATACAGACGCAAGTTGATGAACTCATTTTAACACAAGCAAATTGTCTAAAAATTGTGCTTAACAAAAACCTATGCATTTTTACAATCTAAAGGTCACCATCATTTCACAACCTCGATTCATTTTTAAATTCACTCCACTCTATCATTAACAACACAGAAAACCCAGAACACCAAATAATCATTGGAGACTTGAATATTAATACTATTCTTGACAATCATCGCCAATCCGATGATTATTTATGTTTTCTCACTGAAAACGCTTTTACTCCGATAATTGACACCCCCACTCGAGTACGAGGCGCAAGTAAATCATGCTTGGATCACATCAACGTTAAAAAAATTGATTTCGCAGACTCATTTGTTATACACACAACAATTTCAGATCATTATACCACAGGCCGACTAAGAAATAAACCTTCCTCTCCTCCTAAAAACAAATATATTTCTAAAATAAATTATCACGCACTAATCGAGGAGCTAACAACAGAAAAGTGGCAAAACGTAATAAACCAGACTGACACTGAGCAAGCAATGCAGCAATTTATCACTAAATTACAATACTACATATATTATCTAATCACACTACTAACAAAGTTATACCGAACAAACAATTTAAACTCATGCCATGGATCACCCCTGGCCTAGTCAAATCCATCCACAGACGTAATCAAATACATAAAAATGCTAAAAGACAACCAGATAATATTCTAGTTCAAGAACAATATAAGAAATATAGAAACTTATGTAAAAAACTAATTATTTCCACTAAAGAAAATTTCTACAAAAAACATAAATACGAAAACACCATAACTCCAAAACGAAATATTTCGTCAAATTACCAAAATAAAAAACAGCAAATCGTCTTTCATACAATCATTTGATATGAAAAACACAAGTACTACTAACCCCAAATTGATGGCTAATTTTGCTAATAAATATTTCACTTCAGTAGGAGCCTCTCTCGCAAATAAAATCCTTGAAAAATGTAAGAAAACTGAATCTGAACTAGCCAACACACCTACAACTGATCTTAATCTTAAAACAGATGAGATTCAAACAACGATTAATGAAGTCATGAAAATGATAGATGAGCTGAAGTCATCGAATGCTTGTGGGCCAGACAAAATTTCCTCAAATCTGCTGAAAGTATTGAAACCACTTATAGCGAGTCCCATTGCATACATTTGTAATCTTAGTTTCAAGACAGGCACATTCCCAAACCACTTAAAACAATCAGTTGTTATATTGATTCATAAAAATGGAAACAAATCGGATATACATAATTATCGGCCGATATCTCTACTCAACTCATTCTCAAAAATTATCGAGAAAATCGTAAAAATCGTCTCACCCTCTATCTTGAAAGACATAAAATCTTATCTAATAACCAGTTCGGCTTTCGACTAGGTCTAGGAACAGAAAATGCTATTGCTAAGCTGGCGGATATTATTTCCAATAATATTGACCGGGGTAATAAATCCATCGCTCTCTTTTTAGATCTTGCCAAAGCTTTTGATACCATCTCGCATAAAATACTTCTAAAAAAACTAAAGGCTATAGGTATTCAGGGACTGCTATACAAATGGATGGATAGTTACTTAACTAACAGATACTAAAAAGTTAAAATTAATGATACTGTTAGCGATCCAGCCCTTGTAGAATTTGGTGTACCCCAAGGGAATACCTTAAGACCTATTTTGTTCAGTATTTATATCAATGATCTGTGTAACAGCAATTTTTCCAATCATATTATAACATTTGCAGATGATACTGTCCTAATATTTGAAGGAAAAACATGGAACGATGTACACTGCAAAGCAGAAAGTGGAATAAAACATCTAAAACTTTGGTTAGACTATAATCTGCTGACACTCAATTCGAAAAAAAACTAAATTTATACGATTTAGTGCGACAGAAGCTGGCCAACCCGAGGAAGCACCTAATATTTTTATACATAAATGCATTGACTCCACTACCTGTAATTGCTATAAATTGGAATGCGTAGACAGTATAAAATACCTTGGTGTTATATTAGACAAATATCTTAGATGGGACGGACACATAGATCTAGTTGCCACAAAGGTTAGAAAGCTTACGTACATGTTTATGACAATCAGAAATATCTTACGTAAAAAAGAATTGAAACTCATCTATGATGCTATGTGTGGGTCACTTCTAGACTATGCATCCTTAGGTTGGGGTGGGTGTGAAAAAACTGTTTTGGACAAATTAGCAAAAGCTCAAAAATCACTACTAAGGGTAATCCTCAAAAAACCATTTAGATATCATGGCGATGCACTATTTGAAGAATTCCGAGTTCTGGATGTTAGACAACTATACATGAGAAAATTAATTTTAAACACCCATCAAAAACGCCACCTCTACCCATCTATTAACCACTCTCACGACACCCGCCACTCACGGAGAAATCCAATTGTACCACTCACAACTAAAACATCTCTCGCTCAAAGACACTTCTCATTCTAAGGTCCAAAACTATACAACTTCATGCCTGATGCTTGGAAAATGGAAAACACAGCTATTCTTCATAAATTGACCACTAATTGGTTTCATCAATTAAGTAGAAAGGAGAGTGAACTTTTACTACACAAAAAAATGAAATCAAACACAAACCAAAAACAGCAACAAAAACTCCAACAAAAAATAAACCATGTAAAAGATACCTTTATGTTACCTATCATGTTACCTACATTAGTCTAGTGTTGACGTATTTCTGTGCCTGCTTCAAAATATCAAAGAATAAACAAAACAAACAGTAGTAAATTAACTAAAAGTGGTCAATTTTATAAAACGAAGATTGCGCACAAGGCCAGCGTAATTATTTTTCCCAAAAGTGTGTTTTTTATCTCTCAAAGTAGATTTTGTGCTTGAGAATTGTAACACAATTTTAATCAGTGACACAGTGATCATAAGATTATAGTTTTCAATGAATCATTCACAATAAGATCTAAAGAGCTACGAAGGCGTGCACATTCAAGGAAAAAGTGTATATTTTTTATGTGAACTCTCGTATCAACTTCAAAAATGGTTAAGAAATGCAGTGCCTGTGAAATCATCATTGAGGTTCCTTCAGACTTTATATCGTGTTCGATTTGTGATGATGGCTATCACATAATGTGTGCTGGAATAGGAGAAAACTCTCGCAGAGGTAAAAGTCAACAAAATTGGAGATGCACAAAATGCTCTAAACCCCAAAAGTGAACAAAATAAAAAGTGTTGGAAATACTTTGAGCAATGAGTAATATGAGTAATTTGAGCAATACTTTGAGTAATGCAATAAAGAACTGCCACCTTTTGAATTACAATCAAAACAATATGCCAACTCACAGAAATCTACCTCCGACCAATCTTTCACCAATGTAAACTCATCGAAAGCAAACATAGATGGCGCTAGTCATCAATTAACAGTGGAATTATTAAAAAATGAATTGGATTCTTTTAAGTCTGCAATGATATCTCTTGTAGACAAGAAACTCGACATGTATACTAAACAATACGAAGAAATTTTAAAACATAACAATGAACTGATTAAGTCACTTCAATATATTTCGAACCAACAAGAAGAGCTAAAAAATCGAGTAACTGTTTTAGAGACATCAAACGATAAAGCGAACGCGGAACTTATTGATTTAAAAAATCAGAATTTTAGTTTATCTAACACAATCGATAAACAAGATGATAGAATTGATAAACTGGAATACTTGAACCAATCATGCAATATCGAGATGAGGGGCATTCCGGAATCCAACGAAAATAACAATATGGAAGTGCTCTTTAAAATATCAAAAAATATCAAGTTCGAGGACGCAACAGAAGACGTGCATTCGGCAATCAAAAAAATATACAGGATGGGGCCGAAAATCTCAGAAAAAAGTCCCAGATCCATCATTGCAAAATTTTATAACAATCAAGCAAGGGACAATTTTCTATACAAATTGAAAACATATCTAAAAGCCACAACACCCAGCAGCAATAAATTAAACACATACGATTTAGGATTATCGCAAGATGCCAAAAGAATTTATATATCAGATCATCTAACACAAAAAGGCAAATTTTTACTATCGCAAACAAAACGATTCGCCAGAGAGAACAACTTCAAATATGCGTGGTCAGCGTCAGGTCGTACCCTACTAAAGCAGTCTAATAGCTCCAAAATCATAACAGTCAACAATGCCAGGGACCTTGACCGTTTAAAACGTCAGAACATCTGACTACAACTTCTCCCCATTATTAAGGTTACTAAAAAAGGTATTTTCAAATGTTCTCATTTCAAGTTTAGTTATCCACTCAGCTCTTATATTATAGTGAAAAGCTATTACGTCATTCCTATTTTATTAGAATTTAAATCTTGTAAACATACATACTGCAAAATAATATGCACATTGTTTTTAATGTTATTATATGTTTCTCTTGATAAATTACGTGAGCACTGGATGTCAAATCATTTATCTTATAAAATCAATTCCAATAGAAGAACTTACCTTATGTGTATTCATTTGTTAGTTTTAATTTACTTAAAGAAATTTAATTTTGTAATCATAATTTCCTTTCCTAGTTTTTTCACGATTCACGTCACCAATTTCAATATGACACTACATCGTCGAATCAATTACCTAGTGTCTATTAATTTTTTGGTTTTAATTTACTTTAATAAGGATAATTTTTTAATAGTAATTTCATATCCTGGCTTTTTCACTAGTCATAATAATTTTTTCGACAGGACATCACATCGTCAAAAAAATGTTTTCTCATTATTATTATTATTATTATTATTATGGTGTGAAATTATATTTAATCACATACTCTCAGTAAAGCTATACATAACTGATAAAAAAATAATATCTTATACTCATTTTTATGTACTATACATTCATTTTTCAATAGCAACTGTCTTTATCATAAGTCATTTTTCAATGGGTAATAATGGGTATTATTCATAGATTAGAAAGAAAACCTCACTCCAAATACCCACACAAGATCAAAATCTTATCTCTATATATTCATTATGTAATTGATCTTATAAATTTGCTTTTTCTTCATTTTTTCATTGTAACTTATTTTCAGCATCAACCTCTCTCCATCATAAGTACTTACCATGATATAGGCCTTTTTATTGTTTTTAGTATATTTATAGCCTTCAAGATTCTCAACATACAAATAACTTTCAGAACTTACAATAATACGTGTTTCATACATCAATCATTGACACAAACACCACAAAAATTCCTACACATCATTCTGAACTCACTAACTCTAACATTTATATATTATATTAATTAAATTATAACTATGATTCAGCTGCATGTGAATAATTACAATGATTCCGATATTAGCTGTAACATGAATGTTGTTCTAGATTTGAATAAATTAAACAACTGTAACGGACGTAGTTGACCACATTATTCAATTTTATAAAATCTGTTTTACATTTATAAAATGTGCCTACCCCACGCCACTGGCGAAATCACCACTCCCCGCCACTGGCCATTTTGTTCCCGGCCGATTTTTTTTTTTTTTGATTTTATGGATTCTTTCGTAATCCTCTAACTAGCTAGGGCTTATAACAATACCCTTCATGTTTCTAGCTGACTAGTACTGCGGCTCATTTGGCCTTATTACTATTACCATCTGATGGTTGTATTTACTTGACTGATTTTATGTTACATTAATGAGTTTTATGAGGAAAAATTCTTAACTGGATAAAAAACCTCATACAAATGACAAGAAAAAGAAAAACAATAAGTTCTGAACTTTTTACTCTGTTTTACCTTTATGATTTACTGAATGTAAATATTTCATTTTTTCATACTTTGGCTGCGTCCTTTTCGCTTCGGAGGTCTGTTACATCTACCTGTGGTGAGAAAAAGGCATTTGGAAGAAAAACGTGTGGGATAAAAAACATTTTATTATCTTAAAAAGGATACTTTGCGCTAATAATCTTCGTCTTCTAATTCTTCACTGGCGCTGTCGTCACTCTCATGGAACTTCATGATTAGGTGTTTGGGCATCCTGTGTTTGTAGTTGAATGCGAGATCCGCTGGCGAGTTATAATTACCCAGCGCTTTAATTAACGGATTATCCGGGTTCAGAGTGTTGTAGAAACGTGATGTGAGTTGGTATGCGTGCTCCTGTAATGTAGGTATATCTTCTCGTTCGTGTATTTTTTTGAGGTTTGTGTATCGTGGGGTGTTGTAGGCTATTTTTATGCATTTGTTTTGAGTAACTTGAAGTTTGTTATATGTTGTGTATGCAATATTACTCCAAACCGGTAAAGCGTACGTTAGCGCCGGGCGAATTAGACTGAGGTACAGATGTATTTTTTTCCTTTTAGCTAGCGAGCTCTTTCTGTTGAATATTGGGCTTATCGAACCTATCGCTTTTTGAGTTTTTGCCGTTGCTATGGCGATGTGAGTTTTCCAATTCAGTTTTGAGTCCATTGTGAGTCCCAGGTACTTAACTTCGGATTTCCAATCTAGATGCTTTCCGCCCATGAGAATTTTGTCTTGCGGGATGTTATTTTTGCATTTTCGTGTGAAGGTTATCGCCTCAGTTTTAGTCTCGTTTAGCTTCAGCCGCCATTTTTTGTAGTATTCGGTGAGCGTGTCGAGGCCTCGCTGTACGTATTTCACTGCCATTTTGGGCGTTCTTGAGGTAGCGTAGACTGCTACATCGTCGGCGTAAATTGCTTTGTTGCATTTCTCATTTAGCGGGGGTATATCGTGGGTATATAGATTGAAAAAGTGCGGTCCGAGTAAACTTCCCTGCGGGACTCCTTTATGTATTTTTCTTCTTATTGATGTAGCATCGCCCACTTTGACCGTGAAGGTTCGGTTTTCTAAGTACGATTGCGCAATTCTTATGATGTATATTGGCGTGTTGGTAATGTACATTTTGTATATGAGACCTTCCATCCATACTGTGTCAAAGGCTTTTTCGAGGTCCAATAGTGCCATTACGGTGAAACGTTTATTATTAAATCCTCTAATAATTTGTTCTGCGACACGTGTAAGTTGGTGGGTCGTTGAATGCTTTTTTCGAAAACCGAATTGTTCGTCAGGAAGGGTCTTATTTTGCTCGTGGTGAGGTAGGTACCTGTTTAGGACGACTTGTTCAAGGACTTTGCTCAATGTTGGTAATAAGCTGATAGGGCGATAATTTGACGGATTCGATCGATCTTTGTTTGGCTTGTGAAACGGTAGTACTGACGCATTTTTCCATGATGTCGGGAAGTGGCCAAGTAGAAGGCAGGCGTTGAATATTTTTACAATATAAATTATTGCTCTCTGCGGTAGGTGTTTTAGCAGTATATTATTTATTTGATCTTCGCCTGGGGCCTTATTTGGTTTGAGGCACTTTATGATAAGGGCCACTTCTCTCGGGGTGCAAAGTTTTATGTCCTCCGTGTCGGTCTGCGTTTTTTGGTTCAGTTCTTCCACCGTTTCTGCCACCATGATGTTTGTTTCCGGGTCTTCCATCCCGTCTGTTGTCGAGAATGCTTTTTCGAATCCGTCTGCCAATAAATTTGCTTTTTCCTCGTTTGAGAGTGCCAGGACCGGAGAGTTTGGCCACTTCAGGGGCGGAATGCTGTTGTCTTGATGTCGCAGGGCCTTGGACATTCGCCATATTGAGTTTTCTTGAGTACTGAGAGATTCGACTTTCTTTGACCACAGAGTATTTTTCAACGTAGCCGGCCGCTTGAAAAACTTTGTCTACGAACGGCATCGATACCGCATCGCCGGCTTACCTGCCGCGTGGATCGATGTCCAGCATTTTTTCTATGTAAAATTTACTAGGAAAAATCAATTTTTAAATATTGCAAATGTTTATATTTTACTTGTTCATCCCCTCGGCGGTAGTCAAATAAACACTATTTTCTATATACTACCGCTGAGGAGATATTAAAAAAGCTGTTTTTCACACATATGTACAACCAATTTTGAACAATATTTTTTACCTTTTTTGCGTGTACAAAAATCCAGGAACCTCGTAGCATAGTGAATCTTATCTCTTTCTGAGCGCTATGTTACGGGGGACCTGCGAAAAATACCAACTTAACAATGTTTTACAAATTTGATCGCTTTGAGATCATATTTACACATTTATTTACAAACTTTTCTTATTTTTTGTCGTATCTTGGCAAACAAAAAATCTAGTTGTCAAGATACACATTCTTATAACTACTATGCATTTAAACTATGTAATTGTTATTCATGTAAGCGTTCAAAATCTTTTCTAACTCGCAAATTTAAGCGACTGCCTTCGACTGTGCTACCGGCAAAATGAATATGCAACATTTTTCCGGAGCATATAAACACATATCTGGCGCGGGTACAATCCCCCACCACTTTTGGACTCAAAGCCCAATGTCGGGTGCGAGTCATGCTTATTGAATATAAGCAGCCAAATAATAAAATAAAATTAGTTCATCTTTACCACCGAAACCAAGCGTTTTATTATCTACAAGTGACTCCTGCCCAACATCTGCCTCACCTCGCCAAGTCTTCTGCTCCAAGATCTTCTGGTGTTACCTCTTCAAGACAAGCCGGCCCTCCTCTGGAAAACCGCCAACACCAGAAGCGAGCAGAGACAACAGCACACCCAGTGCCCAACATTCACCAAGCCTGGGTGCGGGAGGCAGATTCATCATCAATATCAACTACAATCATCATCATCGGCCGTAAAGGAGCATCTCATCGGTTGAAGACACGGTTTGGACCCGGCGCCTAAATCTACAGTCTTGTGCGGACTCCCGTCCAGTACAACAACTATAACTGGAGCTCATATAGCTTGAAAATCATACATCAGAATATCAGAAGTATATCGAATCTTGATGATTTTACAATTTTTCTTGATCAATTTAATTCCTCTTTTGATGTTATTATATTAACTGAATGTTGGATAAACAAAGATTACACATCCAAGTCAATCCCCAATTACTCTGAACAACCCACCAAATTCAAACTCAACAAATCAAGCGGGATTGTTATATATATTATAGACGGTCTACAAGCTCAAGTAGAAGAAATTTCATTATCGCAATCAAACTGTATGAAAATAACATTGAATAATAATATGTGTATATGTGCTATCTACAGGTCACCCTCTTTCCAAAATATCGACCCCTTCCTGAATTCATTACAATCAATCATAAATAATTTAAAAAAACTAGAAAGACAAATCATTATAGGAGATATTAACATTAATACCATCCCGGATTACCATCGTCAAACAAATGATTATCTTTGTTTGCTTGCGGAAAATGGTTTCACTCAGACAATTAACAGCATTACTCGTGAACAGGGCCTGAGTAAATCCTGTATAGATTATATCAATGTGAAAAAAAATAAATTTATCGACTCTCTCGTTATGCACACTACTATTTCAGACCATTACACAACAGCGATTTGCCTCAAAGAAAAGCCCCATACCTCTAATAAAATTAAATTCGTTTCTCAAACATACTTCAATAATCTACTTGAAGAATTGAGTTTAGAAAAATGGCAAAAAGTTCTGGACCAAACAGATACTGATGCAGCAATGAATGAATTTGTTAACAAACTAAATGAGTATATTTCAAAACACACAAGCATTAAACCCATATCTAGTAAACTAATAAAACTAACGCCATGGATCTCCCCGGGACTAGTCAAATCGATCCACAAAAGAAACCAACTGCATGAAAAGGCGAAAACGTACCCAGATAATTTGTTATTACAAGTTTATTATAAAAAGTATAGGAATTTGTGTAAGAATTTAATTAAATCAGCGAAAGAAACTTTTTATAAAAAAATCATTTACGAAAACAACTGTTCTCCAAAACATTTTTGGGAATCGTTTCGTCAAATAACCAAATCTAAAATTAACAAATCTTCAGAAATTAAATCTCTATACATCAACAACTCAAACTCTCAAGTCCCAAAAAACATGGCAAATTATGCCAATAATTATTTCACATCTGTGGGAGATACACTTGTGAAAAAAATTCTCGATAAATGTATGACAACAGAAACCGATCTAGCCAATCTATCTATTCCTAATCTCAGTCACAAAATAGAATTAATCCAAACATCACCAAATGAAGTCATGAAGATAATTGATGACCTCAAATCTTCAAAAGCGTGTGGTCCAGATAAAATTTCATCAAATCTGCTAAAAATCATTAAATCATACATAGCCATACCCATTGCATTCATTTCTAATCTAAGCTTTAAAGCGGGTAAATTCCCTAACCATTTGAAACACTCAATAGTTATATTACTACACGAAAATGGGGACAAATCACAAATACAAAATTACCGACCTGTTTCATTGCTAAATTCTGTATCTAAAATTTTTGAAAAAATTGTGAAGAACCGTCTCAGTCATTATCTTGAAAATAAAAACATCCTTTCTAGCAGACAATATGGCTTTCGCAATGGTTTAAGCACTGAAAATGCCATTGCCAATTTGACAAAAATCATCTCTAATAATCTAGACAAAGGTATTAAATGCATTGCACTCTTCTTGGATCTAGCCAAAGCATTTGACACTATTTCACACAAAATTCTGCTGAGCAAACTACAGAGAATCGGTATCCAGGGGCAACTTTTAAAATGGTTGGTCAGCTACCTAGAAAATAGGAGCCAAAAAGTGGAAATTAACGGTACTCTAAGCGATCCACCAGATATAAAATTCGGTGTAACTCAAGGAAGTACGTTAGGACCTCTTTTGTTTAATGTTTACATAAATGAGTTATGGAATAGTTCCTTTGCAGACCATATTATTACCTTTGCAGATGATACAGTATTATTATTTGAAGGAAAAACCTGGGAAAAAACTCACAGTAAAGCAGAAATTGGCATTAACAAAGTCAAAAAGTGGCTTGACAGCAATCTCCTCACTCTAAACTCCGATAAAACTAAATTCATCTGTTTCAGTGCAACTCAAGCGGGTCAACCTAAAGAGATGCATAACATTTTTGTACACCATTGCAATGCCATAAATGTATGTAAATGTAGTACATTAGAATGTGTGGACAGGACTAAATATCTAGGAATTATCATAGACAAATTTCTGAGGTGGGATAAACATATAGACTTATCTTCCTCAAAAGTCAGGAAACTTACACATCTTTTCAGGGCTATTAGAAATATTCTCTGCATTAAAGACATGAAAAGAATTTACTTTGCCATGTGTAATTCCTTATTAGATTATGCTTCCTTAGATTGGGGAGGTTGTACTAAAACAATACTTGATCCCTTAGCAAAAGCTCAGAAATCACTTCTTAAAGTTATACTTAAAAAACCGTTCAGATACCAAAGTGATTCATTGTTTGAAAAGTTTGGTGTTCTAGATGTAAGGCAATTATACATGAGGAAAATCATATTACATACCCAAAGAACGCGTCACCAATACACTTCCGTACTCCATTATCACGATACTAGACATGCTAAGAGGAACACAGTTGTTCCTCCCACCACTTCTTCATCCTTAGCTCAAAGACAATTCTCATACTTAGGCCCTAAATTGCTTAATCTTATTCCCGATGCATGGAAATCAAAAAGTGCTAACATTCACCGAAATCTGGTAAATAATTGGCTTCTGATCTTGGGGAGAGATGAATGCGAAAATATGCTAATTAACAGTCATTAACTTGCTTTTCTCAAATGTCGTTTTTTCGAACTACACTGTATTTTATTTTATATATATGTATTACAGTAAATTTATGTGTTTACCATTGTAAATTTAAAATCTTCTAATACCCTTTCTTTACATCTTTTTATTTTATTTTTCCTTTTTTAATTTCTCAACTCTATTTTAAATTTTAAATATTAATTTCATCTAAATAAAAAGTAAAATTTCAATTTTATAAACTCATATGTCAATAATTTTTTACGATATTGCTATTTTTGTATTATCATATTTGAATATTCTTTTGGTCTATTCTCTACGTTTATATTATTTTAAATACAAGTTAGCAACTTCTTATATTATTTATTTATTCTCTTTTCATATTATTTATAAAGTGCAATAAGTAAAAGTCAATACACTAGACTAAACATGAACCGCTTTTAATAAATATGCCTATTTCTGACTGTCCTAAAACAGGTATTCTCCTAGTTGGACAGCCAAAGATCATTGTAATATGTAATATGTAATATGTCATGTTTTAAAAAAAAATAATAAATAAAAAAATAAATAAAAAATGTTCTAATCTTTATCATTATGTGTATATATGTACCTACCTAGTACTTTTATATTAGAATGCTACCCAAGCAGCAGTTAATCTTATGTTTAATTGGATATTTTATTTTATGGTATTTCTTCTCTTTGTTATTCATATTTAACATGTTGGTAGGCTTAGGCACCAGTTAAAAGTATAAATATCTATTATTTTAATACTATACTTAACGAACAACTTATCAAAATGTTAATACTCATCCTAATTTGACTGTCATAAAACGGGAATCCTCCTAGTTGGACAGTCAAAACATTTCTTAAATAATGTATATAAATGTATAATCTTTTACTAAATAAAAAAAAAAATAAAAAAAATTATCATCCATCAGATTTGTTTGGTAAGCGGAGGAGCCAACTTTAGCTTGAACAAATTCATTTCCGTTTCTCCTCCCCCTTCCAAAATATATATATGGATGGCGCCGAGACCTTTTTATACTGAACCGTCAGGTGAAATAATTACGTTCAAGGTCGTAAAACACGTAGACAAACTAGGATGCACACACTTAAGGGGTGTGTAATCAAGAGAGAGAAGTAAAGGCTTGTACAGACGGCAGGGAGGATATTTCTACCCTGGATATATACATAATCAAAGCCTTATGGAAAAGTTACCCATGGAACTTAAAGAAAATTCATCGCATAAAGAAAAGTTTGAAAAGTGCAGATCATTACAAGGTGAGAGATATGCGTCTATTATTTACACGTTCATCAGCTGATGACCAACGGAGGTACGCAATTTTAACCAGAAAACGTGTTATTTCAACATTATTTAATAAATAGTTCACGCATATTTTAAAAAACTTCTGCAAAGAAAAAAGTCTTCTTTGTGGGTACTGTTGTTTTGGAAGAAAAAGTAAGTTGGTTCCAAAATAAAAAAAAATTCTGATATTATAATTTTTAACCCAAATAACGATAACTATTATTTTTTCAAAATATCACGCCATTTTAGAGAGGTAATAATGGAAACCAATAAAATTTATTTTACGTTTTCGAATACCTACAGTCATACGCAACTTTTGAGACATTTTTGTAAATAAAATAAGTCATTTTTGTGTCTATGAAGAGCGCCACACCCAATTTCGATTACTTATCACCAGATATTGAAATTTCGGAGATAGCGAAAAATTTTAATTTCAGTTTATTACACTGATGTATTCAGTACTAATACGACGTGCTCTAGTACTCACTTTCCTCTTTTTTAAATAAAAATGTAACCGTTTGTTTGTTTTGTGAGTTATTGATAAACTTTTCGAAGAATCAATATCAATTGATAACATAAAAAAATTATATCTACGACAGTTCGTATCATATTTAGTGGCTTTTACGAACTGGGTAAGTACTTTGATAATATTATCAAAATCAACAAATTCCTTGAATTATGATAGGTATGTATATTTACTATATGTTAAATTTGATGAAATCGTCTTTTCAAATGTGATTAAAAAAATAGCTTCGAAAAAACCGCCATATAAATGCTTTTTTATAAATTGAAATAACAAATTTTCTTTAACTTTTGAAGGTTATACCCATCAATGTAATATATGGGTTACATTGATGGGTGAAACCTTCAAAAGTTAAAATAACAACCTTTCTTTAACTTTTGAAGGTTATACCCATCAATGTAATACATTTCTTAAGAAGAAGGTAATACTTATACAATTAAGAATTAACAATATTATCTTGAAACTAATTTTTACCATATGTGTTATCTTTTTGAGAGGCTTTATCACCAAACTCTTATAAAGTTGATTATAACTATGTGTCACATAAAATAATGCATAAGATATCGACTGGCGTTACATTTAATCGTCTTTAAAAATCTGATTTAAAAAACAGCTTCGAAAAACCCGACATGAAAATGGTTTTTTAACCATCCAGCGGTGCACTGACAAAGCAAGGGTCCTGAGTTCAAGTCCTAGATGTGTCCGTATCTTTTCCTGATTTTTCTGTTTCAAAAAAATTCAAATTTTCGTTTAGAAATCGCTTATACTGTCCGCAATAATTAAACATATTAATTCTTTATAAATGGGGAAATTTGCAACCGTCACCAACAAAGCGGTGTACCTGAATTTGTTGTGAATAATTATTTCGCATCGATAATTGAAATAAAAAGTCCTTATCATCATCCACTTCTGGTTAAATGTAAAAATGGTAAAATAGTACTAATAGTTATAATTGGAGAATTATTCCTTAGTTATTTTGATATGATAAGTTAATGGGTGCCGTTACAATAATGTTTGGTTTTGTTTGTGAAATTTTAGGTCCCGGAAAAGTAAATTAATGCAGTTCTGTTTACCACTACGGAAAGAAAATGCACCAAGTTACAGAATATTCCGACTCCTTAAAGAAGAAACTGGGGATAGTATACACATTTTTAGTACAGGATTTCGGGGGGTTGTCGAAAAATACTGGTAGGTGCTATTATTTTAATCTTATCCTCACATAAATAAATGATGCGCTCGTGTGGCAATCTTCTCACATATGTGACAAATGTGGAACCGGTGCCTTGAATGTACAGTTAGACACTAATGTTTCATTCACATTCATTTTTTCTGTTATTCGGACTCTTGACACGATCCGACTCAAGAATTGATAGTGACTTTTTCTACCATTTACTTTTACGACATAATTGAGATGTACCATTTTTTGTTCATGGCGGAAGGTATTGTTGTCTAGGACGCTGTTATCGAGATGATTTTTAGAATGAAATTATATAAAAACCTTTCTAGTTTCTCAAAAACACAGTGCGGAAATGATAACATGCTTACTGATAGGTTAATTATTTAATATTTTGTTTTTATAATATTTTAGATTATGAATCGAGAAAAGAAGAAGACACCAATGCAGACGCTGAGATTATTAAAAAATGCTTCCAGGGACTCGGGTTTGTTGTTGAAGAGCCACTGATAAATGGTACGAAAGAAGAGATAAAAAAGTATTTAACTGATGGTAAGAGACACGCAATATATGTATTTAATAACACTTGTTTGCTAAAACTGGCATACATAGTAGTATAATTGTAAATACCTACCAGAGTGGTAGCTACTCTCCTATCGCTAAAGACCACCATTCATAATCAAAACCTCGCTTGAAGTGGCGTTAGCTATTATTTGTTTAATTATTTTTTCCTCTGCTTCTCATCTACGTAATAAAAACATAGATGGATCAAACATAGATGGATTCTCATTACGTAATACAAACATAGATGGATTATATCGAATATGGGATTTCTAAGCTGATTTATGACAAACGCTACGATATGGGTAATCCAAAGTCACCATTCTCAGTTAGTTGAGATTTTCGACCATTTTCTTGAATAGATTTAACGAATATATAGATTTTATATTTTCACTGAACATATTATAAAGCTTTATTAGATGAATGATTTTGTCCAAAGTTGTTTTTTTTATTTATTTTTTATTGAAAGCACAGTTTAATAATGATCGGTTTTATTTGAGTTAAACTCAATAGTTTGATTATTTTTTTTGTTTAAGTCAAAATATGGTCTATGCAACTTTCATTGTCTTCCACTTTTCCAGTAGTGAAATTTATTAGGCTATCTAGTCCATGGGAAGCTAGCATCTGAAAATATTGTATTTCTTTGGGATGTCTATATTATATAATATTAATATTTACATTTCCAATACGAAATACATTTGTAGTGTTTAGTAGGCAGAAGTCTTTATCTACGCATTTAAGGAATGAGTCTATATTTTTTGTTGAAAGCGATCGATAGATTACTAATATAGCTTTTTCTTTACCGATTTTAATCTGTAAAGAAAAAGCTTGGAATTGGAATTTCTGGATGTGGTTTCTCACGAAAACGGCTCTACATAAATTAGCCAAATATTATTATTTTTAATTTGTTATAATAATTTCCTCAACTTTTTCCTCAAGATTTTATTTACTTTTTAATGTATATAATTACACCATCATTTTGTTTTTTGTTATTAAAACTTGAGTAGGATGTTTATCCAACATTCAGTAACTTTTAAATATTTAATTAAAATTTGCAACTCATCAGATTTTTCTGATACTTCTTATGTTATTGTGCAATATATTAAAACAATTTGATTTAACTTTGATAGGTCACATGGTTCCGAGGTTAGTTTAGTGTCAGTCATTATTATTACAATTGTTGTTACGGTGTGCCTTTGTATTGAATAATGTTTTTTTAATCATCTAGATGTCTAAGGTAAATTATTTTGTCATTTGTGGTTCTTCGTGGCATTATTTTTCCTTCTTTGAACCAAACGTATAAATATATTTTTTCCCTGGAAATTGGTTTGGTCTTCCAGAGTAGTTCCTTGTGACAGGGGCGCTATTCTTCCGCAATGTAAATCGTTTCCGCTGTAATATCTTTGATTGCAGCATAATTAATGTTTTTCCTTTTTGAGATGAGATTTTTTTTAATAGTGTTATCAGATTATTGTAAATTGTTTCTTCTATCGGTAGCCCTTTTTACTTCAATAATTTCGTTGTATTAGATATCCAATCCGCCGGAATGCCGGCTATTTCTAGAAAATTAGAGCGAGATTTGTACTCAAATTCTGACCTTTTAATCTCAAGTTGCTTAGTAATTACATTATTTTCCTGTCCTGTTCTTTTTTATGTTTTCAAATTCACTTTCAATTTTTTTATTTTGTAAATTGTTATTACTGTTTTGTTTTTTTATTAATTCATCGTGTTGATTTTTCGTAAAGTAATTTTTTTGGTTATCTTGGGTTTGTTATAATTTCTTTTTTTACAGAATCAATTTTTTTTAATAATTTTATCCATGTTAATTTTTTCTTCGTTTGCAATGACAACTGCATTTCCTCTTGTGTTTTCCATTTTCTGTTGTTTGTATTTTTTGAATTCAATAATTATTGAATCTTTAATAATGTAACAACCTGCCCCAGTTAAAAAAAATGACGTAACGTAGCAACGATGACAGCTAAGAATTGGTTTTTTTAAAATGAATAATTTTTTCATCACTATCATACGAAGGTCGTTTGAATCAAACACACAACAAACTAGTTTTAAACTACAGCAAAACATTTTACTTAACTTTTTATAAAAAAACATTAAAAACAAACCTAAAGACAACCTTAAAATTAGTATCCACAATACAAGTTGCAATCAAGAAATGTGCTTCCTGTGCAACGAACTCGCAAATGTCGAAAATATAAAATATTTAGGAGTATCAATAGATATAAATCTTAGTTAGAAATCACTTATAAATCAAAGCTAAGATATCGTACCTACATATTTTATAGACTTAAGTAAATTCTAAACATTGAAAAATTGAAAATGTTCTATATTTCCCTGGTGCAATCTTCAATCACTTATGGCATAATAGGATGGGGTGGCGCAACTGATACATTTATTAAGCCTTTACAAATAATTCAAAAACACATAATTGAAGTCATATATAACAAAAATAAAACATTCTCGACCAACTTATTATACAAAGAATCTAAATTATTTAATATTCGTAAATTATTTGTATTACAAACTATGAAATATTTATTTAAAAACAAAATAAATTAAAACAGAATGAGCAAAAGAACAAACAATATATTTTACACCCCCCAAACCAATACTAAATTATTGCAGACACAAAGCAGTTTCATTGGTCCTCGTACATTTAACCATCTACCACTACAAACTCACATGATAAATAAAATGATAAAATATTTAAAAGAGGTAAAATTATGGCTGAATGACGCAGATATTGAAACGCTTTGTCTATAAATTTATCAATCCTTCTACAACTCACTCATTGTAACTTTCTAAACTATGGTACATGATGTTTTACTTATGTATTTAATACTTTAGGTACTTGGAAAGATAGTAATCGTTTTTATACTATCCACACTCAGGCAGTGCCTTCTTGGGTTTTCATTTCTTGTTTATACTATTTGTTATCACATATTATGTATTATATTATATTATATGTGTAAAGAAATAAAAAAAAATGAGTTACCTGTTTAAAACACGCCATGATTCACATTGTCTTTATATTTTTAGTATGCAAATCGGATGCATTGACTGGGTACGAGTGTGTATTTGTATTTTTCGTTACGCACTCCCCGAAGCCCGGAAAACTTCTATGTTTTGGCGACACAGTTTATGACGAAGAAATTATTGACATCATGAAAGGCGAAAAACATTCCGGTCTACTCAAGATATTTGTCTTTCAGGTATACTTTATATTGATCAAATTACTTTTATTCATGGTGCGTATCTTTTGAAACAACTATTATAATTATTCCAGGCATCCCAAGCAACACGAAAAAAAAAACAGAAGACACAGTCTGACGGTTCAGATGATGCACGTGGTATTCCCGATGAAGCAAATTTTTTCGTTATTAAGAGTTCATTTGAATGCAAGTTATCTTCATCCAAATATGGATCTCTTTTCTTAAAAGTGTTTTGTGAAAATATGGAAAAAATTGGAAATGCCTCCTTATTTGATGTCATGGCTGCAGTCCTACGTAAGCTTAAATCGCATCGAATTCCAAGTGATAAAATCCCACGGAATAAACATCTACCAGAAGTAACCAGCACACTGCTAAAGATGATAAATTTCCAATCGGCAGGAAAAACCTCCATAGAGTCTTCATGTTACGAAGCGAAGCAGTCAATTGGAAAACTAACAGTTTTAAACTATTACTACGAAGCCAATAATTTGGATAATATAGGTAAGTGCTGAATAAACTTATAATTTTATTGGTTTTATATTTTTACAAAGTAGGAATATCGTTAAAAATATGTGGAAGATTTAAAGATTATTTTGATTTGACAAAATTGCTTTCATCTAATAAGTGATATACTTTTATTATTCCCATTCTACTGTCATAAAGAACAATACAGCCAGGAACTTTCAAAAGTCACTTTCTGATAATTAATAATAATTTATTCCATAGTGTATTCAGGAGTTCTGCAATGCAATAGGTACATTCTATTTAAAAATAGAATAGCCATAAATAGCAAAAAAATAGCCATCATAAAATAGTGGTCAATCAACATTATTGTTAGCGACTTTTAGCTTATGCCATTGGGATACAGTGTAATTTACGCACGTTTACAGCGATATGCAGAATGCGTTGAATAGTATCCTTTTGACACTTGTGCCTTCTGCAAAAGTGAAAACGTCTTGACAGTATAGTACCTGATCTAACGAATATCACTCTTCTTTGTCCTTCCATATCCTTAATGTCTTTCAGGTTGTCTGTGATAACATGTATCAGGTATTTTATTTAACTAACTTGTTTTAATATGTTACCTGCTGAAATTAAAAACTGTACCCAAAACAAGACTTTTAAAATTGTTATTTATGTTTTTTATAATTTTCTTTTGCTATATTTCTGTAAATTTTAAATTTTTTGTTTTATACATATAATTGTAAAAATGTAACTGTAAACTCACTGTAATAAGATTTATTATTTAAAGAACCCGTTAGACAAATTGCTAAAAAGCAGTTTATCGGGACTTTTTTTTTGCCTAGTACTTGTAAAGTGTGTAAAATAAAATAAAAAAAAGATCTATTTTCCTTCCGTCTAGCCATACCGAGGGCATTTGCATGAGTTAGATTTTTTACATTTGAAAACCATAATGATTGATTTGGACTATTTTTTGCAAAATTTTCACATATTTGGAGTACCTACATAATTTCTTTAGTGCGCTAGATGTTGTGAGATCTTTCACATATTATGATTAAAAGTAGGCATATCAGAAAGTGACTTAAGCAAATTCCTAGCTGCCTCTTTGCTTACGAAGATAGTACACACAATGTAAAAATATAAAAAAAGTTTTATTATTAAATTACAATTAGAATGTGGTGAAGAAACATCATTTTAAGGAATGTAAAATAATTTTCTGAACACCGTGTGCACTTACTCACACATTGTTTTTCCTTCGAACCATTGTGGTCGATTGAAGCGTCCTCCATTGACTTTCGGTAAATCTGGAAAAATAACATGAAACATTTCAATTTAAATATAACTAGATGTACCCCGCAACGCGTTGCTGTGGCTCAGACTGTCTGTGAAGATAGAGAAAAAATAGCGCGTCTTGCTTTTGCGTCCAACAAATGGAGCAGTTTTTCAAAGAAATGGGATTATTTTACCAGTCACAGGTAACATCTATATAATGTATCTAAAACACACATGTATTTGAATGCAATTTTGAGTCAAAATTTCAAAGCAATCGGTGAAGAAATTTCAGAGATTTAAGATTTTGAACAATCGAACATTTATATTTATATATATATTGCTTTTAGAACCCAGGCCGGGATCAAAGTTTGATGTTGAGGCGATCAACATGTCAACATGTCAAAATTTCAAAGCAATCGGCGAAGAACTTTCGGAGATTTAAGATTTTGAACAAACGAACATTAACATTTTTATTTATATAGATATTCCTTTTAGAACCAAGGCTGGGATCAGAGATTGATGTTGAGGCGATCAAAACAAGTTTTAGAAGTATTGGTTTCAACGTTGAAGTCAATATTGATCTACCAGCAGATGCTGTCCGAGAAACTCTTGAAAACGGTGAGTTAATCCTAAAGACGGAATTTTATTTTACTAAACACTTAAAGAATTTGGAATTCAATTCGTACTTTCCCGCAATCTGTACCTATTTTCTCTTGGGCATAATTTCGTAGAGCCTCTCAGAAGAAAATTTGAAAAATAATTAACTAAACACACTATTTTCGGCTGTTAGTGCATGGGTATATTATGCGAAATATTTCTGGGAAATGTGCAATTTTATTCAAGTTCAATGAATTTTTAATTTTTAAAATTGACCAACTTAAAATATCAGAAACGAGATTTAATAAAATTAGGTAGATAGCAAAATTATTTCATGGTAATTAATAATTCTGTATTCGATAAGCGTATTGGTTTTTTTTCAATGCGTGGCAGATTTTTAGATAAATTAATAGTTAAGATACGTTACTGAGACAACGCGACGGTTTCACTGAACCTGGTCCAGTGGATATATTTTACTTTCAGGGTTACATTCTTTGAACGGCCATCCTTTCCATAAGGGGGGCTACATTTTTTTTAGATTAGTATAAATACATCGTGTCTTGTACTTTTATAGTGAAGTTGGATAAATGTTATAATTTCTCATGTTTGATTTCTATGTGAATAAACTAGACTGTTTATAGATCACATCCGTCGTAAGATATTGAATTTTTTAAATAGTAGTCTGTGAGATTAATTCATTCTTGGTGTGACTAGGGATGGCCATTCCACTCTACTCTTGGTGGAGTTGCCCTTGTACAATAAGTTTTCATCCAGATGGCGAGTTGTATTATGATATAACTCTTAATTGGTGTTATTTTTATATTGAAATTAGAAATGAGAGGGCTAATCTGTAACATTTCGATGCCGACCGTCAAAATATGTATGTAACTAAAGAACTGCAGCATATCACTGTTCATTTCGATAGCACTGGGACTGAATGAACAAGAAATCTACTCGTGTTGCTCTCCAAAACCTTAATAAATACCACTATATAATATCACTTATATTTATGTAATTATCACTTCCAAACATTATTTTTCAGGGAGTAAGTGTAGGGAGCGGGACTGTCCTGGCACAGCGCAATGCGGTATCAGGCATGAGAGGGATGCACCAGCAAATTATAGTAACGACACTTGTGCAGCTGTCGCTATAATGGGTCATGGCCAATCCGGCCACCTACAAACAACCCGCGAGGAAATGAGAATAGAAGATATAATAAGCAGACTGATAACTAGGAATAAGGACAAAGAGAGGGAAGATCTTTCCGGGAAACCAAAATTGTTTTTCCTACAGGTAAACTAAACTACTTTCTAATTATCACGACATTTATCCGCAGGGCTAGGCAGAATGGACCACCAAACGACTCGGTCTTGGCACACCCTCCGTGCCTGATTCACATTCATACATCGGCTCATATATACTCTACTATTATTCTGCCTCTTGGCATAGCCCGACTCAACTATCTGATTAACTTGACCGTGCCATGTTTTTCCCGGGCGTCCCCGACTTCTTCTACCATTCAAATTTGCATAACGAATTCTCCCTTCAATTCTTTTTTCATTCATTCGCCCTACACATCCAAACCGTCTGAGCGTCCTTTTCTTAATCTTAGTCTTTACGCTTATATCAGCCTATTATAAGCAGATCTCCACAATCTCATCGATCATAAGCGGTTTAACTCAGATAACTACGTAGGGATTTTATTTCTACAGCATTTAGTCTACTTTAATCCATCCTCTGCCAGTTCCATGCCTCCCTTCCACACGTCAGGGTAGGTACCAGCACTACATTTCCACAGCACTTAGTCTACTTTCATTCTTCCTCTGCCAGTTCCATGCCTCCCTTCAACACGTCAGGGTAGGTACCAGCACTACATTTCCACAGCATTTAGTCTACTTTCATCCTTCCTCTGCCAGTTCCATGCCTCCCTTCCACACGTCAGGGTAGGTACCAGCACTACATTTCCACAGCACTTAGTCTACTTTCATCCTTCCTATGCCAGTTCCATGCCTCCCTTCCACACGTCAGGGTAGGTACCAGCACTACATTTCCACAGCACTTAGTCTACTTTCATCCTTCCTATGCCAGTTCCATGCCTCCCTTCCACACGTCAGGGTAGGTACCAGCACTACATTTCCACAGCACTTAGTCTACTTTCATCCTTCCTCTGCCAGTTCCATGCCTCCCTTCCACACGTCAGGGTAGGTGCCATCACCATATTTTTAACTGCTAGCTTCGCTAATTTGAACAAATAATTGTTAGAGCCAACTGCGTTCAGTCCCCCATTAATGGAGTTACCTGCATTAACCTTTCTTTCAATATCAACCTTCCCATTTCTCGTTAACATGCTTTCCAATTACACAAACTCATTCAGCTGCTCCAAGTATTCATCTTTCATAACTTTCTAAAGGTTCATATAAAAATTAACATAAAGTAAAAACCCCTGTCCAATGAACATATGGAAGATTATAGAAAGAATACCAAAATCAATTGTTACCATCTCGTAAAGTACCTATCGTGTTCTGTCAAGCTGTTATTTATACTGAGAAAAACACAAGTTTCACTAATCCGCCGAAAGTAAAAAACTATCTATCGTGAAAAACAACGAAAGTTCAACTTGTGGAAGTGTTATCTCTTAAATCATTTGCTTTTAAGCACATTTTTAAAGTTATAAACTAATCATCCATAATAATTGTTTCACTAACAGAAGTACCTACCAAGTGATATTTACAACAACAAGTGCGTTCATTGGCTGCCTTTGATTATGAGCTCACTTTTCTGGGCTCCAATGGTTGTCATAGTGTTTTGAAACTTTAAATAACTTCTGCATTCTAACAAATCGAAAATAATTATTTTATTTAAAAAATACTTCGTTTAACCTTTGCCGTTGATGCATATGTTTAAAAATTATGGGGAAAAAAATAACTCTCTTAAAAGCCCTATAATTGCTTCCCCTTACACCTCCCAGTCTGAAGAATCGGACTCTGACGCTGATGAGATTGAAGCCGAAAATAACCCTGACCTGAGTCATGTATCAGGACATAAAATATTATCCGGGACTCGAATTGCCCTAAAAGCCTTACAGGACGCATTGGCTGAAAAGCCATCCAAAGTGTCTAAAGAGCAGCAGCTCAAAGTATCTAGAAACGTGACAAATGTTCTCGGTTCCGTTGCCCAACTTTTGCTGGAGAAGGAAGAGCTTAGAGAAGACCTTAATTCGGCCCTAGCTAATATCAAGGTCTTGCAGGCCGAGAAAACAATGGCCGAAAATTATACAAAACAGCTGCTGGACAAAATTCAACAGCTTGAGTCAGATCTGGGTCCAGTAATGCGCCGTGTGGCTGATGCAACAGAGGCTAGCCTTTCATTTGCTGAAGTTACAAATAAAAAACTCCCAGTGCCTCCACCACTCACTCGTACCTGTATCAAAATAGGGAAACCAAGACCATCTGTATGTTTTTTTCCCAAACTACCGGGGGTCGATGATAGCGATGGGACTAAAAAAATTATAAAGGACATCGTTAAGCCATCGCAATTAGGAGTGAGTTTTCTTATTTAAGGAAAGTTACAAAAAAAATACAAAGCGAATGTTATAAATCATACATCAACTCTGTCGAAAATGGTCTGCAAGGTAACATAAAGGTTTTCTGGTCATACTCAAAATCATTACGAAAAACCAATTGTATTCCTAAAGTAATGCATCTTGACGATATTTCCGCAAATGACGGTGAACACATAGCAAAAATATTTTCTAAATATTTTTCATCTGTTTATACCAATTTGGAATCATCCACTAATGGTTCAATGCCAAACATAACTGAACACAATCAAAGCAATTTGGGTAAAATACATATTGGTGCAGATGAAATAAAATGTTTTTTGAGTAAAATAGATTCCAACAAGGGTCCAGGCCCAGATAATATTCCTCCTTTCTTTGTCAGTTGCTTTGCAGACTCTTTATGTTTACCGCTTTTTATAATTTTTAATGCATCCATAACCACGGGAACTTTTCCTGATCTGTAGAAAAAAGCACATGTGGTACCAGTATTAAAATCGGGAGACCAATCTTTAGTAAAAAATTAAAGACCAATCAGTATATTATCCTGTTTTGCTAAGGTTTTTGAATCTCTGATATATAAATATATTTTTTCGCATTTTAAGCCCTTCTCTGCACTAGGCAACATGGGTTTGTTCCTCAAAGATCTATTAACTCAAATCTTTTGGAATTTTGTAATTATGTATGTAATTCTTTTAATGAAAGATTACAAGTAGATGCAATTTATACTGATTTCCAAAAAGCTTTTGATAAAGTTAATCACTCCATCTTATTAAAAAAACTTGAACAAATAGGAATACATGGAGATCTACTTCGTTGGGAGAAATCATATTTGTATAACAGAACTCAATTAGTTCTTATTAATGGATACAAATCATCCCCTATAATTGTAACTTCCGGTATACCACAGGGTTCAAATCTTGGCCCCCTGCTTTTTCTTAAATTCATAAATGACCTTGGCTCGAAATTAAATAGTGATTATGCTTTTTTCGCCGATGATTTTTTCGTAAAATCAAGTCTGTTTCCGATCATCAACTGCTTCAAAACGACCTCGACACACTTAATAACTGGTGTACCTACTGTCAATGATATGCACTTAAATGTTGAAAAATGTTACATTTTAAACTTCACTAGAAATAGATTATAAAGGATTTTTCTTATGTTATTAATAATATTATTCTCAAAAAAGTATCTTCAATAAGAGATCTAGGAATCACTCTTGATTCTAAATTCATATTTGATGTACACATTAACGACATTAAGTGCAAATCATTAAAAATGATGGGATTTATTCACAGGATATGTAAACCTTTCCAAGATCCTCAATCAATTCTAACTCTTTACAATGCCTTAATTAGAAGTAAACTTGAATATGGAAGCTCTATTTGGAATCCACATTACTGCAAATTAAAAAAACATTGTAGAATCCATTAAAAAAAAATGCTAAGAATGTTATCCTTCAAATGTGGATTACATGAACATCTAAGATCATATGACGTACGTCGTGATTACTTCAAGATTGATACACTTAAAACTAGAAGGCAATTGACTGATCTCATATGTTTACATAAAATTATTCACGGTCAACTTGATACTACATTATGTCTTAGCAATATTAAAATAAATGTCCCCAATTCACATTGTTTAAGACGCCATAATATTTTTCACCTGAATACATTTATAAATAATATCGCCTACTTTAGCCCTCTGACCCAGATGTGTCGACTGTATAACAAGATAGAGTGTGCTGAAATAGATATTTTCGTTGATAATTTGTACAGATTCAGAAAAAAAGTTCTGGCGCTATTAAAAATATTAGCTAATTCATTGTGTCAATTTTCTCTCTATGCATACCTCTCGTATTTCTTATGCCTCTTACCACTTGTAATAATGTATAATGTAATGTGTTACTTGAGCGAGCTTGTATATGATTGTGTATTTTATTTTTATTTTTTGATGTTTTTGTTTTCTAATTGTATGTATCTGTATTTAATTTTTTGTATCTTTATTTAATTGTAGATTTTTGTAATTGTACAATAACTGAGTTTTTATAAGTGGATTGTTCTCACGTAAGTGTGATCATCTGTAAAACCCAGTATAAATAAATAAATAAAATCATTTGTAGGCATGTTTTCAGTTATTGTGAATATGAATGATGAGCGAGTGTCAGTCGTGGCATATTAATTGGATGGATTCACATTCACGTTGCTTAATGAAAAACTTGCATATTACATTTTTTCCTTAGGGGTTAATGTGAGTGAGTGTCATTCACAGATAACTAACACATCGTAACACTCGCCTGTTTTCTGAAGCATTAATGTAAGCGAGTGTCTTGGTATCTTGCTTATTTTCTGTAGCATTAATGTGAGCGAGAGTCGATCGTAGTAAAATAGCTAACATGGTATCTGCCTTGTTTCCTGAAGCATTAATGTAAGCGAGTGTCTTGGTATCTTGCTTATTTTCTGTAGCATTTATGTGAGCGAGAGTCGATCGTAGTAAAATAGCTAACATGGTATCTTACTTGTTTCCTGAAGCATTAATGTAAACTAGTATTGTTCGTAGTAAAATAGCTTACATGATATCTGCCTTGTTTCCTGAAGGATTTGACGTTCATAGTAAAATAACAAAAATAGTAACTTGCTCGTTTCCTGAAGGATTAACGCGAAATAGTATTTTTTATTCATTCCTTTTATATTAATCTGCATGTAATACAATTTCAATTATATTGCTTAACTGCTAGATAGCAGTATGTCAACGGGTTCTTAATACCATTTTATAGTTTAAAAAAATCAGGAACAGGATAATTTTATGTGAAATTATTAATTCAATCATAGACAAAATACATAAAAAAAATACAAAAAATAAAATGACTTACAGAATCAGAAAGAAATATAGTAACTTGCTTGCTTTCTGGGAGATTTTAATGTGAGCGATTCTCGATCTTCAAATAACTAATATAGTAACTTGCTTGCTTTCTGGGAGATTAATGTGAGCGATTCTCGATCTTCAAATAACTAATATAGTAACTTGCTTGCTTTCTGGGAGATTAATGTGAGCGATTCTCGATCTTCAAATAACTAATATAGTAACTTGCTTGCTTCCGTAGTGAAAATACTAACATATTAACTATCTTGTTTCTTAAAGGTTTGCCGAACATCCTCCAAGCTTGAAAGCAACAACCCGCTGACGTTTGATGACACCATGGTCTTCCATAGTAGTTACCATGGAAATGAATCTACCCGAAATACTGAAAAAGGCACCTGGTTTATGCAGAAACTTTGCGAAATTATCGATGCAATTCCGGATAACGATTCCATTTCACTGATTGAAATTTTTCAAAAGGTGCAGATCTTATTTGTGAAAACATATAGCGATAAACAGATGCCTGTTTTTTACAGCACTTTGAGCCAAAATCTCGTCATTAAAAAAATAAGTTCGGACAAAAAACCGTAAGCTAAAAGTTTCAGCATTCATTTATCATGGCAAAAATATTTCATTATTATTGTCGTAAAATGTTTAAAATTTGTTTTTTTAAAATATCGTTTTAACTTTACTCTTCACTTTGTTCTTCTTAAATAAGTGTTAAATAACTTTGTGAAACCATTTTAATTAAATGAAAATAAATTAGTTTGTGTTACATAACCACTTTTTTTATTTTGTTCGTTTGTTCTGCAGTATTTTACTATTTTACTTTTTTTATTTCTGCAGTTTATTTGTCGAATCTTGTATGGACATATTCTCTGAACTCGTTTCTCTATCCATCTATCCTTTACATTGGCCGTTACTTGATGCAACGGTGTTCATGACTCAAATGAATAAATCAGCGCCCAACATTTATACACGGTTGGCGCATGTGGCTCCCACCCAGGCGTGGTGTGTTCAATTCCTCGGCTGGCTAATTCCTCCATCACAACACAAGCAAAATTTTCCGCCTCTTGAGGTTCAAATATTGTCGAGTTATTCGTAACCTGGGAATGTTTGTCTTTCTTTAAACAAAATAGTATTAAATCTCTCCAGAAATAATAATAATATCAGCAAGTACTCAAAGTTAGTGCAATTTATTAATTGTATTACAATAGCGAGTTCAATGGGTGGGTGGGAGAGGGTGGGGGATAATTTGTATGTCGATGAATAATAATTATAATACTACGATTGTTAAATATAAGAAAATATATTAATTTATGGTTACCCCTTATAAGCCACTATTCGAGATCAAATTGAAGCCACGGGGTGAGAGGGATGGTATATGAAAAATGCCTTAACTAATATAAACAATAATATTTGTATAGCGCTTTTTTTGTGCACAATCACTTGAAGGGCGCTAACCTGCTTAATTTTTTTAATAACATATAACGTTATTAAAAAATAACTAGGTTTTTTTAATAAATAGTAACAAGAATACCACTACGCATACAAATCATTTCAAGAGTTAGTCATACAAGATGGCTGCCAAGCGATTTCCCCTCGCCTTACATTTACATACAAAAATGTACAAAATGCTCTATCTAGTTCTTTTTAAGTCCATGGGTTGCGCCGGCTTGGTACCTTCAAACAAATTAATTGGTTTAGTAATTGTAGTTGAATTGCTTTTATTGTGTTCTAATGTTCGTCGAACAAAAGTAACGTTCCGCTGATGAACGTTGAAGGCCGTCGATCGCTGCCCAGTTGGAAAAACCCGCAATACGATGTTTTATTATTGAATTTTAATATTGTTAGAGTGGAGAAGAGCGGCATTGAAAATCAAGCAGCGGACTAAGGTAAGTTTTGGTATTTCTAATTTCTTTCCTTTCCTTACCCCTGCATCACTAGACAATTCAATATTTTTGTTTTAATACCTTACTTACCCTCACGCAAAGAAATCATTTTTTCCACCACAGCAAATTAACAGGCCTTGTTTATTTATGTAAACACAAACGGCACAACATGTGCTATTAACATAAATATAAATTGATTGAATAGTTTAAAAGTATAAGGTATAAATTATACAGCATAAATTTAAATATAATATACGGTATAAAGTGTAAAGTATAAAGTGTAAGGTTAAATATAAAGTTAAGTATGAAGAATAAATGGTAGGTATTATAGTTTTAATCCCACCCTCACGGAGATAAATCGATATTTTTTCATCACGATAAATTAACAGGTCTTATTAATAAAATATCAATTTAAAAATGTTTTATAGATTTGCCTTGATAATACACAATGATGAATATAGAATTTTTATTGTGATACAAAAATATTCGTATTTTCATGAACACGTGTTCCGACATCTTGATAATATATTTGTAATTTAGTAAAATTTACCAGGAAACCTGTTAGTTCATTCGTTAGGCCTGCAATCCCATTTTTAATAGGAATTTCCAATAATTTTAAGAGATTCTTAATAAATTAGAAATAGTCATTCTTCTCCGTGCGCGCTGAATAAGAAATTTTGAACCTGCGCAACTATACGTCTTTGAATGATAACAATAATAATACTTTAAAAAATAGTACATAAAAATAAAATTAGAAATACACTATTTTTATACAATTATGTCGGGCGTGGTCCTGATTAGGTAAGCTCGGGCTTGTTGTCGACTTGGTGCTTGTAGGCTGCGGTCATCACCGTGTTGACGTAGGCCATTAGTCGCATCCTGGCTCCTGTGACCCGGTGTCTCTCATCAGATCGGCAAATCCATTCAATTCGTTAACATTGTCGATGCGCTGCTGTATCTCCTATATCCGTATATAATTCTGCAGGGGATATTACACTGGATTCGGGGAAGTTCCATAGAGCGGATTCTGTAGTGACACCATGTCTCACAGATATGTATTGGTGCTTGTAGGCTGCGGTCATCACCGTGTTGACGTAGGTCATTAGTCGCATCCTGGCTCCTGTGACCCGGTGTCTCTCATCAGATCGGCAAATCCATTCAATTCGTTAACATTGTCGATGCGCTGCTGTATCTCCTATATCCGTATATAATTCTGCAGGGGATATTACACTGGATTCGGGGAAGTTCCATAGAGCGGATTCTGTAGTGACACCATGTCTCACAGATATGTATTGGTGCTTGTAGGCTGCGGTCATCACCGTGTTGACGTAGGTCATTAGTCGCATCCTGGCTCCTGTGACCCGGTGTCTCTCATCAGATCGGCAAATCCATTCAATTCGTTAACATTGTCGATGCGCTGCTGTATCTCCTATATCCGTATATAATTCTGCAGGGGATATTACACTGGATTCGGGGAAGTTCCATAGAGCGGATTCTGTAGTGACACCATGTCTCACAGATATGTATTGGTGCTTGTAGGCTGCGGTCATCACCGTGTTGACGTAGGTCATTAGTCGCATCCTGGCTCCTGTGACCCGGTGTCTCTCATCAGATCGGCAAATCCATTCAATTCGTTAACATTGTCGATGCGCTGCTGTATCTCCTATATCCGTATATAATTCTGCAGGGGATATTACACTGGATTCGGGGAAGTTCCATAGAGCGGATTCTGTAGTGACACCATGTCTCACAGATATGTAGGCTCGTTCAGAATGCATTGAACAATTTTCTTGTAGAATCTACGTGCAATCATATTTGAAGGGCCAGTATTAATTTATTTATAAAAGGGAAAAATACGTGTACGATTTTAGATACTTTATTCCGATTTGGTAACTCAAAAAGGGCGTTAATAGTATGTACTTTGAATCCAGATCAAGGAAACAAAGGTAATGAAATATTTGATACACATTATTAAAAATAGTGGTTAAGGCCAAGTATTATTATTTATTTAAAATAAAATTAAGATCCTTCTTCTTCCCTACACGCACTCCTATCTTCTCTCTCTTACCTAACCCTCACCATAGTTCTTGTTCTCTCTTTCTCTTTTCTATGTATCCTTATTGTTAATTAGCTTATAAACATATTGATATAACCGAGATGAATGTTCAGGATGAATCGAAACTAGTTTGTAATACGTACATTTGCCACAACACACCTACTGCCTTCTGCGCACGCATGTTCATTACAGTTAGCACGAAGTGTAAAATATTTGATCCGGGCCAGTAATGGGATGTCTAGGGAAAATTCGCTAGATCTATGGGTAAAAAAGGCTTTTTTCGAAAATCTAGGGTAATTTTAAAATGTTGATTGCATTAGGTCAAAATTCTGGGAAAATTTCAAATATTCAAGATAAATTTCTAAAAATTCTAAGAAAATTTTCGCTACTAACCGAAAACGAAAACGTAAAGAATCGGCTAGCTTCTGCACCGCTGGATATATAATATGAACAAAAAATATGCACAAGTTGAACCCCTTCCTTTTTGTAAATACATTGCCGGACAAAAAGTACAGATAAGTTTTGACTTGCCTTCGAGCCTTTACAAAAAACGCATGCATATTATGTTTAATAGTATCTTATACAACGTTTTTCACGGACATATTGTACAAGTAAATGAAATTGTTATATCCTCAGAGTAACGTGGTTTCGATGTTTTTAACTAGTTTTTTTAGGAATAGAATGTTCATTAACCTAAAGATAATTCAATTACAATATGTTTTGCTTATGTGCTCACTTTTTTTTATAAATGTAATTTTTAATTTATTTTCTCAGTTTCTCAGAATGAGCTCAAACACAATTCAAATAGAACCTTTTCGTTCTAAATATTAAATATACGCCTTACCAATAAACATGTTTTAAAGTTTCCACAGTTGATAAAAAACCATATATTTATCGTAAAAGGTTGTTTATCACTTTTGTAAAATTTAAAACCGGTTTATTAGTGTTGTAAATATTAATTTGTTGTTTTATTATCTGCGAACTTACATAGAAGTTGGATATTTTTAGACAAGGTTTTAAAATGAAAAAATTCTGAGAAACTTGGTGCAATAAATGAAATTTTGGCCAAAACGATAAGAAGTTTTCAGTCCCACGGTCAAGAGATTATACAAGTAGATATGCAGTACCGAGTAAATTTCGTATTCATCAATATTGTTGAAAACGTTAATCGATAACATCAATCGATCAATTATATTTATATAGAACCGAAATAAAATATTAAAATTCGTACAGTTAGTAGATTGATGCAAATTAGAAGTCTGAACTGACCTGGAATTTTTAATTGAATTTAATTAAACGCTTTGCGAACAAAGAGGCAACAACTGTCAAAATTCTAAATGGTCGATGGGGTATTTTCACAAACTGACTTATTTAACTCAAAATGCGTAATTTTAATATTTTCATTTATGATTGATTTAAAAAACATTCTAAAACTTTACATTCCGACAGAAAAGGCCAATTTATGTAAGACGGCTGACGTTGTTTGTCGTGACGTAAACGCCGCCGAATTCACGAATAAAAACTACAAAATCGAAAATAGCATATTTTAAAATGTTATAGAAAACTTAATCGCCAACATAAAAATACCTTCATTATTTTAATTTTTTTCATAATTCTTACGAGAGTAAAAAAAAACGGTGAAAATGTGCTATGATGTTACCTCGTGACCTCAAGCCGGGTAGACCGCTCTTTAGAAAGCTTAAAGAAAATTGAAGAAAAACGAAGGTCTGTTAAAGTTTTATTGTGAAGAATTAACAAAAAAAAATTATTCGAATGACCATCTTATAGATTGATAATCCTTTGTATCATGCTTTTGGGTGGAGGTATTCAAGTGAAATTCAAAATAAGGCCTCATCGTACCATACACCAAGCCAGTTGGCCAACAATGACCAGAGAGCTCTGCCAACGTCTAGACGTATGCTTGCTTATTGTGACATTATATGTCAAACTATGGTTTCAGTGTATAATGGCTGTAAAAACACCTTAAAAAGATTTTGTGTTTTTTGAAGTCACTGAAATGTTACGAAAATGTGCACCAAAGTATGTCAAATTTTCTTCACGAGTGTCTTTATCATGGGAGACTAACTGCAGCTTTAAAAAGTCTAGCGAAAATGGTTATTGTCATATTCACTTTTTTTAAATCTGTCGGAGATGACCAGTGTGACGCGTTCATATTATTATGACTTAGCAAATTCCAAAATATATACCTTTAGGAATGAGAAAATGATATAGATAAATCATCGAAAATGTCAGGTCTTTGTTGATTAATAGTTCATAGCATTAACTTTTAGGTAAGAAATACATTCGTCGATTTCATAGATAAAAACCCCAAAGACCTCGTGAATATTCCGTCAGAAGGTTAGAAAATTTCCAGTTTCCAATAAAATCCAAAAAATTGAATATTTCGGAATTTATCTGAAAAGACGATGAAATACGCATTTAAATGTTATTGTTAGAAAAAAACACTAAAAATTTTAAAAATATTTAAATGTTGATTGCAAACAAAAACTAAAGTTTGAAAAATTAAAATTACTGATGTGAAAAAAAAAGAAAACAAATTTTATTAGACAAATGTAATATAAACATTATTATCACCGCACCTATCGTTTCATAAAAAAAAGGTATTAAAAAATTCACGAAATTTCGTAAATTTTTCTCAAATAAGTAAATAATGGTCTTAAAAATGTAATAATCGTAATAACAAACTAATACAAATAATAACTATTGCGTATAAATCTTCTTGTATATTTGATTTTTGAATTGAAAAATGTATGTTTAGCAATGAAGTCAAATATCTAATCTCTGAGAACAAGAATTATACATAAAATTAGTGCGATAACCAACTACATTAAATGGAACATGGAGTCTAGAGTTTTATTTATTTCGTGGTTTATGAGTATGTATGTAAATACTGAATGTACAGGAGACGTTGGAAGAAGATTATAACATTATTATCGGTTAACATTTTTCAAAGATTAGTGTACATTCCGACATTTCCAGAATACACGTACATTAGGGTGAGGCAATTTTTTCAGTCTTTGATTTCAGATATCTCATGATATCTCGTGATATCTCAAAGTTGAGTCGTGTAAAAAATTTTATTTGATAATGAAGTTGATAGTGACAAACTTAGCAATTACTTATTTATTGAGGGATTTATGTGAGGGAGTGTCATTCACAGATAACTAACACATCACAATAACTTGCCTATTTTCTGAAGCATTTATGTAAGTGAGTGTCGATCGTAGTGAAATAGCTAAAATTATAACTTGATTGTTTCCTAAAGGATTTGACGATCATAGTAAAATAACAAAAATAGTAACTTGCTTGTTTCCTGAAAGATTGCCAGTGATTGTCGATCGTCAAATAACTAACATAGAAACATAGTCACTTGTTTGATTCCTGGAGGTTAAATGTGAGTGAGTGTTGTCAGTATTAAAATTACAAAAATAGTAACCATCTTATTTCTTAAAGGTTTGCCGATCATCCCACAATTCTACGGCTGCGACAATCAACATCCCACTGAAATTTGATGATACCGTAGTCTCCCATAGTAGTTACCATGGATATCACTCGCACCGAGATGCTAAAAATAGCACGTGGTTTATGCAGACACTTTGCAAAGTAATCGATACAATTCCAGATAACGATTCTATTTCACTGATTGACATTTTACAAAAGGTGCAGAAAAAATTGACGAGGAATATGGCCCATTACAGATGCCTGTTATTTACAGTAGCTTAAGCCAAAATCTTGATATTAAAAAATAATAAGTTTGGACGAAAATCCATAAGCTAAAAGATCCAACAATCATTTATCACGGCATAAGTATTATAATGTTAAATTATTATTGTCGTAAAATGTGAATTTTTTTTACGAGAAGTATCGTTTTAATTTTACCAACAGTCTTTATTTTGTTCTTCTTAAATAAGTGTTAAATAACTTTGTGGGACCATTTTAATTAAGTTATAATATATTAGTTTGTGTTACATAACCACTTTTTTATTTTGTTATAATTTATTTATCCAATCTTGTATGGGGGTTTTACGACTTGTTCTTGAGTTCAACAGCTCGGTTGTGGGATGATTTCCCGGCGTCTGTGGTTCCTCCCTCCTATAACATGTATCAAGAGCCATTATCACTCCTTCCTTTCCTAAGAAAGACCCTAGATACAGCATCCCCATAGATGACAAAGGCCCTGAGGGAAATTATTTTCTCAGAGCCTCCTGTGTAGAGTTTATGTCAAAAAAACTGATTCATTCGTTATCCTTAATCTTAATTCGTCTTCTCTGGTATTTCGAAATATTCTTATCTATATATCGGAGTGTAGCATTGATGTATTCTACTTAGTTAATGCGGTGTAGTGATGAACCCATAAGGTTTGTCATTATTAAATAAATAATTAATATGCAACTTATACAAGAAAAATAACGACCGGTCGGTGGCAGAGTTGACATCGTGTTTGGGTCCCACCCAGGCGTGGTGTATTTAATTCCTAGGCTAGCTAATTCCTCCATGACAACACAAGCAAAATTTATCGCTTCTTGAGGTGGTGGTAGGAGATTTTAAAATATTGTCAGGTTATTCGCAACCTGGGAATGTTTGTCTTTATTTAAACAAAATAGAATTAAATCTCTCCAGAATAGTCTCCAGAATATAAATAATAATTTTTGCATGGCGCTTTTTTTGTGCACAATCTAATTTTTAATAACATATCCCGTTATTAAAAAAATTAAGTAGGTTTTTTTTTTAAAAATAGTAACAAGAATACCACTAGGCATACAAATCATTTCAAAATGGTACCTTCAAACAAATTAATTGGTTTAATAATTATAGTTGAATTGCTGATGAACGTTGGAGGCCGTCGATCGCCGCCCAGTTGAAAAACCCGCAATACGATGTTTTATTATTTCTTTATAATACTTCTTTCTTTTCTTTACCCTGCATTGCTAGGCAATTCGATGTTATTGTTTTTATCGCACCCTTATGAAGAGAAATCACCCGCGATAAATTAACAGGCCTTATTTATTTTAATACAAACGGCACAACATGTTCATGCACTCAGCCATACACAATTAATCAAGGTACTCGAAATCATAGGAATCCGTGGTAAACTCCTATCATTTTTCAAAAACTATTTAACAAATAGAAAAATGTATGTAAAGATTTTGAATGTAATGAGAAATTTTAGATTTATTAAATCAGGAGTGCCATAAGGGTCAATTTTAGGACCAAAATTATACATTATATATGTAATTGCCATGTCTAAACTTTTTAAAATAGCCCGTAGATTAATTTTTGCTGATGATATTACACTAGTTGTCTCTAATGAAAACCCTGAAATAGCTATTCAAGAATTACAAATTGACTTTAACGAGCTACTTAAATGGTCTCTTGATGTAGGACTAATTATTAATGTCAAAAAAACTAAATGCATGTATATATAATGCATGTATACACTTGTGAAGAATATGGAAAACAGCGTAATATGATGTACAACCCAAAGAAGACGGAATTGATTGCGTTCCACCACGGAAAAAGTCAAGATACAAGTAAGATGCTCCCCGTATACCTTAACGCGGCAAAAATAAATACATGTTCGAACGTGAAATACTTGGGGCACATTATTAATGAAGACCTATCGGACGATGGCGATATCGAACGACAAAGGAGAAGCCTAAGCATAGTGTCTAATATGATTGCCCGCAGATTTTTCAAATGCAGCAATACCGTTAAAAAAAATACTGTTCAACGCATTCTGTACTGGCCTGTATACGTGTGAGATATGGTGTCACTACCGAACTTGCTCGATGGAACGACTCCGAATTCAATATAATGACGCCTGTAGAATAATATTTGGATACCGAAGATACAGCAGCGCATCGACAATGTTCACGGAACTAGGACTGAATGGATTTGCCGGCCTGATGAGACACCGGGTCACTGGAGCCAGGATGCGGCTAATGGCCTCCGCCAATACGTTGGTGACCGCAGCCTACCAGCACCAAGCGCCACTACTGAGTGAGCGCTGGGCCCAAGCTCACTCAAGACCACGCCCTGCATAGTTGTTAATTACTTTGTTGTTAATTTATTCTCTGTCATATATTTTTTCAATTTCACATACCTACTGTACAAAAAATATGTATACATATATGGGACGGGTGGGATTGCACTAACCTCCCCACATCCTGGAATAAAAATTATTATTATTATTATAAGATCACCGAGCTTGAAAATGTGGAACTTACCTAAAATAACTGCACACAATTTTGAATGTATACATACAAAAATGGATAATATTTGCGGCTGTGAAAAAATTGATTTTACAAACGAATATACTTACCTTGGCATAATCGTGGACAGTAACTTTAAATGGGACAAAAGTGTGACCAAAATTTGTAACCAGCTCCGATGTTTGGCGAGTAATTATTATAAATTAAAATTTGTATTGCCTCGATGTAATCTCAAACCAATATATCATTCTATGGTCGAATCAATACTTAGATATGGAATTCGAACTTGGGGACACTCGAGTAATATTAATATTAAATACATTCAAAATCTACAAACTGCAATAATTAAAAAAGTTGTTAAACCCAGCATTTACAAACAAAGAAACAACTTAAAATTACTGTATGGCTCTGAGGGCCTACTCCCAATTAAAGGGCTTCTCTGGTTTATTATAATCATGTATAATGCGGGAGCAAATGCGTACAAAAAGTAGTACATAGTCACAAAACAAGAATTACTGAAAAAAAGGCCAAAAAATTCCACTAATATCAAATAAGTATGGTAGCAGAACACTTGACTATTTGATACCTGTGATTTATAACAAATTTAACGAAAACTTTAACATAAAAAAATAATGAGGAACCCTGCCCTAAACTGCCAAAAAAGTGGTTAGTAAATGAACAAAACGTATATCTATCCTAAACATTATAATTGGTATTAATGTTTAAACTTAAGCTAATGTGTATTATGTTATAACATTAAACGGTAGAACCTACAGACAAGCTGATTGTCACAGCTTTGTGGGACTACCCATATCTTATATTGTATTAACTGTAATTATGTTCAATTTAATAAATAAAAAAAAAATAAAAAAACACGGTTCCATGATAACTCAACACAGTGACAATTCAACACACTTTTAAAATGTGATATAATCCTATTAGAAACGATGAAAAAAATTTTTTTTTTAACCTAACCTAACCTAACCTACATAACTCAGTCAATAAAGTTTTTATAAATAGATAACAGACTTTCGTGATCAATTTCTGAGTATTTATGACCTTATCTACGCAAGCGATATATTATTGAATTTAGTTCTGTATTAGTGGCAAGATTGTTGCAATAATAAGGTGAAATGAGTCGGGTTGGTCTACTAGGTTCATGGTTATTTATCAACGAAACTAATTCAGGGAAGTCAAACCAGTTATGGTTGATTTTAAATAAAAATATTTATTAAACATCGATTTAAGAATGTATTATAGATTGTCCTCGATAATATACCACGACGATACAAAGAATTTTCGTTGTGATATAAAAGTTAACCAGGAAACCTTGTACTTCATTCGTGAGTCCTGCAGTCGCAATTTTAACTGGAATTACCAATAATTTTAAGAGATTATTAGTAAAGATTAGAAGTAATAAACAATTACAAACAGAATTTTAATACAATTATGTCGGGCGTGGTCCTGAGTAAGCTCGGGCACAGCGCTCACTCAGGAGTGGCGGTTGATGCACTTGGTGATGGTAGGCTGCGGTCATAACTCGCATTCTGGCTCCTGTGACCATTCAATTCGTGAACATTGCTGATGCGCCACTGTATCTCCTATGTCCGTATATAATTCATTGGATTCGAAGACGTTCCATCGAGCGGATTCTGTATTGACACCATGTCCCACAGAAATGTAGGCTCGTTCAGAATGAATTGAACAATTTTTTTGTAGAATCTACGTGCAATCATATTTGAACTGCTAGTTTTAGTTATTAAAGGGAAAAATACGTGTACGATTTTAAATACTAAAAGCTCAAAAAGGGTGTTAATAATATGTACTTTGAATCCTGATTAAGGAACCGGTGGTAATGAAACATTTGATATACATTATTAAAAACAGTGGTTAGAGCCAAGTGTTATTACTTATTTTAGATTTTTTTAAGATCCCTCTCCATCCCTACACCCACTCCTATCTTCTCTCTCTTACCTAACCCTCACCAATGTTTCTGTTCTCGCTCTCTTTCTCTATTCTATGACTTCTTATTATTAACTAACTTATTTTAATTGTTATGCATATTAGTATAACCGAGATGGAGGTTCAGCATGAATCTTTTGAATGAAACTAGTTTGTAATACGTACATTCGCCACAACACACCTACTGCCTTCTGCGCACGCATGCTTATTAGAGTAATATGACTGCGGTGACGTGTTGAAAATTTAATCCGGGCCAGTGATGGTGATGTCTAGAGAAATTTCCCGAAATCTAGAAAAATGCTTTTTCGAAAATCTAGGGTAATTTTGAAATGTTTACTCTAATTTTCTAGGGAAATTTAGAAATATTCTAAGGAAATTTTTGGCTTAAAATTTACGTCTCTAGCAACTATTCTTCCGCCCCCGACAATATGATAAAATAATAATTTTTTTATAAATTTAATTTAGATTAAATTTGATAATATTATTATTAAGTTCTGCAAGTGTTTTAGTTTTTTATTATTGTGACAGCTGTTTCGGCTTACAAGGCCATTTTCAAACTGTGGTTAGTCCACATTGAGACGACGTATTTATGCTATTTCAAATGTAAATTTTGAAGGTGATTTATTACTGGTTACACCGATGACAATATGATCTATTGTTGGTTAAACCAATCTATGTTTTCCCCTCAGTAAATGGTAATGAGTTCTTAATTATTTTTTTTTTTTTTTTTTTTTTTATTTCCTTTATTTTTTCCCAATTTACATATTTCACAATACAAGTTTTTTAATAATATGAAAGGGAACCCACTAAGGCGCAGCCTGTGCGTGGGTAATATAATTTAATACATTAGATTTTTGTACCTAAAAATACATAACAGTAAAAATAAAATAAAAAACAGTAAGCATAATAAAGAAAAACGGTAGGCTTATAATAAAAGTTATTCTAAAAGATTGTGCAAGAGGAGCATATTAAAAATAAATCAAAGTAAAAATAAAGATTGTAAGATAATATATATGAATTAAAAGAACACAAAATAAAATAATAATAACTTTACAGAAACAAAATAGAAAAAAGTAAAAATTAAATGAATAATGCTTCAACATTTGCATTGTACAGCCACAACTTTAATTCTTTTTGGTATTGCGCTAGTTTAGTTGTTACTTGAATTTTTTTTGGTAGTAGATTAAAAGTGCGAGGTCCAATAAAGCTACTGTGAGTTTGCATTTACTAATGACTTTATTGCTATGAATTATTTGGGTGCATTATACTGCTTGGGTTTTGTGAAAATACTGAGAAGTGGTGAGTAAATTATTTTCCGTACTTTATTAATTAGTGTTAAGTTTGGGTCATTCGTTCGTTTATTGATTTCTAATTGTTCAAGTAAATTTAATCTAATGCCCTTTTTTTCTATATGCAATGGTTTAGGACCCTTGTTGATAAGTGGGGTATGATTATTCACCAAGAGATGTTCTGAAATGAGATGTTGAAATAGCATAAATACGTCGTCTCAATGTGGACTAACCACAGTTTGAAAATGGCCTTGTAAGCCGAAACAGCTGTCACAATAATAAAAAAACTAAAACACTTGCAGAACTTAATAATAATATTATCAAATTTAATCTAAATTAAATTTATAAAAAAATTAAATGGAGTTCTACGAATTAAACACAAAAACAATAAATATAAAATAATAAATTGTGGAGAAATTTAGTACTGAGTTTATCATACAATATCGTTCTGAAATCTTGGAAATAAAACATTTGGGTATACCATCCTGCTAGCGGCTACTACAGTTTGTACTAAGGAGGAACAATGAGCAGCGATAGTGGTTGAATTTCATCATACAATACCGGGCTATTTCTTTATGTTAAAGTGGCTGGAAGAGCGTGACGTACGAAGTGGAAGCAGAACGCCCGTCACGGACGACAAGATTTATTCAATTCTAGCGAATTCTAAAAGTGGCGAGTTATCATCGGCGTGGTAGCGTCTTTTTCGAACATCAGTAATGGTGTAGATATGGTGTATTACGTTGAGGTACTCAAGCAATGAAGCCAAATCTTGCCCCTTCGACATTCATCTTCTTGGGCTTAAGAATGACTTGCGGGATCGATAATTTTCCACAGACGTGCAGGAAACGGAGTAAAAGTGGCTTCGCAACCAACCGAAATCCTTTTTATTGTAAAGAGTAGGCTAGCTTCTGCACCGCTGAACCAAGTGCATTGATATTGGCATTGATACGCGGGGTTAATATATACAAACAATATGCACAAGTTGAACCCCTTCCTTTGTGTAAATACTTTGCAGGACAAAAAGTGTAGATAATTTTTGACTACTTCTTCGAGTCTTTACAAATAACACAAACATATTTTTGATACTACGTTTAATATTATCTTATACAAAGTTTTTTACTGACATAAAATACAAGGAAATGAATATGTTATATTCTTAAACACAAAATATTTCAAAATAGGATAAGCAAAATGAATATAAAAAAAAAATCTTCTGCAATCCATTTAAAGTACCGACGGGAGAGTCGCCACAGTATTGAAACATTCAATTGAAGGTTCCAGAACCCCATCTTTTCCGATGAATAGATGTTTGGTTAAAGTGCTGTAGATAACAGGCATCTGTTTGTCATCATGTTTTTTCACAAACTCTAGCTGCACCTCTTGTAAGAAATCAGTGAGTGGAACGTAGGTGTTATCCGGAATTTGAATAATTTGTTCGCATAGTTGCTGAATAAACCAGGTACCACCACTCGTATCTCGGGTTGAATCTTTTCCATTGTAACTACTATGGAAGACCAGAACATCATCCATATCCAGCAGGAGGTTAGGCGACTGCTCTAAGGATCGACAAACCTTTTGGAAATAAACATGTTTCTATATTAGCCATCATACAACATTTTACATCTGCGTGGAAATTTAAAATTCATCTTCATGTTTTCAAAAATAAATCGGAACATATTTCATGAAAAAAAACACTTCTTTGACACAGAAATGAACAAAATTCTACCAGAATTTCGAAATATTGTTAAATACAGAAAGAATACAAAACTAAACACTACGTTGTCACTAAAATGTACAAAATGCTACCAGCATTTCTTAAAACGCAGAAAGCGTAAGAAACGTTATTACAAAATTTATATGGTTTGGAGATCTACGATCAAAATCTAAATATATGCCCAAATTTGTTGAAAGTCCCACTCTTAAATAAATGCATGTTATTCACAACAAGTTAGTTTTATAGTTATTTTGGTAAATTAAATATGTACCTGCAGGAAAAACAACTTTGGTTTCCCGGATAGGTCTTCTTTTTCATTGGATCCGTCCTGCATGGTGAGTTTATTTATTATATTGGTAATATTCATCTCCTCATCAACTGTCTCAATGTGGTTGGAATGACCATGAGTCATTATGGCAACAGCTACACAAGTATCATCACTATAGTCTGCCGGAGGATCCCCCTTATGTCTAAGACCGCATCTTGGTGTTGGTTTACAAGTCTGTTTTCTACACATCCATCCTGAAAATAATGATTAAATGGTGTTTTGAAAAAAATCAATTAGGTTATAATGGAGAGACGTGTGTTAAGGGTAAGAGAGCTTTGTGCGAGGATCTTTGTGCCTAAGGGAGCACTTTGGCATACAGTTCAGTGTTTCACACTTCCTACCTGAAATCATTTTCAAAGTGAAATATATGTGCACGTGGGTTTGTTTTGTGACTACTCGTTAAACACTACTACATGTGATGAAGTACTTCAGAATAGGGTTTGAAATCCCACAATCCGCATCCAGCAATCCCGCGGGGTTTCAGCTATATATGATTTCTCAGATTTGCGGTTTTTTTATGTTCGGGATTTGTGGGATTGCGGAATTGAAAAAAAAAAAATTACTCCAAAATCGTGCTGTGATGATAGTTCTACTAACTAGTGGGCTTTTGTGCGTAAATGTCTGTTTATGTATGTGATGCAATACCCTCCATAGTCTTAGTATTTAACGATAATATATTTTACCAATGATTACATTGATATGAATGATCAATGATCGATACGGCGACGGTAACTGGCTACAAGTCTTCTTAAAATATTTATTGCATTACATTTTCAATTTATTTTCTATAATTGTACTGGTATCAAAGATTATTTATCTCAAATGGCTGTGGATAGTTCTGTGACATTTAGGTTTAATGTATTTTTCTTGTAAAAATACTAATTATGTTACCTTTTCAATATATTTTTATAGTATAACTTGTTCCGTAGATGATTGATAAGAAAAGTTCTCTTAAATGATTTTCTATGTTTTCCATTAAAAGTAATATATATATATATATATATTTATAAATTATGAACTAAACTTACACTTCTCAAATTATACCAAATCCATTAAATTTCATAATTTTAACTCCCTTCAAACACGACGTCTAATTTTTGATCAAATCCTATTGCTTAAAATCCTAAATAATGGTCTGGACTCACCAGAACTTACCAATTTAATAAATCTTCGTATTCCATCTAAATCAACCCGACAATCTGATTTATTTTTTTTACAATCGTGTAGAACAAATATTCGAAAAAATTCACCAATTCCTCGAGTATGTGCACAATATAATTATAATTTTACGGTATTAATATTTTTAGTAATAACCTAAAAAAATATCGATATGAAGTAATGCGTACGATCGATTATTAATATGACAGTATGGAATGTATCGGGAGCATCTCCTATCCTCTTCCTATATTCCTCTTCTTCTCCCCTCCCTATAACCCTAAATTTATTTTAAGATATTAAAACTTCATTTCCAATGAACTTTAGCTTAGAAACTTCTGTTGGTTGAATTTAGTTCACTTGCATATTTATCATTGTATATTATGTAAAAGCTGTTTGTTTCTTACAAATAAATGAATATCAAAGTAAATTGATACCAAACAATTAAAAAATGGTAATGAAATGTTGGTATATTCCAATTTAATACACCTTAATAAGAATCCCGTAAAAACCCGCGGATCCCACGGGTTTATACATTCTATTCCGCAATTCCACGAGATTTGAAAAAGGGCGGGATTCGCAAACCCTACTTAAAAGACATTTGACTGTTGGTTTTGAGAAGTGAACAGTAAGAGGTGGCACGCGATTACCTTATTTCTCCTATTTTCTTGTGCACAATATTTGAGAAAAATAAAATTTTTGACAATCAATTTACCTACATATATAGGTACAATTAATTAAAAGCTTTAGAATATAAATTTGTCTCACCTTTGGCCAGAGTTTTTCTGACTTCATCTGCTGCTAGATCTTCGTTCATTTCAACTTTGAATCCAATATTAACAAAACTCTTTTCAATGTCTGTATTATCTTTCTCTGTTCCCCGCCTATATCTTTTCACTGGAAAGATTATCTATCATTACATGTTTCTTAAAAAATATACATTAATACACCGTGTTCCACGATCATACCGTGAATCTTTGAGGTTACCGCGAAAATCATTGGTAATATAAGAAAAAAAAATTCAAATTGCCAAAAAACTTATAAATATGATTAAAAAAATTATGATCATTTTCTTTTTGACATACTTTATGAGTTTATGGTACATGGACAGTCTCACATGGAGGTAGTGATCACGCAGTCTTTAGAAAAGAAGAAATAAATTGTTCTCAGGTCGACCGTCCACATGATTGGTATCAACTGGTGAAGTCCGGTGGCAGTCGTTTCAAGGTCATTGAAATGGCACAAAATGATTTTTGAAAATGTTTTCATCTTTACTTAAGGAACCACTCTTTTTACGAAAACGATATTCAGAATGATTGCCATTTAAATGGCATGATTGTTGGTTCCGAGAAAAACTTTGGAAATATATAAAATATTTATGTATGTATTTAATGACGAAGAGCCTTTTCGCATCTTGTCTCTTAAATGACGCAATGTTGCGGATTTACCAGAGAATTATGTTTTCGAAATAATTTCAAACCACTTTTTGCAAATAAGTGTTCTGTGGATTTGATAGAAATGAATTTACTCCCATCAATATTTCGCGACTTTTAGTGTCAACTTTCCGAAAATCATGTGTCGGATCAAGAGCCAAATCTTGAGGATGAAGATTATATTGATGAGTGTTTTTAATTTATAATCCTAAATTAGTCTGCGTTGTTTTATTATTTACCGTCTGCATGTTAAAGTATGTACATTTTAAATATGATTTCAGAGCTACAAATGCCTTTTTTGGTTCAAATACATGCGTACGTAATTCATAGGTTTTTATCTTAAAATAACTTAATTTTCTCATTTTCTGATAATTATTTCTGTAATTGAATGGGTAATATTTATTTTTGAATTTTTGGAATAACTTTGTGGGTACAACCTCAAATTGGAATATTTTTGGAGATGGCAAGGAGACGAATTAAAGAGGTTGTACAAACGTTATTCAAACTAAGGTTAGGCACAAAATTTAAAACCAAAGTAGTTTAATTAAATTGTTTTTAAGGGTCACTTTTAAGGGTTTAATAGAGTGTGCGATTGGAATAGAAATATGGAACTCCGTTGAAAAATATTATTGCTAAATTTTGATTGAATAAACGTTGATTCTGATATGTGTGTTTTATTGTGTATTTATTTACGTAGAGTTTATAAATCGTCTTTTATAAACTATTAGAACACCATCACATTGAAACGCACTCTTTGGTTGGTTCAACTGAATCTGTCGATGCTGACGTCACCATTCACGGAACTCAGTCTATACGTCTACATTTCGTGGAAGTTTGTATGTGGTTTATGAGGGTAACAATCGAGTTGGATGCTTCTTGTTTTGCCAAGGAATCCACAATATCATTATGTACGATGCCGATATGTCAAGGATTCCAAATCAGAATTACGGTTTTACCAGAGACTTGAATGAAGGCTATCAGCACTCGAATAAGGCATACAAAGTGAATATCAGGATGAAGAACAGGACTGGATTTAAATTTTTGGAGAAAACTGAGAGTCAGAGAGAACAACGGATTGTTCAAAATTATTTTTGATTTTACATTTAAAAGATTCAATTATTGCTATGCACTCGGGTAAAAATGTTAAAAATTGGTTTGAAGTTGAATGAAATATTCTTTTATTTGAATTATTGTGATTAAAGTTAATATCTTGATTTGGAGCCATCAGTAAATAAAAAAGAGGAGTTGGGGCATTTAGATGAAATAATGTCATTGAATATATTATTGTGGTAAACCTATACCTATATTCAGAGAATTTGGAGATTTGGTGCCATCAGTAAATAAAAAGAGATGAGTTGAGCCATCTAGATGAAATAATGTTACTAAACATATTATTGTGGTACTCCTATACCTATGTTCCGGCAGATTGGAATGGCTTTTATGGATGCCGATTCCGTCTCAAATTATTGGGGATAGTTTGACGTGACTATATTTTAATTTGTATAAAGGAAGAAGATCATTTTGGATAATTTGAAAATCTGAGAGAGACCGAATTTTTTTACAGATGGCAGGAAGAGGTTTAGATCGAACTCTTACTGTAGTAAATTAATGTGTTGGATATGGCGCCTATATGATATTTAAATTCCATTAACACTGTGAAATAACAAAAATGACGCCTTTTAAATAAAACCAGAATGAAATGTGATTTGTTACCCGTAACGCCAGCATCAACGGATTCAGTCGCACCAACTAAACATGACGTTTTAATGCGATGGTGTTGTATTCATTTTTAAATGACTATTTATTAATTATACGTATAATAATAAATAAAAAAAACTTATGTGTATATTCAGAATCAGCGATTGTTGAAATATATGAACATAAAGTTTTTAAGTCATAATAATTTTCCCTGGAATTCATTTGTAGTTCTTATGAAACAAATTGAGATAAGAATATCCAATCAGCAATTTCTTTATACGATTACTTGTATGTATTAATGTTGTTAAAAAACCATATTTAATATCTTTTCGCAACTTACCCGCGCATACGGATTGAGTGGAGGTATAGTTGTAATTAAATACCATAAGTTTTCCAATTGACTGCTTGACTTCGTAACGGATAGCATTAAGAGATGTTTTCCCTTCCCATCCAAAATACGCCGGTTTTAGCATTGTGCTGGTAACTTCAGGTAGTATATTATTTCTTGGATTTTCGGGCTTCTTTGTTCGTTCAGCCTTAAGCTTACGGAGGACCACAGTCATAACATCGAATAAGGAAGTTGTCTTTCCCATACTCTCCAAGATTTGGCAAAATATTTTTAAGAAGTAAGATCCATTTTCAGGTTGAGATGTCTCGCGTTCAAACGAACTTTTAATAACAAACAAATTAGCCTCATCGGGAAGACAGGTCTCTAAGTTTTCGCTATCATCGTGTCCACGTTTTTCTTTGAAGCCTGGGATGCCTGAAACAATAAAGTTATATATTTAATTATTGAAGACAATATTAGCAATTATCAAACAAAAATTTGTAAAAGAAAAATCAGAAAGAGATACGGTCGCATCTAGGACTTGAACCCAGGAATTAAGAAAATTAAGAAAGTGATGGTATTTCTTATTCGAAGTATGATACAGTTAAATATGACTGAAGAAAATAAGGTCGGATTATCTCAGTTGGTAGAGCAGTGCCCCGAAATGGTGAAGGCCCTGGGTTCAAGATGCGACCGTATATTTTTCTTATATTTTTGTTAAACATTTTCGTTTGAGAATCGCTAAAATAAAGTCTTCCATAATTAAATCTTACAATTTGATGTTTTACTCATTTAGTTATTCCAAAAAAACATATTTAAATGATCATAAAATTATTTGATAGCAAATATTTGGTGGCAACATCGAGACAACGTGAAAGACTACTCCTGGCTACGTAGTAATCAAAGACTCGTTTTGATAAAAACAATTTGTTGATAAATGTAATGAATACCTGAAAAACAAATAGCTTGAGCAAGTTTGTGTTGTCGGACCCTTTCACGAGGCTAATTATTTCTTCGTCTTTAAAGAAGTCATCTTTACATAGAAGCTCTCCAGGGGCTGGGGAGAGGGTTACACAAAATACCAGCATGCTCTCGTAATTACTCCAATCGGTTGATTTTTTTGCTGAAAATAACCAAAAAGTTCGTGCTGTGATGTATTACGAAGAATGGCTACACCAACAGTCGCAGTGAGATAGATAAACATTTCACTGCGGCATTTTTCATACATTATTTAAATTTGGAGTTGAGGCCAAAGTACCTATCCAAACTACATAACTATTTTTTCAAACCATAAGTACAGCAAATAACTGGTACGTGTGTGTACTTTTTATTTATTTGTTTTTTTAATTATGATATTTAGGATTAATTAAGCCATTAAAGAGTAACATTTTGCATGACTTTATGGCCAACTTTGGATTTTTTGTGAGTCAAATGTAAGTATTTAAAAATTATTGCTTTGCTTACTGTGTAAATATAATGAAAAATAAAATAAGTTTTAAAAGTTAATAGTTGATATGTTGAAACACAAATAAATAAAGTAGCACATGTCTGAACTAGATATATGCTATATCTTTTGCTTAAAAAATATTACGTACGTTGGTTATTTTGGCCTCAATATTAAAGTTTTAAATGATAAAGTCGTTCTTACATTATAAAAAAAATTACAACCTCTGGTCAGAGGAGCGTTATGAGAATTCTTATCAGTAATGTCATTTTTATCAGTAAATTTATTTTTGCCCTATAAGATGACAAACGAGGTGTGAGTAATAAAAAAATACTGGGGATCCCATACCTTCAGTTAAATGTTCTTTTATTTCTTCTTTTGTACCATCTATATTCGGCTCTTCCACGTCAAACCCAAGATTCTCGAAACACGTTGTAATTGTTGCAACGTCTGCGTCGATGTCAAGTTTCGATCTCGGGTCATGACCTAAAACTGTAATAAAATCTTAAGACAATACCCTAAATTAAAATCAGAATCTTAACGACGTAAGTGAAGAAGCCGTGCACAAAAATATGTGACGAGCGGCCGTGTGTATTGAACATATCTGCGGTTGAGTTTGCCATATCCATTTTAAAAATTATAAAACGTAAGAATTTGTTTTGTATTCTTTCAACAGTTTGTACATGTATATTATAATGTGGGTTCCAGACAGGAGAATTTTACTGAAGTTGACTTCTTACGTAGGCAAAATATAACAATTTAATACATTTTATATTGTTAAAATTTCTGGTTATCCAAGTAATAAATCCCAACATTTTTAAGCACTTATTAGAGATTTCTGTTTTGTGGTTAACAAATGACAGATTTGATTGAAAAGTGATGCTTAAGTCTTTGATTTGTGTTAATGTCTCAAGAGCATTGTTATCAATCACTGGATTTAGATTAGAGTCACCTTAATAATAATTCACTCTAGCTTCGACTAATCTACTAGTGAAGAAAGTGAAAAGGTAAAATGTCTGTTTATTGTTCTCAAGTTTAATTTGTAGAACTCTGTTTCAAAGGAATGTTTTTCTTTTACATAATTCAACATTATTTCAGTTTATTTTTTTAAAAAATCTTTGGGTAACTGTGATGTAAGAGCAGACTGCGGACAGGGGTTAAAAAATAGTTCGATACTATCGGGGGTACAAAAATGCATTCAACGTGTGCTCTTTAAAATGACGAATATGTTTATTGTAAGCCTTGGAATGTCACCTCCCAGCGGTATCACCTTGCGTACGCCGGCTAATGCTATTTTCGTAATAAGTTATTTGTTTTTTTTTTCAAAATGATGAAGGATAACCCACAGTAATCATTTTAATCTTTTACATATATAATGCATAATTTGCGATACTATGTTGACAATACTTAATCAATAATATAATATTAATCCTTTTCCAATTAAATGTGTTATATTACGCTGAGCGTTTAATGTCGAATAAACTTTGACTTTTAAAAGAAAGATAAGATAAGGTAAATGCATATCTTAGAACTTATCATAAAATTAAAATAGCATAACATAAAAAGGCTTACGGAGCGACGTTGACCGATATAGTTTTAATCAATGGCTTAAAATATAAATATATATTTTTTTTAATATCTCAGTACATATCAAAATTTGATAAATCACTCGCACCAAACAGTCTGCTGAACGCATAAATGCAATGTGTTTACAACTTAATATGTATATACATTAGGGTGGATTGATTTTTTGTTTTTGTGTTTTTCTTAGCAGCGGGGTGTGGAATGGATGCTCTATGGGGATACTTTTAAAAGTCATTATGACAGCATTAAGATATTTCGAGTGCAAGTACTGCCACAAGTCAATTCAAATTTTTTTAAAAAAGCGTGAAACTAAAAAAGAAGGGTTTAATCTTTGCTCAATAAAAGTAGTTAAAATATTTAAAAAAATAACTTTTCATTTACTAATAATATTATCTACTGATCAAGAAACAATAAAAGCACCATTGCTACACAAAAAATCACGAACACTGTTAAAAAATATAGTCAAAAATCATAAAAGTTATTGTATTTTATAGTCCTTCTTTGAATTCGATACTGGCATTATACGACAAGATTCTAGCTTGTTTTGTATCCACCCTTCACGTCTTTCAGGGCCGCAAACAGCAGAATATGATGCCGTTACCACTTTGATGCATCTTTCCGTGGCTTGCATGTGACAGGGCATCAATCGGAACTTATACAAAATGTTGGATTCGATAATTTCGTAGTCTATAATGGCATCAATTATTGTCTCGCTAGATATCAGTTTTGTAAGAGGTGCTTCTGATGGTTTTTCCCAGTAGATCAAGTCAATATAGTCTTCTGCGTTGAAATTAAAAGTAGGTAGCTTAAATACTCTTATTGGAGAGAACCCCAACGTAAGTTCTCGGATACTTAGAATCCGTCTGAGAGCCAACTCTCTAATTTGTCTTTGTTCGTCGTTTAACATACTAATAAGTATATTTTCGCTTGGCCAAAATACCCGTTGCGTTGAATTACGGGATCTACCACCTTTTTCAAATGCTCTGGAAGGTAACGAGACAATTTTATGGTTTCGTGGAGGTGTCTCGCCGGTTGAAGTCTGCTCTTGGTTGTCTCGAAGGTTGTGTTTTTATTTTAAACCACATTGGAGCATACACTCTTATCACAAATTCAGTCAATATCACCTGATTTCTGTCGGATTCTTGGTCGATGTGTAAAGTCGGAGAATAGTATTGGCTGTTGTTAACCAACGCGAATGACAGATTTTACCCGGGTTTCTTTTCGCAAGGTTTTCATTACATTGTCCTTCGGAGATTGCTTGGCACATTTCTAATAAATAAAACTGATCTGTGCTAAGGTCGTTACGGGATTTTGTAATTTCATAAGTAAGGTTCATAGGTAAGTTGCATTCTATTGCTTGAAATTCTATCACAGGAAGATGTTCACAGTTCTTGAGTAACTTTCCTAGTTGGCCGCAAAAGCTTCTAGGACCTGTTGTCAATCCATCAAGGTATTCGAAAAGGTGTCTCAAACTTAACTTTTTAGCATGTAACTGAAAGACCAAGAAATGAATTGGATGATGGAGCTTTCCTTCAAGAAGTCGAATAATGCCAGACTTAGTTCCAGTATTAACTGCTGTTCCGTCACATCCGATAGCCACGATGCACGCTAAATCAATGGATTTTGCCACAAAATATGCAATCAATTTGTGAGCTATTGTTTTAGCATCGTCGAATATAACGCCCATGTGGTCAATGTATTGTGAGCTAGGTTCTTTCAAAATACTGATATGTTCTTCTATCACAACTTTTCTGCGTCCATCCTCCATGATTAATGTTTTATCCTTTGACCGTCATGCAAATGCACAAATCAAAATGGGGCTGGTTGATCACAGTCAGTGTGGTCCTAGTTTTGGCACGAGCACGTCGAATCTTATTACGATCGATCACGTTTGTTAGATTGTCTGTTGTCACTAATCCAATATCTTGCAATGTAGCGCAGACGATGGCAGCACCTGCCTGATCAGAAATACTGTATCGATCCAATGTTCTGGATACAACAGATAGTCCACTGTCTGTTGGATTTATAACATAAGAAGAAGGAGTAGATGAAACAAAGTAATGTTGGTCAGTTGGAAGATCAACGTTAGTAAAACTTGAAACTGTATGACGGTTGATCTAAAGATGCGCGGTGCGCGAGCGAGGCGCGAGAAAGTGGACTCGGCAATTTGTCAAATTTTCGCGGGAAAATAAATATTATCGCATTTTTTTAATATTATTATTTAAGGCGCGGCAATTTTTATTCATTATGAAATGTAAAAGTAAAAATTAAAGTATTAATATTGACACAAAACTGTTTTATAAAGGGACAATTTTTTACCAGATTTTAAATAATTCAACTGCTTTGGGGCAGTACTTGCTATCAAAATTTTAAATTGATATTTTGTATGCTTAATTGTATGTACCTAGAGCATCTATTACGCACCCCGCGAAAACTAATTTATAAAAAATAAAAAATTCCATACAATGGCGATCCACCCTAATATACATCTCGATATTTGCATGAAAAATTGCAGGATGCACCCATCTCTTTACAAGTGCATCATGTAACCCGACTGGAGAGAAATCAAGGAAAATGTCAACACCAATTCCCACCAACTGCATAAGATAGATACGATATAGTGAATAGAGTATTCCATTTAAAATTACAGAAACTTCTATTCCTCAACAAGGCTGCCACATGAACACTATAGAACGGCAGAAACGTGGTTTACCACATGTCCATCTGCTGGCGTAGTTAGTGAATAAAATTAGACCGAATCAAATTGACAGCCTTATTTCAGTGGAATTAACCAATAGAAATTATCCAACCCTGTACGAATGTAATTATAAAAAAAAACCCTTGCGAAGCCTTAAATCCTAATTTTCCATGTATGCGAGAAGGCTTGTGGCTTGAAGAATGTTTTTACTTGAGAATATTTTTTCATGTTGTAAATGAACCAATAACTGTTGCACACATCAAAACTGTTCAATAAGTTACTTATACACCTATCAAGCAACATGCAAAACAATGGGTTTTTTTAAATCAGAAACTGCTATCTGCAGTTCATCTTTTTCAGGTATTTGTTTGACATTATCGTAGCATTTTGTCAGATTCACTGTATTCATGTAGCCTTTTTGCGTGCAACTTTTAATCAAAATCAGTTTGTGCTGTCTAGTGAAGAAAAAAAAATGCAAATACTTCAAAGTAAAGCAATAAGTATTATACTAAAACGCAATATATACACACGGATAAGAGACATGTTAAATGAGATTCATTTTATGACAGAGACGCAAAATAGATATTTGAATGTATTTATTTTTTAGATAACATAAACATTGAAATGATTTCTAATGAAATGAAAAGTAAAATAAAATGCATTCGTGAGATACACAAGGAAGAAATGAAACAGTCAGAAATCTCTGATGTGCAAGGCCGTCCGACTTTACAACAAAATCCCGAATGAAATTATTGAGATTGACAAAATGATTCATTTTAAAAAATGATTTAAGAAAGTATGTCCACCTCTAATATTGATGTTTTGTTTGTGATTTTTTATGATGTGATGTTTAAAGATGTGTTATTTTTTCCAAACAATGTTAATTTTTACGTTAACACACGACGACGGGAGCTAACTTAGATAAACAAAAAAAAAGTGGGTGTGTCAAGCCTACGCAAGACAGAAGTGAAACTTCTAGTTTCAGCTGATGCTTGGCGTGGCGCAGTTCGCTGGTGTCTGAGAGAGAGGAAAGAAGAAAAGAGAGAGAACGTTCGTGAGCGGCTCCCCCACCTCAACAAGGTTTCACTTCAAAAATGCCACAGCCGAGAATCGAACCTCGCTTAACTGATTGAAAGCCAACCACGCTGAGCACCAACTGTAAGCAAAGCCGCATAAATTGATTATATTATGTAGGTTCTGAAAATATGAGAGCTTGTTATGTTTTATAATGTTACCTACATCACACCCAAAATATAATATATTTTTAAAAATAATGTACAATGTACAGAAATAGAATCCCACACAAGATCGCGTAGTGCGCTCTAGCGAACGGATATTTTATCAGAGGGAGATAGTTTTAATTTTTTTTTCTGTAAATTATTACATATTATCAAAATAAATAAATTAATTAAATAAATGTAATACAATTATCATAATATACGGATTAGATAATAATTTTAATCCAACACAATAACGCAAAGCGCGCTCTAGCGGAGTAATGTTTTATCACAGTGAGATAAGTGTTTTTATTATTTTGCAATATTATTTTCTTTTAAAAAATGTTCTGACCTACTAAAAAATAAGATATTGAATGAAAAAGGCGTTAAAAACAAAAAAATAATGTGCGATGGCCGAGAATCGAACTCGGATCAACTGCTTGGAAGGCAACTATGCTGACCATTACACCACCAACGCCAGTTGTCGGGATGAGCTAAGAAGCATTTATATGTTACTTCAAAACTTTGAGATAGTTTTAATTTTTTTTTCTGTAAACAATTACATATTATCAAAATAAATAAATTAATTAAATAAATGTAATACAATTATCATAATATACGGATTAGATAATAATTTTAATCCAACACAATAACGCAAAGCGCGCTCTAGCGGAGTAATGTTTTATCACAGTGAGATAAGTGTTTTTATTATTTTGCAATATTATTTTCTTTTAAAAAATGTTCTGACCTACTAAAAAATAAGATATTGAATGAAAAAGGCGTTAAAAACAAAAAAATAATGTGCGATGGCCGAGAATCGAACTCGGATCAACTGCTTGGAAGGCAACTATGCTGACCATTACACCACTAACGCCAGTTGTCGAGATGAGCTAAGAAGCATTTATATGTTACTTCAAAACTTTGACTAGATCAAATGAACTTTAATCGGTGGTGGGGGTACCCGCATTTTCGTTTCGATCCTGACTCGGTTTTACTACGTCCCCGAAAATTCATTACGCGGCTAAAGAAGTTTCACTTCAAAAATAATGAAAATACAGGTGTGAACATTGTATATAAAGACATTTTGTAGTTACTGGCAGTATAATTTGATTCAAGATAATACTTTGATATTTAAATTAAACAAAAAGTCATAAATAAATTCGCTAAGTCGGTAAGCTGTGCAAAAAATATATGTTTACAATAAAATATGTATAAAGTAAAATTATTGACACTTTTTGGAACCATACCACCCGTGCGAAGCCGGGGCAGGTCGCTAGTGTAATATAAGTACCTAACGAACATGGCCTTAAAGGTAATGTTTTTTTGATAAACCTACATTTGGAACCATAAACTGTCAATGTCAAAGCGCCAAAAAATGGATCGGATTACTATCCGATTCCGTGTGTCGTAATCGCTCGGAAAATTATGACGCCACATTAGTACATTGCACCCTTGCCAAGCCGGGGCAGGTCGCTAGTGTAATATAAGTACCTAACGAACATGGACTTAAAGGTAATGTTTTTTTGATAAACCTACATTTGGAACCATAAACTGTCAATGTCAAAGCGCCAAAAAATGGATTAGATTACTATCCGATTCCGTGTGTCGTAATCGCTCGGAAAATTATGACGCCACATTAGTACATTGCACCCTTGCCAAGCCGGGGCAGGTCGCTAGTGTAATATAAGTACCCAACGAACATGGACTTAAAGGTAATGTTTTTTTGATAAACCTACATTTGGAACCATAAACTGTCAATGTCAAAGCGCCAAAAAATGGATTAGATTACTATCCGATTCCGTGTGTCGTAATCGCTCGGAAAATTATGACGCCACATTAGTACATTGCACCCTTGCCAAGCCGGGGCAGGTCGCTAGTGTAATATAAGTACCTAACGAACATGGACTTAAAGGTAATGTTTTTTTGATAAACCTACATTTGGAACAATAAACTGTCAATGTCAAAGCGCCAAAAAATGGATCAGATTACTATCCGATTCCGTGTGTCGTAATCGCTCGGAAAATTATGACGCCACATTAGTACATTGCACCCTTGCCTAGCCGGGGCAGGTTGCTAGCTTTATATATAAAAATCAAGGAAAATCCTGCGTACATTTGTGCTCGCAACACATGAAAAGTAGTTGAAAAATATAGCTGAAAATTTTATATTTTGTTCTTATTAGTGTCAGGAGTGTTTACAGAGTGGTTTGAAAGGTAGAAGAGGAATACTTCAAGCTATATCTCTGCACTGAAATAAGATACGGAGTCAAATTAAAATTAATATTACGTAGTTTTTTAACAATAACAATTACAGTAGTGAATGGTGGAAGAAGTCGGAGACGCCCGAAAAGGACATTAGCAATAGCGGAGCATTGCGGGGTCCAGCAGTATGTTTACATATTCATAAAAAATTGTAAATAATACATATTTTTTTAAATTATATATATCTTACTTATTAAGATATAAAAATGGTCTTGAGATTTATTATATTTTTCAGTTGGAAATCCACGGTGCATTTCTTGACACAATAGAGATTAAAAAAACACAGAAATTTAATAAATATCAAACTCTTAATAATTACTTACGTTTGAAATCTCCTTGTAAATACATATACACTTTCCCAGGTTTCTTAGGAACTTCTTTTGTTTCCTCCATTTTAGACATCTGTTTGGTATTTGCTTAAATTTGATTTCTTACCGCTACTTTTTAGGCTACCTTCTCCACGCAATGGTTATGTAACCTTTTATGAACAATGAATTTGCCTTGAGACACGCTGCCTTAAAATCACTTGCCAGGAACCTATAAAAACAACACATTTTAACGATTAGTTGATTGCATATTTTTGTAGATAAGTTGATTGTTTTTTTACCAGAAACTTATCTGTGAATATAATAAGTAATTAGACAGTTTGATCCGTGCACACACTTCCACAACCAATATTTTATCTGTATTTCCATTTTCACCTTTTCATTCGATATTCCATAAATAAAATTTAATGAAATAATATGAATACAATTCATTAATCAACAAACACAAAGATAAAGAAATCAACAAGGAAATTTTGATCTAACACTAACACAACTACCTACAGTCCGCCTTAAATCAGGAATCCGTGGTCTGGAGTTCTGTGAATATACCACTGCAGGTACTTGTAATTTAATACGATAAACTGTAATACAATTTCAAACGATCCGTAAACTTTATGATTACAAAATCCACTATACACAAAACGAAAAAAAATCACACACAAAATCAGAATTTATAAAAAAACATCACGGGCACAATAATATCTATAAATTCAGATAAATCTAAAAAAAGGAGACCATAAATTGCAGAAATGAGATCCCTGAGGTGAATGTGTGGTAAAATCAGGTTCGAACGTTTGAAAAATGTGGAGATTCGCAAATAATGCAAGGCAGATGTACGAGTAATGAGTAAGATTGAGAAATTGACACTTACAAGGTTTGGGTATGTAGAACGAGAAGAGAAAAGTGCAAGGAGAATACGTGACGCGAATGTAAATGTAAATGGACACCCGAGGAAGACGTGGCACGATCAAGTGAAACAGATACTTGATTAGGGGTCATGTAAAGAGTCAGAATCATGTCAACAGAAGAGTATGTATGAATGTGAATGAGGCAAGGAGTGTGAGCCAAGATCGAGTTGTTTGGTAGCCGTCCGTCTGCCTGGTTAGTTAGTTAGTTAATACATTATGATATTTCACTTAAACATGTCAGGTACCATTTGTATTTGTATTTGTATTTGTATGCTCTAATATATACATTGATTAAAAAAACATTGTTGCATTTCAATTTACACTTTGAATATTTCGCAGAATTCGAACAATTCATTAAGTTTCAATGATGATTTTCAAGTTTTGTGAAAGTTTTATACAAGTTCTGTTGTTATTTCAGTTTTTGTCAAACATCTGTCCACACTGGCATTAGCCTGGTGTGATAGTCAAAAGAAAATGTACTGCATCATTGTGTAAATATTTATTAAATTAAAAAATTATAAAGTAACAGTACTTGAATAAAACCTTCACAGAACTTGAAAATCAACTATGAAATTTGATGAATTGTTCAAATTCTATGAAACAAACCATCCTTAAAGTAGGTAAATTTTTTATTTCAATAGTCATGTTTGTAAAGGAAACAAAATATAATACATATAATGCATCACCTTACCGCTTTTTTGCCTTCAAATTAGATGCTTAGAGACGATTATTATTAGTTATTATACATTGAACACACGAATGACTTGGACTATCTACCGGTAAGTTACCTGTGAACTTAACAATTTTTTTTTCAAACTAAACCAAATTTAGTATCACGTGTTATCTCCATTTCGTAAGACCATTTATACAGGGTCGCTTTTAAGTAGTGAGGAATTTATATATAAATACATATATATTTTTTAAAATTATTTTTGAATAGATGTGCTATCAGAAATACATTACTTACGTTTCCGTTGCAGTTTGTTTTTAAATTTGAACAATTCATCCAATTTCAACGTTAATATTCTAGTACTGTTATTATTTCATCATTGACCTGTTGTTTCACTGATCTTGAATTGAACTTTCACAGAACTTGAATATTAATGTGGGAATTTAATGAATTACTCAAATTCCGTGAAATAACCCATCCTTAAACTTAAAATTCGTGTTATGACCATTTTTTCCGTAAATCTGAGCTCTGTTGTTGAACTTTTTTATGGAGACCTGTTTGGCAAATTGGCTAAATATTTGCCTATTTAATAGAAATTCTTTAATAGTTCATGTAAACTTACACACATGCTATTAATTTTGTGGAAACAAACATTTTATTTCTAGATATAATTTTGGAAATGGAGTTATTATGAAATAAATAATTTTTATGAAAAATCAGCGAAAAATCAAGGAAAAGCTACATCCATTCCACATTCACGCGCGCTCACCAGAGTGGTTGATACTCTCAGTATCTCCCTGGTGAAAGATCACCGTTTAGATTCGGAACATTGCTTGAAATTGCTTTTGCCGTGCTTGGTGACCAGATCTGAAGAGCCAAGTACCTCCCCACCTTCCTCTCCCTCATCTCCTTTTCTTCCCCAAACCCTTGAATCTCACAACATACCTTGATTTGGGAGTGTCACAGTTTCACTGGCTCCGGTTAGCAAGTGTAGTTTTTGCAACGAATGCTTTCAAAATTAAATGAATGTCAGAGTTTTTCAATATATCTATTCAAAAAGCTGAAATAACTAGAAAACCGTGAAGCAACTAGACATGATATTCAATTTTCGAGCTTGGAGTCCCCCATCCAACATTAACCAATACATACCAGGACACCCTGTAAATATATAAAATTTGGAAAATATCTTTACACCACAGATAGTATCAGATATAGTTAATCGATGAATTTTACATATTTTTTGTAAAAGATAAGATACGGAGTGTCATGAATAAGTTGGCGAAATGGCAAACTAGGGTTGTGGTTCATTTCAGTGTTACCATATTAAAATATTTCTATTGAGATTTAATAAAAAACAACAGAAAAATGCTTTATATATTTATTTATTCAGATATCTTATTATATTGATCAATAACTTTCACAGTGGCAGTCAATATAAACATTCTTTTTCATTTGAACTATTTTAACCTAATATTATTGCTGAATACAGTTATTATTGTAAAAATATAAAATAATCATGGATATAGACATGCCATAACACAACATTTGAGTATCATTTCGACAAGTTGGAGACAAACCACGTAACAATGATTTTGATGCCAGGAAGGAATAAGGAATACACTTAGGACATGTCCCTGGCCAATAATAAAAGAACGGGAATCTTGTCTTGAAAACATTGAAATAACCAGACCTTTTACAGAAAAGTAACGTTCACTAAAGTAAGGTAACGGTTTGCAATGCAATTCATAATGGGATTTTTCTGTGCAGGGTCTGAATGTACGTTTCAACCGAACCGACTAATACTATCACATCGGGTTGTATAAATTTATTGTTCCAATAAGAGGTGTTATTTTGATATTTAATCGTAAAAAATCAATGGTTTTGTTGCTTATGTGGCACGTGATGCCGTCTTGTTGAAATTAAACGTTGTCCAAATCAATACCATCCAATTTCAGCCATAAAAAATCATTAATCATCTCTCGATAGCGCAATCCATTCACCGTAACTGTTGCTCCAGCCTCATTTTCAAAAAAGTAAGGTCCAATGACTCCGCCGGTACCAGCACTCCATTGGGGACTGCTAACTTCCCTTATTTGGACATTATTTTGTTAGCGCCAACTGCTTTCAGTCCTCCATTAAAGAAGCTACCCACGAAAAACTGCATTTTGGCTTCCTTAATACTTAAAGGGAGTTCATTGAACATTTTGAAACCTTTTTAATTAAATATTGTTTTGTGTTGCCGATAAATTTATCTTAGGAAGCCTAACATTGTTGCAGTTTATCATTTATAATAATAATTTATAATTGATCACTCGATAGTAGAATAGGAGTTGCTTGTAAACTGTCGGATTTAATTATTAACCAGTGATTGAAAATGTGATGTCTACGCCACTTCCCCGTTCCTTGCAATATGGTTTCTTCATCCTTATCGGCATGTCTATGATTTCTCATATCAAAGAAAAAAACATACGAGGGCAAGTCAAAATTGATCTATACTTTTCGTTCTACAACTTATTTACACAATGGTTCAGTATTTAGGTATATAAGTCTTCTATATAGTCACCTTCCTTGTTCCAGCGATTCAGAGAAAAAGGATCACTGTTTGTAGTTCCTCCTTAGTGTACTAAGGAGGAACTAGGATCCTCCTAGATCAAATTTAGCCCAAGAGACCGCAGTCGTACCAGCTCTAAGCATGTCATCGCAAAATACAGTATGACAACCTCGAGGTCATGTTATGGTGAAATAAAAACAATAGAAAATACAATTAAACATAGACGTGGTCAATGAAGTCCTACATACTCATCGCCAACATAACTTTCCTCAAATGAATAGTCTGATCATTCGGTGTCACTTTCAAGTGGAAAAATAAATGTCATATCTTCATTAAAGCAACCATCGCGTTTATCATAATATTCCTACTAAAAATGATCTCATTTGTGAGTTTAATTAAAAATGTTGTGTAGGTAGAATTTATTTTTTGACAAGATGTGCAAAATCCCAACGATTAGAATAATGAATTCAAATTTTCTTTTTTTATTTTCCTCTTCTTTCCAGGTGTACTGATTTTTATTGAGAACTTTTGGTTGCCTTTCCTTAGACATCAATTGGAAAATTAATAAATAAAATACATTACAATATTTTTATACCAATTTTTATTTAATTAAGTTAGTCATTAAAGATTTAAACGCAAAATCGTAAAGTGTAGTAATATACCAAAATAATTAATAAAAATTCTACGTGTTACTAAAACGTGATAACAAAGGAAAAATAATTCTTCGTTTAAAACCATATTATTTGATTTATACCCATTATTGAATTGATTAACATTATCCCTTAAAATGAAAGTTATATGAAAACATACAAATAAGGAAAAACACTCTCTCCAACGTAATGCAGCATTCATTCGCACCACTCAAGGTAAAAATCTCTTTAACATAATGCAGCGTTCATTCATAACATTCAAGTAAAAAATCTCTCCAAAGTGATGCATCGTTCATTCATACCACTCAAGATAAAAACCTCTCCAAAGTAATGCAGTGCGTATTATCAAAGAATTAATAAATAGGGTTTTAAAAGTTTTAAACTAGGCATTTTAAATGTTCTATATATTTCTTCATTTTAAAGGTTTCGCAAAAACAAATACTCTTTTAGAAACTAGATAAAATTAACTTTTATATTTTTGTGTTTGAAATATACTTTAATGTTTAAAAATTGTACAAAATTTCGTTGTTCTTAGTTTCTTTAAGTTTTTAAAATTAAATAATTTTACAAATACTACCATACATATTCGTTTTAAAATAATGAACGTATGTGTACAGTAAAACAGGTTATTATGTATTATTGTTAAAATTAAATAATATTTTACCATAAAAAAATTATAAAAATTCATACTGATTTGTTATACAATATAATACCGCACAATCAAATTAATGTGAGGTAAAGTGTATTTCAAGTTCATTCTTAAAATTTTCATATCTTTTTCAGCTTGTGTTTCCTTTATTTATTATTTTCTTGTATTTATTGTTGCTTGCTACTAGACTTAGTCGTAAGTCACTACTTATAAGTCTATGGTGTAAATCAAAGATATTAGAAGAACGAGATGTGCTATGCGCAGTTCGTACTGAGTGGAATTGTTTTGCCGAGTGTCGCCGGTTTTGTTCACCAATACTACTGCACACCTTCGCTTACGCTAAGGCATCGCTAAGGTATCCGCACTAATACATAGAACAGATTTCTGTGCGTACACGTCCCAATACCGTTCAAAGTACCCTAATTAGGTAGTACTCCGGCTACGGTCCGGCGGCCAACATAGCATATCTCGTTCTTCTAATATCTTTGGTGTAAATCATTGGTAATAAATCTTAGCTCTAGTTATTAAGTAAATTGAATTTACAGGTTGAATAAATTAAGTTGTAAAGCATTCTTGAGGTGATATTCCCACGAAAATACATAATCCAAGTGACTGTTGATTGCCATTTCAAATGGGACATTCAAATAAACAATATTTGTAAGATACTGAGAGCAATTGAGGATTGATTATATAAACCGAAGTGTTTCGTAATTGTGAATATTTTGAAAATCATTTACCTACCACTCGCAAAATCAAATCTACGATATATATTTTTTGTCTTTATTTTAATAATAGAAGATACAATATAATAAAATAATACAAAACAATCTTATTTATTATAATTTTTTTATGTTCTCCCATAATAAGCAATTGCTTGTGTGTATGGGATGAAGTATTATTTGTTTAGTTTTTTTTTCTTTTATTTTTTTAAATTTTTATTTTAGTTAAGGTTTTCACTATATTTTTTAAATTGTATTTTGAATTCTTTGACTATTATTAAGTGATCTTATATTTTCTGGCAATTTATTGAAGAAATTTATTCCTAAGTATTTGTAATTTTGTTGTCCCAAAGATTTTTTACAAATCGGAATTGGTAACATGTATTTTGGCTTGAGATTTGCTGTGTTTTTGAATGGTACGGTTTTGTTTAGGATATCCTCTTTGTAAACTTTTAAGGTTGAGTGATACAGGAATAAAGTATATAATTTTCTGACTTTAAATTCTTTGAATATGAGTTCAGATAAAAATAAAAATGATTTCTTTAATATTATTTTTTAGTTGTTGCGCAATGTAAAGAGGTTGTGTGTGAGTTTTATAGGCGCCCCTCATCCTATTATACCGTATTGGATTATGGATTGACAGAATGCGAAGTACGTAATTCTCAGTAGTTCTTTATTTAGAATATGTCTCAAGCAGCTAAAATATAGCTTAATTTTCGTACTATGTTTTTGAGAATGGTTATATGTGATATCCATTTTAGGCATTGGTCAATGGTGATGCCTAGATATTTGGTTGAAGGTAAATAGATATGGAATGACAGTTGAGGAGATTCTTGTAAAACTAACTTAAATTGCCAACAATCACTATAAAATTCTATGGTTAAATTACTAGTTTCAAAAAATATTTGGTAAATTTTGGATAGGGCCTGACACGCTTATTACGAATAATTTTTAGAAAAAAACTTTATATTCGCCTTAATTACTATAAAAGAAAACTTTTTGCATTTCGGGCGGCGGAAAATTATGCATTTTGATTTTCAATTGCGTAAAACCAAAATTCACTTCGCGAATCGATGTGGCGACATTAGGAACGCACTGTTATGTTGGTATCACTGATGCATTAACAAGAGCTAAATACGACCGTTGCTATCTTCGCGGGATACCTAGGTTTGTGTAACATGGTTTGTGATACAAAGGAAAGTGCCCCTTAATAACGCCTGCTCGCGTCAAGGCAAGAAAAACATCCCAGTTTTCAAGTGGTTTACCGGCTACGCTAGGTTTGTGTAACATGGTTTGTGATACAAATCCATTTGTCTTCCACGAAGTTAGCCATAGTCGTATCTACGCAATGTATCCGGGATACCAACATAACAGTGACGTACCTAATGGCAGCTGATTGCCGCCGCATCGATTCGCGAAGTGAATTTTGGTTAACGCAATTGAAAATTTAAATTCATAATTTTCCGCCGCCCGAAATGCAAAAAGTTTTCTTTTATAGTAATTAAGGCGAATATAAAGTTTTTTTCTAAAAAATATTCGTAATAAGCGTGTCAGGCCCTATCCAAAAATTACCAAATATTTTTCCACGGATACATAACATTTCATTGTTGTATCGAAACTTAAATATTAATACTATTGGACAAAATATTGATTCAGCATATATCTGACTCTGACTATAAAAAATAAATTAGAAGATGAACACAACACTAGGTCGGCAAAGAATGAAGACATGCTTGTTCTAAAATATAACAATAAATACAAACAGCGAACCCTAGAATATAACGTGACCAAAATATTCAACATGTTGCGAAGTAACATAAAAAATTGTTAATTCCAAAATAGATTTAGATATATGCTGAAAACATGGCTCATAAGTAGAAGTACTTTATACTTATCATCACTATCAATCAATAGTTGTTATTTAATGTTATTTTAGACTACGTGTGCTAATCATAATAACCTGAATATCTAATAAGTAGCAACAATATTATGTACATGTATAATTAGTCACAATATTATGAATACATATAATTGAACCTGTCAAAAAACTGCCTAATTTTATTTTAACGGGATAAAACTTAACGAAAGAACTGTAAACAAACACAAAATAACATTCTTATTATCATTATCATTACTCCTTGAATTGACACATTAACTTTGCGTCTTGAAAGTTTAGTGTTTTTTTAGTTATACTGAGACTTTTGGTTAAAGTACTATAAATGACAGGCATATGTTCTGAGCCATATCTCTCCACGGTCTCTTTCTGCATATTTTGCAAAACATCGATCAGTGAAAAAGAATTGCCAACGGGAATAGAATCGATTTTACTGCAAAGTTCTTGAATAAACGAGCTGCCGTTTTTGCTCGATCGAGTAGACTTTTTTCCGTGGTAAGTACTATGGAAGATCAGGACGTCGTCAAAGTCCAGCGGGAGGTTGAGCGGCTCAAGTTCTTCGGATTCTCTGCAAACCTGTAAGAAATAAGGTAGTTGCTATATTAGTCAATTTATTACGAACGACACTTACTCACACTGACACTCCTGGATGTAACAAGTTACTGAGCTAACGTAGCGATGACGAATAATCATAACCACTAAGAGACACTTACTCACACTGACACTCCTGGATGTAACAAGTTACTGAGCTAACGTAGCGATGACGAATAATCATAACCACTAAGAGACACTTACTCACACTGACACTCCTGGATGTAACAAGTTACTGAGCTAACGTAGCGATGACGAATAATCATAACCACTAAGAGACACTCACTCACACTGATACTCTTGGACGTAACAAGTTACTTTGCTAACGTGGCGATAACGAATAATCATAACCACTAAGAGACACTCACTCACACTGATACTCTTGGACGTAACAAGTTACTTTGCTAACGTGGCGATAACGAATAATCATAACCACTAAGAGACACCCACTCATACTGATACTCCTGGACGTAACAAGTTACTTTGCTAACGTAGCGAAAACGAATAATCAATTCTGTTCTGGAACTACTTCATCAATGGATTTTTTAATGTTTAATATCATCTGGTGAGCTTTTTTGTTATATTCCATTTGATTTATTTCATTCCAATCAATAGTCTCTAAGGTCTGAATGAAAAGTTCTTTATTAAATCAAATAAAACACTTTGTTTAATAACCACGACTTTTTTTATTATTACATCTACCGGTTTCGCTACATTCGAGCTTCATCAGGATGTGAAGACCATTTATTAAATACAAAAATTAATTTATCTAATCAAAAAAACACATTCTATAGTCCTATATTTAACTTGTTTCCCACAATCCATTCCACTCCTTAATAATATGTTTATGTTTTTTCTTATGTCTTTAAAATGTATTATTTTATGTATAATTCATGTAAAAATGTGTTTTTTTGTGATTTGTTATTATATATCTTCAATTCACTATGCCTATGTAATATTTGACTCCTCCCACTTTTATAATGTATTATATTCTGTCTCCCTCTGTTTTCTTATAAATATGCACCACCTCTTAGTCTTAGTTTTTAGTTATATTTCACATCCTGATGAAGCCCGAATGTAGCGAAACCGGTAGATGTAATAATAAAAAAAGTCGTGGTTATTAAACAAAGTGTTTTATTTGATTTGATATATAATGTCTAACCACAAAGTGATTGCTTCCTACGAAAAAAAAAAAAAAAAAAAAAAAAAAAAAGAAAAGTTCTTTGTTGTATCTTTTGTAATTTTTAAATATTATTGCTTGTGTTTCTTTACTGGAGTTGTAGTTTTCTCTGTCATTTATTAGAATTTGAATCATATTATAGGTTAAATTTATTTGAGATAACCAGATCAATCAATGTTTTAGAGGTATTAGTAATTCGTGTGAAATCTTTAACTAATTGTTTCATACCTGCAGTTTGAATAATAGATTTCAGTTTTTTTGTGTATATGTCTACATTTGCTTTAACATTTATATTGAAATCTCCAACTATAATGTTAATATTTTCATCTTGCAAATTTTCCATGCTCCATCTTTGAAAATATGTTAAGAAGTCGCATTTACTTGTGTTTGGTGATCTATAAATAACAGTATATACACCTTTCTTGATTCCTGATTTAATGCTGATGGCTAAAATCCAACATTGTTTTTCATGTTGGTGATATGATATCACTTCATATGGAACTTTATTACTTAAGAGAATCATCACTCCTCCTTTATGTCTGCTATGCGAGTCACAACGGATGGTATTATAATGATCAAATATAATTTCACTATCTTGGATATCTGTCACATGTGTTTCACTCATCATAAGCATAAAAGGTTTCTTCTCTTCTAAAAGTATTTTGACCTCTTCGTAATGTGCTATGAAGCTTTGTATGTTCAAGTATATAATTTCATCTTTCTCGTAACTTTTGTTTATAAAAAAGAAATTCTGCTCATTTTGCTTCTAGTTTTCTTTTATAAATTGGGCATTCCTTACTCATGGCTGAGTGACTACAATTTAGTTTCAGTCCTAATCTTTTATTTGTCATTATACAATTGATGCACTGAATATCCTCATCCATGCAATCTTTTACGTCATAATTTTTTGTGCATTTTGGACAAGATTTTAGGTTTCTGCAATCTATAGCCTTGTGGTTGAACCCATTACATTTAAAACATCTCATAATATTTAAATTGTCAAAGACCCTGCATCTGTCCCATTCAATAATTATTTTTTCTGCATTTAACATTCCGTCGTAAGTCTTTCCGTCGACGTCGGCATATATAGTAAAAGTTGTTTGATTTCTTCGGTTTTTTAGTTCTTTCATATATGTCACCTTTATTTTTGAGCTTTGTTCACAGATGGTCTCATTTTGAGTTTTTATTTTTCTCTCTATTTCTTCAGAACTGTATTTTTCAGATAAACCAATAATTTTGACGGATGGGTTTTTTGTATGAGGAATCTTTACCTCATATTTATCTCCCAGTTTGGCTATCACCTCATCATGAACCTTTTTAATATCTGTGGCATTTTTAAATTCTACTATAACCCCTCCATCCTTAAAATTTCTAATGCCGGTAACTCCAAAATTTGCTGGGTCAATATTGTCTTTTATTTCACTCTTTGTTTCATTATTTTCCTGATCCTTCTTTTTTGGTTTTATGATAACAACTGGTTCGTGTTTTTTTACCTTTTCTGCATAGGTTTCAGGTAAGATAATTTTTCTAATATCATGTTTAATGTTTTCTAAATTACTGATATATTTTCTGTCACTGTTGATTATATTTTCTTGTAATCTGATGATTTTGTCTTATAATGAAAGATTTTCTGATTTAATTGCATCTTCTAACTTCGTTATTATGAGTTCTATAGTATTTTTTGTTTTTTGATCCTTGACTGTTTGAATTTTGGAAACTTCATTTTTAAGTTCATCTAGATAGTTCGCTACCGTTATCGTAGTATTTTTGTTTGCACGGTTTTGTAGAATTAAATCGGACGTATTGTGCACATTTCTCACTAGATGGCGTTATACGTTGAAAGTTAGCGAGTTGGTCGTCTTACTATAATTTAATAAAAAATAATAATAATTGCTTTCACTGAGAAACGAACTCCGCTCCTTGAGAACTGTGACCGCTACCGGAACGGGCGACGCTATCGACGTTATTCTCCAGGCTACGGCCCACTTATCAGCGAGCGTGATAATGTTCGTATATTAAGTGTAACCAGCTTTTAAACTGAAAGGTATGGTATTCCGTTAGTTATTTTGCAACAATAACTAGCATTGATCACTGCACAGATTTTAAAATCACTTAAAAAGAGTATTTCGAGGGCGTTTTAGATTAATTAAAGTAGTAGAAAGTAAACTACTCTTTTACATTTTTATATTAATTGATATTTTTGTGATTATTACGATTTATAAACTATGAATTTAAAAGATTTTAGTGGAGCAATTTTTTGGCGTGCACACACTTCGTAGACTTCATGTGTTATTTACTTCATATTGATACTCCTGGACGTAACAAGTTACTTTGCTAACGTAGTGATGACGAATAATCATAACCACTAAGAGATACTCACTCACACTGACACTCCTGGATGTAACAAGTTAGTATGCTAACGTAGCGATGATGAATAATCATAACCACTAAGAGACACTCACCCACACTGACACTCCTGGATGTAACAAGTTACTATGCTAACTTAGCGATGATGAATAATCATAACCACTAAGAGACACTCACTCACACTGACACTCCTGGATGTAACAATTTACTCTGCTAACGTAGCGATGATGAATAATCATAACCACTAAGAGACACTCACTCACACTGACACTCCTGGATGTAACAAGTTACTATGCTAACGTAGCGATGATGAATAATCATAACCACTAAGAGACACTCACTCACACTGACACTCCTGGATGTAAAAAGTTACTATGCTAACGTAGCGATGACGAATAATCATAACCACCAAGAGACACTCACTCACACTGACACTGCTGGATGTAACAAGTTACTATGCTAACGTAGCGATGATGAATAATCATAACCACTTGAATCTTCAGGAAACAAGCAATTTAACAACTACGTTAATCATTTGACTACAAATCAAACTGAAATTGATCCGGCAGAGAACATACAAGTTGCAGTGTTAGTAAAAATATTAGTAAGAACGACAAGCACTTTTTTCGACAAACGAATTTTTAAAGATATTTAGCTAAATCATGTACCTCGATGAAAAACAGTTTTGGTTTCCCGGAGAGATCTTCTCTTTCTTCGTTCTTCTTTTTCTGAACAATAAGTCTACTTATTATATCTGCAATATTCATCTCCTCATCGATAGTTTGAATGCGGTTGGAATAGCCATGAGTCATTATGGCCACAGCTATACAAGTATCATCACCATAGTCAATAACACTGCATCACTGCCGGAGGATACCCCTTATGTCTAAGACCGCATATTGGTGTTGGTTTACAAGTCTGTTTTCTACACATCCATCCTGAAAATAATTTTTAAATGCTGTTTTGAAAAAATCAATTAGGTTATAATGGAGAAAAGGTGTGTTAAGGGTAAGAGTGACTGTGCCACTCCGGTCATATTTGACGGCCGGGCAATAAATTTGGTTATAATAGAGAGGCGTGTGTTAAGGGTAAGAGTGCGTGTGGCGCTTCGGCTACATTTGACGGTTGGGAAATAAATTAGGTTATAATGGAGAGAGGTGAGTTAAAGGTAAGAGTGCCTGTGACACTGCGGTCATATTTGACGGCCGGGAAATCATCCGCAGTGGGAAGAATCGTGCATGATATTCAAAGATCGAGAACAACAACTAAAAGGAGTTTTATACATTTTCTGCAAGGCTGCCAAGAGTTGTTTTGAAAGAGACTTAGTCCTCCTTGAAATGCCTTTGAGATCGCCCAGTGTTCCTAATGTCCTCCCCTCCCCACTATCTCTAGCCTCTTAACATACCCCAAATGCCATCGAAAAAAACTCACCCTTATCCAGAGTGCGTCGCACGTCATCCGCTCCAAGATCATCATTGACTTCAACTTTGAAACCAATACTTTCAAAGCTCTTTTTAATTGCTGGAACATCACGTTCTGATCCCTTTCTTGGTGTTTTCACTAGAAAAATATGTTAATTCTAATTATTCAATTCGATTCAGATCTACACTAATATATTCAGAATTTTAGAAAATCGTATCTTGTTCTCCTGTCACTCTTCGTTCGTCCCTATATCCAGAGATTTCTACCTTTTCGCTGTCAGTAGCTACACTAGTAGGCTATATACACGAATAGGTCTCGTATGCACAACGGATGCCGTTGTTTGTTTTCTGTGGTCACGCCTTTTCTGGGCCAGAAAAGTTCTTCCATACTAAACCTGCTCACCGGCCACACTCGCGGGATGACACGAAGGAGTAGTGTGAAGTCCGCTAGGACTGCCACACGTTTTTGATTTCTCAAAATTCTTTCTTCAGGTTAAAATGCATATAGTCACGTTATATGGCAAAAATGCGTAAACGTATTAATTCAAAACCGATTTTTTTTTTTTAATAATATTTTTTTTAATAATAATTATAATAAATAACCAATAACAAGTTTTATACACTTTTTTATTACTAATTCATTATTAAGTTTACCATGATGAAGTAAGCATTTCTTACGAAACATGTTTGTTTCATTAACTATAGAAAATGGTTAAAAGTAAATGATTATTTATTTTGAATAAAAATTTTCGTAATTTCTTCACTTAAAATTTTAAATTGTGATGGGATCTTGTAGCACTTACTCTACGAGCACTTACTATTTTGAATAAATTTACTGTTTAAATAATATTAAATTTTGTTATAAAATAATAATAAATAGGTTTTTAGCACTAACTCGCGTACAACGATTTACTAGAGCTGTAAGAATAATTAAACACCATGAGCTTTCCAATTGACTGCTTAACTTCGTAGTGAGTTGGGCCGTCCCTTTTTTCAGAGTTTAAAGATGTCTTTCTTTCCAAGCCAAAATACGCCGGTTTTAGCAGTGTGCTGGTAACTTCAGGTAGTATGATATTCCTTGGATGTCCGGGATTATTGATTTGCGAGGATTGAAGCTCACGAAGGACTGCAGCCATAACATCAAATAGGGACGTTTCATTTTCAATATTTTCCATCATTTGGCAAAAGACTTTTAGGAAGTAAGATCCATTTTCTGTTGAAGATGTTCGTTCAAATGAACTTTTAATAATAAAATAATTTGCTTCATCAGGAATCCACGTGCTTGTTGTTCCCACACCATCACATTCAATCAGAGGGTATTTTCCAGGAGTCCTGGTTGCTTGGGAAGCCTGCAATAATAATTCCTTTCAGTTCTTTCATCACTTTTGTACAGTTTGAAATGTTTTCTGTGTATTTTAAAGGCGCCATATACATTTTTTTAAAAAGAAAGACAAAAATTCCCGGGATACGGATAACCTGACAATATTTGAAAATCTCCTACTACCACCACACTAAGCGAAAAATGTTGCTTGTGTTGCGATGGAGGACTTAGCCAGCCGAGGAACTGAACACACTACGCCTGGGTGGGACCCAAACGCGATGTCAACTTAGCCACCGACCGGTCATCTTATTTATTAATTTTCCGTAAAAAAATATTGTTTTAGAAACTAAATAAAATTACCTTTCGGCTGTATATATTTAAAATAAACGTTACAATTTCTAAATTTTTAGAAGAATTAAAAGAACTCGATATTTCGAAAACACATTCGTTTTGTTTGGGAAATTAGTCAGAAAATTGTAACTTCACTTTTATATCATTCATATGGTAAAAAATAAGAAATAATTAATAGTTAAACCAATTGTTACGGTAGCGGCGCGAAATACGAATTATTTACTTTGGTTATTTTTAGGATTTTATTAATGGCATCCAGTATAAATATATGAGGCAAACTGGAAAGAGTTATTATTTTTCGTTCTAACTTTATAAAAAATACGTAATTGCGCATTATAGAAAAAAATATAAAAATACTGGAAACAATTCTTTTAATATATTTGTAACATATGTTACATGTATATTTTAGATTTAAGCATGGTATATTACAGCCCTGAAGGGAGCTATGGTTGTAGCGATACCAATTCAGCATTAAGTATAAAAAAATAATGGTGGTGTTTACTTTTTCTTAAGTTATTGTTTTATTTAAAAAATAAAATTGAACGTATTTTTGGTGTAATGCAAAAAAAATTGAAAAAAATTCAACTGGTGATTTCCCAAAGACTAGTAAAATAAAACGAAATATGTACAAAAAAGTATGAAAGACGTAAAATAATCGGTTTTCGAGGATGTTTGCAATTAAAGGTAATTTTTTTTTAATTCCTGGAAAATGAATAGCTTCAGAAGATTGGAATTTATTTTCCCTATCATGATACTAATCATTTCTTCGTCATAAAATGTGTCATCTCTGCATTGAAGTTTTCCGACCGTTGGGGAGTGGCTCACAAAAAATACTAAAAGGCTCTCGTACTCGTTAGAAACATTTCTGTTGTGTACTGAAAATAAACAGAAAATTTTAACACGAGCAATTTTATATAACGACCGTTGCAGAGCGATGTACTGATAATACACATTTAACATCGATTTTATTTAACCCTGCATTTATGGCCACCATTGTAGAGCGATGTAAAAAATACACATTTAACATCGATTTTATATAACCCTGCATTTATGGCCACCATTGTAGAGCGATGTAAAAAATACACATTTAACATCGATTTTATATAACCCTGCATTTATAGCCACCATTGTAGAGCGATGTATAAAATACACATTTAACATCGATTTTATATAACCCTGCATTTATGGCCACCATTGTAGAGCGATGTAAAAAATACACGTTTAACATCAATTTTTCCAAATTTAATATTTTTATAATTTTTTTTATTAAAAATATTTAATTGGGTACAGTGGTGTTATATAAATTACATATGGGTACAAAATATATTTATGATCGCAATCTCACCAAAGAAGAAACTGGTTTTTGTGTTTGGTGAGCGAGTTACACTAATTAAAAGGAAAATAGAATAACATTATGCAATAGGAAAGTATATATATACTTGTTTTCCGATTATATATAGGAATAATTGAAACTTTGTGATATTTTCATGCTTTTCGCCATTCTTTTTATTTGTTTAAAACAATATAGAATTTTCTTCTCTCTTGGCTATGACCGATATTTATATTTTCCTAAGGTTTTGCATATGTGTTTGTAGGGATGGAAAATTCCTACCCTACATCACATAAGCCTCCATGAAAATTGGACCCTTATTTTCTTTGATAACTACAGAAAGCTACTTAAAGCTCTCTTGTACTATATATCTTTAAAGACATATGTACTTAACTAATTGATACGTTATTTACGATCTTGAACGTAAATATTTTCGTATTTATATTGTAATTAAACTCCATCAAACGTTGTGTAATTTTTTGGTTTATGATATAGGACTTTAATTACTTTCATTTTTGTGGTAACCCTTTTGATTCTGATCAGGGTGTTGAGCTTCAAAATTGAATTGGTCTCTCCATTGCAAATCTAAACTTAAATGTTTCTCTAAATGAGCTAACTTTTCCTTTGTAACTATTTTGATTCCCTGCATCCTAACGAATTCGTAGTCAAACGCTAGTAAACGATATAATACATGTCTATTTGGACAGGTAATTAAATATAACTCAAATGGTTAATTGTTAGTAAATTTGATTATGGTTAACCCTTGTGTCTGTTTGGCGTCACTCTTTTATGACTCTGCTGCTATAAGGTACATGTAAGGATTGATTAAGTAGGTTAATGTAATTAGTTAATTGTATATTTGACGAACTCAGAATAACCCTTTGCTAGCAAAATTTGGCTCCTTTCCTCCTGCAAGTAAACGAGGTGGTCGAGAGTTAACTAGAAATTCGCACAATCTTGTGACACGATTCAATTGATTGGTACCTAAGTTACCGCGTCCCAAAAGAATCTTCCTTCGTCATCATGCACTGCTTTCAAGTCTTCTTCCGAGCCTCGAAACCCCCAAATTCCTACTCCTCCTTGGTCTACAATTTACTTAGGGCGAACCGGTTTCGTCCTATAAACAATCATATACTCACGGTGTGGTGTGGAATTACGGGTCGTGAATCCTCCTTCCACGTTCAAGAGACAATGCGAGAGTGGTCCGGAGACCTAAAATGCAAGCTGTATGCAGGTCCGCATTCTCCAATGAACAGTACATAGAAATATATATATGTATTCATACATTTTGGGAAAGGTTTATGACTTGCAATACGAAGCTACTTGCTTCGCATCCCAAGCTCGGATCTCGTACAAAGAATTCTGTGAAATTCTAAGCTTGGTAACCGAATAGATACATAAGAAAAGAAGGTAATATAAATAGATACTAATATACTGAGATCTTATTGGTAGTTTGTTTTGGAGAGCCACCGAAACTCCAGGCTTTTTTGTTGTTGTTTGGTTTTGACGATTTTATTTAAGAGATTCGCCATCTCTATTTGTTTGGTTAATGGTCTTTGTTATAGAAGTGACCACTGCCTCCTCTTGGTTGAACTGTATTTTTAATTTTTCCCAAGGGTTCAACATTTGATCGAAAGAGACTGGTTGAGGGATACATTTTGACCATCAAAATCCAAAATGGCGGCAAAAGGCATAATGTTATATGGGAAATTTTGAACTAGCATCTATTACCATCTCCATCGATATCTATCGATTATCACATTTTATTAGGTAAAAAAAATCCTAAACGTTACATCTTACCGGAGATGACCGGATAAATCACCAAATGATAATTCATCACATCTTTAAAAAGTTGTATAAAGTCGTGGAAAGTGATGAAACAAAAACATTATTAACTGGGTTAAGTAGGTTAGGTTGGGTTGGGTTTAAATTTTTTATTCATCATTTCTAATGACTTTATATCACTTTTTAAAGGTGTGTTAAATTGTCACTGTGTTGAGTTATCATGGAACCCTTACCGGAAATGTTTATATTTTAAAGTTCTCTAAATAAAATGAAATGCTCTTAAAAGCAGTGTTGCCAAGTTAGCATATTATATGCTAAATTTGGCATAATTACTCCATGTTTAGCATAACTATTATGCTTTTAGCATATAGCATATTTATTTGGCTTATTTTTACAGAAACATAAAAATAATGAAAACCAATTTTTTAACTAACGAAAATGATATATGTATATTGAAAAACTGGTGTCTCAATGGAGAAACATAGTTCACATTAAATGGGAATCCTTGACTTCCACTGTAGAGTTTTGGAATGAAGTCATGCAATATAAAGATGCAGCTAATAATAACCCCTTCGGTGATTTATGTCAGTTTGCAATGTCTATTTTAATATTGCCGCATTCAAATGCGGACATCGAACGTGTATTTAGCCAAATGCGTCTGGTCAAAACAAAACTCCGAAATCGTTTGGCGGTGAGAACCCTGAATGCCATTTTGTACGTGAGATTTGGCCTAAAGAGAGCAGGAAAGTGCTGTTATTCTTACACTGTTCCTGACGAAGTACTACGCTGCATTGGGACCAAAGAAAGTTACGACTCCGTCTCTCAGCCTTCCACATCAGCTGCTGTTAATGAAGAAGAAGAAGATGAAGATGAAGATATTGATATTTTTTTTCTATGTTAAATTTATGTTAGCTTTTTTGGTATTTTTTAAAGTAATTTAGCATTTTTCTGGCATATTTTTCCCATCACTCTATTTCTCAATAAATACTAAGTTAAATTTATGTTGGCTTTTTTTTGGCATTTTTTAAAGGAATTTAGCATATTTCTGGCATATTTTTCCCATCACTCTATTTCTCAATAAATACTAAGTTAAATTTATGTTGGCTTTTTTTTGGCATTTTTTAAAGGAATTTAGCATATTTCTGGCATATTTTTCCCATCACTCTAGCATATTTTGAAGTAGTTGAGTCGGCAACACTGCTTAAAAGAATCATCTCATATTTAATATTATAAAACAATATGACCGGAAGTCTGCATCTTTTCGTAAAATAAAATAAAGCCTAAACTAAAAAAACAGCTACAAGGTGGTTACAAATGTAATTATATTTAATCAATTTGTTCGATTATATTTTATATGAAGTTTTTTTCAGTGGCCCAATGAATATTATATGGGGCCAATTGAACAAATTTGACTTTAAGCATTTTCTACGTTTTGCGATAAAAACTTAGGTTTACGATAAAAATCCTCATAATCAACGGCAGACAATTAGTTTAATCAAAATTTCAATAATGTTTAACGTAATACACTATCTGGCCTCAAGAAAATCAGTTTAATCACGAACCGTAACTATTTAATGTAATAAAATAACAAAAAAAAAATATTTGTATTTCTTTGGCATTCTCTATGTAACAATTTCTAGACATTTTTTGTTTACAAATTTATTTTTTATTTAGAAATTTATTTATTTTTTGTTTAGAAAACTAGTTAGTTTTAAAATAGCTAGTTAATGACACGAACGTGTCAAAACCGGTCGCTAATTAATAAAATTTATACGTAACAAATGTACATTGTGAATAATAAAACTCAAAAAAAAAAAAAAAAAAAAAAAATTATGTTAATAGAAATAGTTTGCTTTAATCTCAATAAAAAAAGAAGGAGAAAAAGTTTTTTTTATGAATGAGATAAAACTTTCCCACAAACAACGTGTATATTTAATTAACTAACTAACTAACCATCACGCCGTTTGCCCGCAGGGGTAGGCAGAGAGGACGGACTGCGAAACAACTCGGTCTTGGCACACACTTCTTGCCTCATTCACATTCATACATCGTCTCATAATACTCTTCTATTATTCTGACTCTTGACATGGCCCGACTCGAGTATCTGATTCACTTGATAGTGCCATGTCTTCCTCGGGTGTCCCCGAATTCTGCTACCATTAGCATTCGCATCATTTATTACACTATCCTTCTTACACTCCTATCTTCGCTCATTCGCTCTACATGCCCAAACCATCTAAGCGTCCCTTTCTTAATCTTTCTCATTACGCTTACATCAGCCTTGCACTCTTTGTGGATCTCCACATACCTCACACGATCAATCATGGTTTTACCACACATACGCCTCAGGGACCTCATTTATGAATTAAAATTAAAATAGCAACTTCACATTAGGAACGAGAGGACAACGAACAAATAAGTACATTGACTAAATGTTACGGACGGACATGCACTTGAGCAAGACTTGGGAGCTGTATTCACAGAAACTTAAAAAAAAAACTGAAAAAAATCCCCCGAAAACATAAAAACAGACACAATATAAATTACTTTTTTAAAAGAAAGACAAACATCTCCGGGTTAAGAATTACCTGGCAATATTTGAAAATCTCCTACTACCACCACAGTCAGCTGAAAATGTTGCTTGTGTTGTGATGGAGGACTTAGCCAGCCGAGGAATTGAACACACTATGCCTGGGTGGGACCCAAACGCAATGTCAACTCGGCCACCGACCGGTCTAAAATATGGCAGAAATCGCTCCATAATGTGGATAAGTAATAAAACGTTGTTTATAGGCACTTTATGAAAAAAAATTGTCTAAAGTAACAGATAAATTTTTAAAAGAGTAATAAATAAAATACATTCTGGAATCGTTAATAAGTAGTTTTGAAATATTTAGAGTAATCAATAGTATCCGGAACGCGGTGGAAAAACGTAGAATTAAATTATAATTATTATATGAGTTAAATGTTTTCTAATCAGGGTGTTGTCACATCCCGGCCAGTCTGCAGGTGCATTGTCTTAACAACGAAGTGTAGGTCTGATCAAATTCACAATACAGTATTATTTTTTAACGAAATTACTTTTCATATAGAGAATATCCAAATAAACGTTTTTAGTGTATAAAAACATATCGGCTTCTTTGTCTGGATGTGGTGTGATTTGATTTGTATTTTTTTATGAAACATCAATATGAAGCATCGAGGAATTATCAAAATTTAAATAAAAAATATTGAAGTATTTTACGCTCTCCTCTAGCTGGTATTAGTATAACACTGCACGTGTCATCCATAAACTGTGAAACAAATCAGCCTCTCGTTGGGTGCTCATGTTAAATGTTTTTCACTGATGTATTAATGTCTTATATTAGTCTATAATGTTATTACAATAATATTGCTATTTTGCCATTTTTGTTTTAAGAATACTTTATTCAACTTCTGTTGCTTTAGAAACTAGCTGTAGCTTTTGTAGGAAATATGGAAAATAAGGAAACATGTTGAATGTTTTTCACTGATGTATTAATGTCTTATATTAGTCTATAATGTTATTACAATAATATTGCTATTTTGCCATTTTTGTTTTAAGAGTACTTTATTCAACTTCTGTTGCTTTAGAAACTAGCTGTAGCTTTTGTAGGAAATATGATTGGCATCATTATCTGATTATAATATAGACACTATTTCTGTATTCATTAAAAAAAAAAAAAATGAATATCGCACCAGAGTCCCAACTGCTCCCGTCTGGAGCCAGTGAGACTATGGCATCCCCAATTGGGGTTGTTGTGAGACTGAAGGTATTGTGAACCTCGAAGGAGATGACGAGGAGGAAGGTGGGAGAGTACCTGGCTATTCAGATCTGGTTGCACAAACACTAATTGTAAAATAGTACAAATTAATTTCAGTAAAATTTATTTGAGCCCGCGACCTTCGGATTGCTAGTCGATAGCCTTACCCCTCGATAACGGAGGCCGTCATTTAGGTACGTTTTAAATTATGTTTTACATTTGAGAGTAGACGTTCATCACAATTTGGGAAGAGGGTATGTGTACCGCCGCCCCGGGAACCATTTATTGGATAACCCACACTTCTGCCATAGGTCACCCCAAGTTGTTCGATATGTTTGGTGACTTAGCAGGAGTGCCCGAATTTATGGGGTGAGGTATGTGAGGGGCTTGGCGGCGGATGCGCCTGCCTAATAACTGCGTGGTGGGCCGGATCGATTAGTCCTCTTTCAACGCATCGCCTTGCAACGCAGTAGGAGAGTTAGATTCTTATGTATATCACTCGAACACACTGAACCCCAGATTACTACCCACCCATCAAACCTATTTACTTCCCAAAACTCACTTTCCTTCTTTTCCTTCAAAATTCCCCCAACACAGCATTCACAAAGATGACATAGGCCCTGAGGGTTACGATTTTCCTCAGGGCCTCCTGTGTGGATATGATGTAAAAAAATATAAGAAATAAACAACAATCTCGCTAAACGTTGGCGGTGACCTATGGTAGGGGTGTTGGTTATCTAATAAATGGTTCCCGGGGCGGCGGTACACATAATTGTAATAGTTCTCGAGGGCTCTGATGTACAGACATTATGGCTCCTGTTGATTGACCAACATATACTAAAACATCGTTGATTGGAATCGTAGCTTGAAATGACTTTAGCCATGTTTAGTAATAAACAAATTGGAATAAATTTTTTAGCAATCATAATTTAAAATTTGAAAAATTTAATTCTCACCAATCTAATGGCCGCAATTTTAATAGGCACAAATTATGGATATTACGCTTTTGTTTCAACTTAATCATTACAAGAAACTTACGTCGGGAGAGATGGTAAAAGATACATTTAAATAAAATTTTATTCCATCAAAGTTCAAAATTTTTCTTATAAAATGACCCAGACAAACCTCACCCCATGAACCCGGGCACCCCTGCTAAGTCACGAAACGTAGTAAAAGATGCATTAAATTTACAATTTTTCTTTAATCAAGTTCAAAAGATTATTTGGCATGGATTTGACGTTTGCCAAAGTTCCATTTCAATATAAATACTCGTGAGGCAGTCTATCCTCTTTAAGTATTAATTCATTTTCATAGAATATGGATGTACTAACAGGATCTAAAAAGTACGACAACGCGCGCGAAATTGTCGGTTAAGTTACAACGCATGCAAGCCGTCAAGTTTGTCAGAAATATATAGATCAACAAAATAAATCGTGTAAAATGTATAGGCGACCGAAAAATGGGCGTGGCTTACAGCTTAATCTCGATGACACAAGTTGATCTGTAGGGATTTACATATGTATGCCAGCTTGGGTAATGGATCAACATATCCGGGGTGGATCAACAAATGCAAACGGATCAACATATACCTGGCGTTCCGTCGCGCGAGATCAACATAGTACGAGAGGAGATAAATATATATATATATATATTTTAATAAAATAATTAAAACACTTTGTTTTTACCACGTTAATCTTTATTTTTTATATAAATTCAACATGTTTCGAGAACGATGTTCTCTTCATCAGGACAATTAATGTACTAAAAATTAAATTGTCAAGTATATAGAGACAGGTGTGGGTAGAAAAGGAAGTAGTGTGGGGGGGTGGAGGGGAGGGGTGAGAGGTGGAAAGGGGAGGTGCTTAGAAGATCAAAGACAAAAAATTACAATGGAAATATGTTTAAGACAGGGTTATTCACAAAATTAATTTGATTATTAATAATATTTAAATTTCTATTCACATTTTTCCTAATTTCTAATATTTCTAAAAGGTCTAACTGAAAACCACTAACATTAGTGTGTAAAATTTTAAAACCAGTATTTATGTCAAATGAATGGTTGAATTCAATTAGATGGTTAGCAAATTCCAAATAATTGTTACTATTTAGACATCTCAAATGTTCCTTAATCCTCGTTTCAAAATTTCTGCAAGTTTTACCTATGTAAAAATGGTTACAATCATTGCAATTCAATTGGTAAACTCCGAATTTTTTCATTTTTAAGTCTTTGTCCTCGTTATTTAGAATAAAATTTTTCAATTTATTATTAGTATAAAAAGCTGGCTGTATTGTATTAGGAATTTTTTTCCCTATTAAATTAGAGGTTTGATGATTTACAAACAATATTTTTCTCCATTGCTTTTTAATATTATCACTAAGCAATGGGTAAATGTAGGACAAATAAAATTTTTTCTTATATTTTTTGTTTAGTATGTCGTCTATTAATTTGGAGTTATAACCATTATTAGATGCAATTATTTTAATGGTGATAAGTTCAGCTTTGAAATTATTTGGGGATAACGGGATATTAATTAATCTATTGATCAAATGATGGAAAGCTAAGAGTTTTTGTGAAAATGGATGGTTAGATGAGTTGTGTATAATTATATTAGCGTATGTTTCTTTTCGGAAAATATTAAATTCAATCTTGTTATTAACTATAGTTAGGTTTAAATCCAAGAAATTTATGCTACAATTAATTCCTATTTCTAATGTAAATTTAATGTTTTTATGAAGTTTGTTCAAAAAATTAAGGAACATTTGAAGTTGTCTTTTGGTACCGGTCCATATACAAAAAATGTCATCTACGTATCGTTTCCAAAGGAACACATATTTTAGTAATAAGGCAGAGCTATTAAAGATTTTATGTTCCACATGGTTTAAAAATATATCAGCTACTAAAGGACTGGTACTTGAACCCATTGCCAAGCCGTCTTTTTGTTTGAAAATTTTGTTATCAAATTGAAAAAAGTTTTGGTTTAAGACTACATTAAGACATTTAAGTAAATCCTGGGTTAAGTCATTAGGCAATTTCGAGGAATTAAGTAAGTTATTTATAATTGTTTTGCTTTCTTCAACTGGGACACTTGGGAACAGGTTGACGACATCAAAGGATACAAATAATGCATTATTGGGGATTTCCAAACATTTTAAGTGGTCTACTAATTGTAGGGAATTCTTAATTGTATACTTGAAAAATATTTGATTCAATTATAATATGTATATTATAATTTTGTATATGGACCGGTACCAAAAGACAACTTCAAATGTTCCTTAATTTTTTGAACAAACTTCATAAAAACATTAAATTTACATTAGAAATAGGAATTAATTGTAGCATAAATTTCTTGGACTTAAACCTAACTATAGTTAATAACAAGATTGAATTTAATATTTTCCGAAAAGAAACATACGCTGATATAATTATACACAACTCATCTAACCATCCATTTTCACAAAAACTGTTAGCTTTCCATCATTTGATCAATAGATTAATTAATATCCCGTTATCCCCAAATAATTTCCAAGCTGAACTTATCACCATTAAAATAATTGCATCTAATAATGGTTATAACTCCAAATTAATAGACGACATACTAAACAAAAAATATAAGAAAAAATTTCATTTGTTCTACATTTACCCATTGCTTAGTGATAATATTAAAAAGCAATGGAGAAAAATATTGTTTGTAAATCATCAAACCTCTAATTTAATAGGGTAAAAAATTCCTAATACAATACAGCCAGATTTTTATACTAATAATAAATTGAAAAATTATATTCTAAATAACAAGGACAAAGACTTAAAAATGAAAAAATCCGGAGTTTACCAATTGAATTGCAATGATTGTAACCATTTTTACATAGGTAAAACTTGCAGAAATTTTGAAACGAGGATTAAGGAACATTTGAGATGTCTAAATAGCAACAATTATTCGGAATTTGCTAACCATCTAATTGAATTCAACCATTCATTTGACATAAATACTGGTTTTAAAATTTTACACACTAATGTTAGTGGTTTTCAGTTAGACCTTTAAGAAATATTAGAAATTAGGAAAAATGTCAATAGAAATTTAAATATTATTAATAATCAAATTAATTTTGTGAATAACCCTGTATTAAACATATTTCCATTGTAATTTTTTGTCTTTGATCTTCTAAGCACCTCCCCTTTCCACCTCTCACCCCTCCCCTCCACCCCCCCACACTACTTCCTTTTCTACCCACACCTGTCTCTATATACTTGACAATTTAATTTTTAGTACATTAATTGTCCTGATGAAGAGAACATCGTTCTCGAAACATGTTGACTTTATATAAAAAATAAAGATTATCGTGGTAAAAACAAAGTGTTTTAATTATTTTATTAATAAAATGGTGCCACAAAGTGAATTTGCAAAATTTGAAGATATATATATAAATACACATATCTCGATTGCCAAAATATGTTAAATAATTGTACATATTTTAATAAATAAATATAAAATATATGATTCTACATGGACTTGAACATTAATAAGTACATATTTTCTTTTCCAATAATATAGATATGTCCATAGGTAGGTATTTAAAATCGTTACCATTTCGATGTTTCGATTAATAAATAAAATATATAAATATATACATATACATGTACATAAATTACTCATATATACTCTTTATATACAATATATTACTTTATATATATATTGTCCTCTTCCCGTAGTATGTTGATCCAGTAAGAAGTTGTTGGACTAAGTTGATCCACCTTTAACACCATATAACTTGGCTATTATGGAATACATCTGTATGAATTGGCAACAGTGGTACAATAATTATCAATGTTGCCAGTTTGCCAGAAAAACCATTTGATATACTGTTAACAAAATTTTCAAAATTTGTATGGAAATCGGATGCATGATTTATGTTGATCTACCCAAATTGGCATACTTATGTTGATCTCATATATATTGATCTATTCCCGTAGTATGTTGATCCAGGTAAGAAGTTATTAGACAAAGTTGATCTGTGTCCCTATATATGGTTTTACTAAATGAACCAATCAAGGGGCAATCGGTGGACTGTTCATCACAAGGTTTTATGTGATTCCGTAATCTTTTGTGATATTGAACTCAAAGTATTAGTCTCTAGAGTCGAATATCGCATGAAATGACTGAGATGGTACCGTTTCAAATCAAAATGACGTGTGTTGCTTGAATTGTTTATAAGAAATGTATGCGTATTTAGATTGAAACGAAAATTTCGCAAAAACAAATCCATAAAAAAATCATAACTTAGCAGGGGTACACGGGTTCATAGGGTGAGGTTTGTCTAAGTCCTGGCGGCGGATGCGTTTGCCCATCTACTGCGTGGCGGGCCGGATCGAAAAATAAAATGGTTGAGGGATACCTTTCGACCATAAAAATCCAAAATGGCGGCAAAAGGAATAATGTTATGTAGGAAATTTTGAACCTGTATCTTTTACCATCTCTCCTGATTACGCTTCGTGACTTAGTAGGGGAGGCCGGGTTCTTGGTTATAATGGGTAATTAATGGATGATTGGACGCGGTTGAAGCTAACTAAAAACTGTCCAAAGAAGCGAAGCTAGCAGTCCACAATGGAGTGCTGGTACCTACCCTTATATATGGAAATGAGGCATGGAATTGGCAGAAGAAAGCTGAAAGTAGACAGAATACTGTAGAAATGAGATCCCTGAGGCATATGTGCGGTAAATCATGTATGACGAAATGTGCGTATGCTGTGTCTATTCTACAGGTATTTTATAAGAGCCTGTTAAAAGGAGCTAGCAGCATTGATCCCCGGTGCACCGTGCACGTGCTTGATACTCGACGGACACGAGCGGAACACAGGTTCACAGTAAAGTTGATGTTATCTATATATGAACGGGTCGTTTCTCCGACTCGTTTTACCGTAAGTCGGCTCGCATGTTGAACGAGCTATCAGCATCTGTTTTTCCTCTTCCATATAATTCGCGCCTCTTTAAGACCAGCATTAATAAATTAATTCCTAGAGCCCCTACCTTAACCCGCCTCATAACGCTGCCCAACAATGATCATTTTGTATGTCTTTATATTCAAATTCGCAAGTATGATTTTTTTATGTGACACCTATCACAAGAGCGCCCCTGTCTTGACACTTTAAATACAGAGAAACTATGTCGCCACCCAGTTGGGCAGCGTTATAAGGCGGGTTAAGGTAGGGGCTGTAGGGATGAATTTATCAATGCGGATCTGAAAGAGGCCCGTATTATATGGAGGAAAAAACACACACACGAGCGGACTTACGCAAAAACGAGTTGGAAAAACGACCCGTTCTCATAAAGACAACATCAACTTTATTGTGAACGTGCGTTCCGCTCGTGTCCGTCAAGTATCAAGCACGTGCACGGTGCACCGGGGATCAATGCTGTTAGCTCCTTTTAACAGGCTCTAATAAAATACCTGTAGAATAGATTTCGTCATACATGATTTTACCGCACATTTGCCTCAGGGATCTCATTTCTACAGTATTCAGTCTACTTTCAGCCTTCTTCTGCCAGTTCCATGCCTCACTTCCATATATTAGGGTAGGTACCAGCAATCCATTGTGGAGTTTCGCTTCTTTCGACAGTTTTTTGCTATCTCCAACCGCGTTCAATCATCCATTGATTACCCATTTTAAATAATTACCCATTATAATCAAGAACCCGGCCACCCCTACTAAGTCACGAAGCGTAATCAGGAGAGGTGGTAAGAAGTTCAAAAATACCATATAACATTATTCCTTTTGCCGCCATTTTAGATTTTTATGGCCAAAAGGTATCCCTCAACCAGTCTCTTTCGATCCGGCCCGCCACGTAGTAGCTGAGCAAACGCAACAGTGTACCCCTGCTAAGTTATGATTCTTTTATGGATTTGATTTTTGCGAATGTTTCGAATAGCTCTAAAGATGATTCTTTTAAAATCATCTCATAATATTATAAAAAAATATGACCGGAAATCGGCTGAACTAAAAAAACAGCTACAAGGTGGTTACAAATACTATTATATTAAATCAATTTTGTCATTTAATTCCCAAACAATGTGTATATATATTCATTTAAATTAAAATAGCAACTTCACATTAGAAAAGAGAGGACAACGAACAAATAAGTACACTGACTAAGTGTTACGGACGGACATGCACTTGAGCTTATAAAACTTGGGAGCTGTACTCACAGAAACTGGAGTTTAGTTGTAATACGGGGTCAATTGTACCGGTATAATAAACATAGAAACGGTAAAAACATTAACATAGAAACCATATAAACTACAAAATGCGGTTTAAAGCTAACGAATCCACCTAGATTTAATCAATAATCCCATATTTTTAGATTCCATAAGTACCCACTCTATTGTGTACCTAGAGGTAAAACTAAGATATTGCACAATATTGGCAAAAATATGGCAGAAATGGCTCCAGTGGATAAGTAATAAAACGTATTTTATAAGCACTTTAAAAAAAAATTGTCTAAAGAAACAGATAAATTTTTAAAACAATTATGAATAAAGTACATTCTGGAATCGTTAATAAGTCGTTTTGAAATATTTCGTCGTGTTTAGTAATCAATAGTATCGCGGTGGCAAGACGCAGAATTCCATAGCCGTTGATTATCAAAGACAAAACAAATAAAATTATAATTATTATATGGGTTAAATGTATTATAATCAGGGTGTTGTCACATCCCGGCAGTCCGCAGCTGCATTGTCTTAGCAACGAAGTTTTGGTCTGATCACATTTTCAAAACAGTATTTTTTTTAGCGAAAATAGTTTTCATACAGAGAATATACAAATTAACCTTTTAGGTGTATAAAAACATATCTGCTTTTAAGTTAAGATGTGGTGTGATATGATTTGTATTTTTTTATTAAACACTAATATGAAGCAAGAAGGAATTATCAAAATTTAAATAAAATATATTGAAGTGTTTTATCTTATCTTTTAGTTGGTATTACTATAAACTGCACGTGTTAGTTCTACTTCTGCCATTTGTGTGCTAAAAATACTTTATTCAACTTCTCGAAGTTAGCAGCTGTGGCTTTTTGTAGGAAATATGATATCTGATTATAATATTTCTGTTGTCATTTTTTACAAATAAAAACTTCTGTGTGAATACCGCACCAGAGTCATACAGTCCTAACCGCTCCCGTCTGGAGCCAGTGAGACTATGGCATCCTCAAAGGAGACCTCGAAGGAGATGACGAGGAGGAAGGTGGGAGAGTACCTGGCTATTCAGATATGGTCACCAAACACTAATTGTAAAATAGTGCAAATTAATTTTAATAAAATTTATTTGAACCCGCGACCTTCGGATTGCTAGTCGAGAGCCACCTCAAGTAGTTTGATATGTTTGGTGACTTAGCAGGAGTGCCCGGGTTTATAGGGTGAGGTTTGTTCGGTTCTTGGCGGCGGATGCGCTTGCCTACCAAATGCGTGGTGGGCCGGATCGATTATTCCTCTTTCAACGCATCGCCTTGCAACGCAGTTGAAGAGTTGGATTCTTATGTTTATCACTCGAACACACTGACCCCCATATTACTACCCACCCATCATACCTATTTCCTTCCCAGAACTCACTGTCCTTCCTTTCTTTCAAAATACCCCCAACACAGCATTCACAAAGATGACATAGGCCCTGAGGGTTACGATTTTCCTTAGGGCCTCCTGTGTGGAGACGATGTAAAAAAATACAAAAAATAAACAACTATCTCGCTAAATCCTTGGAGGTGACTAATGGTAGGGGTATTGGTTATCTAATAAATGGTTCCCGGGGCGGCGGTACACATAATTGTAATAATTTTCGAGCGCTCTGATGTACAGACATTATGGCTCCTGTTGATTGACGAACATATACTAAAACATCGTTGGTTGGAATCGGTGCTTGAAATGACTTTAGCCATGTTTAATAAAAAACAAATTGGAATAAATTTTTCAACAATTTTAATTTAAAATTTGAAAAATTAAATTCTCACCAATCTAATCGTCGCAATTTTAATAGGCACATATTATGGATGTTACGCTTTGTTTCAACTTAATCATTACAAGAAATTTACGTCGGGAGAGATGGTAAAAGATACATTAAAATAAAATTTGATTCAATCAATGTTCAAAATTTCTCTTTTAAAATGACTCAATGAACCTAACCCCATGAGCCCGGGCACCCCTGCTTAGTCACGAAACGTAGTAAATGATGCATTAAAGTTACATTTTTGTTTAATCAAGTTCAAAAGATTTTTTAAGCATGGATTTGACGTTTGCGAAAGTTCCATTTCAATATAAATACGCGTGAGGCAGTCTATCCTCTTTAAGTACAAAGTCATTTTCATAGAATATGGATGTTCTAACAGAATCTAAAAAGTACCACAACGCGCGCGAAATTGGCGGTTACAAGTTACAACACATGCAAGCCGTCAAGTTTGTCAGAAATATATAGATCAACAAAATAAATCGTGTAAAATGTATATGCGACCGAAAAATGGGCGTGGCTTACAGCTAAATCTCGATGACACAAGTTGATCTGTAGGGATTTACATATGTATGCCAGCTTGGGTAATGGATCAACATATCCGGGGTGGATCAACAAATGCAAACGGATCAACATATACCTGGCGTACCGTCGCGCGAGATCAACATAGTACGAGAGGGGATAAGTATATATATATATATATATATATATATATATATATATATATATATTCATACAAAATATACATACATAATACACATACATTAATATGTAATTCTTTTTATTGTTTTTAATAATTAAATTGATATACCATCACTCTGTAGCACTTTCTTTCTCCTGGGACCTGAAAATTATTTATAAAAAGTAAACTCACCCCATTAAAGTTTTTCCGGTCGGGTTCTACACGACAAAACCTTGTCAAAGAATCCTTACCTAATTAACTGTATTTTCAACTAATTTCAAAATAAACCTTTTCGACTATTTATTCCTATTTAATATTTTATTCTTGCTTGATCCATATAAATTAACTGGTATTTAATATTTATCCTTCTAAACAAAATTCTATTCCAGAAAACCCGTTTTCTAAATTTTTATTTCATCCACTTAGTTAAATCGACAAACACTTTTAAGCACAGCTTTTATACGCACGATAAATTATAATTGGTCACTTTATTGATTCTAAAATTCTTTTATGTAAATTTATAAGAAAATTTATTCCGAATTGCGCAATCTTTTAATTAACTTAATTTTTAATAAATTAAATATTTGTTAAAACTTTCTCCCAAATTGCACTGTTTTCACCAGTACTGAATTTAAATAATACATATATTCGTTAAATCTTTCCGTTTAAACTCGACGCAACCATTTATTTAGAATTTATCCACTGTTAATTATTTTTATTAACTTCACTGTTTTTCACTAAGTATTTTTCTTTTGTATTAATCACAGAACTTTTAACTTGTCACAATTACTTTTTAACTATCCACAATTAATTAAAAGAAACACTTTGTCTATATTTTCACTGATTTTAATTGCGAGTTTTTCTAAGTCACTAGTCTAACACTTAGAAATATTCCCTGTTAATTTACCAAACGCGTAGTACTGCCACGTAAAACTCCTTTTCCACCCCACGGCTGACTGTCCTGAAAACTGCTGTGCACTCGTTTTTATACTGTTTTCAATACCAAAATGACTTAAGTCCATTTCATCTTTCAGACAATTAGATCATTAATCGACTCGTAAATTTGAACATACCTGCCACTAATTTCGGTTATTTAAATCTTGTCACTTATTCGGACGACACAGTCATAACTCGGTGACTCCCCAAATTTCTTGTCTTTGCTTTCTGTAGTTGCAGGGCTGGATCAGTATCCCTTAATTATTTTCATAGAGTTCGTCGTAAGGTTAAATGTGTTTTTCTAGCTGTGCTTAATTTCGTTTATTTTTCTGGGAATATAATCAGTCCATTACAGTATTCCCTATGCACACTTCACATTCAACGTTTCTTATCTAATTCTTTATTTTCTAAAGAATTTTCCCTCTAATTTTTGTTCTTTTCGGGATTGCGTTTCATAATTCAGTCACTATTGTTCCTGTCTTAGCAGGCAAGTTCATGTTTGCACTGGATTCCCTCATTCCAATCATGTTTATTAGTGTTTACGCTTTTTTTTTCTCAATTCGCAATAGGTCCGTCTTCAATAATATTTATATAGATCTCAATTTTATGCATCTCGTGCGAAAAATGATTGAACGCATGTCGAAATCTTTACTATATATTTTTGAATTTCAATTTTCCTAAATTCTACCTAATTTTATTGTCACCTATATGAGCTTTTCCATTATAACCCGTATTTTCTCTATTTATGTCGTAGATTTGAGTTTTCTTTTTTTCTTTGAATTTTCTTTTATTCGCGACGTTTTTCTTCACGAATTTCTTCTTTATTCTTATGTTATTTTTCATAACTCTATAATTAATTATATTCCAAGCCGTATTTATTAATTTTCATGGATAACTTGGAATTGTATCGCTTTTCCCCACTTGGATCATCTCTTATTTCCGTTGTTTACCCTTTCTTTTCTATACCCCACACTGTTCCCGATGTGTGCTGTCTCTAGGAAAATTTCATCCTTCATCTATTATTAATTAATATATCATTTTCCACACTTCTATGGGAGATATTCCTAATTTGACTCTAGGATATCTGTTCGATTTACTGTCTGACTTAAATTCCACCCAAAATTCGTCTGTTTCTTACCAAAATTCCCATAAACCATACGTATTGACATTTGTTTAGGTCTCAAACTTTGGTAACCCGCTCGTGAATTTCTCTTTATTACAGAATCATTAAATTTTATGTCTTTTTCTTTATATAAACATCTCATAAGTCCTATGTTAACCTTAATTGCTTTCATAATTGCTTATTACTCTAACGTAAACAAAAACCATGTTCGAATTTTGATTGTTTATAACCTAAAATACACATGAGTTCGTCAACCTTTTATTTCGTCTCATTTCCCCTGTAGTCTCGTGCAATTCTAAGATTTTCCCACCCTCATAAATATGTAAAATGCCTACTTTTTCTGAATTAAATCTATCGCTATATGTTTAGTATTATTGCCTTCCTTTGGTACTCTATTATCATGTCCCTTAGGACCTTGTAATTGCCCAAAATCTCTGAATTGTTCCTTCGTTCAGTCGCTGCACTCTTTCTAAAATGTCAATTTTTCGTGAAATTATCATTCCGAATCGTTTTCCCAATATCTCCGCTTCATTTAATATTGATAACGATAAGTTCCCATTGTTTCCAACACTTTCATTTTTCTTTAGCACGGTTTTCCTCGAATTTGTCACCATCCCGCTCTCATAAGTAATCGCACGACAGTTGAAAATCCTGCCAGTAATTTTCATTTGTTTTTCCCGCCCTTTCTTATAAATATTTCATTTATAAATTTTCATTGTATTTTCGCGTGTGTTTTTCAACATGAAAAAGCTCCAAAGCACTCGATTCCTGGGGTTCACTATCCCATGAATGTAACCGTTATTCAAAACATTCCCTGGGGTTCGTCATACTAAAACCTTGAAACGTTCGATATTTATATTACAATGCCTTCACCTCTAATTTCTGTGGGAATGAAAAAGTCACTAATTATCTCTTTAATTGTCGGGTCTAAAGGTCATTCCTTTGTCTTTCGTTGACACACGCTTCTCCGTTTACTGATTGGTTCACTCAAACCTTTATAGCTTTTGTTTAAATCTAATTGGCTGACAAAAATTCAATGTTTGTTTTCACGCCTAAAAAAGGCGTTTCTACGCCTAAACATTTCCCCTGTTCCGAGACGATTCTAACGACCTCTGTATTACAGATGTCTACTGCCAACATAGCTCGATCGAATTTAATTCAACATGTGTCACAAGGATGTCCGTTTTCATAAGTAATTGATATATTTTTAATTCGCAAAGTGGGAAGCTACGGTTTATCTGTTTTCACTGTTGATTAAAGCCATTCATCACAACTTCTGGATCATCTATATATGTAGGTGTACATATATAGGATTCCATTAAATACAAAATATTGATCAATTAAATAAGTTAACATATTTTTGGATTTTAATCATGACAAAAGGAGGGTAAGTAAAATACATATATAAAGGGTAACAGCACGTACCTGAAGGATTTTAGCAAGCGATTCCAGAGTATATTTGGAATAACAAATGTAAACGTAATTTTGCTGTCCAATGATATTTTTTTAAAATAAAAAACAAAAAAATATATTTTCATCACACGTGATACGAACTCCGTCTCGTTCCAGCAGTACGGTAACACACGAGAGAGAGAGAGAGAGAGAGAGAGAGCGCGTGATCCCTTCGCCACATATACAAGGAATTTATTAAAATTCTGGTCAAATGATTCGTTTTTCTGTTAAAGTGAGACTGTAGGTCTATAACGAATGAATTGAAAAAGTTCCTAACAAAGTATTAGTCAAAAAGCGAATGTTTTATGAGGACGGCAAAACATATTTTTATACAAAGACTGGTATTGTCGCATTCCGTCATTATATATGTATTAGGAAAAGAACAAGTGTTCTCAATATATTCTGAATGACTAATATTTTTTTCAGGAAGTTGGCATGCTGTCACCTTTTTAACAGGATCATTTTTCTTTGTGAAGCAGTTAGAGCAGTGGCGAAGTGTTATGTGGACATATTTGTTGTGTTTTATCAGACTGAAAAAATTATATGCACGTTTTAAATTCCTAATATGCCCAGGAATTGCTGGTTAAAATCCTTCAGGTATATGTTGTTATACCAATCATTACCTTCAATTAAAAGCCTTTTTATTTTTTCCTTAGTACAATTAAGTGTGCTAAGAGGAAGAGTATAAAGCAGTATCTAGAAGAAAAACATGTCAACATGTTTTTATAAACCCTGATGAAGGTTCGGGTTGAACTGGAACCGGTTGGTTAGAAATATATAAAGTGGTATTCAAACAAAGTTATTTTATTTGAATTATTAGAAAAACATATCGTTGATCTTTATTAGAATTCCTAATCGCATCTATATACATATATTTTTCCTCCGAGTATCCATAATCCAGACCTGAATACTTCTTTAGAAGTACATTAATTTTCAAATATTAAAAAATTATTTGTCCAAAAGATCGAAGATCGAAGATCTTGTGAATCGACCAAAGTTTGTATGTGCAAGATTATCCTGGTTTTTGTAATAATATAATATATAGTATAATTATTTCAGGATAATTTAAGACATAAAAAACATAGTCTACACGGTGTCCGGAAACTCGTAGTACAAGCGGGAAACTGGTGAATCTACATCACATTCTGAGTCGATTTCGTAGTATAATTTTTTTTGATTTGAGCTTTCGTTTTCGAGTTAATCGAATCAGAAGTTGATTTTTTTTTATCAAATTCTTATAAAATATTACTGAAGATCAAAGTACCCAACTAATTAAAACTATTTAAAAGTAAAACAAATAAAGAAACCCGGATTTAAAGCATTATTTTGAAATCACCCTTCATTTAATCCGGTGTAATCATAAAATATTTCTGCTCTGCAGGGTTAAAACATATATTGTTCTAATATTCATACCTATCTCTGACGTATTTGCAAAATATAGTTTTCTCTAGTATGCTGGGTTCAACCAACATATGAAGGAAAGAGACGCACGATAAGGAGATGTCCCATTTCTGTTAAATCGTAAGTAGGTCAGTTTTGGTTTATGGGTCGCCGCAGGTGGCCGTATTTATGTGATTGTTTATACATTAAATATGATTTAAGATTTTCACGGCCAAAAGTATTTTTGTTTTTGGGGTGTTATGCAGTGTTGCGCTAACTCCTTCTTTAGCCAACGTTTCGGACAACATTGCAGTGTCCATCATCAGGGCAAATGTGTTATTTGAGGTTGTGTTAAAATGTGAGCTTATGTATGAGGTTGTGATACCGTGTTGCCAGCTCCAACCCTCTGAGCTAACATTAACGTGTCATTTTTTTTATTTTTATTTTATTTAAAGTGGTTTTCTTCGTTTAGCTCTGGTGTATCCGCCAATTACCGGATACCAAGAACTATTGAGCTTAGCTCCATCGTCTCTATTAATGTTTACGGTATTTTTATGAATTTCAATGGCTTCCGTAATCAGCCGTGCTCTATAAGTTTTGGGTCTCCCCAGGATTTCAGGAACAAATCCAAAGTAATGCCCGGTGTCAATCAAATGCTCGGCAATTGCCGATTTGTCAGGGTGGCCGAGTTTACAAGCTCTGAAGTGTTCTGAAATCCTTTTGGAGATAGTCCGCTCTGTATGGCCTACATAGACCTTGTCACACCCGGAACAGCTGAGTTTATACACTCCATCTGTTTCCAGAGGAAACTTAGTCTTTGCAGACCTCAGTAAGTCCTGTATCTTTGTTGTTGTTCCGAAGACAGTCTTGATACTTTCCTTTCTCAATAGCCTGGCAAATCCGGTTTGTTACATTGTGCACATAAGGCAGGAAGGCACAGCCTTTCGACTCTTGTTCAATTTTGTCTTCGTTTGGTGCAGATTTGGCTCTTATAATTTGCCTTGTCTGACTTGCTGGGTAACCGTTACGCTCCAGTGCATCGGTCAGCTTCGTAAGTTCCGCTCCGATTTTATGTTCTTCACATATTCTGGTCGCTCGGGTCACCAATGTATGGATAAGTCCTCTCTTCTGCGCTGGGTGGTGGTGCGAATCAGCGTGTAAGTACTGATTCGTATGGGTTGGTTTCCTATATACAGTATGTCCTAGGCTACCATCGTGTTTTCGCATCACCTCCACATCTAGAAAAGGCAGGATTTTATCTTCGTTTTCCAGTTCCTTCCTCATATATCTCCCTGATGAGTTGTCTTCCTCATATATCTCCCTGAGCATTGTCATGGAGTCTTCTAGAGGCACATTTGTGAAAAGAGACACGACGTCAAAGCTGACCAGAATATCTCCTACCTCAGTCTTAACTTTCTTGAGCTTACTAATCAGATCTGTTGAATCCTTAATCCACGATTCGGTTTTTCCAGTTTGCATCTGCAGTAATCTCGAGAGGTATTGGGAAAGTTTGTATGTAGGAGCACCCATGACAATGCTCAGGGAGATACATGAGGAAGACATTTGCAAACTTTTTGAACACTGCCTCAAAACGGGATACTTTGCGTTTCAGGGTGAACTGTTTGAGCAATTGGAGGGAGTTGCGATGAGCAGTCCGTTGTCACCAGTACTAGCCAACTTTTTTATGGAGAAGTTTGAAGAAGTGGCACTCGACACAGCTTCGGCTGTCCCCAAAGTATGGTGGCGCTACGTCGACGATGTCTTCGCCATTTGGCCTCATGGAACGGAGAAACTAAACGAATTCCTAGACCATCTTAATTCTCACCACAGCAAAATAAAATTCACAATGGAACTGGAAAACGAAGATAAAATCCTGCCTTTTCTAGATGTGGAGGTGATGCGAAAACACGATGGTAGCCTAGGACATACTGTTTTTTTTTTTTTTTTTTTAAATTTATTTATTTCATCAAAAAATTACAGAATATATATAATATATCATTAGTAAGTTGTATAATTATATGTCAGTTAGAAACAATGAAATTTTTGAAAGAATAATGTTACAATAATACGGCAGTTTCTAATATAAGAAAAAAAAATATATGAATGTAAGAGTGTTATATAGAAATGGCATAATATACTATATTTTAGGTTGTGCATAACCTGCCTCACTAGGCGAACCTGTATTGAGGCAGAATTTTTAGTTAATTATTTCTCCATTTTGTCTATGGTTTGCTAATATGCAAATGTTTAATATGGGTTCCCATACAGCAATCCATTGTTTTAGGTTACATTATTGTTTACATATTGAAGATACAGATAGAATAAGTTTAAACACAATACATACTATAATAACTCACTGTGACAAGGCATTTGGTTACTTTTCATTATTGTTTGCATTTACACAATACGTATATAGTAAGTTTTAGCACCGTACATACTGCAATAACTGTCAATGACAAGGCGTTTGGGTGAGGGCACCAGTGTAGGCTCGATCATTTGAATAAATCCAAATTTTAACATTTTTTTTAAACTCTTTCCGTGTTTGACTCTCTTTAATATTTTCCGGGAGCATGTTGAAGATCTTTGTGGCAAAGTAGCCAAAGCTACGTTGACCAAAGGTGGAAGAAAGTGCTGGGACTTGCAACAAGTCTTTGTTCGAATTACGCGTAAATCTAAAGTTAGTTTTTTTTTCGTAAAGCACGTGTTTGTTTTTAAAGAGATGCATGAGGATAGTTTTTACATAGATCTGTCGAACATCAAATACTCTCATTATGTTGAAAATTAAGTTACTGTTTGCAGTTTGAGGAAGTTTGAGAATAATTTTCATAATTGTTTTCTGCGCCTTTTCAACAGGATCTAGAGCTGATGAAGTACCCCCTCCCCATGCAATGATACCATACTCAATGATAGATTGGGTTAATGCAAAATAAATCGTTTTTAGAATTTGTAAGTTAAGGAAGTTCCTTACGGATCTGAAGAAATGTATTGTTTTCCTAATTTTATTCGCAATGATCTGAGTATGTATATTCCATTTGAGGTATGGGTCAATGGTGAGGCCAAGGTACTTCATCTGTGGAGTTCGCTCTATACAGGGGCACTCATTGCATACATTGGAATTCGTACAGTTATGTATTTTTATGGAGTAATCATCATTAGGTTGGCCTGCAGTATTGATGCTTGAAGTGATATATTTTGTTTTTTTCGTGTTAAGGGTAAGCGTGTTTATATCTAACCATTTTTTAACTAAGTTAGTATTTTTTTCAGCTTTTTTAAATACAGCTGACCAATTGTTGCCTTCAAACAGTAAGACAGTATCGTCGGCAAAGCTAACAATGCTTCCCTCAATTTCAAGGTTGCAAAAATTGTTTATATACAGTAAGAACAGAGTTGGTCCCAATACGCTTCCTTGTGGAATTCCATAGTCAGTTGAGCGCTGGTTACTGAGGGTATTGTGTATTTTAACCTGTTGTTTGCGTCCATTTAGGTAGCTTTTAAAGAAGTTAAGCTCTTTGTCCGTGATGCCGATTTTTTCAAGTTTTTTAATTAGTTTAAAGTGTGATATTGTATCAAAAGCCTTAGAGAGGTCTAAAAAGATTGAAATACATTTATTTCCTTTATCAAGGCTTTTTACAATGAAGTCTGTCACCCTGGCAATGGCATCTGAGGTACTTTTGTTTTTTTGAAAACCATATTGATTTTTTTAAAGTATTTTATGACTCTCGATGAATTTTAAAAGTTGTGTATTAATAAGGTTTTCAAAAACTTTAGACAAGCTATTCAGTAAAGTAATTGGTCTATAGTTATTGATATCTGACTTGTTTCCAGATTTGTAGATGGGAATTACGATACTTTGTTTTAGGTTAGACGGGAAGTAGCCCTGTGTAATACTTAGGTTTATAAGGTATTCTAGTGGCAATGTAATCTCCGAAGACAGCGTTTTAAGGATTTTGGTTGAAATTTCGTCTGGTCCAGCAGAAGAAGTGTTTTTTAGAGAATTAATTGTTTTGAGAATTTCTTCCTGTGACACAGTTTGGAATAGAAATTTTGTATTTATGTTATTTGTTTGAACCACTGTATCGGTAGATTGGGTGATTCCGCTCTGGGCAATTTGAGAAGCAAGATTTGGACCGATATTAATAAAAAAATTGTTTACATGATCAGCAACGAGCTTAGGATTTTTTGTGGTTTCAACAATATGTCCATCAATAGAAAGTTTATTTATGCTCTGTTTCTCTTTTGTAGTTTGCGAGTTTGTGGCTTCTCTAAGTATTTCCCATAATTTTTTGGGATTATTGTTACTTTCTTTAATTCTTTCTGAGTAGTAAATTTCTTTTGCTTTTCTGATGACGTTACAGCACATGTTTCTATATTTTTTATAATAGTTGAATGTTAGTTGGTCATACGGATTTTCTTTGGTTTTTTTGTGTAGCGTGTTTCTTTTGGGAATGCAATTTATAATAGATTGGTTAATCCATGGTTTCAAGGGTTTCAATTTGTTACTTATATTTTTGGTCATCGTCAGGGTATGGTGGTGTAATTCGTTTTTCAAATAGTTAATAAAGTATATCCATGCGTCCTCCGATTGTTTATTTTGGAAGAGTTCTTGCCATGATTTGTTCTTTAAATTGGTTATTATATTTTGAAAGTTGATTTTATTGTATGCTAAAGGCAGGCTACATTTATTTATTTGGATAGCTGTTTGTAGTGCAAAGATAGTTGAATAATGGTCCGTGATAGTTGATTTGTAGACGATACTTTTAGATGGTTTTTTTGACTTTACCATAATGTGGTCAATGTGGTCAGACTTTAGCCAAGAATCAAACCAACGAAAATGCCACCTGTATCTGTATTGAGTAATTGAAATATCCGACAGATGTCTCCCCTAAGGGCAATAATTATGATTATGTACCAATAAATTCAAATGAATTAGTTATAAATAGGCTTGCAAGCCCATTTTCTTTCTCTTCTCTCTCTAAATAATGGATCAATAACAACCATGAAATAATTACGGAATTCGAGGGTGGTCATTTTTTTGTTACCAGTGATGTGTGTTCTAAGGAATAAAACTTATCGATTATATTTCGTAGTATCATTAATTTAACGAGGCCATTATTGTAACATATGGTCCAATCGAGCCGCATCGTGCACCAGAAAGAGCCGAAATATGAACCAGCAAAAAACCAAGAAGATGCAGATCATCATCAGATAAGTATCCCAATGCCATCCTATCAAAACTGTGACCGAATCCCGAATCCTTCCTATTTCAAATTATCCCAAATGAAATATTTAAATATGCAACAAAGATTAAAAAAAAAAAATTATTGTTGTTTCTGATTTTTCAGTTGTATAAAATTTTAATAGCTACCTACATTGCAAATTGATACGATTATTGTTTAATGAGCATCTCAATTGTAAGAGTTTTGTCATTGGATTTATTTAATTAAAAATAATTCACGCGAATGTTCAAATTTATCGGGTCAAATTTCGCTACAAAATAATTTCAGCGAATTTCTGATTTAAAAAGTTGTCAGTGGTGAGTGGTTGTTCTGATTTAAAAAGTTGTCAGCCCTGGCACTGGCAAGCATTTTTACTAACACCGCCGTGTTTTCATTCGTAAACTGTCAGTTGTTTGAGGTTAAAAGTTAAATTGTTTATTATTTACCATTAAAGATGGAAAAGTTAAAGCCGTTAATCAACAAGCGTGGAATTTTGAAAGCGAAATTGACAAGGTTTAATGATATTTTAAAGACACTCGATAAAACGGAACTAGAATTACGTTATCAAAAGGTCGAAAAATTGTTAGATGACTTTGAAAAAATTCAATCTCAAATCGAAGAACTTTCGGATGACGAGGCAGAACACGTAAGTCAACGTGAATCCTTTGAAAATTAATATTTCTCTGTACTTGCATTAGCAAAAGGTTTATTGAATTCAGTAAATCATGAAAAATGTGAAATTAAATTACCAACTTTGAAACTTATTGAATTTCATGGTGAAATTACTGACTATGCTAAATTCGCTGAGACCTTTAAAGCATTGGTTCATGAAAATAATACGTTAAACAATTCTCAAAAATTCTTTTATTTACAATCGTGCCTTAAAAAAGACGCAGCTAAATTGATTGCCTCCTTGACCATATCGCACGACAATTACGAATCTGCGTGGCAGATACTGCAGGAACGGTACGCGAATAAAAAAATAATAGTTCATAGGCATGTTGCATCTTTATTTCAGTTAAAAGATATGAAACAAGAATGTCCAGTCGCGTTAAGGCATATTATTGATCAGGCTAACATAAATTTAGAAGCGTTAAAAAATCTAGGATTACATGTTGATTCCTGGGACGCGATTATGATATATTTAATATCTAATAAATTGGATGGATCAACTCGTAGATTTTGGGAAGAGCAGCCAATAGATGGTGCACTCCCAACGTTGAAAGAATTTATTACATGTCTAACCAAACGTGTTGAGGTACTGGAGTTCACTAATTTGCAAGAAAAAAGGCCTACCTACAAGAATGTTACAACACGTGATGATCGCAAGAAAGATTTGTCTGTCTCATTGATAGCAAACAAACACGGATGCATCCTATGTAAAGAAAATCATCCAGTGTATTATTGTAAAAAATTTCTCAAATTAAATATCCAGGGAAGATTAGAATTTTTAAGAAAGGCCCGAGCCTGTTTCAAATGTTTGAGGGTAGGACATTTTACACAAGATTGCAAAAATAAATTCAAATGTAAAATCTGTGCAAGTGATCAACATAATACTTTGATACATGTTAATGAATTAAATAGTGAAAACACAAATGAAGAGGCACACAGCTCGACATCAGTGGCAAATCATACGGTGTTAAATAAAAATGAAAAGATAATTTTATTATCTACAGCGATCGTGAATATCGTAGGTAGCGACAACCGTTTACACAAAGCGAGGGTATTATTGGATTCAGGCGCCCAATCGAATTTCATAAGAGAGAGTTTTGCAAAAAAATTAAAATTAAAAACAGAAAAAATAAATACGCCGGTGTCTGGAATACAAAATCGCATCATACATATCAATCGAAGAGTTACAATTGACATGTAAGCAGTGAATAGTGATTATAATAAGAAAATTTCTTGTTTAGTATTGCAGGCTATAACAACCGACCTACCCCAAATGACCTTCAAGAAACAAGAGTTGAAGATCCCATCTGGCTTGCAACTAGCGGATAAGGATTTCAATGTCACGTCTCCAATTGACATCCTGTTGGGTGCGGAAGTTTTTTGGGAAATAATGAATAATGATCGAATACGCTTAACGGAGGGCGGGCCAACTATTCAAAGGACTGAACTCGGTTGGATTGTTTCCGGAGCGATCGACATCATCACTAAAACAAGGCCAGTATCAATTAATTGTAATCTAGCCATTAATAAAATAGGTAACCAGATGGAAAGATTCTGGAAACTAGAAGAGGTGGATGCCATGAAACCTCAGAATTTTGAAGAAAAGGCTTGCGAAGTCAACTTTACAGAGTGTCATAGTAGAGACACGGAGGGCAGATTTACGGTAGCCTTACCAACCCGCCCTTGTATAGACCAACTAGGGAGTTCTTTGTCAATGGCTGAAAAAAGGTTTCATACATTGGAAAGAAAATTTTCCACCAATAAAGAATTGAAATGTCAATATAGCATGTTTATGAGAGAATATTTACAATTGGGTCATATGGAAGAGTGCCGAAAATCCGAATGCGATGCGAGATCATATTTTTTACCACATCATGCGGTGATGAAGGAGTCAAGCACCACCACTAAAGTTCGCGTGGTGTTCGATGGATCGGCAAAAACATCTTCTGGTATTTCCCTTAATGATGCTTTGATGGTCGGACCTAACATACAAAAGGATTTAAATATTCAAATTTTACATTTCAGAAAACATCCTGTAGTCATAACTGCGGACATAGAGAAAATGTACCGTCAGATAAACGTGCAGGAAAGCGACCGCAATCTACAGAAAATTGTTTGGCGCTTTTCACAGGATGAGGATTTGAAGCATTACAAGCTAAGGACAGTGACTTATGGATTAGGACCGTCATCTTTCCTGGCGACAAGATGCCTGAAGCAAATAGGTATTGAAAATAGACTTTCATTTCCTATAGCAAGCAATGTCATTGAAAATGACTTTTACATGGACGACCTATTAACGGGAGGAAATGACGTTGAATCGTGCCACCTTCTAAAACAACAGGTAATCAGTTTACTAAAATCTGCAGGGATGAATCTAAGAAAATGGAGATCGAACGCGGCAGAATTATCTTCCGAACCAGGTCAAGATATGCAAGGATTGATATCTAAAGAACCCCAAGAAGAAAAAATACTAGGATTAATCTGGAACAGTGAGTTTGATTACTTTTCATATGTAGTGAAAAAACCAGTATGTACCGTACAAAGCAAACGGCGGATATTGTCAAGTATCGCCTCAACGTTCGATCCTTTAGGACTGCTAGGACCAGTAACGGTTGTAGCAAAACTAATTATGCAGAGATTATGGATATCTAAGACTTCCTGGGACGAAGAAATACCCGAGGGAATATTAAAAGATTGGGAAAATTACATGAAAAATTTATCTCAAATAAACCTGTTGAAAATAAAGAGAAGAATCTTGTGGGGTCAAAACAGCCTACAAATCCATGGTTTTTGCGACGCATCAGAAAAGGCCTACGGAGCCTGTGCGTATCTAGTATCCAGGGACGCCGAGGGTAAGATGCACTCTCAGTTAATATCTTCCAGGTCCAGGATAGCGCCATTAAAAAGCATATCCCTGCCAAAATTGGAACTTTGTGGTGCGGTGCTGTTAACGAAATTATTAAAAAACATCAAAGAAGCGCTCAACATGGTTGAGGTGTATACATACTACTGGTGTGACTCTACCATCGCACTATGCTGGATAAGAGGATAGCCAGCTAGATGGAATACCTTTGTGGCCAACAGGGTTGCCGAGATACAAGAGGCCGGCGATCCCGCCCATTGGCGACATGTTTCATCGCAGGAAAACGCCGCTGATATTTTATCAAGAGGAGTTACAGTAAACAAACTATTACAAGCAGATATTTGGTGGAAGGGTCCAGATTGGCTAATAAGAGAGGCCGATCACTGGCCGAAGCCAGAAAATTCCTGTATAAATCCTGCAGACATAAAAACCAAGGCGGTATGCGTGTCTACTAATGTCACGGAGTGGGACATCTTTTCAAAATTTTCCTCTCTCAACAAGCTAAAGAGAGTAACTGCATATATATTGCGTTTCTTTAATAATTGTAACACAAAAAAACTGTAAATTAACCGGGAGGTTAAGCGTGCCGGAGCTGGACAATACATTGCATTGTCTAATAGCAATAATTCAACGCTACCATTTTAAGGATGAGTTCAGGGCTTTGAGTAATAAATGTTCACTGGATAAACGTAGCGTTATTTTGTCGCTTAATCCATTTATAAATAATGGATTAATTTGTGTCGGGGGCAGGCTAACAAAGGCGAAACATTTATCATACCAGCAACGACACCCAATAATTTTACCAAAAAATAATAAGTTAACAGAATTAATTATTCGACATCTTCATTATGTACATTTACATGCAGGGACACAAACTTTGTTATCTCTAGTGAGATTACAGTTCTGGCCGATTTCCGGAAAAACCACTGTTAAGCAAATATTACATAAATGTATAGTATGTTTCAGAAAAAATCCAGTAACCAGTCAAGTTATCATGGGTGACTTGCCGGAAAACAGAATAACACCTAGCAGGCCGTTCGAGGTTACCGGGATTGATTACGCAGGTCCTATCATGATGAAAAGCGGTATCACCAGGAAGGCTCCATTGGTGAAATCTTATTTATGCATTTTTGTTTGTTTCTCAACGAAAGCTGTGCATTTGGAACTGGTAACGAACCTCACCACTGACAACTTTTTAAATTGTTTAAAACGTTTCATTGCGCGGAGGGGCAAACCCTTTAAAATATATTCAGATAATGCGACCAATTTTAAGGGAGCATATAATCAACTGAGAGAATTGTATGATAAATTAAAGAAATCTGATGACAAGATTCAAAAATATTTAGCTGATTTGTCAATACTGTGGGGATTTATTCCACCACGGTCACCGAATTTCGCTGGACTCTGGGAAGCAGCAGTGAAATCCGCCAAATATCATTTAAAAAGAATAACCGATAATTCAAGTTTAACCTTTGAACAATTATATACTTTATTGTGTCAGGTAGAATGCTGTTTAAATTCACGTCCGCTCACTCCTCTGTCCAACGATCCGACTGACCTGAATCCTTTGACTCCAAATCATTTCCTGATTGGCGGAGGGATAGCTTCTATCTCTGAGAAGGATGTTCGGGAGATACAATATAATCGATTGAATCAATATCAAAAATTAAATGCACTGATTCAAACATTTTGGTGCAGGTGGAAACTGGAATATCTTGCAGAATTACAAAGACGTACCAAATGGAAGGAAGACAAGGGCCTCAGGACTGTTGAAAGGGACGACATGGTCATACTAAAGGAGGACAACCTGCCGCCTAATATGTGGAAACTAGCCAGGATCCTAGCTACTCACCCTGGAGCTGACGGGAAAGTGCGGGTGGTTACCCTCAAAACCGCACAAGGAACATTGAAGAGACCTATCAGCAAAATATGTTTATTACCCATGGAAAGGGATTCAAGCATTGCTACAGGGACGCCCGATGTACCCCCCGGACTGAATAAATAAGTTCCTGCAGTCATAAACAAGAGAAAAATCAACAAACCTACCTGAAGGATGACCTTGGACCATCAAATTTTTGCTAGCAGTCATAAGAAGGAGAAGAATTAGCAACCTGCCTGAAGGATGACCTAGGAACATCGAATTAACTTGTTCATATTATGATTCTCTTATTTTAGAACTTTTTGTTCATATTCATCTCATGATTGTTTTTCAAATTAATTTGTCCATACTTATATTATGTTTATTTTTCAAATTATTTTTGTTTATATTATGGTTATTTTTAAAAATTATTTTTTTGTTTATGTGTAAAAAAATAAATTCTTCCCTGCCGTGGCAGCATGTTCAGACTTTAGCCAAGAATCAAACCAACGAAAATGCCACCTGTATCTGTATTGAGTAATTGAAATATCCGACAGATGTCTCCCCTAAGGGCAATAATTATGATTATGTACCAATACATTCAAATGAATTAGTTATAAATAGGCTTGCAAGCCAATTTTCTTTCTCTTCTCTCTCTAAATAATGGATCAATAACAACCATGAAATAATTACGGAATTCGAGGGTGGTCATTTTTTTGTTACCAGTGATGTGTGTTCTAAGGAATAAAACTTATCGATTATATTTCGTAGTATCATTAATTTAACGAGGCCATTATTGTAACACATGTATATCATGTGTGGATCTATAGATCCATTTGTCGTTCTTGTTGGTGAGTTAACGGTACTCACTAATCCATGAAATTCTAGCATGTTGATATAGTCTTGGCTTTGGTGGTGTTGGTTGCTCGGTAGTATGTTAATATTTAGATCGCCCATTATTATGATATTTTTGGTATTGGAAAGATTTGAAAGTGTGCAACTAAGACTGTTTAGAAATGGCGTGATGTTACGAGTCGATGGCGAGCGGTATATAGCGAGGATAACTGTATCATTGTTGTATTCTATTTGTGTGCAACTTGCATCCTGAATTTTTAGTTCGGTTACTGTGAAGTTTTGATTATTTTTTGTGTAAACAACAATCCCATCGTTCTGATTATCAAACGTAGTTGAATTGTGTGATGTGTAATTTTTTATGATTTTAGGTGTATATGTGTTTGACAACCAGCACTCGGTCAGAATGATTATGTCGAAAACAATATCTATGTGGTGAAGTTGAATTAAGAGTTCGTCAAAGTTTTTATTTATGGATCTTATGTTTTGGTGCATAATTTTTGTATTGGCAGAGTTTCCAATCAAGCGTTTACACATATTAGTATCTGAAGTTGCGTAAGAAAGGTTTTGGTTGTGTAATTCCTCATCAAAAATTCCATTGAGAAAGGCATGTTGATATAATAATTATACGAAAATAAAAAAAAATAGTTTATATGTTTATGGGAGCTCCACTGTCCGTGGCAGTTACCGGGAGTTTCACCCTAGTTGCAGATAGAGAATTACCGAAGTGGATAATTATTGTTGTAGTTCGAAACAATAAATGTAAAGTTTCTCCTTACCGTTTGATTATGAAGGGTGATCGGGCCAATAACTAACCGACGTTGGAGCTCTCCAGAAGCATCTAAACCATTTTTAACAGATCATCAGCGTGTTTAATGTAGATGATTTTTTCTCCTTCTTTTTTTCTAATCATAATTTTTGAATCTTTGTACCACACATAATTATATCCCCTTTCTTTCGCCTTTGATTTTGTTCTCCATAGAAGGTCTTTGTAATGAGGACTGAGAATTTCGCTGATGTAGATTCGTTGACTTTCTGGATTCTGCGCGGTGGATGAGCTTAAAAGTTTCCTGTTTGTAAGAAGTTGGTATCTCTTTTGTCTATTGTTTAGTTTAATATGTATTTTTGGGGGGACTCCCGGTCGTTTATCAGGTATCCTCCTCACTTCCACTATATCTTCTCTTTTTATATCCACTCCTGCAATTGAAGCCACCCGTTTTATAGCATCAGAGGGCTGCTCGTCATTTTTTGGAATGAGGCCGGCAAACTCCAGTGAATCTTCTAGTGATCTTTGATCAACTTCCGCCAATCTGACTTCCAGACACTTTATTTGTTTGTCCTTTTCGACGAGTGTATTCCTTAGAGACTCTACTTCGGAAACCAATTTAGTGATGGTTTCCATTTTAGCAATTAGATCGTCATATTGATGGCTAATGAAATCTCTCGAGTGTTTACTCTCTAAGTTTTCATCGTCAATTTTTTTTATAATTGCCGATTTAAAAGCTTCCAGTTTTGTTACCATTTTTTTTTCCATTTTCTCCATAAGTATGTCAATTTGTGAAGATACATCTGTAGCCAAGCTCGTTGTCGCGGGCATTTGTCCTTTGCTTCGAAGGTTTTTGTCGGCAGACATTTCTTGTTGTTGTGCTCTTTGTAGTAGGAAAGGTTGGAAACTGGCTCTATTACTCTATGTGGATTCGCTGCGTTATCTGTGTTGTTATTGTGGCTGAGTGACGTTTGTTTTGGAATGTCAGCATGAAGTGTTAGGACACTATAAACTCACAGATCACTCTGGTTTCGTGCTACCATTTGAATAACGGATCACTTGTAAGGTATTTTTTTAGTTCGGTTTAAGTTTTGGCACTGTTATCAATAAAAAAATTGTGGATAGAACTTCAACTGTACTTTTCGATGTGTGTCAATAGACAATCCTGTATATAGGAAACCAACCCATACGAATCGGTACTTACACGCTGATTTGCACCACCACCCAGCGCAGAAGAGAGGACTTATCCATACATTGGTGACCCGAGCGACCAGAATATGTGAAGAACATAAAATCGGAGCGGAACTTACGAAGCTGACCGATGCACTGGAGCGTAACGGTTACCCAGCAAGTCAGACAAGGCAAATCATAAGAGCCAAATCTGCACCAAACGAAGACAGAATTGAACAAGAGTCGAAAGGCTGTGCCTTCCTGCCTTATGTGCACAATGTAACAGACAGAATTGCCAGGCTATTGAGAAAGGAAAGTATCAAGACTGTCTTCGGAACAACAACAAAGATACAGGACTTACTGAGGTCTGCAAAGACTAAGTTTCCTCTGGAAACAGATGGAGTGTATAAACTCAGCTGTTCCGGATGTGACAAGGTCTATGTAGGCCAGACAGAGCGGACTATCTCCAAAAGGATTTCAGAACACTTCAGAGCTTGTAAACTCGGCCACCCTGACAAATCGGCAATTGCCGAGCATTTGATTGACACCGGGCATTAGTTTGGATTTGTTCCTGAAATCCTGGGGAGACCCAAAACTTATAGAGAACGGCTGATTACGGAAGCCATTGAAATTCATAAAAATCCCGTAAACATTAATAGAGACGATGGAGCTAAGCTCAATAGTTCTTGGTATCCGGTAATTGACGGATACACCAGAGCTAAACGAAGAAAACCACTTTAAATAAAAAAAAATAAAAAAATGACACGTTAATGTTAGCTCAGAGGGTTGGAGCTGGCAACACGGTATCACAACCTCATACATAAGCTCACATTTTAACACAACCTCAAATAACACATCTGCCCTGATGATGGACACTGCAATGTTGTCCGAAACGTTGGCTAAAGAAGGAGGAGCGCAACACGGCATAACACCCCAAAAACAAATAACAAAAATTGTTTATACATTGTTTACATTGCATTTTGCTTTAAGAAGTTTTCTCGTTAATTTAAACATAAAAGCGAATTGTGGTCGAAATTTGTGTGTTTTAATACGCGTTATTATTGTTTTGATAGTGATACTTTAAGATTTATCATCGATGCGTTCAACGTGTTTGAAAACAGTTGTACGTTTTTAATGTTTTGATTTTGAGACTTCTCATCGATGCCTTCGACGAGGTAAAAATTAACTCCGACATGATTCAAATAGTGCAATAATCAATCATCAGACGGACCCAACTGTGCTTGGAAGTTAACGGTGAACATTTAAAATAATTTGACGTGTTTGTGTTTTGAATTGGAGATCGGAACATCGCTACATATTGTGAGTACCTACCTATGCTAATAATAATTCCTATCCGTTGCGTTGGCGTCTCAGATCGAATGACGAAAAAATTTTAACCCTTAAATAGCCTAAAAATATATATATATATATTTTTTTTTTGTGAAAATGCTCATTATAAAAACTTTATGTTTATTTGGGTTCCCCATGTGGTGTAGATTCTCCAGTTTCCTGATTGTACTACGAGTTTTCAGACACCGTGTATAGGGGTTTAGTGGGGATTCTAAATTTTTGGCGACTAGGTTCGATTAACTAAGAAGAGTTGTGAGAAAAGGGTGATTGGATTATTGAAAACTCATTATCAAATAAGTCTCTAGCAAAAATAGCTCCTTTTAACATTATGAGGAGGATTCATGCTCTGGACTTAGTCAGCGTGAATACGAGAGGAGCGCGTAGAACCAACACCATCTGAGGAATTTTAGAATGGGTTCAAGACAATTTGCTTCCGTGGTCGAGGAGGCTTTGCAATAACGCATTATGACAAGGAGCTCCATAGAGAGATAAAGAAAGCCTCACCATTACCAGCGCCCAAAATAAAACCAAAACAAACAAATTGTAAAAATGCCAAGCTGGTTTTTCTTATAACGTAAGTACTTTAAAAGTCTTACCTTGAAAATGCTTTTGTAAAAACATGTAGATTAGCCCTGGTTGTTTCCGTGATTCTACATCAGGCGTCCTTGTATTTCCTTCTGTTATTCCCATTTTTGAGATATTAGATGTTCCGGTCGGAAAGTAAATGCATATTTGTGGTATCTTGGAAGTATTTTTCTACGTCTGCTGAATTGTTTTGGTTATTATTTTCCGATATTTGCAATGACGTTTTTATGATTAATTCGTTATTTGCAATTAATGGAGTCGAGCTGTAGATAGTATCATTGGACCATGACGACAATTTACTCGAATCTAGATGCCTGTAATGATTGGCAAACTTGCCCAGATACCTGACTACATCCAAATACGGCTCCAATGACAAATCATTGTTCAAAACAGAAATTATTTTCAAAATTGCCCGATGTAAGTATGGTGGTCAAGCTGAACTCTGCAACTTCTTATTCCGCATTCATTTCCTGTACTTTTTACTTCAACATTCTCTTCCGCTTCAATGACTTCCCGTTATACTTCTTTCTCTACTTCTCTATCTACCTTTTATTCTACTTCCCCATCTACTCCCCCTTCTATTTCCCCTTCAATTTCCTGTTCTACTTTCACTTCTACTTCACCTTTTACTTTACCTTGTACTTCGCTATCCTTTTTCACATCTAATTTCCTATCTATTACTATGACAATGAAATGGAAGGTAAAATTGTAACCTTCGCTGAACTACTCTGCCAAGCAGAAACATGAAAAGAGGTATTTGCAAAAGTTTTTCAGGGGTCAAAATTGTTTGAATAACAATATTCTTACTCTAAATATGATGTAAAAACACTCAGCGGCCATCATCCTATTTCTGCATGAATGTGCACAAACTTCACTGGTAAAGCAACAAAAAAATTTTGCCGCCGAAATAAGAGGTATACTGGAGGTTGAAGATGAGAATTTGGCAAATATTTTATTTAAAATAAATCAAGAAATAAAAACAAACACTACGAGAAATGACATTGAGACCAGCTATAGGGCTCCGGGTAAGACAATCCCCCAAAAAACCAGACCTATAATTGTGCGGTTCAAACACGTACACGTAAGAGATGACTTTTTAAACTATGTAAAAAGGTACAATATGAATGCTGTGTCTAAGGAAGACAAACTCAACACGACCTCAATAGGACTCTCCGGACCGCGCACGCCGATATATATATCGGAACACTTAACTTCAACAAATAAACGCCTACTTTACCTAGCGAAGAAGATGGCTATTGATAAAAAATTTCATTCGTATGGGTAAAAGCGGGACGAGTTTATATACGCCAAACCACGGAATCGAGAGCTGTACAGTACATATCACTTCTGAGAATATCTTACTTACACTATGACTCACAAATGCAATCATACCCATACTACCTGTATCCCTTTTTAAAAATGTTAATCAGAGTGTTCCTATATTTCATGATATTTCTATTCCTTTCAAAAAAATACTACAATATTGCATTGTCCAATCCCCAAATGAGCATTTTGTCAGACATTTTAATTATTAACATCGTGGTGCATTTATATTACCCACACATTATCAGGAAATTCTTATAATATAAGAATTGTTATCTATTTATTTATTTGTCATATTATGACAAATTTACAACTACATCATTGTGTCTCTCTGACCCCACTTCTTTATTTCCCTATTATAAGAAATTACTAGCTAACCCTCAATTCACCACTAATACCAATTGTTATTTTTATTTGTACCATTCGAAGAACATGAAATGGCTAATGTTTTCTCACAATTTATGTATTACAATAATTTATGTATATTATTTTATTTCAATAACTGAGCAACCAAACTTATGTACTCTTTATTCACACATCAAAAACATAAATTTACCATCCCAAATTAATATTACCGTGTGGGTTTAATTACAGATAACTTACTCTAAAAATGATTCAATTATTTTTTGAAATTCCTAATGAATCTATGCTCACATGCAACAATTATGTAGTTGATAATCTTAAAGACATAAATAAATACTGTTGGGAATCGTACAGTCTAAAAATTGTACACCAGAATATACGAAGTATTACCAATATTGATGATCTTCTCATATTTCTTGACCAACTTAAATTCACATTTGACATGCTAGTGCTGGATCAATGAATACTATACCTCCAAAGAAATACAAAATTACACTGAATACCACACATCTATAAAAATAAATAAATCCAGTGGAATTGTTATCTATGTCAGGAACGGAATACAAGCGCAAGTTGACGAACTCGCTTTATCACAAGCAAATTGTCTAAAAATAATACTTAACAAAAATGTATGCATATTTGCAATTTATAGATCACCATCATTCCACAATATTGATACCTTTCTTAATTCACTACATTTCATCATTAACAGCACAAACAACTCAGAACATCAAATAATCATTGGAGACCTGAATGTCAATATAATCTTAGACAATCACCGTCAATGCGATGATTATTTATGTTTTCTAAGCGAAAATTGTTTTACTCCAACAATTAACACCCCCACTAGAGTACAAGGCACGAGCAAATCCTGCTTAGATCACATTAACATAAGAAATATTAAGTTCATAGACTCGTTTGTCATACACACAATAATTTCAGACCACTATACCACGGCGCTCGGTCTAAGAAATAAGCCCTCCTCTGCTGCTAAAAACAAACATATTTCTAGAATAAATTACAGCAGCCTGCTCGAGGAGCTACGTACAGAAAAGTGGCATAACGTACAAGATCAGACTGACACTAACCAAGCAATGGACGAATTTATTAAGAAATTGCAATTCTACATATCTAATAACACTGTCAACAAATGTATTCCAAACAAACAATTTAAACTCATGCCATGGATCTCCCCTGGCCTAGTCAAATCTATTCACAGACGTAACCAACTCCACAAAATTTCGAAAAGACAACCAGATAATATTTTGCTACAAGAACAATATAAGAAATATAGGAACTTATGTAAAAAATTAATTAAAACAACAAAAGAAAAATTCTACAAACAATATATATACGAAAACACATTAACTCCGAAACGTTTCTGGGATATATTTCGAAAAATCACTAAAACAAAAAATAATAAGTCGTCATTCATACATTCATTAGACACTAAAAACACAAACACTGCTGACCCCAAGGGGATGGCTAATTATGCAAATCATTATTTTACTTCGGTAGGAGCTTCACTCGCTAACAAAATACTCGATAAATGTAAGAAAACTGAATCCGATCTAGCCAACATACCTTCAACTGTTTTTAATTATAAAGCAGAAGAGATTCAAACTACGACTAATGAAGTAATGAAAATGATAGATGAACTCAAGACATCGAATGCTTGTGGGTCAGATAAAGTGTCAACAAATTTGCTAAAAGTGTTGAAACCACTTATAGCTAGTACTATTGCATTTATCTGTAATCTTAGTTTCAACCACTTAAAAGAATCAATTGTCATACTGATTCATTATAATGGAGACAAATCGGATATACAAAATTATCGGCCTATATCTCTATTAAATTCAATCTCAAAAATTATTGAGAAAATCGTCAAAAATCGTCTTAGCCTCTACCTAGAAAATCATAAGATCCTATCTAAGAACCAATTCGGCTTCCGACCCGGTTTAGGAACAGAAGATGCTATTGCTAAGCTGACTAATATTATTTCCAATAATAATGACCGAGGAGTTAAGTCCATCGCTCTGTTCCTTGATCTGGCAAAAGCTTTTGATACCATCTCGCATAAAATACTTCTGAAAAAACTACAGGCCATCGGCATTCAGGGACAGCTATTCAAATGGATCGATAGTTACTTAACGAACAGATACCAAAAGTTAAAATTAATGATACTGTTAGAGATCCCGCCCTTATAGAATTTGGTGTACCGCAAGGGAGTACCCTAGGTCCACTTCTGTTCAGTATTTATATAAATGATTTATGCAACAGTAATCTCTCCAATCACATCATAATATTTGCGAATGATACTGTCTTAATATTTGAAGGAAGAAACTGGAATGTTGTACACAACAAAGCAGAAAACGGTATTAACCCGCTTAAATATTGGTAAGATTATAATCTTTTGACTCTTAATTCAGAAAAAAACAAAATTTATACGATTTAGTGCGACAGAAGCGGGCCAACCAAAAGAATTATACAATATTTTCATACATAAATGCATCGAATCAACTTCCTGTAATTGCTATAAATTAGAATGCGTGAACAGTATAAAATATCTCGGTATTGTTATCAACAAACACCTTAGATGGGACGGACATATATAGACCTTGTGACTACTAAGGTTAGAAAGCTGACGCATATCTTTATGCCAATTAGAAATGTCCTATGTCTAAAAGATTTAAGACTCATTTACAACGCTTTGTGTGGGTCACTATTAGACTATGCATCATTAGGCTAGGGTGGATGCGCAAAAACGGTTTTGGACCACTTAGCAAAGGCCCAAAAATCCTTACTAAGGCTAATCATGAAAAAACCTTTTAGTTACCACAGCGATTCACTGTTTGAAGAGTTACGAGTTCTGGATGTCAGACAATTATACATGAGGAAAATAAATTTGAACACTCATAAAAAACGTCATCTCTACCCATCTATCGACCACTCTCACGGAGAAATCCAATCGTACCACCCACAACCAAAACTTCACTCGCTCAAAGACACTTTTCATTCCTAGGCCCAGAACTATACAACTTTATACCTGATGCTTGGAAAAAGGAAAGCATAGGTGCTCTTCGTAAATTGATCACTGTCTGGCTTCACCAATTAGGGAGAAAAGAGTGCGAACTCACACTTTTACAAAAATAAAACAAACAAAATATCAAACACATTAAACTTAACAGCTAACTTTATAACTTCTGCTTTTAATCTTTTACAATAATATTTTTTATGTATCATTATTTTTTAGTTATATATATATTATATTACTTTTTTTCCTTCTTTGTTTTTGTTCTTACAAAATATGTATGCGTGCATGAATACTAATTCAATTTTGACTGTCCTAAAACGGGAATTCCTCCTAGTTGGGCAGTCAAAGTTTTTTTTATATGTATATATACATGTGTCATTGTATCATCACCTGTACTAAATAAAAAAATAAAAAATGCATGCGCATAGAGAGGGTTTAGCAAACTGAGGCTGAGGTTCTAGGTTTAATTCCTAGATGCGACCGAATCTTTTGTTTTTTAGAAAATTTTGTTTGAGAGTTGCTAATATGTTTTCAATGATTAAATAATTAATTATTGAAGACAATATCAGCAATTCATAAACGAATATTTGAAACAAAAAAAAAAAAAGAAAAAGATACGGTAACATCTAAGACTCGAACCCAGGACCCTTGCCTTGCCTTAAAACAAGTGCCCCGGCAAGGCAAGGCTTCTTCGGTTTCAAATATTCGTTTAAGAATTGCTGATATTGTCTTCAATAATAAAATATTACAATGTGAGGTTTTACTCAATAAGTTATTCAAAAAATTAAAAAGATTAAATAATTTGTTTAAAATCCAAATGTGCTCAGGAATCGCTGGTTTAAATTTTCCAGGTACATTTTTATAAATTTATTTATTATCTTAATTATTTGAAATGATGGATAGTTATTTAAACAAATATCATTTTTTCTAATATAAAAAAAAAAAAAATCCAAAAAATATCGATTCAAATTCATATTTCGTTTATAAAAAATTATGACGATACTCTTTAAAATCAACAATACGTTATAAAAAAACCAACACCGTAAATACTTCTCTTTTAAATAATATATTTTTATTTTTTATTCAAGAAAATTCTTTACAATGTATGATATACATATATATTTCACTAGTAATAAGATAAAAGAAATTATGATATGGTAATTATTTTCAATGTTCTCCCATAATAAGCAATTGCTTGTGTGTATGGGATGAGGTAATATTTGTTTAGTTTCTTAGATTCATTTTATTTTTTAAAATTTATGTTGTTTTTTTTTCGTTTTCTTTTGTATATTTAATTTTTTTTTAAATTTAGTTTAGGTTTTCAGTATATTTTTTTAATTGTTGTTTGAATTCTTTGAATCTATCTTTAAGTGATCTTATATTTTCTGGCAATTTATTGAAGAAATTTGTTCCAAGTATTTGTAGTTTTGTTGACCCAAAGTTTTTTTGCAAATCGGAATTGGTAACATGTATTTTTGCCTGAGATTTGCTGTGTTTTTGAATGGTACGGTTTTGTTTAGGATATCATCTTTGTAAACTTGTAAGGTTGAGTGATACAGGAAAAGAGTATTTAATTTTCTGACTTTAAATTCTTTGAAAATGAGTTCAGATGAATATAAAAATGATTTCTTTAATATTATTTTAATTATTAGTTTTTGCGCAATGTAAAAAGGTTGTGTGTGAGTTTTATAGGCACCCCCCCATCCTATAATACCATATTGGATTATGGATTGACAGAATGCGAAATACGTCATTGTTACATTAGCGTTTATCGCCATGTAATATACTATAGGTGTGTTACACAAATAGTCATCGCCGCACAAGCCGGCGGCAAAGCTTGATACTCCAATCTTTCAGGGTGTGGATTATAGTCAATTTCCCAATTAAAACAAGTCTCTTGATATGAGGGTTTATTGTACAGGTAATACAGGTTATCAACAGATCAACAAAGGGTACATAGCTTTTTAAGGCCTAACTAGTTACTAGGCAATCTATTGACTCTAAGGGCTCTGATTGACAAGGTATATTATGCGCTCACGTGTAATTTACGGCGGATGCGGTGAGACGGTCGGCAGGTGCCATGGCAGGTGCCAGGCAGGGTGCAGGACGGGTGCAGAAGGGCGGTCACGAGGGCACACCACGCTGGACAGCAAAAGGTGCGCCAGAATGATGCGGGGCTGATGCAGAAAGGCGGCCACTAGGGCACACCACGCTGGACGGCAAAGGGGACGCCAGGGCGGCGGCCGGAGTCGCAGAGACGATGGAGCAGAACGGGGGCACTGATTGGATGGCCAAGGGGGTCCACACAAACAGGCTAGGGCGGCAGACGCCCAGGGCTGAGGCCGGGGTCTACAAGTTCACGATCTCAGCCTGGGGTTGACGGTAGGTGGGGCAGCTAGCATCACAGGGGTACGAGGCTGGCGGCGTGGTCAGAGGCATGACCCAACTATACAACGTAAGGTGCTGGTGGGAGACATCGGCCGAAGGAGACATGACCCAACTATATAACATCAGAAGGCTGTGGTTCTGGGGGGCTGGCGGCGTGGTCAGAGACATGACCCAAATGTATAATGTAAGGTGCTGGGGGCGACAACGGCAGACGGAGACAGGACACAGCTCTACAAGGTAAGGAGGCTGTGGTTCTGGGGATCCTCTTGAAGTGGAAAGCTGGAACCAGAGAGGCGGCACACATGGTGAAACAAATCAGGCCGGTCCATATCTACGGCGACACCAATTTGGCGGCGATGGTAACTCGGAACTAATACAGCGTGTTGTCTGCTACGCGTCGGTCGGGGAACTGGAGCGTGGGTAGCTGGCGGGAAGAAGCTTGCCCCTTCCACCTCTCTTTTAGGTGTCTTCCGATGCCCATATAAGGATACGTTTTTGTCAACTATCCATTTGATTGGTTGTAGGTACTTGTAGCCTACGTGACTGGTATCAGGCGGTGATGTCGCGAGCTCCTGCGTATGTATTGGTGATCTAACACGCCATCAGTGCGTGGTTTGTTTCCTGCAATCGTGTGGAAATACATAATTGTGCAGTTAGCTCTTGCAAGCTATGTACAAACATAACACTACCCTCCTTGTCGACGAAAGAAGATCCCAGGCAACGTAGCTGAAGCAGGGCAACGTCCTCCTGTTTGCCGTAAGAGAGGTACAGAGCTATCTCATTTCACAAAGATTTAAACACTCCCTAACTTAAGAGCCAAAACAAAATTTTTAACTACCTGAGAGCCAAGTTGAACAATCCTAACAAGTACACTGAACAAGGGTTGCCAAACCTCTTTCAAAAATAATTGCAGAAATGATCTCCAAGGCGCGATACAAAACACGCTACGATTTACATACTCAACTTTTTTTTTCCAAACAAAAAGAATACCTAATACTTTCTCCAACAAAAAAGAATACACATGGCTTTTTTTTTAAGACAACACCAAAACAACAAATGTAGCCTACAATGTTGTATATCCGAATGGATGTACACAATTACCACCAGGCCTACACTTTCCATCAAACCACAAAAGAAGAACAATTAAGCCATGTTCACAATTGTACAATGTTATACATAATGATATTCTGGTTAGAGAATATTATACGCTTATGCGATTGACCAAAATCAATCCATATTCGCGTTTTTCACAATGAAATTCTTAAACTAGACATGGTTTTTTATACACAAAATTCCTGTTAGGGAATATGTACGCTGATTGTATCATGCGATTGACCGAAATCAACCCATTTTTGCGTCACTTACAATGAAATTCTTGACACTATACAAAACAAGTATCAATACACATGTTATGTTATTTCTTATTATCCATTGATAATTTTGAAAAACGGAAAAAAAAACAAAAAGGATTCTCCTCAAGATTTTAACAATATATTCTCATTTAGTCATGGTTTGTCTGGTTTGCTAATAATTCTTAGGCATATAGACTATCCTCTCGTATCGCATATTAATTATTAAGGTCAACGCTACCAAGACCTCCCATGTAATTAATTCTAAGGCTAATATTATCCTATAACATTTAACGATTTACTTCCTGTAAACCGCACAGCGCTGTGCCAGGTGTTAACAAGAAACACCCGCACGTCGTAACGATAACGTTCGACAAAACATTCAGACCACTCATAAAGTGTTCTTTCCTCCAAATAACCAGACAAAACCCATCATGACCTTAAGTGCAATTATCAACCCAATTCTTTGGTTAAGATTCAATAATGTCCCAAAATGACATAAATATGCAACCTCCATTTGTCCTTAATGACCAACAATTTTGATTCCCAACGAGTCTAAGACATAATTACGTTATCTTTACAAAAACTATTTCTTCTTACCGGGTATATACTATAATTCATCTTCCTATGAGAATATACACACCACACTTGACATGGCGTAACACATATTACAAATAACATAATTTTATTTCGTCTCAACTTTATGAAGGACTTTACACGTTATTTCTTTTTATTGATACCGAAGCAATCAAATACGTGTTTACAACAAAAAAAAATTCACACCATAATTGACATGGCGTAGCATATAATACAAAAAACACAATTTTTATTTCGTCTCAACTTTATGAAGGACTTTACACGTTATATCTTTTTATTGATACCGAAGCAATCAAATACGTGTTTACAAAAAATACGATTCACACCATACTTGACATGGCGTAGCATATAATACAAAAAACACAATTTTTATTTCATCTCAACTTTATGAAGGACTTTACAAGCTGGTTTTTTTACCATATTGATACCGAAGCAATCAATTACGTGTTTACAAAAAATTACAATACACAACCCGTAACTAATTAATAATTAGTTAGGGAACAATTTACACAATTATAATTTTCAACATATTACATACCACTCAACAACTACTGTGTGTGATAGTTCAATTTCTGTTATATAAGACTTATTCGAGTCTTTTCAATTTAAAAATCGAGAACTACATAATCCGATTCCTAGAGTTTAACTTCCTTAAAAATAAACGACACGTATTCACTACGCAAGAAGAAAGAGAGAAAAAAAAATTCCAGAAAAAAACCAAAATAATTGGTAGGTAACCAATTATATACAAAAACATTTGACAAAATTTTCTATACAAGAGAATGTCTGAACAAAAACCACATACAGGGTTTCTCATTTGAACTATACAATTTTATAACACAAGATATTTGAGTTATAGTTACAAAATGGGTTCCTAATCTACCACTGATAACTTTAAGTGATGAAGAACGAAATCATCACTTCAAAGTACAGGACATTTCTTACGCCGTTTCCTGTCAACGAAAAGAAGATTATATGCACACATATAATCTTAATTTGTACTAAAAATTGGTGTATATTCTTAGTACAATAATTCCACGAAATGTAAATTAAGTTTACCTTTCGGTCCCGGGCAGGATATTGAATACTTAAGTCGGTTTTTTCTTTATTAAAAATAAAAAAAATCCACTAAACTCAAGGTTGCTTGAATTAACCCTCAATCAATGTAACGTGTCGTGTTTCGTAAACGAATTATATACATAAATGTATATTTTTAAATATAATTTTATATAACTTATGTAGTTACTTCATAACTACAACTTATATCTTCTATATCACAATACTCACTTATTGTGATAAATGTGTTTGATTTTCGATTTATTGTTATTTGCTATTTTAAAACGAGTTTTAGTTATGGAAGAGAGAGATAAAGACATATCATGTATTTCTACAAGAATTCTGCTAGCTAGACAGAATCTCCCAGAAAACATGATAAACCAAAACAGAGAGGTTATAATGTCAGCCAAAATAGATACACTCAAAGATTCATGACGTCTTTGAGTTATAAAAATTGAATGACACCACAGCCCCTGTTTATTCAAATAATATTATTAAAAATGCACGAAATATATATGTTATTATATACATATTATATTGCATTGAACTGGGTGCGAGAAAAAAAAATATATACGTATTAACTTGAATGCGGTGACCTTTGATCAACTCATAATTATTATTATTATTTTGTGTTTAAATATTGTTTACCGCCTCGCGATAATAACAATTCCTTGGTCATAACGATAATCTGTTTTTCGTGTAATAATATTTCCTGATGCGAGTTTTTAATTTCAACCAACTATTTATTTTCTGTAATATAACAACAAATTCAAACCGATTAGTGACAATTATTAGGTGACATTGTTACCTAATTTTATTATGTCTTTAATGTGAAATCTCCCTACGATTTTTCCATTTAAATCTTCCAGCTGGTATACCGTGCTAGAGATTTTTTGTTTCACCCGATTTTCTACAAAACGGGGTGCGAGTTTATTTGAGAAGTACGTCCCAGCTTTCGATTGTGCAAAGTTACGTCTCCATACAATGTCTCCAATTCCGTAAGAAGCCAACTTGTGTCTTGTATTGTACCGAGCGGCACTTTGTTTATATGCTTCCGCAAGAGAATCACTAACTTGGTCATAAATAGCTACTAGTTCTTGTAATTTTTCCGCGTATTTTGCTACCGTATCTGGTTGTACGTCATTTCGACTACCAGACGAGATACGCCAATGCGACGTGCCGTGCACTATCTTCTCGAACCCGTGCATAAGAAAAAATGGAGTGAAACCAGTCGTAAGATTGACAGTATTGTTTATTGCCGCTTGTACTGTCTTGACGTGTTTTGACCACTGCCGGTGATCATTGCCTACTAGAATAGCCAATGTGGTACCGATTGTTTGGTTATAGCGTTCCACTACATTATTCATAGGAGTATAGAATGTGTTGTAAAAAACGTCGGGGACGCCGTATTGAGATAAGAAAGCTTTAAAGGTGCTGGATATGAACTGCCTACCGTTGTCCATTATCAGTGTTCTAGGTACAGAGATTGGTAAGAAAATATTATATTCCAAAACTTCTATTATGGCTTTAGCCGTAGCATGTCGTAGTGGGAATAACCAACAGTATTTAGTGAAAACGTCTACCACACTTAAAATGTGAAATTTACCATCATAACCCTTCGGGTAGGGACCTATCAAATCTATACTTAAACTCTGCATTGGTCGGTCGACGTTTTTGGGATGCGACATGTAACCTAAGGCTGGTTTCGTTGAATGTTTATAAGCCTTACAAGTATTACAAAGAGACACTAACTTTTTCACATCATTATACATACCGGGCCAAAAATTTCTTAACGATAATTTTTTAAAGGTTTTAAACACACCAGGATGTATTGACGCGGAAGAATTATGACAATCCGAGATAATAGCTTGCCGATCTTCTACAGGGGACACTAATTTCCATTCGTAGTCTTCTTGTAAAGAAAAATCAGCTTTGCAATGTTTAAACAACTTATTCTCTTGTATCAGGAAGTTAGGACAATTTTGTGGGTTATCAACGCATTTTTTATATAGTTCTGTGTACCATTTGTCCTTAGAACTGGGCGTGCTTAATAAAGAGTCTAGCTGAGTAACTTCTATACGTGAGAGTGCGTCCGGTACTATATGCAGGGAACCTTTACGGTGAATAATATCAAAATCGAATTGAGACAAACGAGTCGCCCATCTAGCAAGTCTACCTGAAGGATTTTCTAGTGACATCAACCACCTTAAACTCGAGTGGTCTGTGACTACGGTGAATTTTGACCCTTCGACGTATGAGCGAAAGTTGTACACGGCGTCCAGAATAGCTAATAATTCGCGCTCTGTGGTGCTATAATTTTTCTCTGCTTTTGATAATACTCTCGAGTAATATGCTACAGGGTGCTCTGCGTCTTCGAATTGTTGAGAGAGACATGCACCGATTGCAAAATTTGAGCTATCGCATTGTATTATAAAAGGTAATTTAAAATCAGGACAACTTAATACCGGTGCCGAAATCAACGCATTTTTCAAGGTGGTAAATGACTTTTCTACTTCATCATTCCATGTATAATTAGGTAGGTTCTTCTTTCCCCCAGTTATATGAGTTAAAGGTGCGGCAATGTTTGAAAAATTGTCAATAAAACGTCTGTAATAACTACATAAACCTAGGAATGATTTCACCTGTTTCGTATTCTGAGGACGGGGAAAATTCTTAATAGTTTCTATTTTCGCCGGGTCTGTGCGGAGACCTTCCCTGTCTATAACAAAACCTAAATATTTTAGTCTTGACTTACAAAATTCGGATTTTTCCATATTTAATGTTAATCCCGCCTTCTTAAGTATACTACATACTTTTTTAAGAAGTTCAATGTGCTCTTCAAAAGTTTGCGAAATAATAATTAAGTCATCTAAATATGCAAAAAGATTTGGTTCAAATTCCGGACCGAAAAGAGTGTCTACCAAACGTTGTAACTCGCTTGGAGCATTTCTTAAACCAAAAGGAAGTCTTACAAACATAAACGTACCTCTACCTGGCACCACAAAACTGGTCTTCTCGCGAGACGACATGTGCAATGGAATCTGCCAGAAGGCTTTAAGTGAGTCTAGTGATGTAATGAAATTTGCGTGACGAAGGTTGTCCAAAATACGATGCACATTTGGAAGTGGGTAGACCTGGGCTTTGGTAGCCATATTAAGACGTCTACTATCAAGGCAAAACCTTGCAGTTCCATCCTTCTTGGGTACCAGTATCACTGGATTTGACCAAGGAGATTTACTTTTTACTATTACGCCTAATTCTAACATTTTGTCAACTTCGTTTTCTAGCTGCTTCAACCTCACACGAGATAAGGGGTAATAGCGCTGTTTAATTGGTAAACCTTCAGTTTCAATAACATGTTCGATTAAATTCGTTTTACCCAAACCGCATTTAGCAAAAGATATGGATTGAAAATCCTCCATTACATCACTAAGAGATTTCATTTGTTCCGGTGTAAGATCGTTTTTAGATTTTACAACATTAACCTCTGAGATAGAAGTGTACGAAATATTTTGTTCTGACGTGAATAAATTCGGAGCTATGTTGAATTTCTTCCAGAAATCGATACCTAAAATGATCTTTTGACCCAGTGAGGGAATTACTATGAAGTCTATAGTTTGTGATATACCGTTATAAATTATTGGTAGTGAAATTTTTCCCAACACTTCCTGTCTCTTGTTATCTGCCGTCGTAATTAACAAGTTGCAGGGTGACAACGTATACGAAGAGAAATGTTTGTGTAAATTTCCCCCAATACAAGACAAAGATGCTCCCGAATCTATTAATCCTGATAACATACGATTTTTGACATAAAATGTTACATGCGGTCGGCCATCACCGCTGCAAGTCACATTCCAAGCTTCAAGGGAATCCGTATACGAAAATAACTTTACATAATTTAACCAGTCATTCCATTTTTTTTTCTAGTAATTAAAGATGGCTTTGAATTAGAATGACCGTCTACCAGTTTTTTTGATTCCTATTACATTGAAACGGGGGAGGTTTTGACAAATCCGGCATAACATTTGCTCTGTTGTCATCCGGCTTTTTCCATCGTGGGCTACGGCGCGGGACATTACTATTGCTAACTGCATTACAATTTTTTGCAAAATGGCCATTTTGATTGCATCTGAAACAAGCACGGTTAGCTAAGTCAGTCGATCTTTGTGTAATCATTGCTAACTGAGAGTTTTTATTCTGGCCAAACAATCTACTTTTGTTACGTAGTTGAGAACTATCATGATGAGTTTCATCCATGAGCTCACAACTCCTAACTAATTCATTACAAGAGCTAGGTGCATTGTACGAGAAAAGTTTATTATATTTATGTAATAAACCATTTTTAACTGTTAAAGCCAAGTCTTCCTCGGACAATGGAGATGTTAATCTATTATTCAAGGACGACATTAAATTTACATATTGTCTAACAGATACATTATATAACTGTTTGTAACGGTGTAATTTAGATTTAATTCTGGAATCACATTCGAGAACTTTAGAGCACGAGGCAGTATCTGTCTCAACATAACTTGAGGCGGAATTGAATTTAATCTTGTCCATCTCATCACATAACGACTGCAATTCCGTAACATTAGAGATTTCACGTCCGATTTTTAATTGTGCATATACCGGCAGAAGACCTTTTGTGATTAATGATAGAAGTTCCGATTCCGGAAGAGGTATATTTAGTTTAGAATTTATCGCTAATGCCTCCAGAATGTAGTCCGACGCCCTCTCATTAACTTTCTGACTTAGATTGAATAACTTCGACTTCTCAGTTATTTGGAATGACGGGTTTTCAAATCTTTTTAAAAAAGCTATCTTGATTTCTTCCCATTTCAGGTTAGTCTTAAAAATTTTTCTGTAGAACAACAAAGCGGAACCGGTTAGCAAGTCAATGAAGCCTCTAGCTAAGTCTTCCCAATCCACGCCCCTAGCATATTGTAACTCCGTGACTCTATCCAAAAAAACACGAACGTCCGTATTGCCATCAAAAGAAATTTTCCAGTTCGTTAAATTTACGATTTTCCTTTCGACGTATCTTAAATTGGTTCTATCCACGTTCTGATGCACAACAATCGGGTTTATAACATCGTGGGAAACGGAACTACTTGCTTTAGGTGTCGTACTAACTTCTGGCGAACTTAATGATATAATTGGAGGTTCTGTGCTCACATTTATTGATGCATTATATGCCACACATTGATCTCTTAGAGATGACACAGCCCTTTTTGGAACTATACCTCTTTCTATTAACCACTTTTTAATTGAAGGCGCTGTCGCTTTTTCAAAATTTAAAATTCTACCAATATTGGGAGGATCCATGATTTAATAATGGTAACAACCGGTAAGGTCTACGGATCTTAATTAAAAACAACCAATACGTTATTTATTTAATAATGTGAATTAAAAAACGATGACTGAATTTAATCCGACGGAGAATTAATACTTGGAAGTTCTTTTGAGTATTTGAATTATTTCAACTTATTACAATGAAACAGATAAGCAAAGCTTAACCTGACAAAAAAAATTATTTCTATAACGAAACAATTAAATTGCATTCCAAAATTGAAATAACACATCTATCTCTCGGAAACATCCACATTTAACATTTATTACGTCGTAATTTCTCGTATTTGGTTTATTGCGTATTTAGTAACAGAATGTATTTGCTTCACACTTCCGACGGCACATTCAATATTTTTTAGATAATAAAAAGTTACGCGTTACACTACCGACTGCACATTTGTATTACAAACACTCCCGAATCAGAAATTGAATTATAACACACAGCTGTGGGGAAAAAAAACATTAATATTACAGTAAAACATAGCAACAAAAGACTATTTTATCGGGCTAATTGACTATCCATGTTGTGGCGCCAGTGTTACATTAGCGTTTATCGCCATGTAATATACTTTAAGTGTGTTACACAAATAGTCATCGCCGCACAAGCCGGCGGCAAAGCTTGATACTCCAATCTTTCAGGGTGTGGATTATAGTCAATTTCCCAATTAAAACAAGTCTCTTGATATGAGGGTTTATTGTACAGGTAATACAGGTTATCAACAGATCAACAAAGGGTACATAGCTTTTTAAGGCCTAACTAGTTACTAGGCAATCTATTGACTCTAAGGGCTCTGATTGACAAGGTATATTATGCGCTCACGTGTAATTTACGGCGGATGCGGTGAGACGGTCGGCAGGTGCCATGGCAGGTGCCAGGCAGGGTGCAGGACGGGTGCAGAAGGGCGGTCACGAGGGCACACCACGCTGGACAGCAAAAGGTGCGCCAGAATGATGCGGGGCTGATGCAGAAAGGCGGCCACTAGGGCACACCACGCTGGACGGCAAAGGGGACGCCAGGGCGGCGGCCGGAGTCGCAGAGACGATGGAGCAGAACGGGGGCACTGATTGGATGGCCAAGGGGGTCCACACAAACAGGCTAGGGCGGCAGACGCCCAGGGCTGAGGCCGGGGTCTACAAGTTCACGATCTCAGCCTGGGGTCGACGGTAGGTGGGGCAGCTAGCATCACAGGGGTACGAGGCTGGCGGCGTGGTCAGAGGCATGACCCAACTATACAACGTAAGGTGCTGGTGGGAGACATCGGCCGAAGGAGACATGACCCAACTATATAACATCAGAAGGCTGTGGTTCTGGGGGGCTGGCGGCGTGGTCAGAGACATGACCCAAATGTATAATGTAAGGTGCTGGGGGCGACAACGGCAGACGGAGACAGGACACAGCTCTACAAGGTAAGGAGGCTGTGGTTCTGGGGATCCTCTTGAAGTGGAAAGCTGGAACCAGAGAGGCGGCACACATGGTGAAACAAATCAGGCCGGTCCATATCTACGGCGACACCAATTTGGCGGCGATGGTAACTCGGAACTAATACAGCGTGTTGTCTGCTACGCGTCGGTCGGGGAACTGGAGCGTGGGTAGCTGGCGGGAAGAAGCTTGCCCCTTCCACCTCTCTTTTAGGTGTCTTCCGATGCCCATATAAGGATACGTTTTTGTCAACTATCCATTTGATTGGTTGTAGGTACTTGTAGCCTACGTGACTGGTATCAGGCGGTGATGTCGCGAGCTCCTGCGTATGTATTGGTGATCTAACACGCCATCAGTGCGTGGTTCGTTTCCTGCAATCGTGTGGAAATACATAATTGTGCAGTTAGCTCTTGCAAGCTATGTACAAACATAACATCATTCTCAGTAGTTCTTTATTTAAAATATGTCTCAAGCAGCTAAAAATAAAGGTTAATTTTCGTACTCGGTTTTTGAGAATGGTTATATGTGGTATCCATTTTAGGCATTGGTCAATAGTGATCCCTAGATATTTGGTTGAAGTTTTGATTTCATTATTGGTACATAGTAAGTTACAGTGGTGTTGTTGAGTGTTTGGTGCAGAGTGAATTCTAACGTTTATTTCATGCGGCGTATTTGATTTGTTTATGAAAAATGGTACGTAGTGTGTTTTTTAGAGTTTAACGTCAGTAGGTTATTGTCAAACCATGTTTTCAATTTATTGATGTCTGAATTAACCCTTTTGTTCAGTTCTAACCATGTGTTTGCTTTTAAAAGAAGCACTGTGTTAATAAAAAATAAAAAAAAATAATTTTCAAAGTTGAAGCAAAATATGAGACACTGAATATAATTAATACTGTCTTCCTTCCCAAATTCTCTTCACTCGTCTCCATTTCTCGGTATTTCCCGTGGTGCTCTCATCCTGATTGACTGCTTCATTGATCTACAGAATCGTGTTCTACTTAGATCTGCTGATCATTACTATATCATCATCAATATTTGCACATATAATAGAGCAAGCCGCACTAATTTATTTATGTACTCAACTGTGGGGAGAGCTACATGCTTTTTGAATGCAGTAGATAAAAAAATAGATTTATTTTTTGTGTCCTATAGCGCATTTGCGAGATTTTTGGCATTGCATATACACTGCATAAATGGTACAATTATAACGTCTTAGGCTATATTACCTGTAATTTATTGTTATAAAATAAATGTACAAATTATATATATAAATAAATAAATAAATAAATATCTGGTATATACTCCAGTTAATGAAGCCACTTTTATTGGCTCTTCCTGAACTTGATTGTGGTCCTGTGCGTTAACTGTTTTTTTTTAAAATTTATATGTGCTTCAGTTTCTGATGTATGAAGTTTATTAGTCTGAATAGTTAAGACTCAAAATTTTCTCCATGTATACTATCAAAAGCTTGTAAGTCAGTAAACAAATGTTGGAGTCATACTTTTCTGGCAGTTTTTTTCTCTCTCTATAGTTTGCGTCGTGAAATAAGTAATATGATCTACGTCGCTCAGGATACATAGCCATAGTTTTGTTGTCATCATGTTGACGTATTGACGGGGTAATGTCGATTGCAATAAATAATTGAATCTCAACAGAAACAACTTTGCTACACTTTTTGCTCATTTTAAGGGCCCACTATTCGAATTTCATCCAATTTCCGACATATTTTCCTTAAAAGTTTGAAGTTTTTAAGCTCTTAAAAAAATATATGTTATTCTTTAAGATAGTATCTATTTGTTCCAAAAGCCGAAACGGTAATTATTTGAAATTCCCTCGATAGAAATTAATGGCAAAGTATGCTCCGAAAAATATTATTAACACGTTTATTTCTGTTATTTTACAAGTTATGTGTATGAAAAAAATCACAATGCTTCTTTTAATGCTACTCAATAGACCCCAAAAGTGATTTTTGCTATTTTTGAAATACGCCGTGATTTATTAAACATTTTCACAACAGTCGCTTACGTCTTATGATTCTAAGCATGATTATTGCAGCCCCTCTCACTTCCTCACGCGCGTACGCTATCTGCCTTTCAGTCACTGCTTAGAGAGTTTCGTGGACGATCGTGTTGTTCTCCGTTTCGTGATTTCTACTAAATAATATTTATCGTAAATAATAATATTGTATTCCGAAAATGGGAAATAAACGAAAAAGTGCTCGTATTTCTAAGAAAAGACTATTTCGTTCGAAACAAAAACGCATGGTGGACATTGTAAGGTAAGAAGAAAAATATAAATTTTGATTTAATGAATATATTATTATTTACTATTACGTAGGTAATATTTATTATAAAAATAAATTATTTATATATTGTGTAACAAAGGTGACAGGTATTGTTTTATTTTTCAGAATGCGTACTTTGGGAGATAAATCTATTGCCTATTTATAGATAATTTTAAGCGTATATCAGTTCATAAATATTGTTTTTTCAAAGATGGGAAATAAGCGAAAGACATCTCGTATTCCAAAGAAAACAATACATCTTCAAAGATATACAAAAAAGCTTATATTTATTATAAACATTTGTAATTCATATTTTTATTTATGTATTGTGTAGTAAAAAGTTATAAAAAATATTTTTTTTTTTTTTCAGAATACGATAAACGATAATTTATTATAAAAATTAATTATTATTTTTATTTATGTATTGTGTAGTAAAAAGTTATAAAAATTATTATTTTATTTTTTTCAGAATACGTACTTTGGGAAATAAAACTAATTCCAAAACATTAGAAATTACAGGGCAAGTTCTTATTAATTCACAATGCAACGATGTCCGAAATATAATATAATATGTAATAATAATATACGGGCCATCTGTTTCAAATAACAATACTCGAACGTGGAATTCAGAATAATAATGAACATGCGAGCGAAAGAAGCTATTGAAAGTTCTGAAACTGTGGGGAATATAATTTAATAAAATAAAATACTTTTTTGTTTTAAAACCACGATATTTATTAATTTAAGAACCGACCGGTTTCGCTTTACTTAAGCATCATCAGGGTACAAATTAATACTAAACAAGAAGTACATAATGTGTGCATATATATAACAAAATATAGAGGGAGACAACATGATACAAATATAAGCAACACAAAGACGGTCATAAAATACATTAACATAAGTGCACAAGTAATGGAAAACCCGCTAGATAATTATGTAGACTAATGGGTTATACGAATAAATCGGGAGAAACAAAACATCAATAAAACCTCAATAATAACGGTTTTTCCGAATTCGCAAATCATTTGATCGATAGCTTGCCTTCCTGAATAAATCTAATTTTATTTAATCATTTACGGCCAAGATATTTTTGACAATGGTGTGTTTTTATCTTTCTGTATTCCAATCATTTAGCTTTGCTTCTAGGGTTGTGCCCCAGTATTGCTTTTTGGAGACTGTAAACAGATCTCTCGGCATTTAATGAAACTGCAGCAGAACAAAGGCTGTTGCTATATTGACGTTCATGGTATGTTTTGCTCAGATTGACGATAAGGTTTCCAGATCTGCATTTCGCTAGAAGCATGTTTAGGGTAATAAGTTTATAGTTTAGGGTTCTTTCACCGTATTTATGGGAACATTTCAGAACCACCAATCTTTCATTTTGAGTGAATCTTGTGTTTGTGATTAAATTATATTTGACAATTTAAACAAATAATATTTAGAGAAGTTAAAAATAAAATTGAAAGTTCACTGAAAGCTTAAACTATTAAAAGTAGTAATTTCATAAAAATGTAAATAAATAGAGCCCCTTTCACATTTTAGAATGTAATTTTATGTTGCTTACATGTTTTATTAATCTTTATAATTATTGAATCGTTTAAATGAATAAATAAATAATTACAAAAAAGTCTTCTGATTTGTAAGTCCTCAGGAAGCACTAAGGATCTTTCCATCTATCTTTATAATATAATAAATTTGATGAGCATAAAAATGTAAACGTCTATATAATTTATATAAATGTACAAAAGTAGATATTACACGTGTATAAATATTATATTGCGCATATTATACAAGATGTCGGGGGTAAAGTGCACAAACTTCGGGAGGTGATTCTAATTGATAGTACAAGTAAAAAAGAAAAAAAACTTTTTTTGGAATTCCAACGTTTTAAGATAGTTTTCGAGTAAAAAAATTTAATTTTTGTATAGAAAAAAAAACAATTTCTTCTACGGAAAATAAATTTTTGTGGAAAAAATTTGGAAATTCGAATAATTTCCATTTCTTTTTTACTTCTTCTAGCATTTAGAATAACCTCCTGAAGTTTGAGCACTTTACCCCCGGACACCCTATAAAGATAACCATATAAGAAAAACCTTATTGGTGTAAAAATATATTTATTGATTTTATAAAAGTTATAAATTACTTTTATAAAAGTGATAATAGTATTTTAGTAAAGTAAAGTAATTTGTATACCTATACAAATAACTTTCGTAAATGTTTTTTGTAAAATTTAAAAAAAAAAATAATTAATTAAATCCGTAATAAAACCCATATTTTGAGAACCATCTTCATTTCGACTTCGTTCCTTAGAGTAATAATAACTAGAGACCGCACTAATATTTGTACAAATCGTTGACATACTCGCAAAATAAAGCTCTCCCTTTCAGCTCGGTTCCATTAACGTACAAAAAACAGAGACAAACAATTTCTGTTAAAAACATACTGTGTAAACGGGAAGCGACTTTTTGGAGCGGGCGAAGTTCACGCCAGTGTGATTTGCTCGGTGCTAACTAAAAATGGGTCTGTTTTTCTAAAATTGCAATAGATGTCGGTAATTTAATTTCGTTATTTAAAATATTAAATAATCCCCAAAATTATTCCTAATACGAATTCAGACACCTCTGTCGGATTCTTTTAACACTAAATATTGTTTATTTTGTGAGTGTTGCCCAAATCTAAATTCTTTACGCGGAAAACGGGCCCTTAACTACACCATTTTGTGAACATCAACAACCAATATGGAAAAATTTCGGTTTTAATCAAAAGTCTTTGGAGGAGGTATCATAAATTTTTTGGTTAAAGTGCTATAAATTTCATCTGTTCATGGCCATATTCCTTCACAAAACTTTGCTGCACATCTTGTAAAATATCAGTTATTGAAACGGATTTGTCTCGTGGAATTGTATCGATTATTTCACATAGATTCTGAATGAACCAGGAGCCTTTGTCGGGATTTCGGCTAGATTTATTTCCAGGGAAACAACTATGGAAGACCAGGGTATCATCAAACTGCAATGGTGGAATGTTCTGGTTATACCCCTCTCGGCATATCTTTGGGAACAAACAAAATGCTACATTAGTGATATTAGCAGATAAAAAAGGTTAATATAATACACTAAAGCCCACACAGTATTGGCATACGATTTATTTATCAAATTGATGTTTTTACGGGGGCCCGAATGAAATAATTCAGTATTTTAGAACTATACATTTATAACAGTATTAGATTGAATTTTGACGAATTCATTTATAGCTGTAAGTAAAAATTAACTTATATTAATCGAAAATTTCTCAATTAGACAAATCTTCCAGGAATCACGGCTATCCAAAGCGATCTTTAAAGACCGACTCGATTTGGATGGCAAATATTATGAATGGGTTGTTTCACAGAATTTTAACAATTTATCATTTTTCTAAGTTTAGTGAAGTAGTTCTGTGAAGGTTCTATTCAATTTACATTTTTATATCATTATTGGCAAGATTTTCAGAAAAATGAAATAATAATAGAACTTGAAAAGAACCGTCACAGAACGCATAAAATCAACTTTAAAATTTGACGAATTGATAAAATTCTGTGAAATATTGTCATTCTCAAACACAAAGTTTTACAAATATCCTTTTAGCAAAAAAAAAACAATTTTAGAAGGTATGTAATTAAGCGGTAATGGCACAAATTCCACAAATAATATAATTTATACACTACCACTGCATAACTTCTGAAATGCCACCGCTTGTGAAACTTGTGGCGCAGATCGAAATCCATGAATATATGAAGACAAAAAAGATAAAGGCAGGAGCATACAAAAATAATCGTTTTATTCTTAATTTGAAAAGCCCCATGAGGGCCATAAATGGAGAAAATTAAGGTAGCAATGACTTTAATGTTGATAGATAATTACGATCTGCGCCATACGTTTCACAAGCGGTGGCAAAGTACAGTGAAAGAGTGAAATCGTCCCTCAAAGAACATTTTATTAACGCTGCAATACCTCAGGAGCCGGAAGTCAACAATAGGCATTACTGTAGATGTGTAAGTGAGCTTTTAATATATTTTGGTTGATTAAATAGATACCTGCAGGAAAAATATTTTCGGTTTTCCGGAAAGATCTATTCTTTCCTCGTTTCTCTTCTTCATCATAATAAGTCTTCTCTGTACGTGTGCTATACTGATAGATTCGTCAGTTGTTTGAAATAAATCGTTAAATCCGTGACTCATTACGGCAACAGCTACACAAGTGTCTTTACTGTAGTCTGTTGGATCATCTCCTTTGTGCCAAAGTCCACAGTCCCAGTTTTTTTTAGGTCTACAAGACGATTTTCGACACCGACTGCCTAAAAAAAGTTTGATGTATAGTTTATGAGAAATCACTTAGATTAAAACAAGTATTTGTAAATTTTAGACCAACATGAATGGACCGCTTATTCACTCGGTGGGTAGGTACCAAAGCGCCTTCTTTTGATACAAATTTATTCAAAGAGTGCCAATGCTGCAATCCACCAGCCACATAATCAGTGAACCCCCTTATAAGTATTATGAAATTCAAACCAATATCCCCGAAAATATTCTATGGACCAATTTACTATAAAGTAAAAATAGGAAACTAGTTTTTTAATATAGCCCGGAGGAAGTCAAAATTATAAACATACCCTTTTCCAGAGTTTTTCGGACATCGTCGGATGATAGATCATTATTGATTTGAACCTCGAAACCCATTCTTTCAAAGCTCTTTTTTATCTTTGCAACATCAAATTCTGTTCCTTTCCTGTATTCTTTCTCTAAAAATAAGATAATATTTTATTATTTATAAATAGAGAGAACATTGTATGTATCTTACTATGAAGAACCGGTAATCCATCAATCTTTTAAGATTTGCTCTGGATTCTGTACCCATATTACCAATGAGTTACACAAAATTCATGCTCACTTTTCAGCATCTAATCAATTCTTTTTAAGTAGAATATTCCTCTCTATACAGGGTGTCCGATAAGTGGTGGATAACATTTAAACTATCGATGGGCCCACAAGACCGTTCCAAAAATTATTGAATATCATGTTTAGTAAAAAGAGTAATTTGTACTTTATGAAATTTTCTAAAACTGATTGCCTTGCTTACTCTCTTTGTTGCCATGATCACAAATTAAACTATTTTCTAAAACTGATGTCCTTGCTCACTCTCTTTGTCGCCATGATCACAAATTAAACTATTTTCTAAAACTGATGCCCTTGCTCACTCTCTTTGTCGCCATGATCACAAATTAAACTATTTTCTAAAACTGATGCCCTTGCTCACTCTTTTTGTCGCCATGATCACAAATTAAACTATTTTCTAAAACTGATGCCCTTGCTCACTCTCTTTGTCGCCATGATCACAAATTAAACTATTTTCTAAAACTGATGCCCTTGCTCACTCTCTTTGTTGCCATGATCACAAATTAAACTATTTTCTAAAACTGATGTCCTTGCTCACTCTCTTTGTCGCCATGATCACAAATTAAACTATTTTCTAAAACTGATGCCCTTGCTCACTCTCTTTGTCGCCATGATCACAAATTAAACTATTTTCTAAAACTGATGCCCTTGCTCACTCTCTTTGTCGCCATGATCACAAATTAAACTATTTTCTAAAACTGATGTCCTTGCTCACTCTCTTTGTCGCCATGATCACAAATTAAACTATTTTTTTTTTGTTTTTACACGAAAAAGATATTTCCTTACATATTCGAATAAAACTTCCGTTCCATCTCACCTAATTGAAATTCAAAGATTGACTCCGCAGATTTTACTTTCTGTGATTTTGAAGTGGGAACTATAGATCATAATATATTTTTGGTTGTTACTCTGTAAACAAATATCCTCTTTTGTATAATCATATGAATTTTTATCCCCTCCATCCAACATTTTATATTTTCTCTCTGATCTAAACTCTAATTTTCAAAATAATTTAGCACTTGTAAATTCGTCTTCCCTTTCTCTACATAATATAGTAAATGTGGCCAAGAACACCATTGAAAGGTGAACTTCAGAAACATAAAAACAGTAATTTTTCGAAGAAAACTTCTTCTAACTGCTTTTCACTTTGTGATGGCATTATTTATTTTTTATTAAAACACAAATAACTTTGTTTACATCACTTTATTTTGATAAAAAATCTCAAAATGTTTCATGAACCAAGTTCACTTCATCAGGAGCACAAGTATACTAAAGTTATAATTAAAATTAATTTTAATATTAATATTATATTTATTATTATATTATTATTATATTTTGTGCAAGTGATCTCTTAATATATTTTAGTTGATTGAATAGATACCTGCAGGAAAAATATTTTCGGTTTTCCGGAAAGATCTTTTCTTTCTTCGTTTCTGTTCTTCATCATAGTAAGTCTTCTCTGTACGTTTGCTATACTGATATTTTCGTCAGTTGTTAGAATGCAATCGTTATATGCGTGACTCATTATGGCAACAGCTAAACAAATGTCTTTACTGTAGTCTGTTGGAGTATCTCCTTTGTGCCGAAGTCCACATTTTTTTTAGGTTTACAAGACCATTTTCGACACCGACTGCCTAAAAAAAGTTTGATGTATAGTATATTATAATAAAACAAATAAAAAACTTTATTCCACTTAATTTTATTTTGACCGTAACCGGTTTCAGCTCGTCAAAGCCATCTTCAGACTGGTACACAAAATTCTTAGTCTACGATTTATATACACAACATATGGGGGAGGGGGGAGAGGGGTAGTTTATAGGGTTTATAGTATAGAAGGTTTATAGGGTTTTAATCAATTTTATTTTATTGATTAAAACCCTATAAACTACCCCTCTCCCCCCTCCCCCATATGTTGTGTATATAAACCGTAGACTAAGAATTTTGTGTACCAGTCTGAAGATGGCTTTGACGAGCTGAAACCGGTTACGGTCAAAATAAAATTAAGTGGAATAAAGTTTTTTATTTGTTTTATTTTAATATATTATAATGGAATTCCACCACGAATTATCGGTCTCAAAAATAGAAATATTTGATGTATAGTTTATGAGAAATCACTTAGATAAAAACAAGTATTTGTAAATTTTAGACCAACATGAATGGACCGCTTATTCACTCGGTGGGTACCAAAGCGCCTTCTTTTGATACAAATTTATTTAAAGAAGGCCAATGCTGCAATCCACCAGCCACATAATCAGTGAGCCCCCTTATAAGTATTATGAACTTCAAACCAATATCCCCGAAAATATTCTATGCACCAATTTACTATAAAGTAAAAATAGGAAACTAGTTTTTTAATATATCCCGGAGGAAGTCAAAATTATAAACATACCGTTATCCAGAGTGTTTCCGACATTGTTGCCTTTTAGATCATTATTGATATGAACCTCGAAACCAATTCTTCCAAAGTTCTCATTTATCTTTGCAACATCAAATTTTGTTCATTAATTATAACTTTAGTATACTTGTGCTCCTGATGAAGTGAACTTGGTTCATGAAACATGTTGAGATTTTGTATCGAAATAAAGTGATGTAAACAAAGTTATTTGTGTTTTAATAAAAAATAAAAACAGTGTTAAAAATTCCAAAAAATTGCAAAGTGTTAAGATTGCCATATCATGAATCTCACGAATAAAAGTTTGCACCAGTATTACACAAAAACAATAATATGTTTCAACAACGGAAATAAACTGCAAGATTAAAAGTGCTGTATACTTACATCCTAATGACATCTTTAAATGAAGTGAAAGAAATAATTTTGTATAATTCGTTAGTCAAGCACTATTTTACGAATTTTTTATGCTGTGATAGGTATGTATAATGGGTATTTGCAACACAAAATATAATAAAAAAGTGAAATATTGATAAATATCATAGACATCTAATTGACAGACTTGCCCTAACATAAAATCTGGGAATAATTTTGATGGGCTGGAGGCAAACCACGTTACCATATTTTTGTCACCAGGAGGGTTCTAGAATACTTTCAATATTCTATAACCTTAGTCGAAATATGACACATAGAAATAACCACTAACCAAACCATGCACAGAAAAGTAAAGTTCGCTAAAGAAAGGCAACGGTTTACAGCATAGTCTTTTGTGAGACTTTTCTGCGAAGAGTCTGAATGTTCGTTTTTAACAGAACCGTGTACAAATCGTATTGCGTAGCGACGCAAAATCGAAAGGCAAGTTAGTGAAGTTGTGTAAGTGTCTAAAACTAAATAATAGTGTGACGAAATATTCGATTTTGTAAATAAGTCAAGTCTTTGGATTACCCGATTCGGGATTTATTGTCTAGATTTTACGGAGCCAGCAATTTGCGCGCAGTTATTAAAAGGACGAGTAATCCGTATAATTTTATTTTCAAGGACAAAATAGTGATATTACGATGCGAGTTGCTTGTGTTCTGTCATATCCCGCTCTGCGCAACTTGGTTTCTTACTCTGATGGGCGGGTCCATTCAATTGGATGTCTATGATAAATATATATTTACCGCTTACTTGAATTTTCCATGTTATACTTATAGTTGAAAACGATAAGTTTTCCAAGTGAAACTTTGTCTTCGTAACAGGGAAGTTTTAAAGTGGTGTCTCCATTCAGGCGCAATGGCAAAAGTAGTGTGCTGGCCACTTCGGGCAATGTGTTGTTCCGCTGTTCTGCAGGCTTTGTTTCTCGATTACTTTCAAGTACACCAAGGACTGCAGTGAAAACATCCAATAAGGAGGTGTCGGGTCCAGTGTTTTCTATGTTTTGGCACAGTTTTTCTATGAAATAAGATCCCCTTTTAACAGATGGTAGTTCAAACGAACTCTGGACGATGAAAAAATTGGCCCCAGGATGAGGAAGCGCCAGAAGAGCGTCGTCATGCTGTGTCCCATTTGTTACTTTAGTAGTGATTGCTTGAGATGCCTGCAATAATTAATTGAATTTTTTTATATGGAATTATTTTTGGGGTATTTTGTTGCGCTACCTCTTTCTTTAGTCAAAGTTTCGAACAGTATTCCAGTGTCTATCATCAAGGCAGATGTGTAAAGGAAGATTGTTGTGAAATCTGTGCTTATGTATGTAGAAGAGATACCGTGTTCCAATGTCCCAATCCTCTAAGAGCTTGTATTGCAGTATGATTTGAAAAGGTTTTCTGTAGCCGTCAATTACCGGATACCAAGATCTACTTAGCTTAGCCTCGTCATCTTTATTAATATAAATGGGACTTTTGTAAATTACAATTTTTTTTTTATTTATTTTTTATTTTAGCGACTATATAAAATAATTGTTACATACAAAATATAATGGTGAAATTAAGTATAAAATATTGTATTTCTTAGTCCTCCTCACTAGGGGGTCCTGTGCCGAGGCGGACTAAAGTTATTTAAATATGGTTTATTTGTCTTCTATGTCGTTTTTAGTGTCTTCTATATCGTTTTTAGTGTTTTCATTAGGGTTTTTTCATTGACCTCTTTCAGCCATATTTTTATTAATGTTTTGTATTCATTAGGATTTTTTATTAGTTTTATGTCTTGGGGAAGGATGTTATGGAGTTTTGTTGCAAAGTATGTATAGTTTCTTTGTCCGAATGTGGTTTTATAACTTGGAATATTTTTTATATCATTTTGTTCGATCTAGTGTTATGCATACACAGTCTAGTAGAGGATTTGTTATTTTTGAAGAGCTTCAATAATATATTTTTGGCATATATTTGCTGTACATTTGGTACGTCAAAGGAATTGAATATTTCAATTGAAGGCGTTCTAATTGGTACTTTCAATATGGTCTTTATGATTCCTTTTTGAATCGTATTCAGGTTGTGTAGGTACGTATGTGTAGCAGATCCCCATCCTATAATTCCATATTCAATTCGAGAATGACATAATGCGTAGTAGACCTTTTTCATATCCTTTTTATTTAATACGTTTCTTAGATTTTTAAAGAAATATATAAGGCTTGTGAGTTTTTCCGTAATACCTTTGATGTGTAGGTCCCATCTAAGATTTTCGTCGATTATTACTCCGAGATATTTTATGTTTTGTGTTTTTTCGATGACGGGGCAGTAACATTGTATATTATTTCCATGGCATTCGTGTAGTTTTAGTTCTAGTGATTTTATTGGTTGGCTCCTTGCGTTTATTGAAAATGTTATATATTTTGTTTTGCTTATATTAAGGGTAAGCGAGTTGATTTTAAGCCAATTTTGAAGTGCACTAAGCCCCTTTTCAGCCTCATTAAATGTATCCGTCCAATTTTCTTCTTGAAATAATAAAACAGTATCATCAGCAAAACTGATTATGTTTCCTTTAATGGTAAGGTTAGTTAAATCGTTGATATAGATAATGAATAGGATCGGTCCCAGTACACTTCCTTGAGGGACGCCATAGTTTAAAGATAGTAGTTTGCTCTTTTGTTTGCCAATTTGTACTTGTTGTTCTCGCCCTGTTATATATGACTCTAATAAGTTCATTGTTGTTTCGGCCATTCCTATTTTTTTAGCTTAGTTAGTAATATTTTATGGTCTATTGTGTCAAAAGCTTTTTGAAGATCTATGAATAAAGCCAAACACTTTTTCCCTTCATCTATGTTTTTTATGGCTATGCTTGTTAGATTTTCTATGGCATCATTGGTGCTTAGATTTTCCCTAAAGCCATATTGGGATGGTGATAATAATTTGTTTTGTTCAAGAAAATGAACAATTTGCTTCTTCATTACAGTTTCCAAGATTTTTGAAAAGGAGCTTAAGAGACTTATGGGTCGGTAGTTATATATATCCTTTTTGTTACCACTTTTATGTATAGGTATAACTGTTGCTTTTTTAAGGCATGAGGGGAATACATTTGTAGATATAGACAGATTGACCAAGTATGTCAAAGGGAAGGTCAGTTCATTTTGGAGTTGTTTTATTGTTTTATTTGAGATTATATCATTTCCCGATGATTTATTAACATTGAGGGATACAATTGCGTTTCTGATTTCAGTATTGGTTACATTAGTTAACTTTAATTTATCTATCTGGTTCATATTTTCCTTTTCTTCTGGTAAAATGCTAGTTTTTAGATGTCTGATTTGCTTTGCCAATTTTGACCCTATATTTGTAAAAAATTCGTTTACGTATTCGAGAATTTTGTCCGGATGCTTTTCGAAAGAGATTTGGGTATTTTCAATTGTTAGTTCATCTATGCTTTTGTTATGGGATGATTTTGCACTTGTAATTTCATTAATGATCTTCCATAATTTGCGTGGGTCATTGTTACATTCGTCTATTTTTTTCTTATAATAATTTTCTTTGACATTGCGTACAACATTTTTGCAAATATTTCTGTATCTTTTATAATATCGTTGTATAAAAATATCACAAGGATTTAAACTAACTTTCCTGTGTAGTTCATCTCTTTTTCTCATGCAATTTATAACGCTTTGGGTTATCCATGGTTTAAGATATTGATTTTTATGTGAAATCTTTTTTTCTATTGATTTGGTATTTGACATGATGGTATGAGTTATATATTCAATGAATTTACTCCAGGCACTATTTGTATCAAGGTTCTCCAGTAGGTTTATCCTTCATTCCATATGGTTTCTGTCTTCTGCACGATAATTGGGTAGGGCTGCGATCTTTGTATTTTCTTTTTTGTAATAGATAAAATTGTTGTATAGTGGTCGGTTATAGTAGAGGTGAATATGATAGAGTTGGTTGGTTTAACAGTCTTACTGAATATGTGGTCGATGCAAGATTTGCTGTCATTTGTAACACGCGTAGGTTTATTTATCAAACTTTCAAGTCCGTGGGCGGCCAGTGTTTGCAGATAATCAGTTCTATTTGGATGACCGTTTTCTAGTATGTCAATATTTATATCTCCGATGAGGAAGACATTTTTTTTGTTTTTTAGAAGATTGAGTACATTAGAAAGCGTTTCAAGAAACTGATTAATATTAGTTGTAGCTGGTGATCGATACAGAGCTAATATAGTGGTTTCATCACCCACTTTGATTTTCAAACAGTTTGCATTTGGGAATTTTATTTCATTGACTTCAGTTTTAGTGTCATCTTTAATGTACACTATCACACCATCATTTTTTGTGTAATTCAAATCGGTTGCATATGAGGTGTAATTATTAATATGTAAGGGTGAATATTTATCCTTTATCCAGCACTCAGTGAGGATAATTATATCAAGATTAATTTTTAGATTCTTAATTAGTATTTGAAGTTCATCGAAGTTTTTGTTGATACTTCGTATATTTTTATTTAATATATTAAAATTGTTTTTAAGAGTTAGCAGTTCATCTGGTTTGTTTGTAGTTATTGTTTCCTTATCCATGTTCTCAGTAGGTATTTCAGTTTGGTGTGTTCAAGTAAGTGATTTGTTATATTAATTTATCGAGGTCGTCCAGATGATTTACGTACAAAATTTTTTGATCATGACCTTTACGAACCATTATTTTCCCATTTTTGATCCAAACAAATTCATAATTTTTTTCTTTGGCTAGTTGCTTTGCTTTCCAAAGCAACTCTTTTTTGTAGGGACTTATTACTTCACCTATGTACACTTTTTCGTTTGTCAAATCCTTTAGTAAATTAAGGTCCATTTCTCTTTTTTTAGATAGAAGGATTTCTTTTAGTTTAATTTCTGTAAATTTTACTAGGATTTTTGGCGGAGCATTAAGTCTTCGGTCTGTAGTTCTGGTCACATTGTTTATATCAGCGTGTTTGATTTGAACTCCAGCTGCAGATGCGACTTTTTTTATAATTTCCTCCAGTTGTTCACCATTTTTTTGTGGAATTCCTGCAATTTCTAGGTAGTGCAGATTTGATGTATATTCAATTTCATCTAGTCTTAGTTCCATTTTTTTTATTGTAGCGTTTTTTCCCACTTGCTCTTTTTTTATATTTTCAAGTTCGTTTTGGATTGATTTATTTTGGTTATTATTTGTATCCAATTTTTTAATAATTTCGTCATATTGAGCACTTATGTACTCAATACTTTTTATAGATTCCGTATTCTGATATTCAATTTTTTGAATTATATCCTTTTTTAAAGAATCAAACTTTTTGTCGATATAATCAAAAATTTTATCCATAGTTTGTTTGTCCTCTTTATCAAGGTTTGATTTATTGCTACGTGTTTGGGTATTAGACAATCTCTAATACCCAAACATAAATTATTGCCTCCGTAATTAGGCGTGCTCTATGCGTTTTGGGTTTTCCAGGACTTCAGGAACAAATTCAATTAAATGCCCGGCAATTGCCTTTGTATCAGGGTGGCTGAGTTTACGTGCTTGAATGTTATTGATTGTTGTCCTTTTATTATAAACCCATTGGGAAACATTCATTTCAAAAATCGTACATATTAACTTATTTTTCTTGTGTTTCGTTGAAATTAATGTATTTAACCCAGCAAGATTGGGATAATAGTGCGATCCCAGTCTGCCAAATAATGGGTAAGGTAATTTCAAAAGTTCTTATTTTAAGATGAACAAATTAAATCTAACCTGAAAGATGAGTATCTTGCACAGGTCGGGATGTTTGATTTTTTTAATGAAAATATTCATAATTTCTTCTGCTGAAAATATGCAATCACGGCATAGAAGTTGTCCAACCTTCGGGGAGAGAGTAACGAAAAATACCACAATACACTTGTATTTACTCAAATCCTCTGAGCAATAAGCTGAAAATAACCAGAATATTAGGACGCATTTTAAATACCCAAGTCAAACTGGACGCCTCCACGAAAGAGTGATGTAAAAATATAGTAATGTAAAAATTAAAGCAGGATGGAAGTTTTTGCTTAAAGTCACTAGTTTGGTAAAAGAAACGACTGCCAAAAGACGTAACTTTGTCAAAATACACGTCTTTGCCAAACAAATGACTTTGCCAAAATACCCTACCGTTGAGGTGGTCAGCGGGGCGGATCCAACAGCTAGCATTTGAGTCCACTTTGTGATCTTCACCGCGTCGTTTAATCTATTGTTTTGAACTTTAGCCACAAGAAAATCCTTTTATTTAGTGTATTTAGATGATTTAATCCCCTTTAAAATTCACCCCAATTTAATACACAACACACCGTGGCGAGCAGGGGGCCACGGCGCGGACTGAATCTGAACAAGATTTGTGGTTTGCCCGCTATTATAAATGTGGCGAGCAAGAGGCCTCGGCACGGACGTGGTTTGCCCACTATTATAAATGCGGCGAGCAGGAGGCCTCGGCTCGGACTGATTTTTGAACAGGATTCGTGGTTTGCCCACTATTATAAATGTGGCGAGCAGGAGGCCTCGGCACGGACTGATATCTGAACAAGATTTGTGGTTTGCTCACTATTATAAATGTGGCGAGCAGGAGGCCTCGGCACGGACTGATACCTGAACAAGATTCGCGGTTTGCCCACTATTATAAATGAGGCGAGCAGGAGGCCTCGGCACGGACTGATATCTGAACAAGATTTGTGGTTTGCCGACTATTATAAATTTCATCCACCAACGCTATTGTTTTTTTATAAAGTTCTCATGGTGAATTACAGATTTATTTTGATTGGTTTTATGATGAAATATGATTTTAGCTAAAAAAATAATTTCAGTGCCAATAATATTTCTCGTTCCATACCTTCATTCAAATGATCTTCTATTTGTTTCTTGGTAAAATTTGTCCAAGGTTCTTCCACCTTGAACCCGAGTTTTTTGAAACTATTTGTAATATTCTTAGCATCAAACTCGATGTCGCTTTCATCTCTCGGTAAAAAATCTAAAAACAATTAAAACGATTAATAATAATATGTTTTTTTGTACAATAAAAATACAAGTTACATTTTACAAAATATTTCATTTAAAAGCATTCTTGAACATCTTACCAGAAAAAATGGAGCTATTGCGCCTGGTAAAAGAGATAATATTATACGATGTTAATAGTTCAAGTTAAGTGTTATGACAGTGTGCAGCGTGCACGTCAATAAAATCGCTCCACGAAAATCAGTAACAATACACAATAATCATGCAATCTATCGATTGAGAACCACGGTTCAAATCCCTTAAATAGAAATTTTTTTCGACTAAATATTAAATAAATACAGAAAATAAAAGTGTCAAGATAATAATTACAATAATTATTTGACGGTAGGATAAAAGCGGCTTGTGGCTTGGTGGTGAAAACGCCCGCCATACCTTCACTGAGTGTCGGAGAACCTATGTTCAAAGCCTACTGATTCTAAATAAATAAATACCCTGGATTTTTAATTTATTTTTATTTTTTACTTTCATAAATATTATAATTAAAAATAGAAATTTAACGTGCAAATGTTAAGATTTTAAAATAAATACAATATAAGTGATTTACAAGACATTAAATAAAATCAATCCTAAATGGCAGATTCCCCTTGTAACCACCCAAGGGGTTAAAGATCCCTTAAAAAATCGGGAACTACGCCAAGGTCAACAAATAATTATAAGCAATAATTAGTCATCCGAAATACTAATACAAATTGAAAATATCTCCCGAGTAAAAATAAATGCCGCCAACGGGAATTGAACCCGTGCCTTCTGATGTCCGGTCAGGTGCTCTGTATCCACTGAGCTATGTCGGCTTATTTCAAACCCGCCAAATGATTCAATATGTACTAGTACCTCAATCAACAATTACTGCTTATTATATTTTTTCACCTGTAAACAACCAATTTTATTTTTGTAGGAAAGGTTTTGTTAGTGCTAAATTTCTCACTAGATGGCGTCGAGACATATGATATCTACATTTATTGGTGAAATATTTTTGACTTGTCAAATATTATTATTATTTTTTTTAACGATAAACAAAACGTTTATAAGACAAGTTTTTATGCATAGCATAAAGGGTAACAAATAATTATAAGCAATAATTAGTCATCCAAAATAATAATACAAATTGCAAATATCTACCGAGTAAAAATAAATGCCGCCAACCGGGAATTGAACCCGTGCCTTCTAATGTCCGGTCAGGTGTTCTGTATCCACTGAGCTATGTCACACTATGATCCAGAGCCGTAGCAGTCCAGAAAAGCTAAGTCTCCAAGACAAACCCGAGCCGAAAGTAGAAAAGTCAAGGATAAGCAACAAAAAGAAGGGAATTAAGACTAATAAGACAGAATCAATTCACATTTGCACCAGTTCTGCTTTTTCTATCATCGCCGTAACTACAAAATCCTCACCAATAACATCCATATGCAGTCCGGGGCTTCTATCTACCGAATAAGACAATACTCTTTCCCTCAAGACCAAACCGACGTTGTGACTCCTGTTCAAACTCCCCCAATATATTTCTTTCCAGAATATGAACCAGTCCGAGTCAGCCCTGAATTGTGCACAAGTTGCCACTCTGGTACTGAAAGCAGCCGAACCTCTCAAGAGTACAATATCCAAAAAAGTCCGTGAAACCATAATATCATCATTACTGGAAATAATTGTAATAGGAGCATACTTGGGACAGCAACTTCATGCCCTGGAAGTCCAACTGCTGGAAACAAAAGTACAGAATGCAGAATGTCAACAAAAAGCAGAAGAAAAGTAATGCATGGGGAATAAAGGCCAGCGCCAATGCCCAAAGGAAACCCCTACTCAGTTATGTCCCGCCAACGGCACGTCTAGGAGATGACACTACACATGCTGTAATAGTTTCATCGTCAGAGCTAGAAGCGACTTCGGAATCTATTACATCAACAACAAAGGATATCATCAAGCCAGAAGTTCTCAGGGTGGGCGTCAGTGGACCGTCGAAGGCCAAAAATAACAAGGTTATAATTACTTGCGTTAAAAAGACAGACGCCGTAAAACTGACAGAAATTTCAAAAGCAAATAAAGGATCTCTAAAAGCTCATGACGGCAAGCTGTTTCGACCTACAGTGATCCTCAAAGGAGTTGCAAGTGAATATAAAGATAGTGAAATCGTCCATATATATTCAGCAAAATGATATTATCTATGACACAAACCAAGGCCGAAAACCAAAAGACTGTATGAAGATCCTTTGAACCACAAAAAATCAAAGTGATCAATTAAGAAACATAGTACTACTAGTCGACAGTGAAATAAGAAAAGCACTTCTTATTCTGGGCCATGCACGTGGAGGATTCCCCATCACTAGTCCAGTGCTTCAATTGCATGGGATTTTGACATTCTTCTTCCAACTGCAATGCTATAAAAAACAGGTATCTCCACTGCGCCGGCAAGCACAAATCGATGGTGTGCCCGAAAAAGGACGATGATTCCGCAACAAAGTGTTATAATTGCAGTAAAATTTCTACCAACAAAGATGTTTATCCGCATAAAGCAAATAGTAGACAGTGCCTTTATCGGTAAAAAATGGAAGAGAGAGCCCAGAAAGTAATTATAATCAAAATGATGGAGTTATCGTTAACGTTTTGGAAAAACTAAAAATCGCTGTTAAAGAGCCTAACCTTGCAGAAGGAAATTATTTATTAATAGAAATAGGAAATTATATAAATACTGTAGTCTTATACCGTTTATCATCTTTCAGAAAAGTGTCGGCTTTTTTAATTTCTTTCAATTCAGAACTCTCAGAAGCGAGAAAAATCACATTCAAAATGTTATTGTAACAGCAGAGATTAATATAAAATTGCTGAACGAAAACCATTCGAATACTGTATCCTTCTACAATATACTCATGGCGGAGAAAGGCCTGAAAACTGAAATTCTTCTACCAACACGGGAAAATGCCTGCCTAAACCACATCATGGTAAGATCTCGTAAACGAATCACTGGTATTGTCTACAATACAGCTATCACAGATCAAATGGCCTTAGAGACGAAAATTTTTAGAGAATATCAAATAAAAAATGTCGAATCTCTCCTAAATTTTGATAACATTAATAAAAACATGTTGATTCAAAACTGAACATCAATATTGACATCCTCAGATGCAAATCTTGCTGTGGAAATTTGTGTTCAAACTCTTCAACATACAATAAAAGAACGTGGAACCATAAAACAAAAAAAAAACAACAATAAATAAAGAATTAAAACCATCGACACAGACTTAATAAAATGTATTAAGAAACGAGATAAGATGCACATGCAATGTAAAACACATCCATGAGACCATGAAACTTAATTATCTTAGATATAGAAATATTTACAAAAAAATTATTTGTTGTGTAAAAGAAGAATTTTACAAAAGGAAAATTAAAAATATTTCACAAAACTGGAACTGAAAAGAAAATTGGAACGTTATTAAAGAAATTGCTTACATAGCCCCGAATAAAATAACAAGACATCTTGCAAATCAAGACAGATCAAATTTCAACAAATAACGCCGACCCTGATATAAAAAGATTTGACACTCAGATGAAAACAACAGAAAGACAGCTGACTATGAACTACAGAGCAGGAAGAAGCCAACAAAATTCTCTTTTCCTTCTTCCAACAAACAAAGAAGAAATCAGTAGGATCGTCTCTGAACTGAAAACCAACTCAGCACCTGGAATAGATGAAATCACTGCAAATGTCATAAAGAAATGCAAAGAGGTTCAATAACACCTCTTACACACATTTGTAATCTAAGCAAGCAAATTGCAGTATTCCCAAATTGCCTCAAAAAACAATTATTTGTCCAATATTCAAAGGAGGAGATCCGTCTTCTCCTAGTAATTACAGACCGATCTATCTATTAAGCATTCGATCTAAAATTCTGGAAAAGCTTGTCAAAGTAAGATAAGTGAATTTCTTTAATAAGTATAAACTAATTTCACCACAACAATTTGGGTTCCAACAGAAAATATCTACTAAAAATGCGATAACAGATTTTATTAAAATTTTTTTAATTTTTATTATTTTAATATATATCATATGGGTTACATTAATACATACATATTTTGCAAAATATAATATTAAGGTTCATAATTGGTAATGTATACCTTATCAGAAAAGAGGAGCTCTTGTGCCTGATAAGGGAGCCACGATTCTTACTTAGATTCAATGTTATAATATTATGTTATGTGTAAAATATATAATAATATATATATATTTATAAATATATATATATATCCATATGTATATTTTTTTAATATAAGTTTTTTTGGAAAAAAAGTTTGATTTTATTTATTTGTTCTTGTTGGTTCGTAATACAGCGCAATTCGGAAGGGAGATTATTGTAGTTTTTTATGGCTTGGTAAATATAATGGTTTTGCATTTGAGTCGTTTTTAAGATTGGCGTAATAAATTGATTTCCATTTCCCATGAATTTGTAAAATTCTTGATATTCTGTGTTATTTTTTTCTTTACACATTTTTATAATGGAAGTTTGCTTAAATATATCATCAATATTTGGTACTGGAAACAATTTAAAAAGCAATTTTGTTGGGAAAGTAGAGTTTTTTTTAAGTATTACCTTTATTTATTGTTTTTGTGTTTAATTCGTAGAACTCCATTTAATTTTTTTATAAATTTAATTTAGATTAAATTTGATAATATTATTATTAAGTTCTGCAAGTGTTTTAGTTTTTTATTATTGTGACAGCTGTTTCGGCTTACAAGGCCATTTTCAAACTGTGGTTAGTCCACATTGAGACGACGTATTTATGCTATTTCAAATGTAAATTTCCGAAACAGCTGTCACAATAATAAAAAACTAAAACACTTGCAGAACTTAATAATAATATTATCAAATTTAATCTAAATTAAATTTATAAAAAAATATTACCTTTATAATATTTTACTTTTACTGAGTTTAGGTTGTTTTTATAAGATCCTCCCCAACCTATGATTCCGTAAATAAGCAGGTAGTGGACAAAAGCATAATATACATTTTTTAGTATTTTCACATTTAAAATATTTCTTAACCTAACAAATATATATATACATTTCCTAATTCTCTTTACTAACTCTATAATATGGCTTTTCCATTTCAGATTTTCATCGATGATCACACCAAGATATTTAATTTCAGAAGATGAGTTGATTACAGTACAAATAGGATTAAGTAGTTTACAGTTGACATTGTCACAATTTTCATCATGGATTATGATATTTACTTTGTGTTTAGGTATTTTTTGTAGTGAAAATAATACATATGTTGTTTTTTTAGCATTAAGTGTGAGTAGGTTATTATCAAACCATGATTTTAAGATATTAATACATTCTTTTCGCAAGTTTGTTAACTAGTTCCCATGTTTGACCTTTTATTAATAAAACAGTATCATACAACAGATATGACAGAATATATGTCGAAGAGTTTAAAAACCCACGCATTTTATAAAATGCGTGGGAATTTTTCTAGATTTACAGAAAGCGTCCGACTCAATCTATTAAGGAAATTAGAAATGATGGGTGTGAGAGGCATCCCACAAGCATGGTTTGATGACTACCTATCGGAGAGAACTCAATTGGTAAAGAACGATAGTAAATTAAAAAATCCCATTAGCGCAGTTGGTAGAGTATTGTCCCGGAAAGACAAGGGTCCTGGGTTCGAGTCCCAGATGTGACCGTTTCCTTTTCTGATTTTTCTGTTTCAGATTTTCGTTTAAAAATCACTAATATTGTCTTCAATATTTAAATATTACAATTTGAGGTTTTACTCAATAAAAGTTATTCCGAAAAATTATGAAAGTAAATTAAGTAACACGGAAAAAAAATATTCGGAGCACCCTAGGGCATGTTTTTTTAAAAATATTTTCTTATTTATGTTACCACTGTAATATTTGCCTAGTTTGGGGTATTAATAATAAATGAATATCAAGTGTAATAGAATGTTTTGAAAATTTGCAATCTTATCTGCTTCCCATGTTGACGGCCTGCGTGGTCGAGGTGTAAAGCTCTCGACTAGCAAGACAAAAATCGCGGCCGTGCGCAAGTAAATTTTATTTGATTGATTTGTTTTGTTTCACAATTTATTGAATTAAAATAATATTTGGTTCAAGATCTTCTTAATGTCGCCCTAGTGTAAGACCACTATTCAGAATTGAAATGTTGCTTGAAATGGCTTTAGTCGTGCTTGGTGATCAAATCTGAATAGGCAGGTACTCCTCTACCTTCCCATTTCCCATCTCCTTCCCCCCCACAGCCTTCAGCCTTAAAACATACCCCAATCGCCATAGTCTCACCAGCTCCAAACGGTTGGGAGCAGTCAGCACTCTTGTGTCGTATTCATATGTAAAAAAAAAAAATATAGGTTTCCTAACAACATCTTGTTAGGTGTAGATGTTTAATGCATACGTTTTGTAACATTTGGAATCGGGCCGCTAACAATTAAACTCCCTATGTAGACGGGGATAAGGTTTAAATTCCCGCTTAATACTAGCCACTTGTCATGATTTATGCAAGAAAAAAACGTCGCAAAAAAGTGTGTTTTATTTTATTTCGTAAAGTTCAGTAAGATAATATATATATATATATATATATTTATGTAGAATGATGTTCTCGGTTTACCCGCGTAAAGTAGTCCTTAAAAGGACTTTTTAATTCCTGACGTTTCGGACAGATCTCACTGTCCATCTTAAGAGGCCTTATGTCCTGAATTTTGTCTTAAACTGAACGCTTTCGCGTGTCTGTTCGGTCCAGAAGTCAGGGTACAAGTGGGTGCTTATCAATTCTTATGTCTAGGACGAAGTATGCGTCTTGATAGTGATTTGAAGGTAGAGGGGGTGGGGGCGGGGTTGGCAATATCAAGCAGTGTGCGTGTAGCGACCTGATTGGGTTGCTTTGAACTTGTTGGAAGTGCTTCTGAGAATTTTAGAAATGCCGGTTTTTGTACCCTGACTTCTGGACCGAACAGACACGCGAAAGCGTTCAGTTTGAGACAAAATTCAGGACATAAGGCCTCTTAAGATGGACAGTGAGATCTGTCCGAAAGAAGAAAGGAATTAAAAAGTCCTTTTAAGGACTACTTTACGCGGGTAAACCCAGAACATCATTCTACATCTTACACCCGTGAAAACCTTAACCATAACATATATGTATATATATATATATATATTTGTTACGCTACATTTGTTAGGTCCAAAGTTTTGTTTAATTGCAAAGAAAATCGATTTAAAATTCTCTAATACCACCCCATAACTTTTCTTATTGTTTGATGTTATTTATCTTATTTCAGGGAAATCAACAGTTTACAATGTGGTCAATTTATACATGTGTAATTTACATAACTGAGAAACCAATTACAGATTTCCTCAATATGCTATTCTATTATGTATCTAAAAAATTTAAACACTATACTTACACGAACTAAAAAATATTAAATTTATTGAAGAAAGCAAACACTTTGTGGCTTGACACTACACAAAATGAAACAAATAATTTGTTTTAAACCTCTTTATTTTAATTTATATTTCGTTGACCGGTTTGGATTTAACCCAAATATTGTGTTAAATAAATATAAAGTGGGTTGAAACAAAGTACGGTTTTATTTTGTAAAAAATATAACGTTATTCAAGAGGGAGATTATTATAACATGAGATTTTTATAACTTGAGATTATTATAACAGGAGATTATTAAAACAGAAGATTATTATAACATAATACTACATAATATATGTCATTAGTCATTACATAATATAATTACATTTTATGCAGTTTGGTACACGTTTAATACATTTTTAATTGAGTTTTTATATTTATTTTGGTTACATTGAAGATAGAATCAGAGATAATGTTATTATACATACGTTAAACATATTTTTCTAAGACAAGCATTTTTATTTGAATTGGTTTTAAAGTGTTTTTCTTTAAATAGATTACATGAGCGTGTGTGCCGTGTAGGTACTTTCAAATCAATTCTGCTTTATAAACTCCACATATTATGTTTCTGCTTATCATATCTTGGTATTATTTATAACTAACCTGTTTTTATAAATTTTTTTGTATTTTCTTGTAAGGTTATTAATAGTTTTTGTAATAATATTTGCAATATAAATATATGTGAAAATATATAGTTGTCCTCTCTAAGCACAAGCATCTGATTTATCAGAAAAGTGATTGAAGTATTACATAATATTATGTTGTATATATTGTAACACTAAAGATGTAAATAAAAATAAATAAATATTTTTATTTTTAACTTAATGATAGTAATAAGTTTAACTCATTAATTAAAATATTACAATTTGAGGTTGAACTAATTAAGTTAAATATAAAAACCATAGACATATGAATATTAGTAGACCTGCCCTAAGTGATTAAAAGCGTATTATCCCCACTCCCCATACCGGTTCCATTGGAACCGGCTGTGCTCGCGTATGACCTCAAGTGAAATTTGAAAACGTGACGTCATCATTCTTGTGCGAACTATGGTCGAGGCATCATCGGTTCATTTTACGAAATAACACGGCAAAATGTTGACTTGTACTATGAAAACTTGTAAAAATGGATGTGAAAAAGAGAATAAACCCAATTGTCGTATTACATTCCATATATAAGCATTATTTTACTTTATTTTAAGCATATTCACATCGTATAATATAGATCAGTTTTAGAAACATATTATACTATCACATCGAGAAACGTCTGTACGCGAAACACAAAGCTGGTTGGTTGCTGGGAAGTAAATTATGAACATTTATAAAAGTGTCTTAACTAAATACTTAAACGAAATATTCGACTCTGAAAATGGAACCGAATTTTTTTTGCCGAATTTGGACTTCGCAAATTTGTTCATAACGTGGCGAGTAATTTGCGCTCCCATGTAAAAATGTCTATTCATTCAAAAGCAGGTTTTACTTTTAAGAAGTAAATGGTGATATTATAATGCGAGATGCCTATTTACTGTCAGATTGATTTATTGACGAATCACAGTCAGCCTTACTCCCTTCGTTCTTCAACAGTTGATTTTACCCCTCGCCATTATCTTCTCGTCTATTAATTCCTATGTCTGTGATAAAAACAGATATTATTAAATTTTTATTATATTGAATACGTAACGACGGAAGTGCTGCGTCGATGGTATTGTATCCTCATGACCGATCACGAGTAGATATTATTTTGTATACATAACGACGGCCGTGCTGCGTCCACGCATTACGTCGATAGTATTGCGTCCCCATGGCAGTTTGCGAATATATACATTGTTATATATTGTTTGAGCCCTTGGTGAAGCAAAACGCCAGATTTGGCAACATTCAATTCATTTACAACGATGCCACGTAGCACTCAGAACTTAAAACCACCCTGCGCGGGTTGAAATTTTTGTAAGATGGTTTACAGTAGACGGTAAATTGATGTCCCGACCTAAAAAGGTCCGACCGCCCTCTGCAATGGAGCAAACTGGCGCGTTATGAAATGATACATTTTTATTAAGGATATTGTTGTAAAAATGATTGTCGCACGCCTGCGCCCAGTAGGTACTTTTGTATACAAGATGCAGCAAGATATTCATTCAAACTTCTCACTATCAATAGACAGTTTGTTGTCAGGTCTGGTGTGTTTCTGGATGCCAACAAAATAAATTATAGATATATATAAACATATATTTTTTATATACCGCACAAGAGTCTAAACCGCTCCCGTCTGGAACAGTGAGACTGTGGCATCCCCATTTCCATTCGGAATGGTGGTCTCACACCAGGGCGATACTGAGAGTATATTTCACTCTGGAACGTGTTGCAAACACACTTTATATTATGTTTAATGTATTAATTGTGAAATAACACAAACAAAAAAAAAATATTTGCGCACGCCGGGTTTGACCGTCAGATTACGGGCTTCGGATTGCGAGTCGAGAGTCTTACCTCTCAACCACAGATGCTGTAATTAATTAATTAATTCACTAGGAACGTGAAAACTTCACTTGAAGAGTAAAAAATATTTTGTGTTGTTTATTTATTTGTTAATTTATTTATAGCACCTAAAAGACTTTTACATTCTAGTTTAATAGTTGAGTATCGCAGTTATTATAAATTCTTCAAAATTAAAACAATAGATAAAACAAAATACAATGAAAAAAAATAAAATGTTACAACAAAAGCGTATAATAAAATAAGATACATTGGTAAAAATTATAAGAAGTCTCACATAAGTAGATATTCAAAATAAACAAAAGATTGCAAAAATTATAGATGTCTATTTGTCTCGAAATATAAAAGAATTAAAATAAAACAATATTTATATTGATTATTTTTAAGGTGAAATATATCTCCCATATCAGAATAAGTCATGTAATCATAAGGGGTTTTATAATATAAGGGGCATAACAATGGCCTAAATGTACCTTTTGAAACTCTCAAAATAAATCCAAGAGTCTTAAGGGCCTTATATACGGAAGACGTAAAAATTAAATCGACCTTCAAAACGCCATGTAACAAAAAAATAATATACACTCGGACGCCAGAATAAATTATACAGTATGGACGTGAAACCTTTATTAGAATAGTCAGCAAAATACGGAAGACGTAACAATTAAATTAGAGTGAAAGGACTTGAAACCTTTATTAAAAGGAACCTTCAATATACAAAAAATATACACCCGGACGTGAGTATGTACGTGACGCAAGAAATGTATGAAAGTGTAATAAACATCAAAACCTGCATTATTATGAATATTAAAAAAATATGAAATTAGCGATTATTGTGAGTAAAACATAGTGCAATATTCACAAAAACAATCTAAAAAAAAGAACTAGAAGTGCTGGACACCCAAAGACGGATTTACGCACGGATGAAATAAAGGTTGTGGGACCTATATATATGTATTATTTTTTAAAGAAATAAAGTAATTATATATTTATTTTTTTGTATTTGTTTATTATTTGTGTTTTTTATAATAAATATATAATGTTTACAAGTCATATTGTTTTAATTTATAATACACTTCCATTAAAAGCATTTGCTTGTGGATGGAAGAGGAGTGTACATTTGCGAATAAATAATATAACTACGTTACAAAGTAAAAAAAAATAAAAAATTAAAATCTTTACAAATTATTACATTTGGAAGGAAGAAACAATATATATTATGGAGGATAAATAGAGTATAGTAGGATAATTTGTTAGATTTTCAAGTGAAACTGTATATTTTGAGTACTACCACGGAAACGTTATCTAAGTTCAATATATATAATATAGTTATCTTACGTCCCAACATTATTGCTTTACAATATTGTTTTAAAAAACACACTATACAATAAACCATAACCGAAAAAGGGTTCGTAGGTAGGAGATTGTGAACTTTAAAGTAGTATTAATAAGCCTTGTACTGTATTTTTTGGATATTTTTTATCGCCTTAAAAAACACCCGATAATTTAAAAAGCCATGATGTTACTGAAGTATTGCTAAAAACTGCAGTGCTACTTGCAGTATTTAATTAAAGTATCCAGAATATTTCTAAGGGAATAAATTTTCACAACCAAACACACGATTTTGTATTGCTTCGTAGTGCTTCGCCATAAGGGAGGTATTTGGGATTATTTATGTAGGCCTTCATCATATTGCATACTCAACTATACTAATATCGATACCATTCTTTAACAACATTGTTGGAAAATATGTTAATCTATAAAGTATAAATAAATCTGCACTGTTTGAGATTTATACGCTGGGTTTGTTATTATTCAACAGAGATAACAAGACGTAAACTTACCTTCAAAGACTCCTTGTAAAAACATGTACACCTTTCCCGGTTTCTTATTCGAATGGATGATTGTGTCCGACATTGTAGAGATGTGCGTTGGCTCTCTTGGTGAGTGATTCTAGTCGTAGGTCGTGATTATTCAATACTAACATGTCCGAAACCTAAAAAAACAACAAATTATCATACGTCCCCCGGTGGTCATTTTTTTCATAATTTATACGGTACAAATTTCTCCCAAAAATCAAAATTAATCATAGTGAAGAATTGAATAAGAAGTCGATAACGCCCCAGGAAGATATGGCACGATCAATTAAAACATAATATGTTAGCATATTATGCCTATCAGTTCAAAAGCAAAAAAAAATGCAAAGTGTAAGACAAAGTTGACAGACAACAATCCTGCTATATTTGGAGTAAGTAATGTAGATTTTTTTTGTCTTTAGTGATAAAAAAATAAAAACTGCAAAAACAATTGCCCCATTTGTTCAAATGTAACATTGTTACCAAATGGCCATTTAGCGTCATTTATTTAAATTTGACAATTGAAAGATCCCCGTTAAACGCCGATTCTATGTGCGTTTCAGATTTGAATTCGGATCAAATTGTACTCAGCTGAAAAGCTGAACGACCGCGACGTGACAGTTGTCTTCTTCTCCTGATCACAATTCGTTCAATTACCATACTTTTTTTTTCTTGTATTTAATTTAAGTTTATTTATTTTTAGCCATCTTGATACATTATCTCATTCATAATTTAAAATATGTATTAGTTCTTCATAGTTATCTCCAATTATATACGTATATTAGTGTCTCATCGGCAAATAGTCGTACTTTGCATTTTTTAAATATTTTCACCATGTCATTAATATGTTCTGTGGTACTCCTAATTTATTTTCCATTGGTTTTAAAAATTGATTTTGATTTATGTTACCTGTATTCGGTCTTTCAAATACCCTTCAAATAATTTAATGGCTACAGTTGAGAAACCAATTTCTTTAAGCTTTCTTATCAATATTTCTCGATCTATAGTTTTTTTTAAATATATAAATTTTTTAATTCCTTTATTTCTCCCAATTTTTACATTAATTACATACAATATTATATAAATCAATAAGATAATGGGAACCCGCTAAGACGCAGCCTGTGCGTGGGTAATATACTTAAGTTATTATATTATTGTACCTAGAAATAAACAAACTGTGGGAATATAAAACAAAAACAAGATTACATTTTGTCTAAGCAGTTTTTATAAAAACTGCTCGGTCGAAAAGCCATAATTTTAACTCTTTTAAATATTGAGGATGTTTAGTAATCACTTGAATATTTTTCGGTAAAAGATTGAAAGTACGAGGTCCAATGAAACTGCAGTGTGTTTGGTGTTCGTTTGGGGAGTATAAAATACATTATTATTTCTAATGTTGATTCCGTTTTCATTTATTTCGAATTTATTTTTGTGTTTAAGGACTATTTCATAGTTTGCAAAATTAATAGTTTACGGAGACAGCATAGTTTAGATTCTTTGTATAACTCATCTGTTGAAAATGTTCATTTCCGACTAAACATAACTTTGATGATATAATTTTGAGTTATTTGTAAAGGTTTTATATGTGCATGAATCTCTCTGATGAACCTCATCAATGAACCTCATCAACAAGAATCATCACAAGTCTGACGTTTGTCATTTCGCTCCCTGTTAATCTTATATTTTCTTCTAAAAACATCGACCCTTATCCTACAATTTTTAAACCAGCTGATAATATTCGTAGAAGTGCATTAAAATACGAAAGTGAGTGCTTGTCTGGAGTGTAAAAAGTGCTAAATCTAGAGTTTTAGTTATTCTTCAAAAATCTTCAAGCTACCCACAGTATTGTAACCTATTGCAGCCTCAAGCCAAACATAAGATGGATACAACATGCAAATATTGTGTTAAGCAGCTGAAAGTGGCTGAGTGTATAAAGTGTTCAACCTGCAAATGCACCATCCATTTCGAATGCGCTGAAATTCCGGCAAGTGTTTTTAAACGCGTGTTGCAAGGTAAAAAGGATGCGTGGGAGTGCAATAATTGTATCCAAACCCTGGACAATTTAGATACCCAATCCTGCTCGTCAGATCAAAGCAACGTACTCCTAACTGTTGAGATTAGAAAAATGGCACTACAAATAGAAAAAATGAGCATTAAAATGGCAGAATTCGAAAAAGTCATCATTTATAATAATAATGTCATGGAAGATTTTTCAAGTAATATGAAATCTATAAACGAAAAATTAGCTAAAATAGATAAGCTAGAAATGGAGGTCTCAGAATTAAAACAAACAGTTTACATGTTAGAGAGGGGAAACATCGAAAGGGACCAGGAACTTCTATCCAACAATATAGAAATACATGGAATGCCTGAGACCACCAACGAGAATCTACCTACCATGATGTCGAATATCGCAATAGTCATTGGATGCCCTATCCATCAAAGCGACATTGAATACGTTAGCAGAATCAGTAAGCGCCATCGTACACAAGACACGACAGATGGACGTCCGGGTAACATAATCGCCAAATTCACCTCCCGCAAGAAGAAGGACGAATTTGTCGCAGCCATCAAGAAAAGAAAAGGAATCACTACCAAGGCTATCGGGATGGTTGGAGCTGACCAGAGGATCTTTGTCAACGACCATCTCACGCGGAAGAATAAATCTATATTGAGGTGCGTTAAAGCCTTTAAAAACGAACACAACTATCAGTTTTTATGGATAAGAAGCGCAAAAATCTACCTACGGAAAAACGAAATATCACCACCCATACACGTCTCATGCGAATTACAGCTAAAAAACCTTATCTAACTACCATTGAAATGTTAAACCACCTATCCTCTCAAAACTACTATTTTTTTCTTAATTTTTTCAATATCACCCTTTTTACATTAACCCCACATGCTAATAATTACACTAACTGCTGATTACTACATTCTATAATATACTCACTGACTTTAATTGATAATATTAGTATGTTGTGCTTTGCTAAGCCCAGTGGACTCATGACTAATAACATAATTCTAGAATATAATATTCTTCAAATATATTTTACAGAAACCGAACATAATAATGAAATTACCGAAAATTCTCAATGCATGATTCATTAATAATTTTTTATCAAAATTCAAGAGGTTTGCGCTCGAAAACACTGGAATTTTATCAAAATATACTGCTCAATAATTATGACTTGATCTTCACTACCGAAAGTTGGTTGGTTGATAGTATCCGAGATGAGGAATTATTCGATAATCGCTATTCTGTTTAGAGAAATGATAGGGATATACACCGCACTAGTAAATCAACTGGCGGAGGCGTACTCATAGGAATTAAAAAAATATTTTTTTGTTACCCCTCGCTCTTGGAAATCAGACGCTGAGGATATCTGGATAACTGCCAATACATCAAAATCGAATCGTCATTGTTATAATTATTAAAGAAGATGCTTATCATAAATCATTGATTGTAGAACTAGAATTTCCATCCACTATTGCAACCCTCTCAACTCCTCGAACAATAAAATTATTCCATAAAGCAGATTATGCAGAGAACAATGAGAGACTGAAAGAAACCGACTGGTCAACCGTTATAAATGCACCGGATATAAATATAGCTTTAAATTCGTTTTATGTTATAATTGAACAGATTATCGAAGCGTTTATTCCTAAGAAAGTTGTGAAATCTGGAAAATACCCACTATGGTATACAGCAGCCTTAATAAAAATAACAACCGAAAAATTAAAATTCTTTAGAAAATGGAAGCGCCATCGGAACCCCCTTGATTACTTTCATTTTCATTGCTTCGCAAAAGGCAAAATACAGTCGCTTCAGCAGCTTACAAAACCTACATTTCTACGATAGAATCCGGTATACAGCATAATGTTAAAAAAATATGGTCCTACGTCAATTCTCAAAGAAAATCTCCTGCCATCCCTGATAATATGATTTACGGTGAAAAAACTGCTAATGACAGTAGAAGAGTAGCCAACTTATTTTCTGAGTATTTTGGATCTGTATTTTCGAATGCTCGACCTGCTCATACAAGCAATGCCAGTCTTTGCTCTAATTCAAATAGCATAATCAACTCAATCGAGATCAATGAAGACATCACATTCAAATACCTTAAGTCCATTGATATCAAAAAGGGACCAGGGGATGATCAACTTCCAGGGATCTTCATAAATTATTGTAGTAAACAATTGACACCCCCCATTTTTGTTATTTTCAAACTATCGCTATCTGAAGGAACATTTCCCGACAAGTGGAAAACAGCCTTGATTACCCCAATATATAAAAATGGCAGTAAAAATGATGTCTCGAACTATCGACCTATATCCAAATTACCGATACTAAGTAAAGTATTGGAAAAAATTGTTTACCATCAATTATATTCTATTATCTCACCCTCACTCTTAAATAATTAATACGGCTTCATAAAAAATCGCTCCACAACTTCAAATCTTGCATTTTTTACAAATTTTCTTCATGCTCACCCATTACGAAAAATTACTACATTTAGAAATCTTTCATGATTCCTTTCTAACATACAAAACTAACTTATTAAATTTCTTAGCATGACATATTTCAAAAATATATTCACATCATTTTTCAAAACTTCTATGTATTATCAGTCAATTACAATTCGTGAGCTTATTATAATTCTTGTTTTCAATTCATTTATTATTATCTATCCACACACTTCCTTCCTTTTATAACAATCTCAGGCGAAATTACGTAATGATATTTTATGGACATACGTAATAGGTACTCCAACTATGTAATAACTAAAAATATCTAACTGTATCTTATTGTACTGTGTATGTCTTAACAAATAAATAAATAAATAAATAAAATGAAGCGCACCGCCCCATCCTATTATTCCGTATATGAGTGAAGATTACACCAAAGAAAAATAAATAATTTTCGGTTTTTCAACATTGAGCACTTCTTTTTGACTGTAAAATGTGTATGTAAGATATCTTAATTTACTGACAGTATTATTAATTTGTAACTGCCAATTTAATTTTGTATCAATAATAATACCTAAATATTTGATCTTTTCAACTTTTCCGAGTTCAAAGCAAGATGAGCATATTTCTTGATTATAGTTTACATTATGTATTCTAATTTTAAGGTTATTGGGGGGTTTATTTTTACTATTTTTATAAAAGGTTAGGTAAAATGTTTTATTATAGTTTAAAAAGAGTCTATTACTTTTTAGCCATGATGAGATATGTAATACATTTTGTTGCGTTCAAAAAAGTTTCAGGCCGGATTTTCCATTCACTATTATTGCTGTATCATCAGTGTAAGATACAATTTTACCAGGGATTATAACATCACCTAAATCGTTTATGTATATTAGAAAGAGAATTAGGCCAAGTACAGTTCCCTGTGGTACTCCATTTTTTTATTCCTGTTTTAGTTCTATAAAAATCCCCTATTTTTGTTTTTTGTTTTGCCCTTTAAAAATCCAAGAATATTGCTAGGATAAATTTATTTTTCCTTCTTTCCATACTTCAACGATTACATTTAACGCTGTTTTTCAAGAATTGTTACATCTGAATTCCGATTGTTCTTGGTATAAAATATTGTGTTCAACTAAGTATTGCGATTTTTTTTTCTTTTATTACCACTTCAAGTATCTGTTCATATTTCGGCAAGGTGTTTATTGGCGGTAATTCTTCACATTTTCTGGTATTTTTAACTTTTGGAACCGGTATAATAGTAGATAGTTTCCATGAATGTAGATCCAATTACTGGAAAAGCCTCTTTTATTATGTTTAAAATGTTGAATAAATTTTCTTCACTTATTTTTCTGAAGAAAAATAATTCTTTGTTTGAGTTGTTATTATCATTTGTGGGGTTGACAACAATGTTAAGTATTAATTTGTTAATTTTAAAATATTTATTAAAGCTTTTAGACATGGTTTTTTTCTTAGTTTCTTTTGGGAAGTTTATTATTTTATGTCGTCTTTGTTATCGTCAAGTTGTAATTATTTTATATTTTTCCAAATTTTTTTGGGATCTTTTGAGTTTATTTTATTTTTAATGTACTCATTATGCATTCTTTTTATGTCTTTAGAGTATTTGTTTCTCGCTTTTTTGTAGTTATTCCAATACATAGTACTATTGGTAAGGCGTGCTCTTTTGTAAAATATATCTCTATCGTGCTGCATTGTGCGTATTTCTTTTGTGTAACATTTATTATTGTTTCTTTTACGTATTTTCTGTTCTGGAACTACTTCATCAATGAATTTTTTAATGTTTAATATCATCTGGTGAGTTTTTTTGTTATATTCCATTTATTTATTTTGTTCTGTAAGATCTAGTAGTGTGACAATGAAAGACAATGATGGTGTTATGTGACAGCGCTTATTTTGAGTCAGTTGAGTTGCGCAGTTGGGAGATGGCTCTGGACCGATGACGATGAAACTAGGTGTAGATGGCGATGACGGCGGTAGAGTAATGAAGACATGGGGTCTTCCGGGTACTCAACGTGAACACTCTTTGTGAACAAGGTAGGCGAAGGAGCGATTGACTGCTCTGCAGATGAGCGGGAGATGCTGGCCGGCGATGATGCCGCGGGGCCGAGGAGCAGACTACCTTTATGCCGAGTTGGACTTGTTGAATGGAATGATGATTGTATTTAGGTCCTCCTCCGTTTACATAGGTGCTGATTCCTTTGTTCTCGTCTTCCACGGGTTGGAGCAGCATCTGGACATCGAACCCGCAGGATGGCTGACTCGGTTCATTTTGTGAATGTTTTGCATTACCCTACATTCCTTCACATTCGTATTATCAGCAGTTTACGTATCAAGGTATAAAAGGTCGATATTTCAATTGAAGTTTCGTAATGCATTGTAGTATGATTAATGATCCAGTTTTTATTCGCCTTCCTACACGTGCGGTCTGATTTATGTGGCTGCTAGAATTCCAATAAATAATCTCTAAGGTCTGGATGAAGAGTTCTTTATTGTATCTTTTGCAATTTTTAAATGTTATTGCTTGTGTTTCTATACTGGAGTTGTAGTTTTCTCTGTAATTTGTTAGAATTTGAATCATATTATGGTCGGTAATTATAGGTTTATCTAATACATCAACATGTAAGTTGAATTTATTAGAGATTAAGAGATCAATCAATGTTTTAGAGGTATTAGTAATTCGTGTGAAATCTTTAACTAATTGTTTCATCCCTGCAGTTTGCATAATAATATTTCAGTGTTTTTTGTGTAAATGTCTGCATTTGCTTTAACATTTATATTGAAATCTCCAACTATAATGTCAATTTTTTCATCTTGTAAATTTTCCATTCACCATCTTTGAAAATATGTTAAAAAGTCGCATTTACTTGTGGTTGGTGATCTATACATAACAGTATATACACTTTTCTTGATTCCTGATTTAATGGTGATGGCTAAAATCCAACAATATTTTCATGTTGGTGATTTGAAATCACTTCATATGGAACTTTATTACTTAAGAGAATCATCACTTCTCCTTTATGTCTGCTATGCGAGTCACAACGGATGGTATTATAATGATCAAATTTAATTTCCATATCTCGGATACCTTCAGTCATATTTGTTTCACTCATCATAAGCATAAAAGGTTTCTTCTCTTCTAAAAGTATTTTGACCTCTTCGTAATGTGCTAAGTATTTAATTTCATATTTCTCGTAACATTGTTTATAAAAAAGAAAATCTGTTGATTTTTGCTTCTTGTTTTCTTTTATAAATTGGGCATTACTTACTCATGGCTGAGTGACTACAATTTAGTTTCAGTCTTAATCTTTTACTTGTCATCATACAATTGATCCGTGCAATCGTTTACGTCATGATTTTTTGCGCATTTTGGACAAGATTTTAGGTTTCTGCAATCTATAGCATTGTGGTTGAACCCATTACATTTAAAACAACTCATGATATTTAAATTATCAAAAAACCTGCATCTGTCCCATCCAACATTTATTTTTTCTGCATTTAAAATTCTGTCGTAAGTCTTTCCGTCGACGTCGGCATGTATAGTAAAATTTGAATGATTATTCGGTTTTATTTCTTTCATCTATGTCACCTTTATTTTTGAGCTTTGTTCACAGATGGACTCATTTTAAGTTTTTATTTTTTTCTCTATTTTTTTAAAACTGTATTTTTCAGATAAACCAATAATTTTGACGGATGGTTTTTTGTTTGAGGAATCTTTACCTCATATTCATCTCTTATTTTGGCTCCTTTCATGAACGTAGTTAATATCTGTGGCATTTTTAAATTCGATGATGTACGATGTACCTTCTCAAATTCACATACTTATCGAGAAAATGGAAAAGATGGTAACAAAACTGGAAGCATTTAAATCAGCAATTATCAAAAAAATTGACGATAAAAACTTAGAGAGTAAACACTCGAGAGATTTCATCAGCCGAAAATCTGACGATCTAATTTCTAAAATGGAAACCATCACTTAATTGGTTTCCAAAGTAGAATCACTGAGGAATACACTCGTAGAAAAAGACAAAAAAATAAAGTGCCTAGAATTCAGATTGGCGGAAGTTGATCAAAGATTACTAGATGATTCACTGGAGTTTGCCCGCCTCATTCCAAAAAATGACAAGCAGCCCTTTGATGCTACAAAACGGATGGCTTCAATTGCAGGAGTTGATATAAAAGGAGAATATATGGTGGAAGTGAGGAGGATTCCTGATAAACGAACTCCCAAAGATATAAAGATATCCCAGAATACCCTCAAAATTACATATTAAACTAAACAATAGACAAAAGATCATTCTCAGTCCTCATTACAAAGACCTTCAATGGAGAACAAAATCAAAGGCGAAAGAAAGAAGATTTAATTATGTGTGGTACAAAGATTAAAAAATTATATTATGATTAGAAAAAAAGAAGGAGAAAAAATCATCTACATTAATCACGCCGATGATCTGATAAAAAATGGTTTAGTTGCTTCTGTAGAGCTCCAGCGTCGGTTAGTTATTGGCCCGATCACCCTTTATAATCAAACTGTAAGGAGAAACTTTGCATATATTGTTTCGAACCACAACAATAATTGTCCACTTCGATAATTCTCTATCTAATCTACTAGGGTGAAACTACCGGTGATTGCCACGGACAGTGGAGCTCCCATAAACAAATATACTATTCTTTTTAAATTTTTGTTTAAATATTATACCAACAAGCCTTTCACAATGGAATATTTAATGAAGAATTACATAATCAAAACATGTCTTAAGCAACTTCAGATACTAATATATGTAAACGCCTGATTGGAAACTCTACAAATAAGAAAAATATGCACCAAAATATAAGATCCATAAATAAAAAAAACTTTGATGAACTCTTAATACAACTTCACAACGTAGATGATGATTTCTACATAATCATTCTGACCGAGTGCTGGTTGTCAAACACATATACACCTAAAATCATCAAAAACTACACATCACACAATCCAACTATTTTTGATAATCAGAACGATGGGATTGTTGTTTACACAAAAACTAATCAAAACTTCACAGTAATCGAACTAAAAATTCAGGATAAGAGTTGCACACAAATAGAATACAACAATGATACAGTTATCCTCGCTATATACCGCTCGCCATCGACTCGTAACATCACGCCGTTTCAAAACAGTCTTAGTTGCACACTTTCAAATCTTTTCAATGCTAAAAATATTATAATAATAGGCGATTTAAATATAAACATACTACCGAGCAACCAACACCACCAAAGCCAAGTGTTTAACATGCTAGAATTTCACGGATTAGCGAGTACCGTCAACTCACCAACAAGAACGAAAAAAACGGATATCTATCATTATGGTAAAGTCCAAAAAACATCTAAAAGTATCGTCTACAAATCATTATTCAACTATTTTCGCAATACAAACAGCTACCAAAATAGCAACTAGCCTGCCTTTAGCACATAGTAAATTCAGCTTTCAAAACCTAATAACCAATTTTAAAAACAAATAATAATGGCAAGAACTCTTCCAAATTAAACAATCGCAGGACGCATGGATATACTTTATTAACTATTTGAAAATCGAATTACACTACCATACCTTGACGATGACCAAAAATAAGTAACAAATTGAAACGCTTGAAACCATGGATTAACCACATCATTATACATTGCATTCAAAAAAGAAACACGCTACACAAAAAAACTAAAGATAATCCGTATGACCAACTAGCATCCAACTATTATAAAAAAATATAGAAACATGTGTTGGAACGTCATCAGAAAAGCAAAAGAAATTTACTACTCAGAAAGAATCAAAGAAAGTAACATTAATCCCAAAAAAATATGGGAAATACTAAGAGAAGCCACAAACTCGCAAACTACAAAAGAAAAACAGAGCATTAATAAACTTTCTATTGAAGGACATATTGTTGAAACCACAAAAAATCCTAAGCTCGTTGCTGATCATGTAAACAATATTTTTATTAATATCGGTCCCAATCTTGCTTCTCAAATTCCCAGAGTGGAATCACCCAACCTACCGATACAGTAGTTCAAGCAAATAACAAAAATACAAAATTTATATTCCAAACTGTGTCACAGGAATTAATTCTCAAAACAATTAAATCTCTAAAAAACACTTCTTCTGCTGGACCAGACGAAATTTCTACCAAAATCCTTAAAACGCTGTTTTTGGAGATTACATTGCCTCTAAAATACCTTATAAACATAAGCATTACACAGGGCTACTTTCCCTCTAATCTAAAACAAAGTATCGTAATTCCCATCTAAAAATCTGGAAACAAGTCAGATATCAACAATTAAAGACCAATTACTTTACTGAATAGCTTGTCTAAAGTTTTTGAAAACCTCACTAATGCACAACTTTTAAAATTTGTCGAGAGCCATAAAATACTTGAAAAAAATCAATATGATTTTCAAAAAAACAAAAGTACCTCAGATGCTATTGTCAGTATGACAGACTTCATTGTAAAAAGCCTTGAAAAAGGAAATAAATGTATCTCAATCTTTTTAGACCTCTCTAAGGCTTTTGATACAATATCACACATTAAACTCCAACAAACTCCCTGTAAACTCCACTGTAATTTTTCTCTATACGCTGACGACCTCAAGATATATAAAGCAATTAAATCTATGGAAGATTGTGAACTCTTACAACAAGACCTTAACACATTATCTGCCTGGTGTATTGACAATGAAATGGAATTGAATATAGCTAAGTGTAAAGTTACAAATTTCACCAAGAACACCAACAAAACTCTATACTCATATAGCATATGTGGTCACAATCTGGAAACAGTTGAATCGATCAAAGATTTAGGAATTATATTCGACAACAAACTAACGTTCAACCAACACATAGAATACATTGTAAATAAATCAAATAAAGTACTAGGTATTGTGAGATCAACTAAACTGTTCAAGAACTCTAATAGCCTAATAATTCTATTCAATTCGTTAATCCGTAGTGTTCTTGAGTACGGGTCAACAGTCTGGAATCCACATTACATTACACAGGTATCCAGACTTGAATCTGTCCAAAGAAAATTTACACGGATTTTGTCCTATCGATCAGGTGTCTACCATCTTCTAAATGGGTATGAACAAAGACTCACATATTTCAAACTAGAGAATTTAGTTGAAAGACGAAATATAAATGACCTCTTAATGCTTTACAAAATTGTGAATAATCGTGTAAATAGTAACTTAGTCAATCAAATCAATTTTTACGCCAGGCCCAAATATACTAGAAATATGAACATATTTTGGACCGAAATCTTTGCCAATAACACTGAATATTTTAATCCTATGTCTAGAATGTCTCGATAATACAATGATCTTGCTAAAACACACACTGTCGTAGATATTTTTGCAAATAATTTAACTTGTTTCAAGAAATATCTCCACGATTTCTGTACTTCGATAAAAAAAAAAAAAATAAATAAAATAAAAAGAAAAAGAAATAAATAAAAAAAATTGTTTAGTGGTTTAGAATTTTTTTTAATATGTACTCTTTAAATTTTTCTCCTTATTATGTGCTTCAATCTTTGTAATTAAGTTTTAAGTTTTGTATATAAATACTGTCATTGTTTTACATGTTTGCTAATGTGAATGTGCAAATGTGATTGCTGCAGACACATTAGTCTAGGGATATTTATAATTGTATTTTCTTTATTTTGTAATCCATAATTAATGTTTTTACAAATATCCTGTTTGTGTCTCGAATAAATAAATAAAATAAAATAAAAACTAATTCAAAAACTTGAAAAAATCGGCATTACGGACAAAGAGCTAAATTTATTTAAAAACTACCTAAATGGACGCCAACAACAGGTTAAAATACAGAATACCCTCAGTAACCAGCTTTCAACTGACTACGGAATTCCACAAGGAAGCGTATTGGGACCAAATCTGTTTTTACTGTATATAAACAACTTTTGCAACCTTTAAATTGAGGGAAACATTGTTAGCTTTGCTGACGATACTGTCTTACTGTACGAATGCAACAATTGGTCAGCTGTACTTAAAAGAGCTGAAAAAAATATTAACTTAGTTAAAAAAATGGTTAGATATAAACAAGCTTACCCTTAACACGAAAAAAACAAAATATATCACTTCAAGCATCAATAATACAGGCCACAGTAATGATGATTACTCCATAAAAATACTTTACTCTACGAATTCTAATGAATGCACTGAGTGCCCCCAGTATAGAGCGCACTCCACAGATGAAGTTCCTCGGCGTCACCATTGACCTATACCTCAAATGGAATCTACATACTCAGATCATTGCAAATAAAATTAGGAAAACAATACATTTCTTAAGATACATAAGGAACTTCCTTAACTTACAAATTCTAAAAACGATTTATTTTGCCATCACCCAATCTATCATCTATCATGGTATCATTGCATGGGGAGGGGGTACTTCATTAGCTCTAGATCCTGTTGAAAAGGCGCAGAAAACAATTATGAAAATTATTCTCAAACTTCCTCAAACTGCAAACAGAAACTTTATTTTCAACATTATGAGAGTATTTGATGTTCGACAGATCTATGTAAAAACTATCCTCATACATCTCTTTAAAAACAAAACACGTGCTTTACGAAACCAAAAACTAACTTAAGATTTACGCGTAATTCGAACAAATACATATTGCAAGTTCCACTTTATTCCACCTTTTTTTTTAATTTTCCACAAAAATATTCAACAAGCTACCAGAAAATATTTAACTGAGTCAAACACAGAAAGAGTTTAAAAAAATGTTAAAATTTGGATTTATTCTAATGATCAAGCATATACTGGTGCCCTCACCCAAACGCCTTGTCATTGACAGTTATTGTAGTATGTATGGTGAAAAAACTTGCTGTATTTGTATTTTGTATATGCAAACAATAACTTAACCTAAAATAATGTATTGCTGTATGGGAACCTATATCAAACATTTATAAGCAAACCATAGACAAATTGTGAGAATTAATTTATTAAAAATTCTGCCTCAATACAGGTTCGCCTAGTGAGGCAGGTTATGCACAACTTAAAATAAAGTATATAATACCATTTATATATAACACTCTTACATTCATATCTACTTTTTCTTCTATTAGAAACTGCTGTATTATTGTAACATTATTCTTTCAACAATGTCATTGTTACTAACTTACAAATAATTATACAACTTCCTAATGATATATTGTATATCTTGTAATTTTTTGATGAAATACATAAATAAAAAAAATTAATAATTGATAAAATTAATACTTTCACTCTTTGTTTCATCATTTTCCTGGTCCTCCTTTGTTTGGTTTTATGATAACTGGTTAATGTTTTTTTACCTTCTCTGCATAGGTTTCAGGTAAAATTATTTATCTCATATCTGATAATATTATTACGCTAGCGTCTGGACGATCTAGGCCCTCTGATTGGTCAAATTAAAATTGTCTGTTTCGGTTAAATTCCGCTATCTTGAAAATTAAGACACGATTTCATACTAAAATAGGATCACCAGATTTCTTCAAAAGCATCGTTTCTGCTCATATAATGTTTGGATAATATCGAAGAAAATATGTTTTAGAAAGTTAACAATCCATTGGATTAATTACATTACAGTAAAAATTATCCACAATTACGTATTAAAATTTGACGTTTATCATCATTCACGCGAAAGACAGATTGTTCAGTGTTGCCAGCGTATTTCGATTTCCAATCAATGTAAAAAGCTTTTATAGCGAGTTAGTGTCAAGCAATGTACAGTGTCAATGTGATTTTTAAAGTGATATATACATATATACATACAAATATATAATTAAAAAAAATAAATATAATATATAATTATAAATCCACCATTATAAAGCCGGCTGCAAAAATAACCAGTTCCACTCGATACTTAAATACGTAATTAATTATTTTTTGATATTACAACACCGACCCCATGCGCTGTCATGTTTAATATGTCATAATTACAGAATTATTGACGTGATAACTGATAACCAAGAAATTTGTTTACAAACTACCTGTGAATCGCTAAAAAGAAATATTTTGTGTACAGATTATTATTTCAATTTAATTACTATGGCTAAAAGGAATGTGGACAATATTTTACCAGTATTGGTCGGATTTCGGAATGTTCGAATGAGAGGGAAATTTACCAAGCGATCGAAGTGCCATAGTAGTGTATTCTTGAAGTGTGCTTTAAATCAATAATCCTAATTATGTGCTTCCAGAACAGAATTATTTCGGGGTCACATCAAAAGAGTGTCATATAAAAAGGTAAACTGTTACATTCTTGCTGTCATAATGGAAAAATAACACCACAAGTTTTAGCTTATCCTCCAGCACTTAACGCATTATTGACATGAGATTGTAGTCAATCTAAAAACTTTAGGAATTTTATATGTCAATACAACAGTGCTAATAGATTTGCCTCATTTGGAGCAATAGCTAATATCCCAGGTAATGGTCCATATTGTTTAAAAATTTCTGGTGAAATTTATTATCGGACTTCCAGAAGTATACAAGTTGCAGGTGAAATGCCTTCCTATGCTGAGCTTTATGTATACGATCCTGATGAGGCTGTTAGAGTGCGTATGAGTCATCCATCTAATGCCGATTGCTATCAAAATAAAATGCAAATAATTGATAGTGAAATACGCCAAATAAGCCTTTATGCTGATCAGTATAAGAAACTAAAAGAAGCTGTCGAGGAAGAAGAATTACGCATTGCGGCTGATGGTGGGCAGGTGAGAGATATAAGTATTATTTACACGTTCATCAGCTGATGACCAACGGAGGTACAATGCTCCAACCAGTTCTCACGATATCGCCATGATATACGTAGCAGACAGAGACGGGAATTTACCATCGGGTAAAGATATCGCTGTTTATCCTAAAAATGTTGAAGGACTTCAAAGGGTGGCAACTTTATCGAAGCATTTAGATCCTATGGTTTTCCCACTACTATTTCCATCAGGTGAATGTGGTTGGACCCCAGGCTTTCAGCATCATGCTGATTTCTGTACTGCTCAACGTCATACTGTAACTGCTATGCAGTTTTATGCAAGTAAATTAGCAGTGCGAAGAAACATATTTAATCCAATCCATTATGCGGGTAAACTTTTTCAACAGTATTTAATTCATGCTTACATTATTTATGAATCTGGTCGCCTAGATTACATTAGGAAAAACCAACGACAACTCAGAGTGGAATGCTACCAAGGTTTGCAAGACCATTGTCGCGCGTCGGACCTGGGGGGGTCCTGACTTACCCTCGGCCAGCTCAGAAGCGGGGCATGAGACGTCTCTCTCATAGTCAGGGTTCGGGGTCAGCGCGTGGCTCGAGAATCCATATCCCACCGTCTATACAAAACACTCCCATACGATTGTTATGCCCAAATGAAAGAGGTTAGGTTTTTATGAATTAGCATTGTATTTGAGCGGCTAAAGGACATTACATGGGTGAATAACAACAGTACACAGGTTATTACATCCTAAACTGGAATTATCAACAAGGGTTCCCTAATCTCTCTCTGGGAAATAATTAACAGCTCACTCTCTCTAGATCGGCAGGCAGCGTGGATGAATTTAGGTTATTAGCGGACACATTCAAGGGTAATAGGAAATGTAAGAGACTCACAGCATGGTGTTGTCGGGTATCCTGTTGATTTGCAGGACTGAGCGCCGTGTCTCAAACAAACGGTGCCAGCCTGTCGATGTTCAAAGCGCCATTTCCGTACGTTATTGCTTTCGACGGAGCGGTGCAAATTGGGAACGCGGGAGCCGAAACGAACACACGTCCAGCCTGGTCAGAGGTCGGCGCGCGAGCGGGGGGGAACGGGGCGTAGGGTCGCCGGGGGTGGGGGAACTGTAGCGGATGTATTGCGCGTTCTTCACTACGTTTGGTTTAGCAACTAATTTGAATAATTCCCGCTCTCAGGCTGGCAACTGTAGGATCTTTTGCGGCTAAAATCTGTTATATGACACCTCCCCCCGCGCTCGTAAAAAAGGCGACGTGGTAATGGAGCATCAGGGCTAAAAGATCCTCTATGTGCCTCCCTTGGGGTTTTTTGACAAAACAAGAGTTGCCCTTAGTTTGAGAGACTTGGATGGCCAGAGAGATGCCTAGCTAAAACATAATGACTAGCTTATGCCATAGGCTAGGTAACAATATTTGTGGGGAGAAATGAGGAAGGGTACATAGCATGTTTGGAGCAAATAAATTTTGGGGAGAGAGCAGGTGTGGAAACAACAAGTAAAATTATGCAATTTGAAAACAATAGACATGGTTATGCAATTGAAAGACAAAAGACAAAATTATGCAATTGAAAGACAAAAGGGCATGGTTATGCAATTGAAAAACAAAAGGGCATGGTTATGCAATTGAAAAAACAATAGACAACATTATACAATTGAAAAACAAAAGGGCATGGTTATGCAATTGAAAAAACAATAGACAACATTATACAATTGAAAAACAAAAGGGCATGGTTATGCAATTGAAAAAACAATAGACAACATTATACAATTGAAAAACAAAAGGGCATGGTTATGCAATTGAAAAAACAATAGACAACATTATACAATTGAAAAAACAAAACAAAAGACGGAATGTTAAGGTGTGATTCTAGGGTTTCATTGGTCTGGAAGCTAAGTTTGCGTTGCGTTGGTTTTTTGGTTTTGAAGAGTTGCGAAGGAAACGAGATTTCACTGACTCTAAAAGATTACATTATCACTGTAATCTGACCCATTGAGATAACACTCAGGAGTACACTTAGGTCTTGGAAAAAAAAACACTTTGCTTCGTTGTGGGCGTTGATGTTTGCGAAGTGGGGCTGTGGTTTGCGGGGCTGCGGCTATGGTTACAGTGGTCATTGGAGAGAGTAGTCCAGGTTCCGTAGTTATGCCAGTACGAGTCCTATGTGCTATTATGGTGGGCACGGATCGTATGTGTTGGTTATCGGAGCATAATGTAGCTCAGGATAACTTTTTAGAGATGCGCAGTTTGTGTTTACTGGAGGGGCAAAGGGTAATTATGTTTCACCCATGACCTGGTATGTGTCACTGCATGACAGAGCAAGAGACGGTATAACTGGCATTGGCATTGAGGGCAAGAAATTTGAACTCCGGGACTAGCGTGTCCGAAAGGTAGTTCAGAGTGTCATAAAGTATAGTGGGACAACTCGGCTTGCAGTGGTGAGACAAACGTCATACATATGATTAGTATTGTCTGTGCTTTCAGGAACAAGATGGAACAAGTGTGTAGCGAGTAGTAGTCGAGGGGCCTTTGTAACCACAGCGCAGGCTGCTAGGAGGTGAGGCTCAGCTTGGCTGCCGGAGATGACATCCGCCTGGGCTTCTTTTTAAATCCGGGGGGAATTATTATTAAAGCAAATTTCTTGAAGTTTACCTGCCTAGGGACCAATGAAGAAAAGTTTGGAGAGAAACAAAATGTGTCCAGAAAAAATAAACAAACGAGGTTTAGCTGCCGGTCCGGAGAGTGACGAAGAGTGTGAGAGAGAGGTAGAGAGAGGTTCCTAACTAGTTTTGATTACATAAACATTATCCTTTATTAGGATGACTTGGCGTTTGCCGAATGACAAACTGTCTTGGTTGAAAAAACAGCCGGCCTTCCTTGGCCTATGTTAACATACAGGTGGTAACATTTTCGTAGGATTTCAAAGAACAAGACAAAAAATTCGTGAACGAGTCACGGCAACAGCAGGGAAACTAATTCATGAATAAAGGTTGTCAGAAAAGACAGACGATACGCCAAGTGCGTATCATACATATTCAAAATTCATGAATGTGTTTCGTTGAGGAGAGAAAAAAAAATGACAACATACGTGAAAGGTGAGGTAGGAAGCCTGTTGGTGACCGGAACAATTACCGATTCGAACTCGAAATGAGGGCGAAATATGGTCGACAACAGATTTTCCACTTCATACATATTGCCTGAGGGCATGGGGTGGGGAGGGGGGAAAAAGGACGGGAATTGAGTTACGAAATTTGCTAGAGACTGGACTAATTTCCAATTCAACCTCTATGTGAGAGTGAAACATATTCAACCAGCAGATTTCCTGACTCTTTACATTTTAATAAAGTGGATTAATTTTTAAACCGCATTTGAATACACATTGTACTAAAGAGGCTAATCTTTTGCGTGTATTTGGCAAAAGATTAGGGGTCGTTTTAAACTTCTACATGATTGTGAGAAAAGACAGACCCTAGTTCCAATTTCACAAACCTGGGATTCTTCTTATTCGTTTCCCAGATGACGAGTTTAGTGGTTTTGTGCCCATCGATTAACTCCTGCGGCACTATGCCCCATAATTGACAGTGAAGCTGAAAACTAGTCCTTTTGGGATAGTAGATATTCCTGGGCTTCTTTTCTTTTTGGAAAGCAGCAAAAACAGGAAGTCCACGGGCATTGGCGTTGAACAAAGAGGCTTCTGTGAAATACTTACGTAGTTCACATATAAAGGTTTGATATTATTTCGTTCGCACGATTCATGGTGAGTATTGTAACGTCTTCACGTATAGTGTACAAGTATGCAGTATATGCAAGGTACAACTCAATTATAGACAGAAGTCAAGGAGTGTAAAAACAGTTCCTTAAAGGAGATGACGATGTCGATATTATGTCGTTCACACGAATCACGGTAAGTATTATTATTACGTCTCCACGTCTCGTGTACAGGGTTGTACACAATTATACACAAAAGCGGTTCTCATGACATGTTAATGACACACGACCAAATTATACACAAGGGCGGTACTCATGGCAAATTAATGTCACACGACCAAATTATACACAAAGGCGGTACTCATGGCAAATTAATGTCACACGACCAGATTATACACAAAGGCGGTACTCATGGCAAATTAATGTCACACGACCAAATTATAACACATGGTTATAAGTATTAAGTAATTGTAACGAACTTCTCGTGTAGTGGTGGATTTTGTAAGGATCTCTCCTATCGCGTGACAATTTTTACATTTAAATATAATTCAACAAAAGCTAGCAGTATCATTTGATACTGTTTGCAAAGATTTGTTAGATTGACTAACTCCGTAGCCTGGAGGGGCGTACGATGGAACAATAGAGAAGATAAACAATTTTAATGTTACTTCATTGTGTTACAAGGTGCAAGATGATGGTAGAAGGTATTTTTACTTGCATCGAGCGATGGGTGGGAACAGGCCCATAATGGCTTTACATACTGTTCGTTGTAGCGTGCAATTGGGTTGCAAACACTTGGTTAAATGGTGAGACAAAGGTTGGGTGTTTATATTATGCAACGATGATCGAACAAAGTCCTGTTGATTTACGTTGTGATATAATTATTTGCGTTCGAAGATCAGGATAACCGTAAGGTTTTACTAACCTGTCCCGTAGGGTTGAAACGTGAGGTACGAGACATACGTGACGTAACAGTAGAGAAAAGAAAATCGAGATCTCGTCATACAATAAAAGACCTTAATGGGTTTTACATACTTTTAGTTGAAGCGAGTCCAGTTATGGTATGTGGTTTTATAGGACCGACATTTGGTTTTCTTTTATAAATACAATTTCCCAAAATGGATGTGTCAAAATCCTATTTTTGGTAAATGTGAGCTTGGGTAGGACGCCATCAATTTTTGAAAGGAAAAAATTGAAAAAAAATGAAAAAAAAATTATATACATACAAAGAAGACAATTATGTGATTAATTGCTACTTGGTTCTTGCCTTTGAGACCACTATAGGGTTTTACATACTCAAGGTAACGTTGAATTGGACAAGAAAGAATTAATGGCTGTACTTGACAGGTTTTCTTTTTTTTTTAAAAAAAAAAAAAAGGGTCGGTATTTAACACTTTGGAATTTACAAAATCCGAACTCTTTTGGATGGCACTCTTATGAGTGATTACCAATCGTTATTTTACAAGGAACAAAAACAAAAGTGGGGTGGTTCTTTCTAACACGACGAAGGGAACAAAAATGAAACGAAAATGGGGTGACATGACATAAACATTGCATAGTGTAGAAGTTGAGGAGCAAAAGCGGGTTCGCGACTTCCCGGCGATTGTAACTCGAAGACGTGTCTCTATTCTAAAATGATCAGTTTCAGAACAGGTGAGAAAATAAAACGTAAAAAGGGAGAAAACGATTGTCGTGAGGGAAAGAACGTTATTACAGGAATAATACTTCATGGTCATAATATGTTAATATACATTTATTTACAAAGGTAGGTTAAACTCGTTTTGACGAATAGGTTGACATGTAGTTGACACTTTACACGCCTAATTATGGTAAGACTTCATAAGCTTACAATAGTTTGTGATAATACACAATGGGTTAGTTTAAAATTGCTGGGGTGGTGGGGCAGTTTCAACTGTCTCCTCACTTCCAGACTTTACAATGTCCTTAATATGGTAATTACCAGTATGTTTGCCAGAGGAGTCGGACAGGTAGTAAACTAAGTCCGATATTTTTCTTACAACCTTGGCCTTGACAAAACGGGGTGCCAGCTTGGCAGAGAAGTACAGGGCTCCTTGAGAGAGGGTGTTATTCCTTCTCCAGACAACATCGCCTACATTAAAAGTGATGTGTTTCCTACGTAGGTTATATCTGTCCGCACTTTTTTGGTGGGCCAGCAATAGGGCATCAGTAACTTCACTATAAATGGCAGTAAGTTCTTCCAAACGATGGGCGTAATCAACGGCAGGATTGCTTGTGGAGGTGGTTGACGTGGGGAAATTCGTGTTCCAGTGCAATGAACCGTGTACCACCTGTTCCATACCGTGTTTTAAAAAGAAGGGGGTGTAACCAGTGGTTAGGTTAACAGTGTTATTCATGGCAGCTTGAATTTTATCTAAATTCTTACACCAATTACGTTGGTCTTTGTCAACCAAAATGGCCAGAGCTGTGTTAATAGTCTGGTTATACCTTTCGACAGTGTTATTTTGGGGAGTGTACAAGGTATTATAATAAATATCTTTAATCCCGTATTTAGCAAGGAAATCTTTAAATTCCTGTGCTATAAACTGTTTTCCGTTGTCAACTATTACGGTTTTGGGTGTTCCGTAGGGTATGAAAATGTGTTTTTCCACAAGTTTGACAATGGCGGCGGCGTTGGCTCTTTTTAAGGGGAAGATCCAACAAAATTTGGTAAAGATATCCACAATGCTGAGTATATGCATGTGTCCAGAATAACTTCTGGGAAAAGGTCCGACGAGGTCCATAGATAACGATTGGAGGGGTCTATCAGCACGTTTGGGTTTTCCCATTAGGCCGGCAGGGGGTGCCGTACTATGTTTGTAAGCTTTACATGTTTCACATTTGGAGATGTAGTTGCGAACTTGCTTGAAAAGACCAGGCCAGTAATACTTCAATGAAATCTTTTTATACGTCTTGAAGGTTCCTGGGTGTATAGAGTCGGGGGCACTATGATTGTTGATGATTACTTGTTTTCTCTTTTCGAGGGGCACAACGAGTTTCCAAGAGTAATCTTCGAGGATGGACAGTGGGGCCTTACAATTGCGATATAGTTGTCCTTCTTTTATAATAAAATTGGGAAACTTTTGTTGATTGTTTTTGCACCCTTCATAGATTTTGAGATACCATTCATCTTTTGTGGATGGGGTAGAGGCAATTGTATCGATGTTTAATGCGGCAAGTTCAATTCTTGACAGGGCATCTGGGACAATATTGTCCGCACCTTTACGGTGGATGACATCGAAAGTGTATTGGGACAAACGAGAAGCCCAGCGAGCGAGTCTGCCGGAGGGATTACTTAGAGAGATCAACCATTTCAAACTACTATGGTCTGTGACTACAGTAAATTTGCTACCGTCTATGTAACCGCGGAAATGGTGAACAGAATCCAATACTGCCAGTAACTCTTTTTCGGTGATTCCGTAATTTTTCTCGTGTTTATTCAAGGTGCGGGAAAAATAGGCTACAGGGTGTTCGCCATCGGGGAATTCCTGAGTTAGGACTCCACCGATCCCTACGTTAGAAGCATCCGTGTGGAGGGTAAAAGGTAGTTCAAAATTAGGACAATTCAGGACAGGGGCTGTTTGAAGAGCATTTTTTAAAGTCGTAAAAGCTTCTTCGGCTTCAGTAGACCAACGAAAGTTGCTGATACCTTTACGGATACCAGTAATTTTGTTTAATGGGGCCGAAATAGTGGAAAAGTCTTTAATGAATCTCCTATAGTAACCTGTAAGTCCAAGGAAACCTTTGACTTCTTTCGCGTTTTTGGGTCGGGGGAAATTTGCCATTGCTTCCACCTTAGTAGGATCTGTTCTCAGACCTTTTTCGTCGACAATGAATCCCAAATAACGCAGGCGAGACTTACAAAATTCAGACTTCTTTAAATTGATGGTTAAACCAGCAAATTTAAGTTGTTGAAAAACTTTTTCCAGCATTAACAGGTGTTTTTCGAAGGTGTCACTAACGATGATGAGATCATCAAGGTAGCAGAATAGGTTGTTGTCAACTTCAGGGCCGAATAGTTTGTCCATCAGCCTCTGTAGTTCGGCGGGGCTATTTTTTAGACCAAAAGGTAGCCTTTTAAAGTGGAACATTCCCCTACCAGGTACAACAAAAGCAGTTTTTTCGCAGGATTCCGCATCTAAAGGTATTTGCCAGAAAGCTTTGCTTAGATCAATGGAAGAAATGAATTTGGCGTTGCGTAATTTGTCTAAAGTTGCGTGAACGAAAGGCAGTGGGTACGCGTCGGCTTCAGTGCAAGAGTTCAATCGTCTACTGTCGAGGCAAAAGCGTGCAGAGCCGTCTTTTTTTGAAACCAAAAGGGTTGGGTTGGTCCAAGCACTTCTGCTGGGAACTACCACTCCCATTTTCAACATTTCATCAAGTTCATTTTCTAAAAGTTTCAATTTTTGGGGGGCTAAATTGTAGTAGCGTTGCTTGATTGGTGGGCCGTTGGTTTTAATGTGGTGTTTTACCAAATTAGTTAAACCCAGTCCGCATTTTTCGAAAGATATTGATTCAAATTTGTTGATCATTTCCTTTAATTGGAGAGCCTGGTCAGTGCTTAGGTTTTCGTGAGGTATTATTGTTCGAATCTCACCAACTTGAGCGACCGGAGGTTTTTGGCCAAGAGTATTAAATACTTGTGGAGCAACGTTAAAAGCCTTCCAGAAGTCAACGCCAAGGATGAAATTCTGGGATATAGAGGGTACTATTAGAAAGTTAATTGTAACTGTGTTATTGTTACATTTAATTGGTAATGACAGAGTACCGATGACTGTCTGGGGAGCATTGTCCGCAGTTGTCACGAGTGTAGGTTTGGAAAAAACTTTAAAACCGTTGTTAACAAAAGGCAGGTGGGCATTGTTGCCAAGGCAACTAACAGATGCACCACTATCTAGTAGTCCAGAGAAGGGGACATTGTTAACGGAGAAAAGGGCATAAGGTCTTCCATCTTTAGCTTGTTTGCAACAAACCGAAGAAACATTTAAGGTCTGGTTAAAATATTTAATGTGTGATAACCAATCAGTCCATTCCTTAGACCTTGGTACAGAATGAATACCTGAGAGGTTATTATTTAGTTTTTTGGTTTTCTCGCATGAAAATTCGGTGGGGGTTTAGAGAAATCCACTTGAGGTTTAACAAAGTGAGGGTCTTGCAACCTTTCCATGTTATTTCTTGTTTTTTTGAAAATTTCACGCAGTTCGTCGCGTGGAGGAGAACGATCCCTGGAGCGATGTCTCTTTAAGGTTCTGGGTTCTTTAGCTTCCAGAAATTTGGCCTGCTTGAAACAAGTGGTAGCTAGGTGACCTACTTTTTTGCAAAAGGAGCAAACTTTTTTGTTGTCAAATTCTGGTTTTAATCCAGAAGGACGGCTTGGTACAGTGATATTGTCCGTGGTGGTTTTGTTGTTTTTCCTGTCTTGGTGGGATTCCAAAATGAGGCAAACTTCGTTTAAATGGGCCAACGACACAATTTTCTGTGAGGTGATAATGTTTTCATATCTTTGTAGGAGGCCATCAGTTATAACTGGTAATAATTCGGCTTCCGAGACAGGGTGGGAAAGTTTGATGTTGATGGATTCGGCCCTCTCTATGAATGTTGCCACAGTTTCGTTTACTACTTGTTTAATGGATAGTAACGATAATTTAATTCTGTGTTGGGCCTCTGATTTGCCGAAGCTAGTGATCAGGGCTGATCTGAGTTTATTCCAGTCCTTGCATTTTGATTTTTGTATTCGGTGCCACGGGATTAATTCTGGAGATATTAATTCTATAAAGTTTTTCTGCAGCACGTCAAATGGAACATTTTTAATTGAGGCCGTTTCTTCGATTCGGTCAATGAAATCCAGTACATCAGAAACACCGTTATATTTGATCTTCCAAGGAGTGAGATCGTATGTTTTTTCTTGTGCCGTGATGGGTGCATTGTCTTGTTTTACTGTAACATGTGTCCTGGTTTCTTTGTTAGAAACGGGGATTTCCAAAGTTGGGGTATTGGGTGCCTTGACTTCATTTGCAACGGATAGGTTTATTTTCCTGATGAACTTCTTGTTAAATAACAAAGCGTATGCTTTCAATGCTGACTTTGATTTGTTTAGTGGTGATATTCCTCTGTCTTTTAGGACGGCTTGTAGGTGCACTTTGGATAAGTTGTGTACATTGGGAATGACACCCATGTCCGAAGATGTAGCCATTTGATTGGAATTCATTGTTAAAAATGGTTTAAAAAAGGAAAAAAAAACTCCGAAATTCTTCTAAGTCTTTTTGAAGAAAATTTGGCCAGGGGGACACTTTAGGATTTGCATTATTTAATTTTTGTGGGCACTATTCGCACTTATATTCACTGCACTCGAGGAAAGGCACGAAAAAGGCACAAAAAACAGCACTTTAGAAGCGAAAAAACACTTTTGATGGAAAGATTTTATATTTGCTTCATTTACTGGCACTAAATCGTGGGATTGAACACACGTTCTTATTATTGCGTCGAGAAAGCACTTCTTTGCAAAAAAAACACTGCACTTCTGAAGTTAATTTCAAACAATTCACTTAAAATCACTTTTATAACAGTCAATGCTGAAAAAAGAATATGGACAAACACCGTACCTATATAATTAATCGGGATAAAGAATTACTTGTGTTTTACAGGTTGTAGCTGATATACTTTTTAGAAATCAGCTTCGATGGGCCGTTGGGTGTATTGTGCTTTTTTTAAAAAAAAATCACTTCCGGTGTAAAAATTGGCTTCACAGTTCTAAATCCTGACTGTTATTATTACGGTGCAATTTATGCCGAAATTAAAACAGTGGGTTTGTTTTGTTAAACAAAGAATACAGAATCTATGTTATTGAAAAAAAACAAAAACATTATGTTCGAACTTTCGTTATCACAGCATTTGGCGGGAATTTCGCGCGTCTCTTTTATTCGTTCGAGAAGATTCTTACCGTTATTTTTCGCGGCAAAATGCGCTTAGCAACAAACAAAGTCACGACAGGATTGCGTGCATTTCTTATTTATTCGAGAAACTTCCACCGTAGTTTTTGCGGCAAAAATGCTCTTGGCACAAAATTGCATAGTACATGTTTTCAAATTGGGGACAATCGTAAAGGCAATTCTGTGCAGTCGGGAAGGATATGTTTAAAAAAAAATTCTGCCCCTAAGTTGGTCGCCAGTGTCGCGCGTCGGACCTGGGGGGGTCCTGACTTACCCTCGGCCAGCTCAGAAGCGGGGCATGAGACGTCTCTCTCATAGTCAGGGTTCGGGGTCAGCGCGTGGCTCGAGAATCCATATCCCACCGTCTATACAAAACACTCCCATACGATTGTTATGCCCAAATGAAAGAGGTTAGGTTTTTATGAATTAGCATTGTATTTGAGCGGCTAAAGGACATTACATGGGTGAATAACAACAGTACACAGGTTATTACATCCTAAACTGGAATTATCAACAAGGGTTCCCTAATCTCTCTCTGGGAAATAATTAACAGCTCACTCTCTCTAGATCGGCAGGCAGCGTGGATGAATTTAGGTTATTAGCGGACACATTCAAGGGTAATAGGAAATGTAAGAGACTCACAGCATGGTGTTGTCGGGTATCCTGTTGATTTGCAGGACTGAGCGCCGTGTCTCAAACAAACGGTGCCAGCCTGTCGATGTTCAAAGCGCCATTTCCGTACGTTATTGCTTTCGACGGAGCGGTGCAAATTGGGAACGCGGGAGCCGAAACGAACACACGTCCAGCCTGGTCAGAGGTCGGCGCGCGAGCGGGGGGGAACGGGGCGTAGGGTCGCCGGGGGTGGGGGAACTGTAGCGGATGTATTGCGCGTTCTTCACTACGTTTGGTTTAGCAACTAATTTGAATAATTCCCGCTCTCAGGCTGGCAACTGTAGGATCTTTTGCGGCTAAAATCTGTTATATGACACCATGTAAGAAATTTAGCCACTGATAGAGGAGTACGTGCAGGTAATATAGTCATTCTTCCATCTTCATTTACTGGTGGACCACGCCATATGAATAAACTTTATCAAGATTCAATGGCAATGGTACGTAAATTTGGTCGTCCTGATCTATTCATAACTTTTACATGCAATCCCAAATGGCCAGAAATACAAACCGAAGTGGAACATTATCAATCGGCCGCGGACAGGCCTGATATAGTGGCCAAGGTTTTCCATCTAAAAGTCAAGGAATTTATTCATGATATGACTGAGAAACATGTTTTTGGAAAGGTAATTTGTTGGGTTTATACAATTGAACAGCAAAAAAGAGGACTCCCTCATCTACATTGCGTGTTTACACTTTGCAGCCAAGATAAGTTGTATACAGCTTCTGATATTGATAATGCCGTATCTGCAGAACTACCCCATCCGAAGAATTTGGCTTTGTACCGTATTATTTAAAAAAATAACATTCATGGACCATGTGGCGTACTTAATCCAAGGTCAGTCTGCATGGTAGACGTAAAGTGCTCTAAAAAATTCCCCAAATCATTTAAAGATTCTACTGATAATAATTCCGCAGGATACCCAGAGTACAGGAGACGTGATAATTTTTCTGAAAATCACGTTGTTCGGGATCGATTTGTTGTTCCATATAATGCATACCTTAGCAAAAAATATGATGCTCATATTAATGTTGAAATTTGTTCCTCTGTGGCCAGTATTAAATATATTCATAAATATATATCTAAAGGTTTTGATTGTGCTAGAATCGAAATAAGACAAGAAGCTGGAAATTTGGAAAGTGCGGTTATTCAATATGATGAAATTAAGCAATATATCGATAATTGTCGATATGTAAGTGCCCCTGAAGCTGTCTGGAAAATTATGGAAAATCCTATACATGATCAATCTCACTCAATTTTACTTCTGGCTTTACATTTACCCGACAGCCAATCTGTTTATTTTGTAGAGGGGCGGGAGAAACAGGCTCTCAGGAAAGCATCTACAAGGAACAGCTCTTTAACAGCGTGGTTCCAATTGAATCTTCAAGATATTGAGGGACGCTCTATTCTGTATCAAGATGTACCAAATAATTATGTCTTTTCAGCTGGTAAAAAGTGGACGAGGCGACAGCGGGGAAGTGGCAACATAATTGGACGAAAACCTTCAATTTCTCCTAGAAATATAGAACTGTATCATTTACGGCTGATTCTTATAAAGGTGGCTGGAGCTACATCCTTTGAATCTTTGCGAACTGTTGATGGTAATTTACTAGCTACTTTTCGTGATGCGGCGCGTGAACTGAAGCTCATTGATGACATAGAAAAATGGACGCAGGGCATGACGGAGACTTCATTGTATTTGATGCCTAAAACTCTTCGACATCTATTTGTTTTAATTTTAATACAATGTATCCCTTCGGACCCGTTGCAGCTGTGGAATGATTTCAACAAATGTATGTCTGAAGATTATTTTCATTATGGTGTTGCTGAAGAAACAGCTATTAATCTTTGTCTTTTAAACATACAAGATATGCTTATAAAGGAGAATTCATCTTGCAGAATGCAGGGCTTACCCGAACCTGATGAATGTTGCAGTTTTGGACAAGTGACTGATTTTAATGTAATTTCTGAAAACACTTTAGGTGAATTGATGGCTGCCAAACTCAATGACGAACAACTTCAAGCATATAATTCTATTTTGAATAAGTTTTTTTCAGATGAAAATGATGACAGTAAATGTTTCTTCATTGATGGCCCAGGAGGAACGGGGAAAACATACCTTTACGAAACTTTAATTCACACTCTAAGAGGAAAAGGAAAAAAAGTTTTATCAGTCGCTTGGACAGGCATTGCAGCTATCTTGCTTCCAGGTGGGGTAACGTGTCATAGTGCTTTTAATTTACTCCTCAGTTTACAGGACAATACAACATGTAAGGTCACATCAAAGAACCGGAAAATTATAACAGAAGCAGATATTATAATATGGGATGAAGCACCGATGGCCCCAGGTGTAGTTTTAGAAGTAATTGAGCGTACTATACGTGATATCATGGGAAGTGATTCTGTCTTCGTAACAAAGTTATTGTTTTGGGCGGAGACTTTCGTCAGATCCTTCCAGTGTGTCGACGTACTTCACGAGGACAATTAATTGCCGCTTGCATAAAAAGCAGCATACTTTGGTACCATTTCAAAACTTTTCAATTAAAAACAAATGTCAGAGCTTTAGAAAGTGAAAACATATTTTCTAAATGGCTTTTGGACTTGGGAGATGGAAAACTTCCTCCCGCAGAAGGAACATTAGAGTCATCTGTGCTTATTCCCAATGTAAATATTTGCCAAGATATTATTCAATGTATATATGGTGAGACACATACAACTGCTGATGCCTAAGTGATGAGTCAACGTACCATTTTGTGCCCCAAAAATAGTCATGTTTGTGCAATCAATGAGGATGTACTTCAACGATTAGAAGGACAAATGAAGACTTTTCATTCTGTTGATACCATCATTAATGAAGAAGGAAATTTAGATTATAACGAGCAGGCTAACTTTCCTGTTGAATATTTAAATTCTATAAACCCAAATGGCTTTCCACCACACATATTAAATCTTAAGATTGGTGCCATCATTATGTTACTTAGAAATTTATCTGTTGGTGATGGCCTTTGCAATGGAACAAGAATGGTTGTTAAAAATTTCAGCTGTAACTTAATTCAAGCCAAAATCATTACGGGGAACAGAAAAGGTACAGTACATTTCATTCCTAGAATTTGCTGTTACAATACAATTCAATAAGTGCAGGAAACAGTTTCCAGTCAAATTAGCTTATGCAATGACCATCAATAAATCTCAAGGACAAACTTTTGAACGGGTTAGACTGTTACTTCCTGAACCAGTATTTTCTCATGGACAGTTGTACGTTGCCTGTTCCAGAGTACAAACGCAGTCATCGTTATTTATACAGATTATTGACGGTTCCAGACAAGGGCAAATTCTGACTGATTGGTATACGGACAATATTGTTTATAAAGAGATTTTTTCCTAATGAAAGTATATAATATTATGTTGTAAATTGTAAAAAAATAAAAGTATAATAAATTGTAGGTATTTGCTTACAATAGTTTGGTTTTTCAGGTCAATTTATCCCACATGTAAGGTTTTTCCGCCTAAGAATTTTTTCTTTGAAAAATTTTTAAGAGAGTTTTGTTGTATGAGTATTTACTTTGACAATCTTTTGGTAAGAGTTTATTATTTCAGCAAAGTTATATGTAATATTGTAATATGTTGATATTTTTTATTTCCGAATTTTTTTTTTTTTTTTTTTTCAATTTAACTTCGATTTAAAAATGAAATCATTTCGGTGGTATGGGAGAGGAAACATTTTTCTCATTGACGAGATTTATGTTGGTGTTTGGGGTGTTCCTCTCATTGTCTGCGCTCTGGCTACTACATAATGTCTTACTATTTTATATCTACCAATTGATCAAATATCTACTTATTAAATGTAACTGTCGTTAGTAAACTGGGCGAAACCCAACCAAGTGCCGCCCGCAGGGCCTAGCAGCAAAAAACCCGCGGAGCGGGTTTTTAACTGCTAGTCTTTTTTAATGTCTTCTTTTTTACTATTCAAGTTAACGAAAAGCGTTTTATTTTCCTGCATAATTTTTTTTCCTCATTAAAATTTTGGGTAAATTTTTGACACTCAATCTAAAAAAATGACGCCATTATCAATGAATTTTGATTTCATTATTTTTCTATCGCTCCTAGATATATTTTGAAAATATTGGGAAGTCCTTGTTTGTTAAATTGTGTAAATATCTAAAAATAACCGTAATCATTTTTAGGTTAAGTGTACATAATCAAAATAATTTTAATATCGCAGTTTCTAGCTTAATTGAACTTTTAATAAAATAACTCATATATTTTTGTTGTATGTTTTTGGGGTGTTATGCCGTGTTGCGCTAACTCCTTCTTTAGCCGACGTTTCGGACAGCGTCAGCGTTGTGACACATCTTCGGATCTACCGGATCTGCCCTGATGATGGACACTGCAACGCTGTCCGAAACGTCGGCTAAAGAAGGAGTTAGCGCAACACGGCATAACACCCCAAAAACATACAACAAAAATGCTTTTGGCCGTGAGAATTTAAAAACTTAACTCATATATTATTTTAAAACTCTCGTTTCTTAAAACTCAGTCCGCTTCCATCCGATGGTCAACTGGACACATGTGCATACCGCACGTGGCTGGACGCAGCAGCTAATCCCAAGTGTTCAGTTTGTAGTGCAGTGATTTACGATGTTTACTTTGTTATGTAATGCATAATATAAACACTACTATTGTGTATAATCGGGCAACACTATTGAGTTTTAAAAATAAACGTGTATTGTTGGACCCTCTGGTTGCCGCAAAAGTAACCTTGTACAACCTTGTGCGTGACCCAAATGTGAAAGCTAGGTACCGGGGTTGTCGTGGAGGACAAAACAGGAAAAAAATATCTATGCAAGAAGGAACAAGACTTTAAAACTAACAATAACTCTAATAATATTAACTCTCTATCTGAACAGGGTGTTCAAGTGGTCATACCAACTGACAAACGGAGCATCCTAGCTTCTGAAGCCCTACGCGATTCTGATAAATGTGACAATCTGAACTTGAATAAAATTCGATTAGAACGACATGCGAATTTTAGAAGCAGACGGCTTGCGGTCGGTTCCTGGAATGCACGTTCTCTGAACAACAAGTTGGAGGAGGTAGATGAAGTTTTTAAAGATCAAAAACTCCACATACTTACCATCACAGAAAGCTGGCATGAAAACAGTGAATCTTATTCAATCAAAAGACTACAAGCTCTTGGGTATGTCGTTCTGGAGCAGGCTCGACCCAGAGCTAGGGAACACTCTAATAGTATATTACACGTAAATAATGGGGGTGTCGTGATAATAGCCCGACAAGGACTGCGGCTCACCAGGGTCGAAAATGGCACATTCAGTACATTTGAGTACATTGGCTGCCATGTTTCTTCTGCGGGATCGTCATTTATACTATTAACACTGTACCGACCCGGTTCAAAAACGATCTGTGTAGAATTTTTTAAGGAGTTTTTGTGTTTTTTGGAATGGGCAGTGGGTCTTTCCGAAACTCTCATCATCACGGGTGATATAAATATTCACCTCGAGCGCGAGACATCACCCAACGCTATCAAATTCATTGACTTACTGGATAGTTTTGGACTCCGGCAATGGGTCAACGAACCAACTCATGATGCTGGTGGAATTATAGACATTTTTGTATCCATGTGTAATAGCCCACCACTGATCGCTAAAGTCTGTGATATAGGCTTATCAGATCATCGACTTGTCCGCACCGAAATTCATTTCAACCCGCCAAAAGTGTTATATAAAACAATAGAATCGAGGGAATGGCGTAAATTTAATTTCGAAAATTTCCTTGAAGATCTCAAAAATTCTTCTCTATGCATAGAAAGCAACTGGGAAATTAAGACGACGACAGATCTCATCGAGGAGTATAACACCACTCTTTCAAATTTATTAATAAAATATGCTCCAACCACCTCGAAAACGCGGAAAGTTCGGAAGTCTGACGGCTGGTTCGACGAAGAGTGCCGAAGCCAGAAAAGGCGAATGAGGAAACTAGAGAGGTCATACAGAAGAAACCCCGATGTTACTACACGAGATGAGTGGATAAATGCTCAAAATGAGTACAGAAGCAAAATAAGTGCCAAAAAATCGGATTATTGGATCGATAAAATTGACTCTGAGCGGAAAAATCCACGACGTCTCTGGAACTCGGTCAAAACTATCATCGCTGGTAATACTGTTCCAACTGCTACAGAAATTACACCGCAGGCCTTTTCTAAGTTTTTCTGTGAAAAAATAGAAACCATACGCGCCTCCACATCTTCTGCCCCTCCGCCAAGATTTACAGCCAATTCTACAAGGATACTGTCATCTTTTGAACCTACAACGCTGGAAGAAGTAGGAAAGTTGATCCGTAGTTCGCCAAATAAACAATGTACTCTTGACCCTATACCAACGTGGCTTCTCAAAAAATGTTGCAACGTGTTATCCCCTTTCCTGGTTCACGTGTTTAATAAGTCCCTAAGCACAGGTGACTTCCCGGAGCCACTTAAGTCTGCTGTAGTTACCCCAATTATTAAAAAACCACAGCTTGATGCCGACAACCTGAGTAATTATCGACCAGTATCAAATCTGCCTTTCGTTGCTAAACTACTAGAAAAAATTGTGGCTTCTCAAATAATCTCCCACTTAAATATGAATAAATTAATCACCAATCATCAATCTGCATATAGGAGGTTCCACTCAACTGAAACCGGATTACTTCGTGTCCTGTCAGATATAACCCTTGCCATAGAGTCAGGTAAGTTAGCACTTATTTCACTTTTGGATATGAGCACTGCATTTGATACCATTGACCACGACTTTCTCATTAAGAGACTAGAAGTAACGTTTGGTTTACATTCTAACATCAAATATTGGCTAGAATTCTATCTATCCAATCGCTCGCAAGCAGTAAAGGTTGGAAATAAACAGTCCAACTTCACTAAACTCTCTTCAGGGGTACCCCAGGGATCCGTTTTGGGTCCACTTCTCTTCATTCTTTTTACAAATGACGTTGCAAAAATTATCGAGTCATTTGGTCTTTTATCTCACTGTTATGCTGACGATCAGCAAATTTACTTTTACTGCTCACCAAATGAGATCGACGGCCTAAAAATTCGTACAGCTGAGTGTCTAGATGCAATCAATCTCTGGATGTCCTCAAATAAACTTAAGCTAAATCCTTCAAAAAACGGAGTTTCTCTGGGCAGCCACACATAGACGCCAACATTTAATAGAAAACTCACCAATCGCTATTTCCGGCATCGACGTAACTGCTAAAACAACCGTCAAACTTCTGGGAGTTTATCTGGATTCAGACTTTTCTTTAAAAAGTCAGGTAAATAAGACCGTTAGCACGGGGTTCTTCTACCTTAGACAACTTAAGTCAGTTCGTAGAAACCTTTCAACAGAGGCAACTAAATTACTTGTGAACTCATATATAGTATCACGTCTTGACTATTGCAACGGCATTTATGCAAATCTTCCTAAATGCGAAACTGATAAACTTCAATCAGTGTTCAACGCCGCAGCAAGGCTTATCACCGGGGTACCCAAGTTTTCGCACATTTCGGAACACCTCCAAAATCTTCACTGGCTGAAGTGTCCTGAAAGGATCCAGTACAAGCTATGCTGGATGGTGTTTAAAGCTATGAACAAAATGGCGCCACCGTATATTGCTGAGCTATGCATTCCGGAAAATACTGGTCTAAGGCAGTCAACTCTTAGATCAGCGACATCATCTGCAATTGGAAGGTTGAAAGAGCCTAAGCGAAATCCGAACACTAAGTTTGGTGATCGTGCATTCGGAGTATCCGGCCCTAAGGCTTGGAATAAACTTCCTATGGAATTGAGATGTATAACCAGCCCAACAGAATTTAGATCCAAACTAAAAACTCACTTTTTCAGACACTCATTTCCATAAATCCGTCATTCTATCCAAATATATTTTTTTTTCTTCATTTTTTATACCGTAATTGTTACATTATCTAGCGATTCCGTTCATTCAATTTTGCTATTGACTTGCCTACCAATGGACAACGGACAATATCAGCGGGAACATAACAAGTCAATCGGTTTAATTGTTTGCAGATGAATCATCTAAATGCGTTTAAGATTGACGATTGATTTTATTCATAAATTTTATTCATTTAACATATATATCCAGCTAACAATAAAAACACCCAATATAATAGAACTTCCTTCTTCTTCTGGCGTTAGTAAGATTAGATTGTTAATATTAATTTTAGTTGTAAGTTGCTAAATATGTAAATACTCGTATTTATGACGTTAAGATAGTAGTTATAGGTCTTAGTCGTAAGTCACTAGATATAAGTCTTAGAGATAAGTCAGTAGTTCTAGTATTAACTATTTAAGAAATATATTTGTACAGCGCCCTTGAGGTGATTTCTCACGAAAACGGCGCTATATAAATTATCCAAATATTATTATTAATAATTGTCTTGTGATTGTCTACATTTTGAAGTACATATTTTAGATATGTCTTACCCGGACTTTTACATTGACAATTTCTGATTCCGATATTTAAAAGTCAGCGTTTTCAAAAATCAAATACTTAAAAAGTGCCAAAAAATAGTATTCATCATTCAAATGCATGGGTTTTTGGACATTCGAATGTATTAAGTTACTGCAGTAGTTTTGTCACAAACTTCACACTCACCAACTTTTCACCAACGCTTTCCATACGGCGAGATAACATGTTATTTATTTATTTATTGGACAATTTTTAAAGCGCCGCTTTTGTGAGATATCACCTCAGGGGCGCTTAAAATGTTATGCATTGATTTGGGTTTTTATGTTTCATCTCCAAATTTAGTGAATCGTGGGTGACGCGTACGTTTCTGGATTTCTATCTGGCGGATTTAAATTAACAGTTTACTTCTTTAATAATTGCAAAATCAATTTGTGGCGTCATTTTAATTTCAATAAAATAAATATATTTGTAAACAAAGTGCTCCGTCACAGAACAAGCTACATTTTCCGCTTGCTGTGGAGGTAGTAGGAGATTTTCAAATATTGTCAGGTTACTTATTTATAATCGGAAAATGAAAAAAAAAACACAAAAATTCACACGCAATAATCACACTTACAAAGTCTCAAAAAACGATGTGAATTGTAAATGTTGAAATCAAAACGTACTAATTTCGGTTTTCGTAATTTTTGTTCAATTTTCGTAAGTTATGCGAGTGAACATTTTCACGTTCAACAAACTCATATAATGATTTGATTTAAATTTTTTTCAATAGTGGAAGTGAACATGTAAGAATAATGTATTCAAACAAACGATAAACTATACCTATAATATAAATATTAACAGAAAATTATTTTCAATGTCATTTTCATAATCAGAATTATAATATAACGCGATTTTTCAGGGTCTGCGCTGGTACTTTGAATACATAATTTATACATTATGAAATCATTTTCATTTAGAAAGTATTATTAATTTCCTAACAACATGTATAAATATAACATGTATATATATGTAGCCGCACAAGACAGGGAAGAATGGAAGAGGAGATTAGATGAAATTGCTGCAAACCAATCCCAGGATTGAAACCAGAGAGAGAGATGAAAAGTAAACACTTCCAACAAAACATTTTTTTCTAAGAACCTTCTATGTTGCCAGTTTAAGAAATTTAAATCCATGGCATTCCCATTTTTATCTACACCTACTTATCAGACTTAACGTAGTTACTTTAAAATTGAATAACAAATTTATCCTTTTCTGTGGTTGTTTGACGTTATCTTTAGAACTAATGTGGTGTCATAAAGTTGGATGTTATCTTTGTAAAGTTATTTTATAATTATGGATTCAAATTAAACAGATCATTAAATTCCCACAAAGCACATATCATTTCACAGCATCCCATGCCCTGTATTTAATTAAATGTTTACATTAGTTTAGCATTTGTCTGGGCTTAGAGGGTACGGGAGAGATACAGGCCAGAAAGGTCTCGCCAACATTAGATGGTGAGATGATCCTAACTCCGTCTATTGTGTATATGTTTTAATCCTCTACATACGTAAAAAGAATCGATTCTAACTGATTTATAACGTAGAGTAGCCTACTCTTATTATAGTAAATCTTCCCTACATAAAACCGGGTGTATTCCGTCTCAACTGTACTCATTGCAATCTACGCCTTGTAGTTTTCAAGGCCGAACCTCGCGTTTAGGTTTCTCCGCGTTTAAGCGTTCTCGCCTTACGCATCTCACGGTACGTCATCCTTTCAATCTTAATATGTCACGTTGTGTCATTTTTTGTTTTGACAGTGATTAATTCATCGAAGGATCCTTTTTTGTGGTTGTGGTAACTTTGGTTCTTTTAGATGAGGCGTGTTACATTCTGTACGGTTTTAAAATAAGACAATGACCGATTACCCTGATTTTAACTAACTTTTCCCTACCTTGTTTGCTCGCCAAAACGTTTCTGGTTACAGCAGTCGATGATGTGCTAATACAATGGGACAATTAAATACAAGTACATGATGTTCTCTATAGACAAATTCAATTCAAGATGTACAAGATTCTAGGTTAATGATTTGACTATGGATTGTTAATTTTGTGAGTTATTTCTAAAAGTAGATATTTTTAGGAATGGCTAGAGACAAAATGTATTGCTTTGGTTGGTTTCCTTCCAAATCCCACCCGTCAACGTGGTGAGCTCGAGAGCTATCAAGTTCACGGTCCAATTAGAAAAAAGAAATTAAATGAATATGATGAAGATGTTGATAATTTTGATGATTGATGAAGATTCATCTTGTACCGTTAGGGGTACAAGGAGCTGCTCCGGTTCGATGGGCATGATAGCCTGATGTCAGGAACAGTTTGAGGTACGTGGGTGGCGCGAGATTTTAGGTCGCGTCAACCTCCCCCAAATCAATGATTAGAAAAGCTCTGCCAGCATGCCGAAAGTAAGAAGTCCACTCCACTAACCTCAAATATAAACATATACCGAAGTGGTTTGCAGTCGGCAATCTCAAGAGTTCGGGAGTCCCGTGAACACCCCTCTGGTTTTCGCTTGTAAGAATAAGTAAGATCCAGCTTCAGTTGTGTTCGCCTTTGCCTCTGCGGTCAAGATACTCTCATTAGTTCCTGGCTCCAGCCTATACAGCTTCTCGTTCCAGTAGAGGTATTGACATTATTATTTGTGCAATACAGAACATACTTCAGTCTTTCATCCGCAGTCACAATAGTCGTAATAATAAGGATCAGGGATATAGGAATAATCAGGTTGTGAATCTGAAATCATCCGATCTCCGTCACCTCAAACGGTTTCGGTCAGAGTCCGTTTCTTACCGAATTCTAGATGATTTCTCCTCCTATAATGTGGGTAAATATTTATTGGATGTGACAGGAAGGCTGTCAGAAAATCGTCGAAACAACTTCATGTTCGTTATGATCCCTTCGTTCTGCCAACGAGAAAATCTGCCCCATACGTCAGAAAAGGATCCTCTCACCAGCTGAAAATACTCAAAGTAGGCTGAAAATACTAATCTTAGGCTGGTCCTCCAACACCTTTGACAGAAAGCAATGCTTTTACGGGACAAATCAAATAACGTTAAGGACGCGGAAAAAGCCGGCGCTGCCCTACTGGGATAAACGCTCTTCCGGTACCCAGGGTTCTGATTCTGCTAACACTAAAAGCCCCAATTAAGAAAACCAGTCAACCGATTTCGATTCCATCGCTTTTCGTTGCTCCGGTAAGATAGGATAGCCCACGGTAAAGTCGTACACTTCGTTCCATGCCAAACTGATGTGAACGACAATCTCGACAACAGGGAGTGAACCTGTCGTCAATGTTAACTGTACAATTTCTACCCAGAATTAACTTTACTGTACGTTTTTGACTAACCGTACCTAGGTGTTATTTTTTCAATAAACTTTTTAATTATATTTTAGATGTAAAATCTATACTCCGCTGAATGTTTTGCCCGAGTCTTGCAAACCACCAGTCATAAAAAACAAAACATCTGAACTTTTCCCTACAGTTATTTCAGAAAGTACAGATAAAAGGAGTAAACCTACAATATCATCTCAAATTTTAGAAGCGACTGATTGTATTCTTACATATGAACGTATGTAAGACCACAATTCTTTTTTTTTAATTTTAAAGAAGTTAAATTTATTTTGCTGTATTAACTGTTCAATTGATCTCTAATTTTATACTATAAATGGACACTAAGTTTTAACAATTTTACGGTCGTCAACTAAACCAAATACGGAATATCAATATTACTTATATTATCAATCAATACGTAGCCACTTGGCATGGTAATACCAAGATGCGATAACAACTGATTAAGAGTTTTCATTTTATTATTGACACCATGTCTGATCGATTGTACATTTAAAAAGGTCTTGTTTGTGTTATAAAGTCTTAACGATTGAAAATCCAATTGTTTATTTTTGTTTTTACAATATTTCAAAAGTTTGAGGCGGTTATGAAGTGGTTTCACAATTCCAGCCATACGTGGTATTGCTGTAGAATTGTATATCTAACTGTCACGAAATGTTTTTTTCAGAGGTTTTAGAGAAAGTTTTCTTAAAGATACTGGAGTTATTCTGGGGCTATGTTAGATTTTTAACATCGATCACCGTTATGCTTGCCTTCCTGAATAAATCTAATTTTATTTAATCATTTACGGCGAAGATATTTTTAACAGTGGGGTGTTTTTATCTTTATGTATTCCAATCATTTAGCTTTTGGGGTTGTGCCCCAGCATTGCTTTTTGGAGATTGTAAATGGATCTCGCGGCATTTAATGAAAATGAGGCAAAGCAACGGCTGTTGCTATATTGACGTTCAAGGTATGTTTAGATTTTCGGTCTCATGTGTTGACTGTAAATTTTACGCGACACATGTCACACTCCAACAGTATTTTTGAAATTAGACCAACTCTTTGCTCAAATTGACAATAAGGTTTCCAGATCCGCATTTTGCTCGAAACATGTTTAGGGTAATAATTTTATAGTTTATGCTTGTTTCACCGTATTTATTGGGACATTTCGGAACCACCAATACTTCATTTTGAGTGAATCTTGTATTATGTTTATGCTTAAATTATATTTGACAATTTAAATAAATAATATTTAGAGAAGTTAAAAATAAAATTAAAAGTTCACTGAAAACTTAAAATATTAAAAGTAGTAATTTCTTAAAAATGTAAATAAATAAAACCGATTGGAATAATGATTGGAAATTACAAAAACAAAAATACATTTTAGAATACGATTTTATGTTGCATGCATGTTTTATTAATCTTTATAATTTTTGAATTGTTAAAAAGAATAAATAAATAATTTCAAAAAAGTCTTCTGATTTGTAAGTCCTTAGGAGGCTTTTAGGGTCTTTCTATCTATCTTTATAATATATAATAAATTTGATAAGCATAAAAATGTAAAAGTGTTTATAATTTATACACGGTGTCCGGAAACTCGTAGTACAAGCGGGAAACTGGTGAATCTACATCACATTTGGAGTCGATTTTGTAGTATAATTTTTTTTTTGATTTGAGCTTTCGTTTTCGAGTAAATCGAGTCAGAAGTTGATTTTTTTTTGATCAAATTCTTATAAATTATTACTGAAGTTCAAAGTACCCAACTAATTAAACTATTTAAAAGTAAAACAAATAAAGAAACTCGGATTTAAAGCATTATTTTGAAATCACCCTTAATTTAATCTGGTGTAATCATAAAATATTTCTGCTCTGCAGGGTTAAAACATCTGTTTTTCTAAAATGCATACCTATCTCTGATTTTAACCCTGAAAGAGCCGAAAAATATTTTTTTTTGTTTTTTTTTTTTTAAGAAAATGCTCAAATCAAAAACTTTACGTTTATTTGGGTTCCCCATGTGGTGTAGATTCTCCAGTTTCCTGCTTGTACTACGAGTTTCCGGACATCGTGTATAAAAAATACAAAAGTAGATATAACATGTGTATAAATATTATATTGCGCACGAAAACGGCGCTATATAAATTAGCCAGATATTATTATTATTATACAAGATGTCAGGGGTAAAGTGCACAAACTTAGGGAGGTGATTTTACATGATAGTACAAGTAAAAAAGAAATAAAACTTTTTTGGATTTCCAACGTTTTAAGATAGTTTTCGAGTAAAAAAGTTTAATTTTTTGCATAGAAAAAGCAATTTCTTCTGAGGAAAATAAATTTTTGTGGAAAAAAAAAAATTGGAAATTCGAAAAATTTATTCATCTTTTTTACTTTTACTAGCATTTAGAGTCACCTCCTGACTTTGAGCACTTTAAGTTTGAGCACTTTACCCCCGGACACCCTCTAAAGATAACCATACAAGAAAAACATTATTAATATGTAAATGAGGGTAACGAGAAAGCCGATTCTCTAGCTAAACTTGGAACAATTTCTGGCTCTAGTCCTTTAGATTTTAGAATTCCTATCTCTGACGTTATCCCAATTCTTAAATCCAACATGATTCGCTCCTGGGAAGAAAATTGGACTAATACAAAAACCCGAACTGGTGCTTTTTATGCTGGAATACAACATCATATTCCAAGTAAACCTTGGTTCCACGGCAAGAAAAAATCCAAAAGATTTATATCATGTATCTCGAGAATGAGAATTGGTCATTGCTCCATTGCATCCCATTTGTTTAAAATCCGGGTCCTAGATAGTCCACTGTGCCAGTGCGGCATGGAAAATGAGACTTTTGATCATGTTTTCTTTAATTGTAAAAATCATTCATCTTTCAAAGGCATTTATCGTTTACTTATAAAAATCACCCACCAATCTCCCCTTAGTATTCCTTATTTACTTTCTCTCAACAATTCTCGCATTTTCTCAGTTCTATACAAGTTCATAGACTTGAATGACTTCAATATTTGAGATTTTCTATTCCCGTATAGATTTCCCATAAAATTATAACCATCTCCCCTAACTTTAACGGCACATAGCACTCTCTTTAGGGTGAATTGCCTAATACAAAAAAAAAATAAAAAATATGTAAATGTTTATTGATTTTACAAAAGTTATAAATTTACTTTTATAAAAGTTATAGAAGTATTTTATGTAGTATTTTAGTAAAGTAAAGTAAATTGTATACCCATACAAATTACTTTCATGAAATTTTATGTAAAATTTAAAAAACATATTTGATTATTTAAATCCCCAAAAAAAAAAATTATAACCCATATTTTGAGAATCACCTTCATTTCGACCTTCGTGTGCTAATCTGTTCGGTGCTAACTAAAAATGGTTTGTTTTTATAAAATTGCAATAGATGTCGGTAGTGTAATTCTGTCATTTTAATTATTAAATAATCCCAAAATTATTCCTAAAACGAATTCAGACAGTGACACCTCTGTCGGATTCTTTTTAAATTAAATATTATTTCTTTTGTGGGTGTTACCCAAATCGAAATTCTTCACACGGAAGGTTGGCTCTTAAGTGTTTTGTTTGTTTAGGATGTCTCGTGGGCTATGGATCAAACGAAGAAGGATAACGGAGAAATCAGTTTCGATCACAATGACCGAATATGTAATAGTTAAGTTCTTAACGCATTCAATTTTACACCAATTTTGTATTTTTTTTATAAACCCAGTATGGCATCTAAAAGAAATTTAATACAAATTACAATATTTTTTTGATGTATTTCTTCTAATTAAAATACATAATTTGAAAAAATAAATACAAAAAAAACAACATTTTTTTTTTTTTTGAAGAATGCAATCTGCATATTTAAAAACGAATATAATAGTGGAACAGATAAGAATTGAACCAAAACACATTCGGCCATTTTGATTGTAGGCTACCTCCCCAATAACAAAAGTTACAATATGATGGTAACTAATATGTAGAATCCGATATGAAGCATAATATTTTTGAATAACTTATAAATGGCGATTAAAATGCAAGATAGCTCTGAATCACAAATGCAGGTCTTTTATACCATTAATCAGGAACATACGTTTACGTTCAAATCTATATATGTCTTTATTCGGCAACCTGTCGATTTATGATATCCGTCACAAAGTATCAAAAATGGATGAAAATATTATGTTCTTAAAATTTTAGTTACCTTGATTGAGCATTTGTACTTCTCATGAAAATATTATGTTCTTAAAATTTCAGTACCTTGATTGAGCATTTGTACTTCTCATGAAATATTATGTTCTTAAAATTTCAGTACTTACCTTGATTGAGCATTTGTACTTCTCATGAAATATTATGTTCTTAAAAATTTCAGTATCATGTGGCCTTAGCCAGTCTTCTTCTTGGCGCCCTTCTCTATGCCGAAAAGATTGACGCTGTTGATCGTCTTCAAGAAACCGTGTTCAATATGGTCTATCATTTAGAAAAGAAGTTGTTTTATTTTTATTTAACTAAAATCAAATTAAAAAATATAATTATTAGGTTCTGCAAGTATTTTTTGGTTTTTGTTTTTGTTCCAGCTGTTTCGGCTTTCAAGGCCATTTTCAAACTGTTAAACTGTTTCAAACAGTTTGAAAATAGCCTTGAAAGCCGTAACAGCTGTAAAAATAACAAAAACCATAAAATACTTCCAGAACTTAAAAAATATACCATTAAATTTTATTTGAATTTAATTTAAAAATAAATTAAATGGAGTTGTACGAATTAAACACAAAAACAAAATAAAAAGGAATTGTACATGGTGGGTATGCCAAGATAGTCGACGGTAGCAAACTCTCAAATGACTTATGTGTCCTTAAACATACGCAAGAATATTCATATATAATTACATACAAAATATTTCGTGAGTACGCTGTAGAGTAGCCTGGGCCGCCACTGTATGGCGAAAAAAAATTGACTTATTTCAATAAGTGCTACCGATTAAAAGTTGTCTTTATTGTTAATAAAAAATTTAAAAAGTCGTTGACTTTTATCATTTTTAGGTTCCATTTTGCGATCGAAAATTGATTAAAATACATTTTTTGTGAATTATTCCCAAGTGATAAGGTAATGAAAGAGTTATAATTACAATTTTCACAATATTTTATTAAGTATTAAATGCTGTTTCAACATTAATAATTTAACTAATAAATTTTACAGATATCGTATAGAAATAATCATAATCAATTATTCCGGTATGAAATCACGCTTAGTTTCAATTTTTGGCATATTTTTTCTGGAGATTATGGTGGTAGTAATAAGGCCTTCCCTGTTCTTCTTGCCACACACTTTCGAAGATGCTTCAGTTACAACCTTCACACAGCGTTCTACCGATTGTGTGTGACAGGGGAATCTCTAAAATTTTATGAAAATGGAACTGATTTCTGAAGTTAGGTTAAGATCCTCCGGGTCTTTTTTTGTTACACCTTCTAAAATGGGAGGATATGTGATCGGCGTATCTTGCCATGATATTATTATTTATTTTATTATTTATTTATTTATTTAACGCCCAGAGGGCTTTTACATGTGGGTGGTACAAATTTAATGACAGTTTTGAAACATAAGAAAGAAATAATAAAAATAAAATTACATACATAAGTATATGCGAGAAAAAAAATTAAAAATAACAAGAACATAAATTAAAAAATACAGCGATTTGACTGTATATGCGAGAAACAAAATTAAAAATAACAAGAACATAAATTAAAAAATACAGCGATTTGACTGGTTTACAAAAATATAACTTCCATTTAGGAATAGTATTGAAATAGGTCTTTTACGTAATCCACAAAATTCGCAAAGTTAATATTAAATATATCGACATCACCTAAGTATTGGTTTCCCATAGTGTGAAACCGTTGTATTGGGGAGTTCGCAATGTAATTGCGCTTATGTGTGTTGCAGTGGAATAGTGTATTTTGTCGTGTTGTTATTGTAGGTATTCGTAAGTTTATGAGTTGCAGATGTTCGCAACAGTCGAATTTAGAGTTTAGAATCTTGAATAAAAAAGTTAAGTCGTTTATTTTACGCCTGTCTTCCAATGTGTGTATTTTTAGAGTGTTTAATAAGAAATGATATTGTAAGTCTTCTAGTGGGATATTTAATTTAAAATTAATAAAGCGCAGAAATTTTTTTTGTATTCGCTCAATGTTATTAATGTGAATTTTGTAAGAGGGAGACCAAACTACTGAGTTATATTCAATTATGCTTCTAACTAGAGATATGTATAACAGTTTAATGGCTTGTATGGAGTTAAAGTTTTTAGTTGTTCTTATATGATATCATATCAATATAGCATTGTGTATTAAAATTCAATGTTGGTACTTTAAATGTTCGAAGCTCTGTCTGGGAAAACTCTCTGGCTTTCAAAAAACGTCTTATCCCAAGTTCTTTGATGATAGGCGATTCATCGGTTGATAAGAGTAAATTTTCCGGATGAGCGTAGTAAGCATTTCGCTTTATTACGGGAAAAATGATGGCTTTTAATTCGTCCGGAAGATAGCGCAAATAGTTTATCATATTATAAATATGCCTTGCACCATTTTTGCACGACCCATGTAGTTTTATATCAAACCACATGGGAACATATACCCCAAAGATATTAGAAGAACGAGATATGCTATGTTGGCCGCCGGACCGTAGCCGGAGTACTACCTAATTAGGGTACTTTGAACGGTATCGGGACGTGTACGCACAGAAATCTGTTCTATGTATTAGTGCGGATACCTTAGCGATGCCTTAGCGTAAGCGAAGGTGTGCAGTAGTATTGGTGAACAAAACCGGCGACACTCGGCAAAACAATTCCACTCAGTACGAACTGCGCATAGCACATCTCGTTCTTCTAATATCTTTGATATACCCTCATGACAAATGTGGTAAATATGACCAGATTTTCTGATGGCGTTGCGCATCCAATATACAGTCGTAGGATACGACTCGCTGTAGTAAGCCATCGTGCATGTGACATCACTCCTGGGTTTCTTCTGGCAATATCAGGATGGCAACGTCCGCTGGAAACTGTTTTGAAAATATCGAGCAAGTATTTTTGATCGGTGCTTAAATCAGCATGCAGGACATCGGTCGAGTACTCCACGTCAATATTTAAAAAAGATTGAACCGGCAAATTATGACAATTATGAAAAGCCGAACCTACGGGGCCGGAAAAAGCACGAGGTCCAGTAGTTGTGCCATCCAACTTAATAATCAAATGTCGTAAAAGCAGCTCGTTGCAATGAAAAAGACAGATCAGCCACTGTACTGGACGATTTAAGTATCTCTCCATCGTTCGAATCACACCACCAGTTGTTCCCGTGTTAACATTTGTACCATCACAACCAATTGCTTTTAAATGGTCAAGTGAAATGTTTTGACAAGCAAAGTATTCTATAATTGCTTTGGTTATATTAACGACAGTGCCTGACCTAGGGGTAATATGGGTCAAGAAATGAGATCCTGGTTCCACGATTAACGATACGTGTTCTTCAAGTACCGTGCTTTTATAATATTTCTGTCCTTTTTTTATATTAACCAAAGTCTTGTCCTTTCGATCATCAAAAAATAATCCACTTACTTTATCCCAAGTCTTTGATTTCATGAGTATAGATCTGGTACGCAGACGTGCGCGACGCAGTCTATTTTTATCTATTACTTTATTAGTATTATCCTGCGTTATTATGTTGCAATCATTTAAGACGGCAGAAGCGATTGCTGCACCAGCTCGATCCGATATCCTGAACCTGTCACAGATCTTGGAGAGAACTGTAAAAGATGGAGATTTGCTGGTCGTCAGAAAAGCAGTGGTATTAGTCTTAAGTAGCCTACTTGATTTTGCGATCGGAGAAGATGATTTTGATGTTGAAGTAGAAGATAATGATACAGTATCTACAAATTATTTTTCTTCACACACCTGGTCTTTTATTTTAGTGAGATCTTTTCTCTTTTTATTTATAGATTTTTTCATTTGTTTCGTAGTCGGTGTATCAACACTGCTGATGAGCATTTTTCTCTCACCTCTTTGGTCTTCCAAAAACTGTTTTTCTTTAAGGGAAACTTTCCTTTCTTTCGAACAAGTACAATAATTGTCTTTACAATCACAAGAAAAAATATCGAACAGTCGGAAGCTTGTATCCTTAAATTGAGATACTTTTTTTAAAAAAATAAACTGTATTTATTTTGTTCTTTTCTGTCTTCCACAGGAATTTATACTTAAGATGATAAACCTTAATAATTTTCGTAATTCTTTATTTCGAAACAGTTGGAAAAGAAGCCTTTTCCCGTATTTCTAAAATACTTGAAATTACCTTCAAAATAATATCACGTAACGGAGGGTCTTTGGGGCCATGAATCGATTTCCACTCCGATCGTTCTCACTCACAACACGTTTTTGTGTCGTATTACTACAGAAATAATAGATTCTAGTTATATACAGTAAAGCTACATACTTTATTAAAGAAGATTTCATAAATGCACATGATTAAACTGATCCAGAATACTTTATAATGAGACTGAAAAAAACTAATTTTTAGCATATTTTCTCCAACTTTAAAGGCAAAGTATATTATTTTGATGTTTTAGATACAACGAGAACTTTTTATAAGTAGCGTCAAATGGAATTCTGAAGAAAAAAAAATCGGCCCACACTATTGTAGAGACCCTCCACAGGAATATGCATAAGATATGGAGGCCACCGCTTAAAAATATATTTCGTGAGTACGCTGTAGAGACCTTCCACAGGTAAATGCATAAGATATGGAGGCCACCATTTAAAAATATATTTCGTGAGTACGCTGTAGAGACCTTCCACAGGTAAATGCATAAGATATGCAGGCCACCGTTTATAAATATATTTCGTGAGTACGCTGTAGAGACCCTCCACAGGTAAATGCATAAGATATGGAGGCCACCGTTTAAAAATATATTTTGTGAGTACGCTGTAGAGACCTTCCACAGGTAAATGCATAAGATATGTAGGCCACCGTTTATAAATATATTTCGTGAGTACGCTGTAGAGACCCTCCACAGGTAAATGCATAAGATATGGAGGCCGCCGTTTTTTGACAGGAATGCGAGGTGAAAAACCAACAACAATATTCTATTCTGAGATCTTATCATTAGCTATGACCAGCTACAGCAGATTATTGTAATAAGGGTAATAAAAAAGGGTCAACATTTAATTGATTCCCTCAGCAGTTAAATGTGCATTGAATTGGTAAAAAATGGGCAAGAATTACAGTCTATAATTAGGCCTGATGGCAAGGTTGCATTTTTCACCCAACTATAAAATCTTGGAAAATATACCTTTATTTGAAACAAAATATTATTTTTGAATGAAGATGAAGTTACAAAATGAAAATATACTATTTATTATTGAAATATTGCGACTTTTTCGGTTTCATAATTGCTTTTATTAATTTGAGCAAACTTACATTTTTGTTATTTTTTTTTCCATTTATAGTCCTACAAAAATCTCGAAGATAGGTTATCACGCATCTTATTGACAGAAAAAAACGAATAAAATCTCGATGATAGGGTATCACGCATCTTGTTGACCGAAAAAAACCCGAATAAAATCTCGATGATAGGTATCACGCATCTTGTTGACTGAAAAAAACCCGAATAAAATCTCGATGATAGGGTATCACGCATCTTGTTGACTGAAAAAAACCCGAATAAAATTTGGATGATAGGGTATCACGCATCTTATTAACCCAAAAACACGAATAAAATTTGGATGATAGGGTATCCGCATCTTGTTGACTAAAAAAAACTCGAATAAAATTTGGATGATAGGGTATCACGCATCTTATTAACCCAAAAAACACGAATAGAATCTCGAGGATAATGTATCACGCATCTTATCGACCCAAGAAACCCGAATTAAATCGCACTTTCGCTAAATAATCGTAGAAGCTCCGAAAATATGTACAATGTATAATATGTAATATGTACAATATATAATAATGTACATGCTAATTAAAATGTATCCTAAAATAATGTATTGCTGTATAGGAACCTATATTAAACATTTATAAGTAAACCATAGACAAAATGCGAGAAATAATTAACTAAAAAATCTGCCTCAACACAGGTTCGCCTAGTTAGGCAGGTTATTCACAACTAAAAATATAGTATATTATGCCAATGTCATTGTTACTAACTCACATATAGGTATTTTACTTACTAATGATATATTATATATTCTGTAATTTTTTTTGATGAAATAAATAAATATGTAAATTCACTATAAAACTTTCACCTATAAATAAAAATAATCACACAGGTTTGCTCTCGGTGCAAGCTTTAGCGAAAATAGTGATGAAAAAAACAGTCGATGTTAGCCGGTTTGCGTCCCCTGTTCTCAAAAATTCTCTATTAATGTAATATCATATAATTTGCAAGAAAATCTTTGAATGAAGATTTTCATAAGATGTACGAATGTACGATCAAGGGACTAAAATTTGAAGATCATAATATTTTCAGTCGTTTTTGACAGATTAATGATTAATGATTTTTGCATTCATAAATCGACATGTTGCCATATAAAGACATTTCATAAGTAGACTTTTACAATTCCAAAATGAAAAAAAAAGTTCCATACAATGTCGCTCCAGCCTAATGCACATCCAAATTATTCATACAATGTTTTTCCGTTCTAATGCACTTCCAAATTTTCCAGAATCACCTCCATAATAACATCACATTTAAATTTCAGCTGATAAGTAATTTACAACGATTTAAAAAAATACCTAGATATATAAATGTAGTATATCATACTGGCGTTCGTGCACGAACGGAGATAGCCGAGGGTTGCCGAACGTTTCCGTCTCGGCCGGACAGCGGGCGGTCGAGCACGCGGGAGCTCATTCTCGTAACTTCCTTCCTAGCAGGTACACTGCACTGTACTTGATAAACAACTGAATAATTAATAAACGTAACTTCGTATAAAGAACCTATTTTATTTATAAAGTAATGAACATTACAAATTGGCGCAGCTGAAGTGATTTATACATTGCGAAGTGTTTATTTAATGTCGTTTAGCACACACAAGTTACTTGGGTGTGCGGGTTACTCGACAGTTTTGCTCAGACGGATTTTTTATTGTCGCAAACATTTGAAGGTCGCTTCTGTAGAAGGACTTTTCAGAGAAAGGAGCATCAGTTGGGAAGAAGCTACGGAAATCCAGGCCAAGGCGGCAGAATCTTAATATTGAGAAGGAAGGAAGACTTGCCATCCGGTGGAGGAAGTTTCCGGTCTGTTTTATTAAGATTTGAAGGAAGGAAGACGGTCAATCCGACCTGAGGGAAGACGGTCAATCCGACCAGAAGGAAGACTAAACTAGCCAAGCAGTCAGCAAATTAACTAGCCAAGCAGCCCATCGCCGTGGACCCTGGTTGAGTTAAGTAGTCTTCTCTTTTGGAGGTTATTGTTGTCGAGTTGTGTTGGTATTTTTGCTGTGTCATTGCTGGTTCGGGTGTCGGACCAGGCACCTGGCAGCTATGGAGTCAGGAGGAATCCCACGGTTTAGCCACTTACGTGATGACTGGGGAATCTTCCGACTGAGGATTGAGCAGTTCCTGCTGATCCGTGATGACACAAAAACCGTCAAACTCGATGCATCTCAAAAGAGAGCATATCTGTTGAGCTCTCTCGAAGCTGAAACGCTCACTTTATTGATCAATTTATGTTTTCCTACCAAGGTCACAGATACGTCATTCGATATTTTATTGGAATTATTAGAAAAACATTGTTCTAAGCCAAAGTCGGTTTTTAGGGAACGAGAATTGTTTTTTTCAGCTAAACAGTCGCCGGGGGAGTCGGCTAAGGACTTCGCGGTGCGCATACGCGGTCTTAGCACATTTTGTGAATTTGGGACGCGTTTAGAAGCGAATTTAGCGGATGTATTTGCTCTGGGGTTGATCCCTGGGAGAGCAAAGGAGAAAATCTATCTGGAGGGACCTAGTCTGTCTTTCATTAAGATGGAGGAACTGGCAATTAGGATTGCGGGGTTGGACCATCTAGGGGTGAAAGTCAAGGATGAGGGTTCTGTAGGTAGTTTTGTGAGTACAATCAGAAAAAAAACGAACACATGGGGGGATCAAAGGTCGCGTTCTAGAGGGAAACAGGAGTTTTCAAGAACGGATTCACGGTCGGGAAGCCCTAGTGTGAGGAAATTCTCGGGTTTTAAGAAATGCACTTGTTGTGGAGCGAATCACGCGTTAAGCGATTGTAAGTTTAAAAGCGCAAAATGCTTCATCTGTAAGCAAGTGGGTCATCTTAAAAGTATGTGCAAGAATAATAAAGTGTCTCCGTTGGTTGTTAAAAATGCAATTCATAAAGAGCACATTGCATTTATTAGTCCGTATAAAGTCGAGATTAAAATTAATGAGATTTCATGTTCAGCTATGGTAGATAGCGGTTCGAGTGTATCGGTGATTCCTGAGGTTGTTTTTAAAAAATCTTTTAAAAATATAGAGTTGTCAACTGACAAGCGTACAATTTCTGGTTACGACGGATATCCATTAAAAATTGTGGGTAAATCAATTTTTTCGGTAACATACAACAACACTAAAAATAATTTGTATTTTTTAGTTGTCGCTAAGGGTTCAGAATTAATTGTGGGTCGTGATTTCATGGAGCTTTTCAACTTGGGAATTGCGCCGATTATTCGTGATTCAGTTTTTTCAGTGAATGAAAAAAAAGAGAAACCTTTTAAGGAATTTCCAGAAGTTTTGTCAGACAAATTAGGGAAATTTAACAAACATAAAGTATGTTTTAAAGTCAATCGGGATTCAAACCCAGTGTTTCATAACGCGAGACCGGTACCGTTTGCGTTAAAAGATAAGACGGAATTCGTTAAATCGGGTAATAGAAGTTTTATAGGAGAAGGAACACAATTAGATTTGCGTTCGGTTACAGCAGCGACCGTTTCAGACACAGTTTTACAGCTTGTAGTTACTCATCTGAGGCAGGGCTGGCCTAAGTCTATGAAACGTGACAATATTTTATGGAATTTTTGGGTTAAGAGAAACGAACTTTCTATTGTAAATGATTGTTTGTTCTGGAACCATAGGATAATTATTCCAGTTTCTTTACAAAATCATGTGTTAACCTTGTTACATAGGTCGCACTTAGGTATAGTCAAGATGAAAGGCGTTGCGAGAGCGTATTTCTGGTGGTCATCGTTGAACAAGGATCTAGAAAAGATGGTTCAATCATGCCAGGATTGTACTGTTAATAGGCAATCACCACCAAAGAGTCAATTAATTGTTTGGCCGAATTCAGGGAGAGTGTGGAGTCGTTTGCATATAGATTACTGTGGGCCTTTATCAGGCAAGATGTTCTTAGTAATTTGCGATTCATTTTCTAAATGGATAGACTGCATCGATTTTTTTTATTGTTATTAAGTTTAATTTGTAGAACTCCATTTTATTTTTTATTTTTTTATATATTCAATAATATTATTATTGGGTTTATAAAAACAGTTTATTTTTAAACAAGTTCTGCTGTGTAATTTCGTAATTGTAATTCGAATTACACAGCAGAACTTGTTTAAAAATAAACTGTTTTTATAAACCCAATAATAATATTATTGAATATATAAAAAAATAAAAAAAAAAAAAAAAAAAAAAAAAAAAAGACTGCATCGAAGTTACAAAGGCAGATAGTACTCACACCATTTTAGAATTAAGAAAAAATTTTGCGATTTTTGGTAACCCTGAATTGATTGTGTCAGACAATGGTACTGCTTTCACGAGTGAAGATTTTAAGAAATTCTTGAGTGAAAATAACATTAAATTTATGACGTCACCGGTAAGGCATCCGCAAAGTAACGGACTAGCGGAAAACGCAGTGAAAACTGTAAAAGGTTTTCTTAAAAAGGTGATGGTTGGTTCTAGCTTACACAAAGATTATAGAATAAAACTACTGAATTTTCTGTTAGATTATAGAAACTCGCCTCACTGTTCGACGGGGGTTGAACCCGCTGTGTTGTTAGTAGGCAGGAGGCTTCGTTCCTCGTTTGACGGGTTAGTTCTACCCAAGGTAGGAGAGCTAGAACTAGACTCAGAGTTAGTCAAGCGTGCAAACGATAATATTGCCAAAAGTCAGAATAGACAGATTAAAGTTATTAAAAAACTCTTCAATTATAACCCGGACACTCCCACAAAAAAACTGTATCAGGAAATGAAACTCTTGAAAATAAGAAAATTGTACGAATACAACATATGCCTCCTAATCTACAAAATCCAAAATGGACTTATACACACAAACACAACATTTAAACAAACGTCACAAGTACACGAACATTATACTAGGCAACATAACAAATTGTACACACATACTGTAAGAACTGAAAGTGGCAAAAGAGGCATTGGCCACGAGGGTGTACAAATATACAATCTCCTTCCAGATAAACTTAAAACTGAGAGTATAAATGTGTTTAAAAAAAAACTTTTTAATCTTAAGTTATTAGAACAATAATTAGAAAACTATTTATTTAATGTTACATATTTAAGTTAAGAAAGCGAAATGTAAATTTCTTTTAACTTAATAAATAAAAATAAAAAAATAAAATAAAGGTTTTGGTGGAGCCAAGGCTCGCAAATTTAGGGTAGGTCAAAAATGCCTTGTACGAGATTATCGCCAAAATAATAAAGTATTATGGACAAAAGCTGTGATTTGTAAGTCTCTGGGAAAAAAGGTTTTCATTGTAAGAGTGGGAGATTCGAATGTGACGTGGAAGAGACACTTGGATCAAATCAGAGAGCTGTCAGTAAGCTGGGGTGAGGAGTTCAACGGGTTGCAGTCCGCGTCTGAGATCAGTTGGAACGACCCTCAGGAGTTGGAGACCTCGGTTTTACTACGTGGTTTTAAGGGGTATTCTCCTGATTTCAGGTTGGCAGATGTGGAAGGTGCCGGGCCAGGACCATCAGGAGCATCATCAATACCAACACAAAGGAGTCCGTGGGCGAATCGACTTCGGCCCAGACAAAATACCCCAGAAGAGCAGGCTACTTAAGTCAACATTATAGAAGAGTTATAAATTATGTACATATTATTAATGGTGTGAAATATTTAGTTTGAAATATTTAGGTTGTGTGTGTAATATATTTTATATATTCTTCAAGTATTTTGTTGACAATGATAAGGTTTTAGCCGTAGGGTTACCACTTAAAGCGGTAACTAGGGACCTTATATCTATGTTATATAGAAGTCGTAGCGCTGCAGTTAGAGAGGGAAGGGTGTAGTATATCATACTGGCGTTCGTGCACGAACGGAGATAGCCGAGGGTTGCCGAACGTTTCCGTCTCGGCCGGACAGCGGGCGGTCGAGCACGCGGGAGCTCATTCTCGTAACTTCCTTCCTAGCAGGTACACTGCACTGTACTTGATAAACAACTGAATAATTAATAAACGTAACTTCGTATAAAGAACCTATTTTATTTATAAAGTAATGAACATTACAATAAAGTAAATTTACTTCACCACTCACAAATAAAAGTTTGTAGCAGCTGCGTCACCGCTGATAAGATCGTCATATCATAATCAGACCGCACGTGTAGGATGGCGAAGAAAAAAGCTGAAGCAAAAACAGACTTACGAAAAATCAATTGAAAAATCGACCTTTGATACTGCGATACGTAAACTGCTTATAATACGAATATGAAGGAATGTAAGGTGATGCAAAACGTTCATACAATGAACCGAGTCAGCGATCCTGCGGGTTCGATGTCCAAACGCTGCTACAACCCGTGGAAGACGAGAACAAAGGAATCAGTATCTATATAAACGGAGGAGGACCTAAGTACATCATCATTCCACTCGAGAAGTACTACTCGGCGTAACGGAGGAGTCGGCCGTTATGGCCGGTTCCCCCAGCGTTACGCCTCGCTTTTTCTTCACCACACTGCTGCAGGACCTACTCATCTACACCCGGTTTAGCACGGACTACAACCATGGACTCTTTGGGATTGAACTCAGCGCCCTGGCCCCGGCTATCATTCCTAGCCAGCTCTGACCTCACGAGCCTCGGCCCCGCAGCATCGTCGCCGGCCTGCATCTCCAGCTCATCTGCCAACCAGGTCCACCACACCTTCGGCTACCTCGTTCACACTAGAGTACCCGAAAGACCCCACGTCTTTATCAGTGCTGAGCACATCCACGAGTCCGGTCTCCATCATCGCGGCGTCGACTGACTGACTCGCGCCTCGACCACCGCTTCGCCATCATCGCCGTCTACGCCTGGTATCATCATCATCATCGGTCCCAGTCATCTCGCAACTGCACAATAAACGCTGTGACACACACAACATGATCTTTCATTGTCTCACTACCAGATCTCCATAATCTAACCAAAACAAAAAATAATTTAAACCTTATTTAAACAGAACAAGACTTAGAAAAATTAGTTAAACGCTATTTAAACAGAAAAAGACACAGAAAAATAACTTTAACGTTTTTAAACAGAACAAGAAACCAGAAAAAAAAATTAACGGTCTCAACTAGGAATCGAACCCATGATCTCTGTCTTACCGGGACAACATATTTGACCACTCGTTCATTGGGACTTAATTATTACACGTCATTTTTATTTTTCTCTGTCTTGTTCTGTTTCTCTTTTCATTTAGATTTATTAGTAAAATCTACCTATTTAATGATATATTACATAAATGGGTATAACCTTCAAAGTTTTTAAAGAAAAAGTTGTTTTAATAAAAAAATTATAAGTTTTTTTTTTATGAAATTGGAATGGATTGATACTCTCAGTATTGTCTTGTTGAAAGACTACCATTCAGAATCTAAACCTTTTTTCGACGTTCCTCTACCTACTCCATCCACTTCATCCCCTACTCAACATGAGATGCCCTAGTCCCACTGGCTATGAGAAATTAAGACTTCTTCAGTATTCAGATAAAAAAAAAAACACGACATACTATTAAATAAGCTCTTGAAAATCGGTATATGTGGATATCTTCTGAGATGGTTCTCCTCTTATGTTGAAAATAGAAGTCAAGCTGTTGCCTTAAAAGGTTACATGTCACAAATTATAACTATTCCCTCAGGGGTACCTCAAGGTTCTCATTTAGGGCCTCTCTTGTTTACATTATCGACAGCCCTGAAATTCTTGCCACAATAAAATTATTTGTACCTTCCAAAAATACGAGACAAAATTCCACCTTTTTCTGTGACAATTTCAAATCTAATTATCAAGCGCACATATCGTTAAATCGAATACAAAAATTTGGTAATAAATTTGGTAATGTTGTTGATATATTTAGAGATTCCGTAGCAGTACTTAAACGAAATCTACATAAACACTTTGCTGAAATGTATGACTTCTCCACTCCATAGTGAAAAACCCATTTTTTAGCTTCTGTTTTTTCACTCTTTTCTTTTATGACTTTTAACTTTAATATATATGTTTTAACTTTACAAATTAATATTGTAATTTAAATAACAATTCGAATATGATTTTAAGTCCCTATAAATGCTGATTAATTTCAATCCATTTATTTTTCTAAGTAAGTAAAAAAAAAAAAAAAAAACAACTGTTCTCCATAATGGTATTCTGTATTATTTGTAAAACATTTATGTACTACAGATATAATAACTATTTTATTTATATATGTACGTAAACTTTTAAATGTCACATAGTTAATGTTATAACACTAATAACAATGTATGTAAAAGCCCAATGGGCGTTTAAATAAATAAAATAAAAAAATTATACATAAACGACATAAAACGTGTTATTAGTCATTCTTCTTTCCTATTTTACGCCGATGACATGAAATTATATAAACCTGTTGACTCCACAGATGACTGCAACCTGTTACAAGAAGACGTATGCAAAATTAAACAATATTGCGTTATCAATCAACATTATCTAAATACAGAAAAGTGTAACGTTATTACATTTACACGTAAAAAAAGCCGATTAATTATACTTACAAATTAAACTATGTACCCCTACAATGAGTAGAATCAATCAGAAATTTTGGAGTACTGCTAGATTCTAAAATGTTATTTAAGGACCATATTGAACATATTTTAGAAAAAGTTTATAAATAATTGGGATTTATTATACACATTACCACTACTAATTCTGCTATATATGTCATATGTAAGGTCACAGCTCGAGTTTGCCTCAGTCATTTGGAATCCTCAATATCAAACATAGGTACATTGATCGTATTGAAAATATCTAATCCAAATATATTAAACACCTATCGTATCGCTTTAGTGATCATCGGTTTGACCCTACTGCTTTATATAAACGTAGAAAAATTTCTACGTTTACTGTCTTGTTGATACATCATATCTGCTAGAAAAGATTGCATTTCGTTGCCCTGAACACAACACCAGATCGAACGACTTATTTATAATACCACACTGTAAAGCCAAATATGCGCAAAACTCTTTAAGGCGATGCACTACGTAGTAATGCAAAATCATGTGTTTTTGGCTTGAAAATTTGGTCGCCTAGAAATGTTTCAGATGCTTTAATTAAATAACGCGAGTAGAATTCATCTTGGCCTTTAAAAGAATCGAGTATTTTTTAGATTAGTCTTTTAATAAGCCCAGAAAAAAATAATGTATGAGGCCTATGAAAACTGCTTTAAAGTTCAAAATCTCCTACTTACCAACCCATTTTCGGTTGTAATTTTATTTTATAATGTTGCAAATTAATTTATTTATAAAATGATCTCAAAAAACTTAAATATTTATGCCTGAACATCCACAAAATAAAATAAAAGGCACTTTTTGGCCATGTTTTTTTCTTGCATAAATCAAAACAGGCGGATGGTGTCAATTCAAGTCGGGAATTCAAATCTTATTGCCATCTACGTAAGGGGTGTTATTGATAGCGGCTCGATTTAAAATATTACACGACGTAGTGCATCGCCTTAATATGACGTGTCTGTAAAACTCTCAATGCCTTACGAGATGTAGACATTTTCAAGTGTAACTTGAAAACATATAAAATGCAACTTACTAAACTTAATTTTGTGAAATAATCCTATCATCTTTGTTTATTTTATTGTTTTTATTATAATCATGCGCCAACTGTATTACTAGTAACTGCCTCAAATTGTTTTTATAACATTTTGTAATTCCATATAATGTTTATTCTTTATATTTCTTTCTCATTTATAGATATATTGTATGGGTGCAAATATTGAATCAAACACTAGAATTTATGGAACATTATTGGTCTAATATTGTAAATAATTGCTGTTTATGCTAAATATAAAAAAATACTGTTTCCTAAATAAAATAAAATAAAAAAAATAAATAAAAAATCGTATCTCCAAACGCATCACCAAAAATAACATAGGTTCGGAGAAAAACTATTTTCCTCTGGACTCCCTGTATGGAGCTAATGTAAAAAAATAGAATTTTTGTAAATCGACGATATCAGCTTTCCTTAAGATCCGTAGAGATCGACTTCTAGGCATTATCATGTCATACAATATTTAAATTAATGTGGATAAAAAAACGGTCTCAGACAATACTTTTGCTCGAGAACACGATTGTTTCGTAAAAATAATGCACCTGTACTGGACGGGAGTCCGCACAAGACTGTAGATTTGGGCGCCGGTTCCAAACCGTGTCTTCAACCGATGAAAATGCTCTTACGGCCGATGATGATGATAGTTGTACAAATTTATGAAAAATCTGCCTCCCGCACCCGGTGTTTGGTGAATGTTGGGCACTGGGTGTGCTTTCGTCTCTGCTCGCTTCTGGCGTTGGCGGTTTCCTGAGTAGGGTCGGCTGATCTTGATGAGGTAACGCCAGAAGGTTTGGAGCAGAAGACTTGGCGAGGTGAGGCAGATGGTAGGCAGGAGTCACTTGATAATAAAACGCTTGTTTTGGTGGTAAAGATGAACTGATTTTTATTTTTTTATGTTGCTGCTTATATGCAATAAGCCTGACTCGCAGCCGACATTGGACTGTGAGTCAAAAAGTGGTGGGGATTCTATCCGCGCCAGTAATGCGTTTATATGCCCCGGCAAAATGTCGCATATTCATTTTTCCGATGGTATAGCCGAAGGGAGACGCTTAAATTTTGAGTTTGTAAAGATTTTGCAGGCTCGCCTGAATAACAATTACATAGTTTAATTACATAGCAGTTATAAGAATGTGTATCTTGACAACTAGATTTTTAGTTTGCCAAGATACGACAGAAAATAAGAAAAGTTTGTAAATAAAAGTGTAAAAATGATCTTGAAGCGATCAAATTTGTAAATATGGTTATGTTAGTATTTTTATCAGGTCCCCCGTAACATAGCGCTCAGAAAAAGAAAAAAATCACTATGCTAAGAGGTTCCTGGATTTTTGTACAGGCAAAAAAGGTAAAATTAATTGTACAAAAATGGTTATACAAATATGTTAAAAACAACATTTTTAATATCTTCTCAGTGATAGCACATAGCAAATAGTGTTTATTTAACTACCGCCAAGGAGATTTACAAGTAAAATATAGACATTTGCAACATTTAATAAATTGATATTTCTTAGTAAATTGTACATAGTAAAATTTGAATATCGTTCCACTCAGCAGAGGTAGGCGCGCGATGCGGTATTGATGCCTTTCGGAGTCAAAGTTTTCGGGCCACTTTGGCCATTGGCTCAGAGAGGATAGAGAAAAAGCTCAGATAGAGAAGCGTTTTTTGTGGTTTGCGATATAACCACAAAAGTCTTTTTTGTCTGGCTTGAGTAATCAGCCAGGCCCCGCTACTTTTGCCGGCCGGAGAAATCCCGCCGGCCCACTGAGCAGGCGCTCGCGCCCACCCAACTGCCTTTATCAAGGCAACACTTTCGCGCAATACTCAAACAACGCAGATTCACGCTGGCCCCCGCAAACCGCCCGCAAGCTCCAGAGACGTGCTCCCTCTTTAAGAGGAGGCACTGACTACCGCCTGTCAAGATGTTCCCGACGAGGATGCTCCCCGCTGACCACGAGGACTCCCCGGTCGTGGTACCGCCCGGCGCCCATCAGATAGCGCTTCGAAGGAAGACAGGGACCATGCGCCTTACGGTCCCCGCACCACAGCCCCGCACCGAGGACCCAAGGACCCGGAGACCATCCACCACCACGACTGCCACCACGCCCGACGAAACCGAGATGACGGAGCCCGCAGCGGGCCCCTCTTGGGCAACAGGACCCAGTCCTGCCCCCAGGCGCCCCCCGATAGGCCCAGCGTCGGCCTACGTGGCGCCCCCAAGACCGCAGCAGCCGATGGAGACGGCTGCCCCCCAGGATGGAGGCTGGACGAGGCCGTCCAACCCCGTAAAGAGGCCTGTGTCCCCACGAGGACCACAACCGCTCCAGTGTGGCAACCGATTTGAAGAGTTGCCCGAGGTAAGCGAAGGCGCCGGCGCGCCGCGTAACAAGCGTGCCAATACTAATCATTCTTTCTCTCCCGCAGGTACCGGCAGGAGAGACCGTGTTCTCCCGGTTGTGATGACCCTGGGGAACATGACACACGCGCAGATCACAGCTGCGGTCCAAGGACATCTGGGGGCTGGTAAGCTCTTTACTTTTAGGTACAACAGGGGCGGCACGGCCAACATCTTCGTGGGCACGATGGAGGAACATCGTGCCCTCACCAATGGACTGCAAGCGGAGGCGCGCGGCTTCCACACATTCACGGCCGAAGCCGAAAAAATGAAAAAGGCCGTGATCAAGGGCCTGCCACTCGTAGAAGTAGAAGACATCGCGGCGGATCTGGAATCGCAAGGATTCCCAGCTGTGAAGGTGGTCAAGATGACCGCCTCAATTGAGTATCCCATATACTTAGCTCACTTCAATAAGAAAGTCAACATGGGACAGCTGCGTGCGGCCGTCAAATACCTGTGCCACTGCCGCATTCGACTCCAGAAGCACAGGAGCAATCACCTTCAGCACGGCACCCAGTGCTACAGATGTCAAGACTTCGGGCATGGGTCCCGAAACTGTTCGCACACAGCAAGGTGTGTAAAATGCTTACTGGAGCATGCTTCGGCAGAATGCCCCAAGAAGACGAGAGACGAGCCCGCCGCATGCTGCAACTGCTCAGGCCCGCATCCCGCCAACTACAGAGGCTGCCCCAAGCGGGTAGCGTACGTCGCCTCAATACAGCAGCGACCTGCCAGAAGGACTCAACGCCCGCCGGCAGAACAGAACCCGAGCAGGCCACCTCCTCAGCCGAGGACGGATGGACGCACATGGGCCAACGTAGCCGGAGGCACCGCCCCCGCCCAAGAGCAGCGCGAGGCCGAGCCGCCCCCACAGCCCCGCCCCCAGCCCCGCCCACAGCAGGAGCCCGTGCGCGCGTCCACCTCTTCAGAAGACAACCTGGATTTGATGGCCCTGCTCCAAGGCCTCCTCAGGATGCGATCACAGCTCGCCCGCTGCACATCAAGAGCAGACAAGCTCGTCATCTTGATAGAGCTTCTAGACACCCTCGATGCCTAATACCGAGACGGTGAAAGTCCTCGTATGGAACGCATTTAGCGTGCGCAACAAGACAGACGAACTGCTCGCTTTGGCAAATGAATTAAACACCGACATTATTCTCTTATCAGAATCCCACTTGAATCCAAACGTACCGCTGAGAGTGCAAGGTTTCGAGATTCACCGAGACGACCGACAGGGAAGATCAGGCGGAGGAACCGCAATATTCGTTCGACAATCTATGACGTCCACAAGAATACCCACTCCGAAGTTGAAGCACGCTGAAGCCACGATTATCGAAGTCACCATAGAGGGTAGAGCGCATACCATCATCTCCGTATACTGCACCCAAAGTAACCTAGTGAGAGAAGATCTCAATAAATTGCTCAATCTGGGACCAATTGTTGTGATGGGAGGCGATTTGAACGCCAAACACAACTACTGGAATAACTACAGAGGTAATGCGAACGGAAATACGCTCTTTACACACATGCAGACAAATACCTATTCGATAATGGCGCCAGACAGACCTACGTACTACTCGCAACGTTCTAGATATCCGAGTACATTGGACATAGTACTCGAGAAAAATGTTAAGACAATATCTCCACTGCGCACATTAGACGAGCTGTCATCGGACCACCTGCCCGTGTGCTTCACTATAGGCGGCACAACTTCAAGGACCCCCAGAAAACAGCGCAATTATAAGGATGCGGACTGGGAAGGATATAAAAAGGAAGTCAACGAACGAATTCATCTCACTTCGGGAACTCTGCGCTCGCCACAAGAAATCGACGCAGCTACAAGCACTCTCACAGAGATTCTTCAAACAGCACAAGATACACACATACCTCTCAAAGAAGTATATTCATACACGATCAAGCTTCCCGAACACGTTTTATCGCTCATCAAGGACAAAAATCGCCTGCGACGCATGTACCACCGCACGCGTGACGAACACTTCAAGACAGCGTACAACTGCCTGCAGAGGGAAATCAAGACCGAAATCGCAGAACTCAAGCGCGAACTTTGGGACAAAAAAGTCGCGTCGCTCACGCCGAAGGATAATTCCCTATGGAAAATGGCTAGCGCGCTGAGACATAAATATTTCACAATCCCCCCGCTACAGAAATTGAACGGCCCTGGGACGGCATTGTCGCTACAAGAAAAAGCTGACACACTCGCCGACGGCTTCGAGAGAGCCTACGCCGCTACAGACGGCCTTTCCGACCCGGCTATGGACTGGATCGTAGCTGACTCTCTACGAGATTTGAACGAAGCAGAGCAGACAAACGCTGAAGATATTCATTTCACAACGCCGAGCGAGATTGCGGTCACAATCAAGCGACTCAGAACGAACAAGGCGCCGGGAAGCGATCAAATTCACAACATTCTACTCAAACATCTTCCTCAAAAAGCCATCATCTACACAACAAAATTGTTCAATGCCTGCCTCATGACCGGGCATTTTCCCCAGATTTAGAAATCGGCGACCGTGCTGCCCTTCGCAAAGCCGAATAAAGATAGAACGCAGCCGACAAGTTACCGGCCGATTAGCCTATTATCTACGCTGAGCAAGGTATTTGAACAAATTATACTCAACAGGCTTGTTCCACACCACGACGACAACAAGACTTTGCCAGACGAGCAGTTCGGCTTCAGAAAGAGGCACTCTACGACCCATCAACTCACCAGAGTAGCGGAATACATCGCAAGAAAATTTAACGAACATCGCTTCACCGCTGCTGCGCTCATCAACCTAGAGAAGGCATTCGACACCGTATGGATAGACGGGCTCGTGCATAAGCTGCACCGCACCAACACGCCCATATACCTAACGAGGCTGGTACAGAAATACCTAAAGAATAGATCCTTCAGAGTTTTCATAAGGAACGTGCTATCTTCAATGCGTGAGATTCCAAAAGGCGTGCCGCAAGGAAGTTTACTGGGACCATTTCTCTTCATTCTGTTCACCTACGACATCCCTCGAGACGAGAGATGCAATCTGTCTATCTACGCAGATGACGTCAAGCTATACGTTTCCTCGCTGAAAGCGAACATGGCCGCTATTTACCTACAGAGGGCGCTCGACGCGCTCGTAGAGTACTACAAAAAATGGCGCCTGAAATTGAACGAGGCGAAAACCGAAGCCATCATGTTCACGAGAAAACGTGTAAATAAAACACCTGACTTCAACATCGAAATGGGAGGACACAGCATTGAATGGAAAGATGAAGTTACATATCTCGGCCTGACCATGGACTCCCGCCTCAACTGGAAATCTCACCAAGCAAAGATGCACGCGCGCACGCGACAAGCGATCGGCATGATGAAGCCAATTTTCAATAGACGGAGTCCGCTACTTCCCAAAACCAAACTCCTCGTCTACTACTCGCTCATTCGTCCGGTACTCTCGTATGCGATTCCGTATCTCGTATCTCTCTCGTATGCGGTTTTTTGAAGAGATCGGGAATCCACTAACTCTACATCTAGAAAAGGTGGGGGGGTATTAGCAGCAGTCAATAAAAACATAATAACAATTCATAAATCATCTTGGGAAAGTGGTGGTGAAGATTTATGGTTAATGATAAAACCGCATGAAAATTCGAACTCATTCATCTACATGTGTGTACTGTACATTCCCCCTAATCTATCTGTCGATGATTACTGTAATCGAATCAAAAATATTCAGGATATTTATTTGCAACACATTAATCCCAAATCTCAATTTATAATCGTTGGTGATTTTAATCAACCTGAAATTAAATGGACACCTGACATAGCATATTATAAAAAAATACTAGCTCCATCCAATTACTCTAGTCACAAAGCTCACTGCCTTGTCAATTTGATCTCAGTGTGTAACCTTCACCAATTTAATTATTTACTTAACAAAAATTTTAATATTCTCGACCTTGTTCTATCCGATAAAACCAATATTAATATTTCAGCCACAGCTAACTTATCAAAAATCGATCATCATCATCCCTGTTTTGAAATAAATGTAAATTTAGAAAAAATGCAATACTTACAAGAAAATCACTCTCCTGTCAAACATAACTTCAAGAAAGGTAATTATGAAGGATGTTGTCAGGATCTAACAAATGTAAATTGGACCTCACTTTTCAGCAACTGTCATCTCAACAATAAGGTACAGTTATTCTACAATATTCTATGGAAAATTATAGATAAACACATTCCAAAAAAAAAAACTCACATAAAAAAACACTATCCTAATTGGTTTAGCGAATCTCTAAAAATGCTCCTCAAAGAGAAAAATAAGGTTAGACTACGGGCTAAAAAACACAATAACCCAAGAGACTATGCCGAGTTTGCTACTCTTAGAAAAGATCAAAAAAAATACTTAAAGAATGCTACACAACCTATATTAACCTAGTTGAGCAAGGGATAAAAGATAATGTAAAGACTTTCTGGGCGTATTCTAAATCATTGCGTAATACAAATTCTATTCCAAAAATAATGTATATGGATTCAATGTCTGCAAATAATGGACAACAGATTGCCAACATGTTCTCTAATTACTTTGGATCAGTTTATACTCAGTCGAATCCCACATCAAATACTTTCGGACTAAATGCTGCTCTATTCAACCAATTTAGTCTTAGTAAACTTAATGTAAGCATGGAATCAATCAAATCCTGTTTAGAAAGAATTGATATACATAAAGGCCCAGGACCAGACAAAATACCTCCTCTGTTTGTAAGATGTTGCTCTAGCTCGTTGATTAAGCCACTTTTCATTATATTTAACGAATCATTATCTACAGGAACTTTCCCAGATTTATGGAAAAATCCACATATTGTTCCAATACATAAATCTGGTGATCAGTCTTTTGTGAAAAATTACCGACCAATCAGTATTTTATCATGTTTTGCAAAAGTCTTCGAATCTATAATGTATAATTTCATATTCACACACTTTAAACCACAATTATGCATTAATCAACATGGATTTGTTCCCAACAGATCTATTAATTCTAATCTTCTTGACTTTTGTGATTACGTTTGCAGTGCTTTTAACTGAAGTTCTGCCTGCGTAGTAAATCCGGTAGATCCTTGATCTGCGATGAAATTGATGTTGGTCTGCAGAAATTGTTGCGTTCTGCGGTGAATTTGATGCTTGGTCTGCAGCTGCTGGTGCGGTGTTTCACTGAAATTGAGATTTTTTGGCACTATACTATTCGAATATACGAGTTTTTTGGTTCAGATTAGTGGGTATATTTGATATACTTAAGTATTAGAATTAGTGGGACAATAATTTTTTTTTGAAATGTGCTTTATAATTCGACAATCAGACTCTAATAAAAATACTGGACTTAAAAATGTTGGAAATGAGATTGAAATTATTGAGATTGGAAGTTACTTACTTGATTGTCCAGGATTCCAGCTTCAACGATCGACCTACCGTGTCCACTAAATATTATTATCACCAGAAATGTCGGGGTCACCAGTATGGCAGCGTGAACAGGGGTCACCAGTGTGGCTGTGTGGTATGTAATTTACGATGGCTGCCGGTATCGTAAATTAGTGTTCAAGGAATTCGGATGATTGAAAAATAAAGGTCTGCGATCTTTGTTGAATTTATTTGCGAGAATGAATTTACACGTTATGCGAACGCAGAGACGGTGGTAGTGGTGGGTGGTCTGGTCGAAAGTTGAAAGCGGAATGCCAGAGAGTTGCGTTCCCGTCCGTACCTAGCTCTCCCGGGGCTTCAGGTGGCGGAGTAATTATTTTAATGTTGTCATATGTGGGATGAGTTAAAGTAGTCCCACAAACTCAAGTAGATACCATTTACACAGATTTTAAAAAGGCATTTGATAAAGTAAACCATTCTATTCTACTACAGAAGCTTGATCGTATAGGTATCCACGGTGATCTATTAAGATGGCTTAAATCTTACTTGGAAAATAGAACACAGTTAGTACTTATAAATGGATATGAGTCACCTCCCATAATTGTAACCTCAGGTGTACCTCAGGGGTCCAATCTTGGCCCTCTGCTTTTTTTAATCTTTATTAAAGACCTTGGCCCCATGTTACGCTGCCATTTTGTTTTATTTGCTGATGATCTCAAGATTTACCGTAAAATTTCCACTGATTCTGATCAAGTTATGCTACAAGAAGATCTTTACACACTATATAGCTGGTGTACTCAAAACGATATGTTTCTAAATATTGATAAATGTTACATTATAACCTTCACTCGTAACAGAAGACGAAAGAATCGTGCATATTTCATTAATAATGTTCAATTAAATGCAGTCACCACTATTAGAGATCTAGGAATCACACTTGATTCAAAATTTAAGTTTGATGTACATATCAGTGATATCACGAGTAAATCCTTGAAAATGATTGGTTTTATACATAGAATATCGAAACCATTTAAAAATACCCAATCCATTATAACCTTGTACCACTCGTTGGTCAGAAGCAAATTGGAATATGGTAGTGTTATCTGGAACCCTCACTACTTGAAATATTCAAAAACTATTGAATCTGTACAAAAAAAATTTCTAAGATTGTTATCGTTTAAACTTGGACTAAGTTCCGTACTGCAGTCTTATGAGGAACGACTCCAATACTTTAACTTTACGACCCTGGATAAAAGAAGACAATTTGCTGACTTAATATGTCTACACAAAATTATTCATGACAAGCTTGAAGCAACTCAATGTGTGAGCAATATTCTTATTAAAGTTCCTAATAGACGTAATCTAAGGAATCATAATATATTCCATCTAGAATTATTTAAGAACAATATTGCCTACTTCAATCCATTATCTAGAATGTGTCGTCTGTACAATTCTATTGAGTGTAACTACATAGATATATATGCAAATAGTCTCACTTATTTTAAAAAGCAAATTAGCAATAGATTGTGAATGTTTGTTGTTTTTTTTTTATTTACTCTATTTGTTTTCTGTTTTATTTTTGTTTCTCTTGTTTTTTTGGATCATATATTTATCTGTATGTTTTGTTTCTGATATCTCTTTTTTTTGCCTTTGCTCACGTTTTGCTGTTTATATATTTTTTTGTTAATACATAGTGTATAATGACACTTAATCTGTGCATGATGTGAACATTTTTAAGTGGACTGTTGACATATACGTTTTTTTTTTGCAGCGCTTATCTAATGATTTTTTTTCATGTTAATAGTCTGTAAATGTTCCTAAACAATAAATAAATAAATAAATTCCCGTATGGAGCAGCATCTCACACACAGACCACAAGAAACTACAGACACTTCAAAATCTCTGCATTAAAATCACATACAACACGAGACTCAGAACAAACTTGAAGAGATTACACGAACGAGAACAAATTCCAACTCTATACGAATTCACACACAGACTGACTGAACGCTTTTACAAATCACTCACACTTAGTAAAAATCCACTCATACGAGACATAGGACAATACAATGCTCCGAGCGACCTGACATTCAAATATTCACACAGACTACCTAAACACATCCTCATGGACCATGACCACATATGGCACATACCAGAATCAGACGCGGACGAATAGCGAGCAGTAGGTATTTCCTAAACTCCCGACTTTCCTTCTAAATATATAATGTTTATATATCTATTTATATATTTATATAATATTTTATATTTTGTATGTATATGTATGTTTATTTTCTATCTTCCCATAAGTATATATTAACATAAAAACAGACACACACACACACATCTCAAAAACGCAGGACATCATATACCGATGTTACTGAAGGCCGCATACGTTTCAAGTTGACGTTCGGCCGCTCCTTCCGGGTAAGGTTTTCTGCGGTTTCCCTTACTCTTTCACGCAAATGCGGAAGGATACCCACAATAGGACGCAGCCGAATTCCCCCCCCGTTCCCAACACAACACAAACAGACACGTATGTAGTATATGGCCGCTGTAGGTCGCCGCTGGTGCTGATGCTGAATGACACATGCAATTTTAGTAGGGTTTTTAGGTAACAAATTTTTTCCCTACCGAGAAAATACAAGGCCTCTAAGTCTATAAAAGCCAGGTAATATTTGAATAAACCCATATGAGGTAAAAATTGTGAGGCGCATATGACGCCGTTCTATTTGTATAAAGAACATTAACTTTAAATTCAGTAAATTTAAATGATTCACCACTTCATGGAATATAAGAATCTAGAAAATGAAAAAAAAAAAAAACTTTGGCCATTGGGAATATCGCCAAGCGCCAAACACACAACGCCAAGCGCCAAACAGCGGAAACTCCTCTGATGACGAGGACATAATGTCATTGCTCCGCAACCTCATCAGAGTACGCGGAAGACTGGCCTCCTGCTCATCCAAAGAAGAGAAGCTGATCATTCTCATGGAACTTCTCACCGACACCATCAATGGATAAAGAGGGCCCAGTGGTAAAAATCCTAATGTGGAATGCTTGTAGCATCCGAGCCAAGATAGAGGAATTAACCGAGCTCACTAGCAGCTTACAGACTGACAACGTTCTACTCTGCGAAACATGCCTCAAAGAAGAAGACCGACTCAGAGTGCCGAGATTCGACGTACACAGAAATGACAGATCCTCTACAACATCGACTCGTAGAGCAGGCGGAACTGCTATACTCACTCGCCAGGGTCTCCGGACAACGAGGATACCCACGCCTGTACTAGAGAATATGGAAGCCACCGTAACCAGGATGGAGATAAATAGCCAGATGCACACCATTGTCTCGGCGTACTGCCCTTCGAACAAAAACAACATCACGAGAGGCGATCTTAACAAACTACTGGCACTAGGTACGAGAGTACTCATAGCAGGTGATCTAAACTCCAAACATAGGTACTGGAATAATTTCAGAGCCAATAAGAATGGCAATATCCTATATAAACATATGGAAAATCACGAATATAGATTACTCGCACCGGACAGGCCGACTCGTTACGATACAAAAAGCAAATTTCCTGCAACTCTCGACATTGCACTGGCGAAAAATATTACTACAACTTCCCCCCTGATTACACAGGATAAACTACCTTCCGACCACCTACCTGTGAGCTTCTCGATAGGCGGAATCCACGAGAGAATAACAAGGACTCAACTCGATTACAAAAACGCCGATTGGGAGGGGTTCAAGAAATTTATTAATGAAAAAATTTATCTAACATCCGAGACACTATCAACTACGGAGGGCATAGAAAAAGCCGTGTCAATCCTCACTCAAAGTATTCAAGAAGCTCGAGATAAATTCATCAAGAATAAGAAAATTAAACCCTTTCAAGTAGAGCTCACACCTCACATAAAATTCTTGATCACAGAAAAAAATAGACTACGCAGGATTTACCACAGTACCCGAGAGGCATGCTTCAAAGTAGCAGTAAATTCCCTCGGAAGGGAAATAAAGGAAGAAATTGCTACGTTGAAAAATACTCTATGGTCAAAGAAAGTCGAATCTCTCAGTACTCAAGACAACTCAATATGGCGAATGTCCAAGGCCCTGCGACATCAAGACTACAGCATTCCGCCCCTGAAGTAGCCAAACTCTCCGGTCCAGGCACTGTCAAACGAGGAAAAAGCGAATTTATTGGCAGACGGATTTGAAAAAGCATTTTCGACAACAGACGGGATGGAAAACCCGGAAACAAACATCCTGGTTGCAGAAACGGTGGAAGAACTGAACCAAAAAACGCAGAACGATACGGAGGATATAAAACTTTGCACCCCGAGAGAAGTGGCCCTTATCGTAAAGTGCCTCAAACCAAATAAGGCCCCAGGCGAAAATCAAATAAATAATATACTGCTAAAACACCTACCGCAGAGAGCAATAATTTATATTGTAAAAATATTCAACGCCTGCCTTCTACTCGGCCACTTCCCGACATCATGGAAAAATGCGTCAGTACTACCGTTTCACAAGCCAAACAAAGATCGATCGAATCCGTCAAATTATCGCCCTATCAGCTTATTACCAACATTGAGCAAAGTCCTTGAACAAGTCGTCCTAAACAGGTACCTACCTCACCACGAGCAAAATAAGACCCTTCCTGACGAACAATTCGGTTTTCGAAAAAAGCATTCTACGACCCACCAACTTACACGTGTCGCAGAACAAATTATTAGAGGATTTAATAATAAACGTTTCACCGTAATGGCACTATTGGACCTCGAAAAAGCCTTTGACACAGTGTGGATGGAAGGTCTCATATACAAAATGTACATTACCAACACGCCAATATACATCATAAGAATTGCGCAATCGTACTTAGAAAACCGAACTTTCACGGTCAAAGTGGGCGATGCTACATCAACAAGAAGAAAAATACCTGAAGGAGTCCCGCAGGGAAGTTTACTCGGACCGCACTTTTTCAATCTATATACCCACGATATACCTCCGCTAAATGAGAAATGCAACAAAGCAATTTACGCCGACGATGTGGCAGTCTACGCTACCTCAAGAACGCCCAAAATGGCAGTGACATACGTACAGCGAGGCCTCGACACGCTCACCGAATACTACAAAAAATGGCGGCTGAAGCTGAACGAGACTAAAACTGAAGCGATTACCTTCACACGAAAATGCAAAAATAACATCCCGCATGACAAAATTCTCATGGGCGGAAAGCATCTAGATTGGAAATCCGAAGTTAAGTACCTGGGACTCACAATGGACTCAAAACTGAATTGGAAAACTCACATCGCCATAGCAAAGGCAAAAACTCAAAAAGCGATAGGTTCGATAAGCCCAATATTCAACAGAAAGAGCTCGCTAGCTAAAAGGAAAAAAATGCATCTGTACCTCAGTCTAATTCGCCCTGCGCTAACGTACGCTTTACCGGTTTGGAGTAATATTGCGTACACAACATATAACAAACTTCAAGTTACTCAAAACAAATGCATAAAAATCGCTTACAACACACCACGATACACAAACCTCAAAAAAATACACGAACGAGAAGATATACCCACATTACAGGAGCACGCATACCAACTCACATCACGATTCTACAACACTCTGAACCCGGATAATCCGTTAATTAAAGCGCTGGGCAATTATAACTCGCCAGCGGATCTCGCTTTCAACTACAAACATAGGATGCCCAAACACCTAATCATGAAGTTCCATGAGAGTGACGACAGCGCCAGTGAAGAATTAGAAGACGAAGATTATTAGCGCAAAGTATCCTTTTTAACATAATAAAATGTTTTTATCCCACACGTTTTTCTTCCAAATGCCTTTTTCTCACCACAGGTAGATGTAACAGACCTCCGAAGCGAAAAGGACGCAGCCAAAGTATGAAAAAATGAAATATTTTCATTCAGTAAATCATAAAGGTAAAACAGAGTAAAAATTTCAGAACTTATTGTTTTTCTTTTTCTTGTCATTTGTATGAGGTTTTTTATCCAGTTAAGAATTTTTCCTCATAAAACTCATTAATGTAACATAAAATCAGTCAAGTAAATACAACCATCAGATGGTAATAGTAATAAGGCCAAATGAGCCGCAGTACTAGTCAGCTAGAAACATGAAGGGTATTGTTATAAGCCCTAGCTAGTTAGAGGATTACGAAAGAATCCATAAAATCAATCAAAAAAAATCACTTTGGCCATTGATTGACCATGAGATTGGTTGATTGATTGGTAGAGAATTTGTGACTAGTCTGGAATTTCTGGTGGTTTGGCAAGTTTGGTTCCACGGCGGATTGGGACACTGTCAGCACAGAAAATAGACAAAGTTAAAGGAAGATTTGAATGGTGACAAAACCGACGCTATTTGGTGCCATAAGGCGCCCGAGGCAATTGGTCTAGTCGACTTTCAAGTCGGCCCAAAGGACCTAACTGCGACTTGCGATTACTTGCGAACACTTACAAATATTTGCGATTAGCGTGATTCTCTGGCGGCTTAACAAGAGCGGTTCCACGGCGGATTGGGACACTGTTGACACAGAGAATAGGTAAAATCAAAAGGAAGACCTGAATGGTGACAAACCGACGCTAACTGGAGCCGAAAGGCGCTAGGTGCAATCGGTCACTGCCGACATTCAGATCGGCCCAAATAATAATTAATCATATTGTAGTTTATTCCAGAAATCCCCTCTACCTCTATCCACGTATGGCAAGACAATTAAACATCGAACAATGAACGTGAACGCCAAGAAAGCCTTTTTGAACGCCACAATCAAGGAGCGCAGGAGCAAATGCTCAAAGAACCTACCAATGGAATTTCCGGAGGCAGTCACTGGCTACAGGATTAATATATTGACGAACAGGCCAGAGTTCACTTTCACAACGTCGAGGGTCACAAGCGCCGGATCACGTTCACCGACGAGGCCCGGCACCAGCACCGCTTCGCAATCACCGTCGAGGCCGGTCACCAGCGCCGGATCTCAATCGCCAAGACCAACGTCACCAATGGAGGTACAATGGACCAGGGCTACGGCCCCTAAGCGCCCCCATTCCCCTCCAAAGCCCATTTTTCGTTTGGTGCACCGAAACAAATATGAAACGCTACACGAGGTAAGCGAGCCGTGCCATGAGACAGCGCCGCCAGCCCAGAAGAGACGGCCGACGCCACCAGGACCAGTGGCGTCAACCAGCCGTGATCAAACGACAACGAGCACACTCAGGAAGAGTACTAGAGTGCCACCGATTATAATGACAATAGGATCCATGACATGAGGAAATGCCAACTTTAACTTCCGCTACAACAAAGATGGCAAAATTAGCGTTGTGGTGAGCTCCATAGAAGCCCACAACAACTGTCAACAGCTCTACGAGGCGAGGAAAAGCCATTCCACACCTTCACCACCGAAGCTGACAAAGTCAAGAAGGCCATCATCAGGAGACTTCCGGATATGACATCAGAAGAAATTATGGAAGACTTGGAGGCCCAAGTCTTCCCTGCAAGAACAGTCGTCAGGACGACAACCCCGGGATTGGAATACCCGCTTTACCTGGCCCACTTTGGCCAGGAAACAAATATGGGCCACCTGAGAGCCGCAGTGGTCTACCTGTGCCATTGCAGGATCTCAATGCGCAAATACCGGAGTAACCACCTCCAATACGGCACACAGTGCCACTGGTGCCAAAATTTCGGACATGGGTCCAGAAATTGCGCCCACGTAGCCCGTTGCGTAAAATGCGAAGGAGCTCACGCCACACCGGAGTGCCCCAAAACGAACAGAGAAGAGCCGGCCGTCTGCTGCAATTGCGGTGGAGCACACCCCACTAACTACGTGAATGCCCCAACAGGGTGGCATACGTAGCTGCTCTCCAACGCAGACATGAGTACACCAACGCCCAGAGGCGCAAAGAGGAAGAGACTCGTGTACAGATACCCGCGGCCCGAGTAGACGGCCGGTCCTGGGCAGACGTAGCGGGCCAAAACAACCACCAACAACAGGCTCCTGAACAACAGGAACCACGAAGAGCCCCACCGCCCGTACCAGAACAACGCCAAGCGCCAAACACACAACGCCAAGCGCCAAACGCCGGAAACTCCTTTGATGACGAGGAAATAATGTCATTGCTCCACGACCTCATCAGAGTACGCGGAAGACTGGCCTCCTGCTTATCCAAAGCAGAGAAGCTGATCATTCTCATGGAAATTCTCACCAACACCATCAATGGATAAAGAGGGCCCAGTGGTAAAAATCCTAATGTGGAATGCTTGTAGCATCCGAGCCAAGATAGAGGAATTAACTGAGCTCACTAGCAGCTTACAGACTGACATCTTTCTACTCTGCGAAACGTACCTCAAAGAATATGACCGACTCAGAGTGCCGGGATTCGACGTACACAGAAATGACAGAGCCTCTACAACATTGACTCATAGAGGAGGCGGAACTGCTATACTCACTCGCCAGGGTCTCCGGACAACGAGGATACCCACGCCAGTACTAGAGAATATGGAAGCCACCGTAATCAGGATGGAGATAAATAACCAAATGCACACTATTGTCTCGGCGTACTGCCCTTCAAGCAAAAACAACATCACGAGAGGCGATTTTAACAAACTACTGGCACTAGGTACGAGAGTACTCATAGCAGGTGATCTAAACTCCAAACATTGGTACTGGAATAATTTCAGAGCCAATAAGAACGGAAATATCCTATATAAACACATGGAAAATCACGAATATAGATTACTCGCACCGGACAGGCCGACACGTTTCGATAAAAAAAGCAAATATCCTGCAACTCTCGGGAGTTATGTCGGCATTGCACTGGCGAAAAATTTTACAACAACTTCTCCCCTGATTACACAGGATAAACTATATTCCGACCACCGACCTGTGAACTTCTCGATAGGCGGAAATCACGTGAGAATAACAAGGACTCAACTCGATTACAAAAACGCCGATTGGAAGGGATACAAGAAATTTATTAATGAAAAAATTTATCTAACATCCGTGACACTATCAACTACGGAGGGCATAGAAAAAGCCGTGTCAATCCTCACTAAAAGTATTCAAGAAGCTAGAGATAAATTCATCAAGAATAAGAAAATTAAACCCTTCCAAGTAGAGCTCACACCTCACATAAAATTCTTGATCACAAAAAAAAGACTACGCAGGATTTACCACAGTACCCGAGAGACATGCTTCAAAGTAGCAGTAAATTCTCTCGGAAGGGAAATAAAATAAGAAAATGCAACGTTGAAAAATACTCTGTGGTCAAAGAAAGTCGAATCTCTCAGTACTCAGGACAACTCAATATGGCGAATGTCCAAGGCCCTGCGACATCAAGATAACAGCATTCCGCCCCTGAAGTGGCCAGACTCTCCGGTCCAGGCACTCTCAAACGAGGAAAAAGCGAATTTATTGGCAGACGGATTTGAAAAAGCATTTTCGACAACAGACGGGATGGAAAACCCGGAAACAAACATCCTGGTTGCAGAAACGGTGGAAGAACTGAACCAAAAAACGCAGAACGATACGGAGGATATAAAACTTTGCACCCCGAGAGAAGTTGCCCTTATCATAAAGTGCCTCAAACCAAATAAGGCCCCAGGCGAAGATCAAATAAATAATATCCTGCTAAAACTCCTACCGCAGAGAGCAATAATTTATATTGTAAAAATATTCAACGCCTGCCTTCTACTCGGCCACTTCCCGACATCATGGAAAAATGCGTCAGTACTACCGTTTCACAAGCCAAACAAAGATCGATCAAATCCGTCAAATTATCGCCCTATCAGCTTATTACCAACACTCAGCAAAGTTCTTGAGCAAGTCGTCCTGAACAGGTACCTACCTCACCACGAGCAAAATAAGACCCTTCCTGACGAACAATTCGGTTTTAGAAAAAAGCATTCTACGACCCACCAACTTACGCGAGTCACAGAACAAATTATTAGAGGATTTAATAATAAACGCTACACCGTAATGGCGCTATTGGACCTCGAAAATGCCTTTGACACGGTGTGGATGGAAGGTCTCATATACAAAATGTACATTACCAACACGCCAACTTACATCATAAGAATTGCGCAATCGTACTTAGAAAACCGAACCTTCACGGTCAAAGTGAGCGATGCTACATCAACAAGAAGAAAAATACCTAAAGGAGTCCCGCAGGGAAGTTTACTCGGACCGCACTTTTTCAATCTGTATACCCACGATATACCTCCGCTAAATGAGAAATGCAACAAGGCAATTTATGCCGACGATGTGGCAGTCTACGCTACCTCAAGATCGCCCGAAATGGCAGTGAAATACGTACAGCGAGGCCTCGACACGCTCACCGAATACTATAAAAAATGGCGGCTGAAGCTAAACGAGACTAAAACTGAAGCGATAACCTTCACGCGAAAATGCAAAAATAACATCCCGCAAGCCAAAATTCTCGTGGGGGGAAAGCAACTAGATTGGAAATCCGAAGTCAAGTACCTGGGACTCACAATGGACTTTTTTTTAAAATTTATTTATTTCATCAAAAAAATTACAGAATAATGTTACAATAATATATCATAAGTAAGTTGCATAATTATATGTCAGTTAGAAACAATGAAATTGTTGAAAGAATAATGTTACAATAATACAGCATTTTCTAATATAAGAAAAAATAGATATGAATGTACGAGTGTTTTATAGAAATGGCATAATATACTATATTTCAGGTTGTGCATAGCCTGCCTCACTAGGCGAACCTGTATTGAGGCAGAATTTTTAGTTAATTATTTCTCCATTTTGTCTATGGTTTGCTAATATGTAAATGTTTAATATGGGTTCCCATACAGCAATCCATTATTTTAGGTTACATTATTGTTTACATATTGAAGATACAGATACAACAAGTAATTGGAAAGCTCACATCGCCATAGCGACGGCGAAAACTCAAAAAGCAATAGGATCGATAAGCCCAATATTCAACAGAAAGAGCTCGCTAGCTAAGAGAAAAAAAATACATCTGTACCTCAGTCTAATACGCCCGGCGCTTACGTACGCTTTACCGGTTTGGAGTAACATTGCGTACACTACATTTAACGAACTTCAAGTTACTCAAAAGAAATGCATAAAAATCGCCTACAACACACCACGATACACAAACCTCAAAAGAATACACGAACGAGAAGATATACCTACATTACAGGAGCACGCATACCAACTCACATCACGATTCTACAACACTCTGAACCCGGATAATCCGTTAATTAAAGCGCTGGGTAATTATAACTCGCCAGCGGATCTCGCATTCAACTACAAACATAGGATGCCCAAACACCTAATTATGAAGTTCCATGAGAATGACGACAGCGCCAGTGAAGAATTAGAAGAAGAGGACGATGATTATTAGCGCAAAGTATCATTTTTAATAAAACAAAATGTTTTTATCCCACACGTTTTTCTCCCAAATGCTATTTTTCTCACCGCAGATAGATGTACAGACCACCGAAGCGAAAAGGACGCAGCCAAATTATGAAAAAAATGAAATATTTACATTCAGTAAATCACAAAGGTAAAACAGCGTAAAAAGTTCAGAACTTATTGTTTTTCTTTTTCTTGTCATTTGTATGAGGTTTTTTATCCAGTTAAGAATTTTTCCTCATAAAACTTATTAATGTAACATAAATTCAGTCAATTCAATACAACCATCAGATGGTGATAGTAATAAGGCTAATCAGCCGCAGTACTAGTTAGTTAGTAACATGAAGGGTTTTGTTATAAGCCCTAGCTAGTTAGAGGATTACGAAAGAATCCATAAAATCTCAAAAAAAAAAAATCACTTTGGCCGAAACCGGGACAAAATGAGCAGTGGCGGGGAGTGAGGATTTCGCCAGTGGCGTGGAGTAGGCACATTTTATAAATGTAAAACATATTTTGACAAAAATTAATAATGTGGCCAACGACGTCCGTTACAGCACCGATAAGATTTCTTTAGAGTTAAAAAAAATTGGTGTTCAGGAATAGTTTTAGAAATTAATGCTATGTATAAACACCATATAAACACGATAAAATTTCCGCGAGCCGAGCCTTTAATTATGCGAAAGTAACGAAGCAACCCCAGTGGGTACGAGATTCCGCTTGCGTTTGCTTCGTTCCTATCCCATAATTCGCGGCTGGGCTTGCGGAAATTTTGTCATGTATATATCCGTATAAACATGATGATAGGGTCCGCCCTAACATTGTTTGACGGAGAAAAATTACTTAATATTGAATATTACAAATTTATTAGGAATCTCTTAAAATTGTTCGTAATCCGGTTAAAAACGGAAATGCAGGCCCTTAACTGATGAATTGATAGGTTTTTTAATAAACTTTTAGTAAAATTCCAACGTATTATCATGGTGTCGGTACACGTATTCATAATATTTCTGCATTTCGTCGTTGTATATTGTCAAGGCAAACGCAGGTGCATGGACAGTATGAAACACATGTTCCGATACGCTAGAAATTTACTGATAGTTTTAAGGAAAACGCCTCTCAATCCCGTTTTAAATCGGATTTTACCAAAATTTTAAGTATAGTTAAGTAAAAACGTAATTTTTAGGAATTAATATAAAAATCTGATAAAACCTTCTTAGAAGCAATATTAAATACTTGTACCTACCCTTTCGGAGTCCCTCGACGATAGTTGTGTAGATCTACACTTTCATTTATTGACATACCTTTTAAATAATATTATTTTTTCAAACACGTCTTGTTAACACTCGCGAAAAGTTTGAATATCAATAAGTCAATGGCTTATTGAATGAGAATAGATAAAAATAATCATTTCAAAGGAAAGATTAGTACTATCACTTTTTTTATAAATATCAAGGCCTTATCGCGTTTATATAACAAATACCAATCTGTTTCTGTCAACCAAGAAAGCATTAGACGTCTTGCCTCGTTGCATTTTGCAAATTAAATTGATATTAATAACAAATACTACCTATGTTAAAGAAAGCAATTTGACATTTGAAAACGTTTGATTAACTCCTATAAAAAGGAATTAAGCTTATTTTAGTTATAAAAGGTATAGTCCAGTCAGCCTGTGTTTTTATATGTAACTAAATAGTATAAAGCTAATTTTTTCCCCATCGACTACTATCATCTAGACAAGTGTTTAGCAAAAAGTCCCCGCCCCTACCCCTCTTGCCTCCCCCCCTGTACCCCCCCAAACATGAAAAGTGTAAGGGTTTTGTAAATCGCGTCTATCTCAATTACTAAACAACATATCGGATTGCAATTTTTTTTATTCTCTTTGCTGTAACGTTTTCTACAAAAAAAGTTCAGTTAACTTTCGTCGTAACTTTTACCGTTTGTTTGTAATTCGTATGATAAGGTAAAAAATTGTATATTTTTTGGCACATAATTTTACATTTTGCCACAGAACTTTTCAGGCCGACATTTTATGAAAAAATATTTCCTACAAAAGTTGTAGCCCCTATTATTACCTTTAAAATGATATAAAATAGTACTTACTTTGTTGGAGATCCAGCGAGATTATAATGGCGGGTTCGGTCGAGGTGGGGCCGGCCGGCGCGGCGTTGCCATGCAGATATTGTTGTATAGTGATAGTGTTTTTTATCTTCAAGGTACACTATTGCATTTTCCATAAATAAAACTAATCGAGTCTCGGTGAAACCTTAATTCCCCACTTTTTAAATTTGTTTCAAATAATAATAAGTCCTTGTATACAGCGAAAATAGGTATTTTAAATAGTTTTTGGTTTGAAAATGCATGTAATATTTTTTAAAGATGTTATTTTAGAACAAAATAATTGCGGTATCTTAATTTGATCATATCCTATACTTCCATGAGAGGTTCTTCATTTTCCTCGACTTCAACCAAAGTTACATTGCTGCATGATCCACCACAGCTCCCGCACATTTCTGTGCAATCAAGTGATGCTTTAAAGCAGCTACAATTATTTTTGCAAGCCTTTTTGCAGTTGCAGGAAACTAAGTTTATAACTTCTTCAGGTGCCGGTGGTTTTTTTGAGTGCACTGGGTACAGCATGTTGTCTGTTAAAATCCATCCCCAGTCCGTAGCGCTGATTTCCTTATCTCCAATCCATTTTTGAATCTGATAGTATGTTCGATAGGCGTGTTGTTCAGCAGCATCAGATGTTGGAGGGAGGGACGCCATTTTAAATTTGGATTTTAATGACATTTTTGCAACAGCTTTAAGGTACATTGAATATCTACTGTCATTCAGACTTGCAGACCTTGTGCATCCATATAGTTTCAAGACAAAAGCCTCTCCTACCTCTTTGAGAATATTTTTGTCTGCCTGTTTTTCATAAAACTGTAAAACTTTTGTGCGGAGATCATTTGATGAACTTAGCAATTTGTACGCGTTAATTTTGCCTTTGCCGAATAAATAAGATGTGGTATCACATCCTGTGATAGCATGCAAAAATAATACCACATCCTTCATATCACCAATCTCTTCACGAATCTTGCTGATGTCATACGTTGATGGTGTGCCAGAGGGTTTGTGAAAGAATAGTTGCACATTTTGACACTGTGGTAGCCCTAACAATAGAACGAAAAGATCAGTATCCTGTCCGACAACAACTACAGGCCTCCCACTTTGAATCTGGGAGACATCTATTGCTCTTCCGACCACTTTAGTATCTGCATCTTCCTCCGCCACAATGGTTGGAATGTTTGCTTCATTAAGCTTCTGAGAGAGCTGTTCAATAAGCTGGCTTTTGTTTTTTGGATTTGCCAAAAATTCATTTTGCTTCACAGAGCATTCTAGAGATGTTTTTTTACTTCTCCGCATATGTTCGACCCCTTTTGTGGTGGGATAGTCAGGATACCCATCGAACACAACATGACAATCTTTCCCATACCGTTTCATTACAGTATCAACATACTTCTCTATGATGCTGCTATGTATATGTTACTTTGTCAGGCCAAATAACACTGTGCAAAAGATACCCTCCATCTACTACATATATTTTTGGGGGCAAATTTTTAAAAACTTCGTTGCTAACTGTCCACTTTTCAAATATTTTCATAAGACTTGATTTAGTTCCCTTTCTTATCATTTTATTGTTTTCAAATAAAGACAAAGGATATGGGCTAAGTTCATAGTTGAAGTATTGTTTGAGATTATTTGTTCCTTGAGACATACATATAACCCTATTAAACAGCTGATCAGGATTAATTGGCACTTCTTCAGATCTCACATTTATACCACTTACTACGGAGCCTATAGTTTTAACTTTATTTTTTCTTTTCAATTTAACATCTGCAAAATTATTTCCTTCGATGTCTTTCAAGCATTTCATTCCTACATCATACGCTTCATCGCAGTTTACACCCGAACTTGTCACTACTAGACCAGAGGATAAAGAAATTAAATCGTTGCTCTGTCGGAAAGGATTATGGATACGCAGCCACCCGAGAAATTTATTAATATCTTGCAAGTCCCTTTCTCTTCTACTGCATCTAAGTTCAGTGTGCTGTTCGTTAAACTGAGTCAAGCAGCCAGAGAACTTCTCGAAAGCCTCACAAATTTGTAGGGATGCAGGAGCGCAAGCAATGAACTTGGTTAGCGTCCTCTCGCTTAATCCTCGTCCATGAGTAAGGCCACCTATGGATTTTGATGATCGCATTAATGTCTGCTCTATGGTCATGTCCGTCCAGATACCGGTAAAAAATCCATCTGTACGCCGAACTGTAAAAAAACCTTTATTGACGAACCTTTCGAAGTCTTCATTTGACATCTTCGATTGTAGACTCAACATTTGTTGTAAGTATATGTGTGCGGATTTGGCGTAGAGCAAATGTCCAGTAGCATGGAAATACGGTATCATTTGCTTGACTGTATTAATGTGCAAATTCCAATCGCCGATTCTCTCTGCCAGAATAAAGTCTAGAGCCAAATTCACCAATTTAAACTCTTGTAGCCACAGTTTTGAAGTTCTACTAGTTTTAACCAAATCTTCATACACTTCTTCTAGTCTTGTCATTATTTCATTTGTTTTACACTCTCTCATGGCGTCTTCAACAGTTGTTTGTTTGTTAATTGTTTGGATATGAATATCATTAAAGTCGTTTGTAATCATTTCTTTAAGAGATGAACATTCCTCGAATAGCAGTAACATCAAAGCTGCCTGGGTCATCATGTGAGCTCTATAAGACCTTGCGTAAGCATGTCCTGACAGTCACACTGCATGCAACAACCCGAAACCCCCTCCTCAAGGCCAGTACACTTTGATGTCACATCCCGACTTTCACGGTTGATATTTGGCGTTTCCTAGCCATAAAGTACACATTAAAATATATCATTTTAAAGGTAATAAGAGGGGCTACAACTTTCGTAGGAAATATTTTTTCATAAAATGTCGGCCTGAAAAGTTCTGTGACAAAATATAAAATTATGTGCCAAAAAATATACAAATTTTTACTTTATCATACGAATTACAAACAAACGGTAAAAGTTACGACGAAAGTTAACTGAACTTTTTTTGTAGAAAATGTTACAGCAAAGAGATTAAAAAAAATTTCAATCCGATATGTTGTTTAATAATTGAGATAGACGTGATTTACGAAACCCTTACACTTTTCATGTTTGGGGGGGCACAGGGGGGGAAGCAAGGGGGGTAGGGGCGGGGACTTTTTTCTAAACACTTGTCTAAATGGTAGTAGTCGATGGGGAAAAAATTAGCTTTATACTATTTAGTTGGTCTAAATGGTGTTCTACGACACAGGCTGACTGGACTAGTAGGGCAATGGTAATGTCATAAAGTAAATGTTCCATAATTTTTTAAAATGTCTTCAGAATGTTATTGTGCTTTGATGTTTTCATGTTATAGATAGATAGAGAATTAGTTGACGACAAGCAATGCAGCGATATACACCAACAGAACGCGGAATTATGGTCACTGCTTATTTGACAAATTTTCGGTCTGTTGTTTTAACGCAGGTGGGGTAAAAGTAATGTTAATTAATGTGAATCAGCTGCCATTTTGTTATAAACGAAAAAATATTTGGCTCTGTTTTCATTGAAAGTTAATTCGAACGTTTGCATGCGACGCTCAGCCAAACGCTTAATTGTTCGCGCATATAATGCAGGAAGATGACGACGAAATCATTAGAAATCATCAACATCAACGATCAGGACCATTTAGAAATGATTACATTTTCGACCTGTTTCAGCGCTTATTTAATATTATGATCGTCTTAAAAGCATAATAAAATTACTGTTTATACTTTACAGCTTATCACAAATTTATCAATTGTTGAAAAGGGCCGACATTTGGCGTTTAGTGAGATCAGTTCAAATGTCAAAACACAAATTGGTAATAGTCGTACATGATGGCCATTAAATAACCACAAGACTATGAAACAAAACCAACATAAGATCATAAAAACCTTTTCGTAACTAGATCTTTGGAAATATTATTAATGAGAAAAAAACAATTTCCAAGAACAAATTATTGAACTTCAGCAAAAAGTTATCATCAAGCTTGAAAAAAATAATGAAATAGATCCTATGCAATGTTTCTAAAAGAAAGAACTGTTCAAATCCAAGAACCAAAATTTGCAGTCTTAATCACCGCTGAAGGCAAAGAAACATCCGAAAACATAAAGAGTATTAAAATGTCTCTTCAAATGTTTTTGTGAGTATCACAAAAACAATAAAAGCGCCTAACCTAGGACTTGGAATTAACAGAATAAAAAAGGCAACAAACAATAAAATTATTATGAACTGTTCGAATAAAGTAGATGCTGAAAAATTGAAAGCAGAAATAAATAAAAATAAAAATGGAATATCTGCAGAAGAATTAAAAAGAAGAGACCATGCGTGATTATCAAAGGTGTCGGAGGGGAGTATAACGAAGAAAATTTATTAAATTACCATGTTCTCCAAAATAGTGAGCTAAATGAATCTATAAAAGAAACAAAGAAAATAACTTACGAGGGCAAGTCAAAATGGATCTATACTTTTCGTTCTGCAACTTATTTACACAAAGGTTCAATATGTAGGTATATAATTCTTCTACAGAATATATATATATATATGTATATATATATATAGTAAGTAGTAGTATATATTATATCAGAATATATACCACTACTTACTATATAGTCACCTTCCTTGTTCCAGCGATTCAGAGAAAAAAGGTCACTGTTTGTAGTTCCTCCTTAGTGTACACTATTAGCGGAGTGGACATGTTTACACTGCAATAGCCGAAAGGCAAATAACGCGATCTAGATCAAATTTAGCCCACGTGACTGCAGTCGTACCATCTCTAAGCATGTCATTGCAAAATACAGTATGACAACCTCGAGGTTATGTTATGGTGATATTAAAACAATATAACATACAATTAAACATAGACGTGGTCAATGAAGTCCTACACACTCATCGCCAACATAACTTTCCTCAAACGAATAGTCTGATCATTCGGTGTCACTTTTAAGTGGAAATATAAATGTCGTAATAGTACAATGGGCCTATGGCCTAAGTGCTCGCGGGGAACGTAAGTAAACCGCCTCCGACTATAAAAATGTCGTATCTTTATTAAAGCAACCATCGCGTTTATCATAATATTCCTCCTAAAAATGATCTCATTTGTCAGTTTAATTAAAAATTTTGTGAAGGTAGAATTTATTTTTTGACAAGATGTGCAAAATGCATTTTTTTTATTTTTTTTTTATTTAAAGAAAGCAAGAAAAAAATACGTTTTACAGTAAATAATAAAATAAAAATACAGAAAAAACAGAAAAGTTCCAATAAACTACTTTTCAGTAGTTTGTCGATGGCAACTTTTCACATAAAAAATATTAAAAAAAGATAAAAACTTATTTTACTTAATGACAACAGTGATAACAATAAAAATAACAATTTGTTTTAAAAATATAAAAACATTTACACAACAGTGATAGTATCTACCTATAGTTTGTATTAGACTTTACATTTGTACATTTTTTTTTTCAGCAGGTAACATATTTAAGCAACTAGGTATCATGTAGTCCAGTGTTCTTTGTCCATATTTGTTTGAATGCTTAGGTACAATTAGTCCTTCATTTAACGTAAAACGAGTATTGTAAGTGTGGTCCAGTCTATTTATGTATATAGGGCTATTTATATGCTGAAATATAATTTTATACCACAGAATTGATCTTACTGAGAAAATTTTAAGATTCTGATAAAGGTATGGAACATTATGCCTTTGTTCGTATAAACTTTTATGAGCTAATAATTTAACTAGTGAATTTTCAACTGATTGAACATGGTTCATATTTGTTTTACATGTAAGTCCCCAAGCTGTGATTCCATACCTTATAATAGATTCAGCTAGTGATAAATAAATTATTCTAAGTGTACGTATTGGAACATAGAATTTTAATTGATATAATCTATTAACAATAGATCTCAGACGTTAACAGACTTTATTTATTTGTAAGTCCCATTTGAAAAAACAATCAATAATAATACCTAAATATACATACTCTGTGACCAGTTCAATATTTTCACATGTACATATTGCAGGAATACCAACATGTAAGCAATTTGAAGTGTGTGTCTTTATTTCAGGTGTAATAATATTTGACTTAGCATTGGGTGATCTAATATGTATCAATTTAGTTTTTTTTGGCATTTATAATTAAACCAGAGTCGTGAGACCATTTCAAAAGTTCAATGTAATCTTTTTGCAATAGTTCAATACATAATTGCAAATCACTGCGAGAAATCACCAATGCATTATCGTCCGCATATACAAAGTGTTTTAAATGTTTAAAAATGTACTTAATAAAAGATAACAATTATTTTTATAAGCAATAATTGTTCGCCTGAAACACTCATCCACATTGAAAAAATCTCCTGATAAAAAATACATGACGCCAACGGGACATTAACATTAATTTATCAAAAAAATAATAATTAATTTTTTTTATTTTTTATTTATTAACATTTTAACCTGCTAAACTACTTATGTAGATACATAAATAATATATAAAATTGGGCCTAATATGGAACCTTGAGGAACGCCTGCTAATATTTTCCTTTGTTTACTTAAGGTGTTCAAAAGTTTTATTTTCATGCATCGGTTGTTCAAATAATTTTCAAAGAGTTTTAGAAGTTTCCCTCTTATTCCTATGATTTCTAATATTTTCAATATTTTTTTATGATTAATAGTGTCAAATGCCTGGGAATAATCTATAAATAAGACTAATACATGATTTTTACTATTTAATTCATTATTTATTAGGCTGGCAAACTTCTGAATTAGCATTTCAGTGCCCTTTTTTTTCTGGAAGCCGTATTGATTTGTATCAATAATAGAAAAATCTTCTAAATATTTAATCAATTTCAGTTGAATGTATTTTTCAAGGATTTTTTCGAGTGATGGCAAAATACTAATCGGTCTATAATTACCCAATACAGTGTGATCACCGCCTTTATAAATGGGTCGGATGATACTACATTTTAAGTCATCTGAAATTTTTGCCTCAAATATGATTCTATTAACAAAATGGGTTATAATTGGACCTAAGGTAGATATGTGTTTTTTAATATCGCTCATTCTGATATTATCAATTCCAGGAGAAGAGTTTTTAAGTTGTCTTACAATGCTTTCTATATCAGCAATTTTGGCCCTTGGTAGGAACATACTTTGAGGCATCTCCTCTGGTTCAAACCCAGTTGTCCTGTAATTACATTTATGTAACATATTGCAAACACTATCAGAGAAATAATTAACAAAATCATTATTTACATTTTCTTTGGTCTGATCTTTCATCAAATATTTGGAGGCAACTTGGTCACAATTATTTTTACATTTCTTTCCTAAAATTTGATTACACCCGTCCCATGTTTTTTTTAATCTTGAAAAAGGTTTTTGAATTTATCATTATAGTATATGGTTTTTAATTAAAGTAAGAATTATTTAAAACATTTCGGTAACACTTATATTCTTTTTCATAGTATTTGTTTGTTGGATCATTTTTCCAACGTTTATATAAATAATCTCTTTTTTAAATTTTATATAGTGCATCCGTAGATATCCAATCATTTATGGCATGAGGTCTGCTTTTAGATTTTTTGCTAATTTCAATCGTGCTGTTTTTGTACAAGTCAAGTCAAAATAGTTTTTAATTTTTAAATAAATAACAGAACATTCGGTTTCTTTTAGAAGCGATTTCCAATCATAATTACAAATATTTTTATCGATCAGTTTTTGCGAAAGAATTTTCACATAATTATAATCAGAAGATTTGAAATGATCTATCGAGTTATAGTGTATACTAACAGCCGTTGTATTGTGGTCTGCGATGTTATAGTCACACACGCACGCAGATATTGTACTGGATAATCCAGCTGGTAGCTTTCCACTTAAACGCACATAAAAATGATCGATACATGAGCGGTTTATTTTCTGAAGAACTATTACTTCCCTAGTAGCTACATCTATACATTTTTTTAAATAGTTATTAGTAAGGATATTTTCATAATTTATTATGATAGCATCATTTTTATTTAATAAATTTAAATTTATATCGCCGAAAAATATAACACTTTCATTTGATTTAATATTGTTATCAAACACAGAGGATATTTCTGACAAGAGTGCTTGCTTATTTAAATTCGGAGGTCGGTATATTGCTAAGATATTTAAAGTGATGTTATTTGGAAGTGTCAATATTCCAAAAACATTCTCAAAATATTTTGTGTCCAAAACTATTTGCGAGAAGGAGAGGTTATTCTTTATATATAACAAAATGCCTCCACCGGATTTATGGCTTCTACAATAGTGATACGAATTGTATCCGGGAATATCATAAAGATTAACAAGTTCCGAACGAATTGCAATTTCGCAAAGCATGAGTATGTCAATTTGATTTAAACAGTCTTTAAAATAAAATGAAATAGGTCCCAATACTTACAAATTGATCTAATGTTTAGTTCCACAAAATTAAGTTTACTCTTTTTACATTTTATTATTATAATGTAATGAGCAGGCAGAATTCTGCTGATGCGCTCATATCTGATTTCACAACAAGTTTGCCAGTAATTGAGTTGTTTTATTGTATCTTGTTTTTGACACCATTCATGAAAGTTATTTACCTTACAAAAATTAATATCATTTTCATCATCTATGTAACTAAAATACATAATGTTTGTGAAGAGAGTACTTAATCACTAAAATATTTGTTAGTATTTGTATCTCATGTCGGTACAAGCCATTGTTATAACTAATTGTCAAAACTGAATTTAATTTTGATGACAAACTATAAATTAGCAGCATATGTACACGGATAATATCAAGGTTGACTTGAAATAGTTTTGGTGACAATATTGAACAACTTAGCATTATATTACTAGTGATAATATTATAAAGATGATACATACTATGTAGTATATTAATTTTGTTTTGTATAAATAATATTTTACAAACATTAACACTTTGAGAGTAGGCTAATATTTTAATGCTTTGTTTTTGTCTTAAAATTTTACAGAAATAGATAATTAAATATTTGGATATTTCTGATAAATCGTTAGCTCTTCGATGGCAGATTAATAATATTAAAATGTTTCTCAATTGTTTTAAAGTTTTAATATTTATAGCTAAATTGTGTGAAATGTCAGAAAACAAGCGTATTTGAAACAAAAAAATAAATTTTGGTATTGAGTTTTTAGTATTGTTAAGAATTTTAAAGTTAGTTATTAAGAATGTTAAAGTAGGTACATACCTATTCATAATTTATACGCCCTTGGGCAATAGTCATCATTTTTTTTAAATACGTACAATTTTTGCTATTTGCTTTATGATTTGTATCGTTTGTTAACTTAAAAGTGTTGTTTTGGAAATCACAATTTTTGCATTTTTCTTCTTTGTTTTTATTGGGACAGTTTTTCCAAGGATGATCCATGGCGCAGTGCAGGCACGAAGCATTCTTGTAAAAGCAATTGACAGCTGAATGACCAAATCTCAGGCAATGGAAGCATTGCATTATTGGATTAGCATCCTCCACCCGCACTTTAATCATAGTCTATCCTACTTTGGGCAATATTCATCATCTTTTTATAGTAGGTACAGTTCGTGTTATTTGCTCTATGGTTAGTATTAAGGGTCATGTTGAATAAAGTGTTCTGATGAATACAGTTACTGCATTTTTCCTCTGCGTTTTTGTTAGGGCATTCGTTCCAGGGGTGATCCTTGGCACAATGTAAGCACGTCGCACGTTTATCCTTATTAAAGCATTTTAACGCAGTATGTCCAAATTTGAGGCAGTGGTAGCACTGCGTCAGGGGGTTGGCATCTCCCACTCGTACTCTGCTAAATCCGATGTTAATTTTTTCCCTTTGAATCAGGTAAGACCTCATTTCTCCACTGGTTTCCAGGATGTAGTTTGAGAGTCCTTTTTGTTTTTTTGGTTTAAGCATTTTTATTAATTTAATCGTGTTTTTTGAATTTTCCATCATATCTTTAATTCCATCATTTTGAGTTTGTAAGGCTTCAATTATTTCTTCTTCTGTTAATTCTGCTTGAAGGTTTTTTATGAAGATTTTTGGTTTTTTCTTTTTCAATACCTCCGCAACCATATGTTTTTTTAGTGTTTTATTTATTTCGTTTGTTAATTTCTCTGCATGGATTTTGGTTGGGCAAGATATTATTAGTTTGTTTTGAAAGGCTTTCCGTACTCCGTTTACAGCAATCCCCGAGTTTGATAGCTTAATTGTTTTTATAATTTGGTCTTTTATTGCATCAGATGTCATATCAGAATTTTCTCCTTTAATTATCAATGAATATTTGGATTCGGGAACTTTTTTCAGACAACTTGCGTAAGTTCTTTCTTCCAAATTACTCGAACTTTCAATTTTATTTTCTAATTTGTCTATTAGTTTAGTTTGTAGAGAAATGATTTCATTTTGGAATGCTGTTTTTTCTTGCGTCCATTTTTCTTCAAGTAATTTAATGTTTAATTCTAGATTGTTTTTAGCCTTTGAATCCTTTACTGTGTTAATGTTTGAGATTACAAGCTTAATGTTCTCTATTATGGACAGCACGTACATAATAGTTAATTAGTAGCCGCGTCAGCGGTCACACCACTAGCGGCGGGTACTTGGTAGAAATGTTACAATAATTTAGTTTTGTAAAAATTCCGATAGACGCGTCCACACTCAGTCGCTCTAGACGACAGACTGAGATTGATGTATTATACTAGATTAGCCCTGTCCAGTTAAATTCATTTAAAAAATGACACCACATAGCATACGTCACAAATATGGAGATGAACTTAACAACCCAACTCTGTTTAAACTTCTTGTACAAGCGTTCAAACTCGTAAGCGAAACCAAGGAACAGCGTTCATTTTTTTACCGAGGTGTTGTTGTAATTTGAATACAAAGCCGTCACCAAACCATTTTTTTTGCTAAACCAGGTCTGAATCAGGTAAACTACTAATAAATAACACAAAATAATTTTTATTTTCACATTTTTACTTTTATAATTCTGTTCACTACATATTGAACCATAACGGGAAACGTACACATATTTACTATTGAGCAGAAGTTTTATGAATTTACAAAATTATTTATACAAAATATTACATAGTTTATTTATTTATTTTTATTTAAGTACATAAAACAGGCATGGTGCCCAAAAATTTACATACATGGATGTTTAAATACATAATAATAACAAAATGATAATAACAAAAATAGTAACAAAATGAATAAGCATATGCAGAAGTTAATAACAAATAAGAATGGGTAAAAGGTAAATACAAATATGTTCATAAACGATTTGTTATTGTCACACCTGTACTGGTGAGACACTGATTAGGTAGGTACAATGTTGCTTCTCTTTAAATAAAGGGCTTCATCACAATATCAGCTTAATATGATTAAAGGTAATACGTTTTTTTTGAAGTGTTTAAATTGGTCATTAAAAATGTCTAATTCATTATTAGAGCCATGTATAATGTTATAATTTCTTAATGTTCGCGGTACAGGGGAAAAATATCCTGTATTTGTGTGGTACGCTTTAATATAGAAAATGTCTTTCATCCTCCTTGTTGATTTTCTTGATGGTATATTGATGTTAATTTGGGATAAAATGTTTGGTGTATCAACTGATGCATGTATAATTTTGTGTAGAAGCAGTACGTCAGAAAGTTTACGTCTGACCGTCAGTGAGTGTAGTTTATAGTGCAAAATTCGGTCATTATATGTTCCAAATTGACCAGATAAACCTTCACGATAAGCAATTACACGGGTTAGTTTCCTTTGTATGGATTCAATCCTATAATTATGAATCTCATAATTCGGAGACCAAATTGTTGATGCGTATTCGAGAATACTTCGCACAATTGATTTATATAATGTTAAAGTTAATTCTGTACTTTTAAAACAATTTGTGATTCTTAGCGTTAATCCTAATACTTGTGATGCACTTTTTGAAATTGTATCTACATGTTTACTGAAGCTAAGTGACGAGTCAAATGTCACGCCTAAGTCTTTGATTGAAGTTTTGTTTAGTAAAGGGATATTGTTAATGTGATATGTGTTTGAGAATTTATTAATGTTCTTTGTGAATGAAATTACGGCACATTTTTTTTCATTAAAATATAAATCATTTAGTGTGCACCATTCGTGAAGTGATGATAAGTTTTTTTGCAAATCGGTGCAATCTTCTAATGATATAATTTTTTTGTACAACTTGAGGTCATCGGCAAACAGGAGATATTTTGATGTTTTTATTCTTAAAATTATGTCGGTGATAAAAATTAAAAACAGCAAAGGTCCAAGATGCGAGCCTTGCGGAATTCCCGACGTTACAGTAAAAAGATCCGCGGAATACCCTCCTACAACCACTTGCAGTTTTCTTTCTGTAATGTAACTTTCGAACCATTTCAGAGTATTTCCATTTATGCCAAACTTTTCCAGCTTCTTGATGAGTAATGATTGATTTAACTGGTCAAATGCTTTGCAAAAATCCGTGTAGATGGCATCTACTTGTAAACGTTTTTCGATGCTATCGCGGATGTACTGGGAGTATTCGAGAAGGTTAGTTGTTGTGGAACGCCGAGGGAAAAACCCGTGTTGGTCAATGATAATATATTTACTTACATGAGCTAATAGACAGTCATATATTATTGACTCAAACAACTTTCCTATGCAGTCAAGTTTAGAGATAGGACTATAATTTTTTATATCGCTCTTATAACCTTTCTTAAATATAGGTGTTAGAAAAGCCGTTTTCCATTTGACTGGAAAAACACCTTCTTGTAATGATTTGTTATAAAGAAGGCTAAGTGGTCTAGCAAGAGCATCTCTGCACATTTTCAAAAATATTGGCGGGATACCATCAGGACCTGATCCCTTATTGCTTCTCAAATTTTTACACTTGACTAATATCGTTAAGGGTGAAACAGTGATCATACCAAGGCTTTCGTTACAGAAATCTTCAGATATTTGTGGTGAATAGTTTGCATTGTGAGGTTTATAAACAGATTGAAAGTGCTTAGAAAAAAGCCCGCAGATAACTTGACCTTGGGTAGTTTTTATATCATTTAGGTACATCTCTTTTGGAATATCGGTTGTGTTTTTATATTTGCTTTTTGCAAATTTCCAGAAATCGTTCGGGTTAGCTTTTAAATTTTGTTTGATTAAGTCTAAATGCTTATGATAACAAACTCTAATCAGATTTTTTGTTCTGGTTCTAATCAAGCTGAATGATAAATGATCTAGTTCATTACCATATTTCTTATATTTTTTATGAAATTTTTTTTTTTCCTTTATCAAACGAATGAGATCTTTTGAGTACCACTTAGGAAAGTGATTTTTGTTCGTTTTGAGGGGAACATGAGAAGAGATAATCTGGTAGAGTATACTATAAAACTGATCGACAGATTGATCAATATTTCCCTGATTAATGAATTCCCAATCAATCTCACGAAGAAAGGTATTAATTGAATCATAGTCGGCTTTATAAAAGTTTGGTCTTGGGGCGTTACGGGTTTCTAGATGTGGTAGAAAATTAAAAAGAACATTTATTTCTAGAGCAGGGTGGTATGGATCTTCTTTGCTTAGTGGAGATGAAGAACGTATTACTGATATGTCTTCTTTATCTGATAAAATGAGATCCAATATTTTGGATTGGTGATTCACTATTCCGTTAAATTGTTTAAGATTACAGAATGATAGTGTATCGATGATGTCAGAGGTGATTGTATTTGTGTTTGTGATGAAAGGTAATAAATTGTTTGTTTCATCGGTAATCCAATGAATGTTAGACTTATTGAAATCGCCAAATATTAAGATGTGTTGGTTTGGTGTTGTTAAGTACACATTCCTAAGATTGTTTAAAAATGAGCTTACAATAGATTCTTCTTCGGTTGGCGGTAGATATACTGTGCAAAAATTCAGTTTGATACTCCTGTTATTATGGTTTATATTGAGTTGGATATATATATAGTTATCAAAGAAAGGGTTTACTTTGTGGCTTGACACTTTCATCAAATGAAAAGTTTTTTTGTTTTAAACCACAGTGTTTATAAGACAGTATTATAGAAAACTAGTCAAGGTACAAACATTAATAATGTTTAAAATATAACATTTAAAAAAAAGCGAGAGAAATCATAATAGACGATGACAGAGCTTCAGAGAGGGTGTGGTGGGGTGGGAAAAGTGAGGGTGGGGGTTACATGGTTACATTATCAATTTGTTTATACCCATTAAATAAGTTTTTACATTGTGTTTCTTGTTGTTGTGTTTGTCTCCTTTTTTCGAATATAGGCACAACTTTACATATCTACGGAAAAAAAGTTATGACTTTACTTTCCTTCCCAGGGACTGGAGTCAACCACGCCATTAACCTTGCCAAATGCATGCCGATCGGGTAGGACCGACATTTATTTCGTATATTAACTGCTGTAATGTCATACGATTTCAGAGAAATGTCGATTCGGTTTATGTTTGTAGTGCCATTTACGTGAAATATATAGATGGTGCTCAATCAAAGCTAGACAATAACAACCAGTAATTAAAATAACCTTTCTCAGATTAAGCAATGATATCTAATTTGTAGGTATATTACATTATCTCCTCCACACAGCTTGCTCAGAGATTATAAAGGACCTGAAGGAAATTGCAGTCTAAACGTTTGGGATGAAAATGATTTGAGCACACATGGTTTCCAGATGATGGTACGGTCAACGTGTTTCTACATCGTGATGATAAATGTATTCGAAATTTACTAAAAATTTGCCAGGAAACCTGTTAATTTATTCGTTAAAGGCCTCAATCCCTTATATCCCTTAATCCTTTATTAAAACACAAAAATATCTATCACTTCTGGCATTTCATGGTATTAAGCCCATAATAAACTCACCAACAAGAGTTACTCCTAACAAATCAAGCTACATTGATCATATATTAATATTAACGAAAAATCAGAAAATATTTTCAAAAATGAGTTCCTAAATTGTATGACTGAATTAGATTTTAAATCATGCATAAACAAAAATACTAGAGAAATGCACGGACAAAAATCGTCTTGCTTAGATCATATTTGGATAAACATAAAATTACAAAACCTATATAAAATCAAAACAATGATTTGGCAAACGAATATTACTGACCACCACACTTGCTTATTATTGTATGATAATGAAATAAAATCACAAATTAAGGTTCCAATTACTATTAAAAAAACCACAAATATTGCCACTTTAGAGAAAAAATTGAAAGCAGAAACTTGGTGTACGATACTACAATCTAACGATGTCGAACAATGCTCAAATATGTTTGAAAAACAAATTATGGATCATATTGAAACCTCCACAACAGAGGTCTCATTATACACGAATTCAAAATTCAGACGTATAAAACCTTGGATCACTTGTGACCTAATAAAATCTATCAGAGAAAAAGAAAGGCTATATAAAAATACAATTAAAAATCCATACGATGAAAATGCTAAGATAGTTCTCAAAAAATATAGAAATAAATTAACAGCTTTAATTAAAAAAAATAAAGACGACTACTTTAAAAAAATAATCTCTACTTCAGAAAACAATCTAAAAGTTATTTGGAAAACGGTAAATTATGCAATTGAAAATAAGAAAAAAAATAATTCTATAAAATATTTAAAACATGAAAATAATATCATAGATGTATCCAAAGACCCAAAACTAACAGCAAACATTTTTAATTCTTACTTCTCTAAAGTAGGAAACAATCTCGCTGATAAAATCACTAAATCTGTACACACACCTAAAACTATAACAACTAATACCCAAAAACAAAATACACTATCCACTTTTAAAAAAACTACTGAAACTGAAATTCAACTTGTAATAGAAAACATGAAAGACGGATCCTCTCCAGGTTTTGACCACATTTCTGTGAAAATTCTCAAAGAAATGAAAATGTATCTACTGAACCACTAAACCACCTTATCAATCTCAGTCTGACTAAAGGCATATTCCCAACAAATTATAAAAAATCTATAATATCCCCTATATTTAAAACCGGCGACCCGCAAAATGTTTCAAATTATCGACCGATATCACTAATATCGAATATAGCAAAAATATTTGAAAAGATTGTGAAAAAAAGGGTTGTTGATTTTCTAGAAAACAATAAAATATTACATTCCAATCAATTCGGATTCTTAAAAACAAAAAGCACACAAGATGCAATAGCAAATGTAACATCATTTATATACTCTGCACTTGATGAAGGAAATAAATGCGCAGGAATATTCATAGACCTAAGAAAAGCATTCGATAGTATCTCACACACAAAGCTTATCAAAAAACTGAAATTAAATAACATCAATGATAAAGCCGTCCAATGGATAGAAAGTTATTTGAACAATCGTGCACAATTTGTTAAAATAAATTACCAAACTAGCGACCAAGAAACATCAAATTTTGGTATCCCACAGGGCACCGTGCTTGGACCAATATTGTTCATTTTGTATGTAAACGACATATTTATTCAACCATTGCATGGCCAAATTATCTCTTACGCTGATGATACAGTCCTTATAATAAAAGAAAAAACTTGGGAAAAAATTAATCTAAAAGCTACAGAAGACATAAATAATCTAAAAATATGGTTTGACAATAACCTCTTGTCGTTAAATAGTGATAAAACATATGTCATTCCTTTCGAAATTAACACTAACATTGTACCTCCAAATCTTCAAATATTCTTACATAATCATTCTCTCGCACAACACGATACTAATCACTGCCAACAAAAATGTTCACTTCTGAAAATAGCGGATAAAATAACATATCTTGGAATAATCATAGATAAAAACCTAAAATGGAAAGATCACATTGACCATACAATAAAAAGAGTTAGGAAGTTAATTCATATATTCTTACGGATACGAAACTTTTTATCAACGAAAAACCTATACTCAATATACTACGCATTAGTACAGTCTATTCTTCAGTATGCCATTATCAGTTGGGGAGCAGCTTACAAAACTAATCTGACCCCCATAGAAATTGTTCAAAAACTAATAATAAAAATTATACTAAAAAAACCTCCAGACTTCCCAACTGACAGCATATTCGAAGAATTCAAAGTTCCAACATTTAAAAACTTATTTATAAAAAATTCAATTATACAAATTATAAAAGAAAAAGATAAATACGCATTCATAACTGAAAATCGTACTAGACTTAAACATGTATTTGTGTGCCCCAAATTAAACACTTCTTTTGCACAACACCATTATACTCACCAAGGAAAATTCTTTTTCAATAACCTACCAATAGAAATCAGAAGCATTAGGAACAAAATACAATTGCTGAACTCCATCAAAAAGTATTTTAGAGAATGTCACACTAAAAATCTTACTTGTTTTTCTTCTTACTGAATACATATATGTTTACATATTTTAGTTAACGGGTCTGATTGCCATGTGTCTATATTACCTACACATACATATATATTGAAATACATGATTATAGTAAATAGTAATTATAATTATATAAAATGTATTAACTGTATTAACTGCATTGTATTAACTGTACACGTGACTTTATTTGTACATAATATGTGAAATGTTAACTCTTCTTCCATCCACAAGCTAAGGCTTTTAATGGAAGACCAGTAAAATTATAAATAACTAACTAATAAAGAGGCAAAAAAAAAAAAAAAAAAATATTATGGCGAAATCAAAATTAAAACTATTTTGCAATATTGATGAAGTTTATTAGCTTAACTCTTAAAATATTTAAAATAATAATGGAAAACCAAAATTTGTTGTTGACAACAACCTTTTGAAGACCAAATTAAAGGAGGAATCTAATTTCATTAAATATTTAAAAACTCATGTGCAAAGTTGAACGTCAGTACAAATTGAGAAACATTACAGAAAATATCTAAAATCATGGATAAATGTTGGAATAATCAAATGCCTCAGAACACCTCATAAATTGCACAATTAATGTAGAAAAGAAATTTAAAACAAAAACTGTTGGTGTACAAAGATAATACGAACAACAAAACAAGCACACTACAGAAGAAAATTGGATGAAGTCAATGGCAACATTAAACAACAGTGGAAGATTATAAAGGAGGCTATCAACCTACAAAAGGAACATACTACCATAAAAAAATTGAAAATTAATAATATTATTACTTCAATGGAAGAAAGTCCAAATATAATTACTAATCAGATAAATAACTTCTTCAGTGAAATTGGTCCAAGCTTCGCTAATAATTTGTGCAGTGCTAATAAAACTAGTGAGATGTGTCTTGTGAATGATTTTAAATCTGAACTTCACGTTACAGGGGACAATTTTTATTTTAAACCAACTAGCATTTCTGAAGTCACAAATATGATAAATGATTTAAAAATTTCTTTCTCGTGCGGTATTTATTCTTTAAGTGTTATGGTGTATAAAATGCATGTATACGAATTAGCTGGTCCCATATCTCACCTTATAAATATTAGCTTCGAGAGTGGGATATTCCCTTCTCATTGTAAGAAAGCTAAAGTAATTCCCTTTTTTAAAGGTGGAGATCGTCTAGATGTCAATAATTACAGACCTATATCCTTACTCAATACTCTTTCAAAAGTAATAGAGAGATTGGCTAAGTCGAGATTGGTATCATTCTTAGAAACATATAATATACTCTCTAACAATTAGTTTTGTTTCAGAGAGAATATAGGAACAAGTGATGCAGTGTTGAGGGTATTGTCCAAAGTCACTAGTGCGTTAGACTATGGAAACAAAGCTTTGGCTGTGTTTTTAGATCTATCAAAGGCATTTGATACGGTGTCCCATGGATTACTTCTCAAAAAATTATCTTCTCTTGGCATTCATAGTACAGCACCAGGCTGGTTCACATCCTATCTAAGTGATAGAACGCAACAAGTAGAGATAAATAATCATTTAAGCAATAGCAAACCAATCTCTTTTGGGGTTCCACAAGGTAGTGTGCTTGGACCAATATTGTTTTTAATCCACATTAATGATTTGTGTAATTTAGATATTCCAGGTACCATTGTTAGTTTCGCAGACGATACTGTTTTAATATTTGAGGGTAAAACCTGGAGAGATGCTTTTAACAAATGTGACTTAGGATTAAGAGCAGTAAAGAGTTGGCTGAATAATAACATCTTAACTTTGAATACAATAAAAACTAAATATTTGACATTTAGTATATCATCAAAAAGTCAGCCTTCTGACACTCATAATCTAATTATACATAATTGTCTGCCTAATTGTAATTGCCACCCCCTGGAAAGTGTAGATTGTATCATGCATCTAGGTGTAAAGATTGATATATTTTTAAGATGGAATGACCATATCGATATGTTAACAAAGAATATCAGAAGACTTATTTATATTTATTTTTAAAGAACTTCGACACATATTGGACAAAGAATAATTAAAAACTGTCTATTTTGCCTTAGTCCAATCTCGATTTTCTTATAACGTAGTATGCTGGGGATCATGTCTAAAGTCCAATGTTGAACAATGTTAAATATTACTCAAAAATTGATCCTTAAAGTGATGTACAAAAAAAAAATTCTTTTATCCATCCAACCTACTTTATAAGGAATTTATTTATTCATTTATTTTGTAAGAAACAAACAGCTTTTATATGATATACAATGATAGAATATACAAGTTAACTGAAGTCAAGCCACAGAAGTTTCTAAAATGTTAAAGTTCATTGGAAATGGAATTTTAACATCTTAAAATTAATTTGATGTTAAAGGAAGGGGAGAGGAAGAGGAAAATAGGAAGAGCATAGGAGATGCTCCCGATACATTCCATACTCTCATATTAATAATCGATCGTACGCATTACTTCATATCGATATTTCTTTAGGTTATTACCAAAAATATCAATGCTGTAAAATTTTGTGTATTATTGTGCACATATACGAGGATTGGGGAATTTTTTCGAATGTTTGTTCTACACGAGGGTAGATAAAATAAATCAGATTGTCGGGTTGATCTAGACGGAATATGAAGATTTATTAAATTCGTAAGTTCTGGTGAGTCCAGACCATTATGTAGGATTTTAAACAATAGGATTTGATCAAAAATTAGACGTCGTGTTTAGAGAGAGTTAAAATTATGAAATTTAATGGATTGGGTATAATTTGAGAAGGGTAAGTTTAGTTATACATTATATATGTAATTGCCATGTCTAAACATTTTAAAATAGCCCGTGGGTTCATTTTTGCTGATAATAGCTATTCAAGAATTACAAATAGACTTTAACGAGCTACTTAAATGGTCTCATGATGAAGGACTAATTATTAATGTCAAAAAAACTAAATGCATGTATATAAGATCACCGAGCTTGAAAATGTGGAACTTACCTAAAATAACTGCACATAATTTTGAATGTATACACAAAAAAATGGATAGTATTTGCTGCTGTGAAAAAATTGATTTTACAAACGAATATACTTACCTTGGCATAATCGTAGACAATAACTTTAAATGGGACAAAAGTGTGACCAAAATTTGTAACCAGCTCCGATGTTTGGCGAGTAATTTTTATAAATTAAAATTTGTATTAAGTACCTATTTATATGACTATTTTATATTTGATTTATATTTTAATTTTATGTGTAGGTACCTGCCTAATATTTTTTTTCTCTTTGTATATCTTATTTCAATTTTCATATTTTTTTTACTTTATTTTATTGTTTTACTGCATTTCATGTTATATGGCAGGCTGGGATTGCACTATCCTCCCAGTCCTGCTGGATTAAAACTTAAATAAATAATAATAAATAATTGCCTCGATGGACTCTCAAACTTACAAATCATTCTATGGTCGAATCAATACTTCGATATGGAATTCGAACTTGGGGACACTCGAGTAATATTAATATTAAATACATTCAAAATTTACAAACTGCTATAATTAAAAAAAAATTTAAACCTAGCATTTACAAACAAAGAAACAACTTAAAATTACTGTATGGCTCTGAGGGCCTACTTCCAATTAATGGGCTTCTGTGGTTTATTATAATTATGGATAATGCGGAAAAAAATGCGTGCAAAAAGTCATTGGTGCTGTTATGAAATGAACTTTCTTACAATTAAAACATTCAACCCCGCAATATTTTCTTAAAATCAAGTACTTTGTATATTTAATTTTTTTCATATGGTAACCCTGTGGTTGCGTTTAAAGTGGGTGTGACCATTTCCGGGGAGGCGGGGCGAAGCCGCCGGATCCCCAAAAGGCGCAGGCGGGTAGGTTCACTTTAGTTTTAGCTTTCGTAACGAGATGATGTGATGAAAGGCTTCAATCAACAGTGGAAACAGATAAACCGTAGCTCCTACCGAACGGATTAAAAATATATCAATTATTTATAAAAACGGACATCCTAGCGAAATCTGTTGAATTAAATTTGATCGAGTTTTGTTTGCGGTAGACACCTGTAAGAGTTGGACTTATATCGAGGTTCTAGGACGAAAGCAGAGAGGTCGTTAAAATCGTATCAAATCAGGGAGATTCCCTTTTCCTAGGCCTAAAAACAAACAGTGAATTTTGTCAACCAATTAGATTAAAACAAAAAGCTATAAAATTTTGAGTAACCAATCAGTGAACGGAAAGGCGTGTGTCTACGAAAAACAAAGGAATGAACTTTGGACTCGACTATTAAAGAGATAATTAATGACCTTTTCATTCCCACAGAAATTAGAGGTGAAGGCACTCTAATACAAACATCGAACGGTTCAAGGTTTTAATATAACAAATCCTAGGGAATGTTTTGAATAACTGATGCATTCGTGGGATGGCGAACCCTAGAAATCAAGGGCTTTGGGGCCTTTACATGTTGAAAAAAAAACCACGCGAAAATGCAATGGAAAAAATATAAGCGTAATAGTATAAAAAAAGGGCGAAAAAGCGAAGGAAAATTACTGGCAGGATTTTCAACCGTCGTGCAATTACTTATGAGAGCGGGAGGGTGTCAAGTTCGATGAAAATCGTAATAAAGAAAGACGAAAGTGTTGGGGACATTGGGAACAAATCGTTATCAATTTAAGATGAAGCGGACATATTGGGAAATCGATTTTGAATGAAAATTTCGCATAAAAAGTGCACATTTTAGATAGGGTGCAGCGACTGAACGAAGGAACAATTCAGAGATTTTGAGCTACTACAAAGGTCCTAGGGACATGATAAAAGAATACCAAAGGAAGACAGTAATACTAAACATATAGCGATAGATTTAATTCAGGAAAAGTAGGCATTTTACATGATTATCAGGGTAGATAGACCTTAGAGTTGCACGAGACTACAGAAGAAATGAGACGAGATAAAAGGTTGACGGTCTCATGTATATTTTAGGACATAAACAATCAAAATTCGAACATGGTTTTTGTTTACGTTAGAGTAATAAGCAATTAGGAAAGCAATTAAATTTAACATAGGGCTTATGAGATGCTTAGTTAAAGCAAAAGACATAAAATTAATGGGTTTAAAATAAAATTAAATTTACGAGCCAAGTACCAAAAATTTCAGTCTAAATAAACGTCAAGACGTATGGTTTATGTGAATTTTTGTATGAGAGAGACGAAAAGTTGGGCGGAGTTTAGGTCAGGCAATAAAAGTGACGGGTATCGCAGAGTCAAATTAGGTATATCTCCCATAGAAGTATGGAAAATGATATATTAATTAATAATAGATGAAGGATGAAATTTTCCTAGAGACAACACACATCAGGAAAAGTGTGGAGAAGATAAGGAAAGGGTAAAGAACGGGGATAAGGGATGATCCAAGTGGATAAAAGCGATACAATTCTAAGTTAGCCGTGAAATTAATAAATACGGCTTGGAATATAATTAATTATAGAGTTATGAGAAATAACATAAGAATAAAGAAGAAATTTGTGGAGAAAAACGTCGCGAATAAAAGAAAATTAAACAAAAAGGAAAATTCAAATCTGCGACATAAAGAGAGAAGGTACGGGAGAAAATGGAAAAGCTCATATAAGTGACAATAAAATTAAGTAGAATTTAGATAAATTGAAATTCAAAACTGCATAGTAAAAATTTCGACATGGATTTAATCATTTTTGGGCGAGATGCATAAAATTGAGATCTATATTCAAATTACAATCAAAGTTGAAGATTGCAACCCTCTAATGCAGTGTTACCATTGCCAAAAATATGGGCACACAGCAATGCGTTGTCTTCAACTTCCCACCAAACCAAAATGCCTTCATTGTGCGGGTGAGCACAACATTAAAGACTGCAACAGTAAAAACGAAACACCAAAATGCATAAATTGCAAAGAACTTAATTTAAAATTCAAAACCACAAATCCAACAGACCACAAATCAAATAGCGAAAAATGTAAACACAGGATGAAAATGCTTGCTTTCGCTCAAGAAAAAATTGATAACAATTAAAAATGGATGATTTTATAATAAAACAAATTGACGAAAAATACAAAATAACCGAAGAAATATGTCAAAATATTACGGAAGTCAATAAATGGTGTATTACAAACAATAACCCATTCTTAATATTACATATGAACATCCGAAGCATAGCAAAAAACCTAGATGAATTCTTGATAAATATTAATGATCTGCATACATCACCCACCTGCATAGTGTTAACGGAAACGCACTGTAATTTATTTATTTATTTATTTATTTTATTTTAAATGCACATTTACAGTTATACATAACCAATAATAAACATTAACAGTATTACCGCACAAGAGTCCCAACTGCTCCCGTCTGGAGCCAGTGAGACTATGGCATCCCCAATTGGGGTATGTTGTGAGGCTGAGGGTATATTGGGGAGGGGAGGGAGATGGGGAAGAGGAAGGTGGGGAAGTACATTTTATTTTAATTTATTAAGTAATAATAGCATTTTTGATTTTAATGACAATCAATACATAAATGCGCTACCAAACTACAAAGGCATCGCTACAACAAGACCGATTAACAAAAATAGTGGATTAATTATATTTGTTAATGATGAGTGTGAAATTACTGACATTGAAGAAATTTATATACAATATGTAAACTGTCTAAAAATAGATATAAAATTAAAAAATAAATTATACAGAATTTTAACAGTGTACAGAACGCACAAATCAAACATAATTAACTTTACATACGAACTATGTGAATATCTTAGCAAATTACCGAGAATACTTACTTTTGTTTGTGGTGATTTCAATAAAAATATTTCTGCAAACCATCACTCAATTGAAAAAAATAATTTCATAAACATGATGACGCACCTCAATTTTAAATCTTTTATTAATAATAACACTAGACAAATTAACAACCAAACGCCATCATGCATAGATCACATCTGGTGTAATATACATTTGAATGAAATAAAAAATATTAAATCTACTGTATGGAAAACTAATATAACTGATCACTACGCGTGTCTTATACTACATGATACAAATAGAAAACTAAATACAAAACCCAAATGAAATCTTCCATATTCTCAAATAGACTACAAATTATTAGAAAAATCACTAAAAACTGAAAAATGGGAAGAAATTTTAAAAAATAAATGCGCCAACCAAAGTGCATTACTGTTTGAAAACACTTTAAATAAACACGTTTTAGAATCAACAAAACAAAACAAATCGTACCCAACTCAAAAACAAGAAAAATTAAACCTTGGATTACTCTAGGATTAATAAAAGCCACTAGGAAAAAAAATAAACTTTATAAAATAACACAAAGGTCACTAGTTAACAATAAAATTGTATTATACTATAAAAAGTATAAAAATATACTAACTACACTAATAAGGAAAACGAAAAACGACTATTACTCAAAAATTATAACAGAAGCTAAAGACAATAATAAAAAAAATATGGTCAACAATAAATGAAATAATAAATAAAAAGAAAAAATATAAGCACATATCAGAAATCTCAGATGGGGAAATAATATATAACGTACAAAATGACACAAAAAAATGTTGTAATATTTTAAATAACTATTTTAATAACGTGGGAAAAAACCTAGCAAAATCCATAAATAAGACCAATATATCTAATCCACAACAAATAACACAATGTCAAATTAATAAATTTCACCCAGTCACAGAAATCGACATTGACAGAACTATTTCGAAACTAAAAGGAGATTCTGCCCCCGGCTTTGATAACATAGATACTAAAACAATAAAATCGATGAAAGAATACTTAATTCACCCCATAACACATATAATAAACCTAAGTCTAGCAAATGGCGAATTTCCCAATAACTATAAAAGAGCAATTATAACCCCCATTTATAAAACAGACTGTCGTAAAGATCCACAAAATTATCGCCCGATTTCACTTCTCTCGAATATATCAAAAATATATGAAAAAATTGTAAAAAAACAAATTTGAACATTCATCATGAACTTCATCATGAACTTTAGAAGAAAATAAAATAATTAATTATAACCAATTCGGATTCAAAAAAAATACAAGTACTCACGACGCGATAGCAAAAATAACCAACTATTTATATACGGCCCTAGATTCCGATAAAAAATGTCTTGGCATATTTATAGACCTCAAAAAGCTTTCGACAGCATATCACATAAAAAATTAATAAGTAAATTAAAATCAGTAGGGATTAGTGGAAAAGTCTTAGCATGGATAACTAGTTATTTATATAAAAGACCTCAACAAGTAAAATTACTCAATCAAGTCAGCGATTCAAAATATAGCGACTTTTCAATACCCCAAGGCACGGTTTTGGGACCATTGTTATTTATTATATATGTCAATGATATATTCAATATTTCCAAATATGGAGACATTGTCTCTGACGCTGACGATACAGTCCTACTACTAAAAGCAAACACCTGGTCAGAACTAAATAACATGGCAAATACAGATATCAATGAACTAAAATTATGGTTTGATGAAAACCTGTTGACTTTAAATTCTAAAAAAACTTATTATTTACCATTTTTCATTAAAAAACAAGAAACACCTAAAGAAATAAACATAATTATCCACTCTGTGAAAAATACAGAAAACCACAAATGCAATATGTTATGCACAAACATAGAAAGCAAGACCGATATTAAGTACCTAGGCATAACAATAGACCAGCGTTTAAAATGGTCCCCACATATAAATATTCTGAACAACAGAATAAGGAAACTAACATATATATTTAGATGTTTAAGAGATATTTTAAACAAAAAATTACTTAGAACCACATACTTCGCTTTCTGTCAATCAATTATACAATACGGCATTATAGGCTGGGGCGGTACATATAAAAATCAAACTCAAACAATTTACATATCACAAAAACTAATAATAAAAACCATATTAAAAAAACCCTATTCATATTCGTCCGAACTTTTATTCAAACAATTTAAGGTCAGAAAATTAAGTGCATTATACTTCTACCATCCAAAATTACAAATTTATAAAAACTATATTCAAAATAAAATTGCTCCCTTTAAAAATAACAGAAATCTTAGACAAACGTCAATACTTCCTACTCCTAAATGTAAAAAAATAATAGGACAGTTCAACCATGAATATCTCGGAGTTAAATTTTTTAACTCATTACCAGAAAAAATTTGAAACATGAATGCAAATATAAACGAATTCAAAAGCCACCTTAAAAAGTATTCCGAACAGTTGAACTGAATCATATCAAATATAAACCAATATAACAACACCCCCATACACACAAGCCCTGCTTATTTATGGGGGTACATCAAATACTTAATTATGTAATTAATAACCGTACTATATTATGTAATTCGTGTATCTTTTTTTTACTAATAAAAAAAATATATATATATATATATATTATTGAGGACGGACCTATCGCAAATTGAGGAAAAAAGGAACACAAAATCATGATATTCTAACTAAATTTTGTATGGACAACAAAGGGAGATCGGGCAATTAACGCGGACTTACTCGATTCGGACTCTATGGAGTTGGGAACAAGGAACGAAAAATAGTCGACGCCCAGAGTCAGATGACTGAAATGTTACAAAAGGTCATATGTCGGTACATACAAAAATAATAAGGAAATGTCAAATGGTTACGAGTTGATAGAAGATAGAATTAATTATCAAAAGAAATTCAGATACGTCTTTTGGAACCTGAGATGAGTATAAAATGCTGTGCACAGCAGTTTGAGGACAGTCAGCCGAGGAATTGAAAAGGGAGGTTTTCGCCGCAGTACTAAGTGGTAGTAAAATTAACAGTGGAATATCTCTAAGTGTTAAATTTTGAATATCTCTAAGTGTTAAGTTTTGAAAAAGTCTAAGACCCGTATTCAGAGTCGATCCTTTAGTTCAAGGAGCCTTCTTTTCATTGGTTTTATATTCAGAGACGCGTATAAGGTCGGTGTAACGTCACTTTATAAGGAAGCTACCTTTCTCAAGATTTCTAAAATATTTGTATTCTAAGACGTCACTACGAAGGTCTCTACGTTACGGCGCATGCGCATTCTTGCATACTTTGGTTTTGAACCAATTCGAACTGTCAAAACTCAAGGTTGGTAGGGAGGGTACCTTTGCCTTCAAATTCGGTGATTTGTTTCCAGTTTTTGCTGTCGAAGACGTAAAACTAACAAAATGAACATGGATTTAATCATGGAAATGGAAATGGATAACGAGTTCTTGGACTTCGCCCTTGATCCATACAACACACGTGATGACATGGGCAGCGTACGGCGATACTTACGTGATTCCGAAAATCCTGTGGAATTTTATAGTGACAGGCAATTTAAAGAACGTTATCGGCTGGAAAAGAGAACTGTGATGCATGTAGTAATTCCTCTCTTATTTCCCAATTACGCTTTGGTAAATAACAGAGGCTTGCCGGTACCTCCTATTATTCAGGTAGCTATTGCGCTGCGATTCTACGCTACCGGTAATTATCAGGTAAATACGCCGTTTTACTAAATATCTTTTGTAAAATTATGCTCTACTAATCTTGATTGAATCGATAATTTAGGCCGTAGAACAATATGTCCTAAATTATCGATACGCAACTATGATGAAACTAGTTCATTAATATTAGTTTTATACTGACTTGAAATCGACAAAGAATGCACAGAGGAAAACAAGATGTTAACCTTTTTTTATTTACTACTCTAGATTGTCGCGGGAGATCTTCATAACCTAAGCCAACCAACCTCCAGCAGAGTGGTGCAAAAAATTTCCTCGGGATTGGCGCGACGATTAATGGAGTTCATTCATTTTCCTCGACGGCCCGAGGACTACACTGAAAATCAAAAACTCTTAAAAACTCGAGAGCTCAATTTCCAGGACTAGTCGGGTGCATTGATTGTACTCACATTGCCATCAAGAGCCCAAGCCGAGCAATAGGGGAATCTTTTCGCAATAGGAAAGGATGGTTCTCCATCAACGTGCAAGCAGTTTCTGGCCCCAGTTTAGAATTTTTGGATATTGTCGCCAGATGGCTTGGTTCCACCCACGATTCCAGGATATTTCTAAACAGCGCATGCTGCCTAAAGTTTGAGCAGAAAAGAATTTCAGGAATTCTCATCGGGGACAGTGGATATGGCCAGACAAATTACCTTTTCACGCCAGTTTCAAATCCGGTTAATGAGGCTCAGGAAAAATATAACAAAGCGCAAATTTCCACCCGCAATGTAGTCGAGAGACTATTTGGCGTATGGAAAAGGAGATTTCCGTGCTTGAGAAGAAAATTAGAAGATAAATTGTCCAATACAACTGACATTATAGTTGCTTGTGCCATTTTGCACAACATGTGTATAACTTCAAACGACCAGCATTTTGGGCGGCATGAGGGCAGAAATATACCTGTGAATTCGGTGGTGCAGTCAGCATCAGGCAGATTAATTAGAGATTCATTTATACAAAGACATTTTTCATAGTAGAAATGATTTCCAAAATTAATGAACTGTGAAAGGACACTGGAGAAGCATTAGATTTAAAACTTAATTTAAAATTATTTTAATATACAAACATAATTAATTAATTAATTTTTTAAAAATAGAATGGACAAAAAGCGACATCTCTTGTCAATTTCGCATAGTATTTTCTCTGCAGGTGAATGATAACCAAATTGCGGTCACCTGTTACATCTGTTCAGTAGATTCATCTGAGACATGATATTTCGTCAAAAGAGGTCTATTTAAGATAAAAATAATTAAAATATATATTTTTTGACAAAATAAAATGTCACAAATTCGGCACTGTGTGTTACGATGAATGTGCTGATTCATCTCTATTATTAATAATTCTTCTCTCTTGTGAGCTGGTTGTTCCTTATAACCTTATCTAGTGCAAATGCAAAGTGATTGCTGATTGCTGCCTGAAACCGAATCTGATGACAAAAATAGAAGACCTCAATTTGTGAATGCCATTCTTGGGTGAGTTTTTCTGTTCATTTGTATTTTGGTGACTGGTTTGTTATTTTTCTCCCTGCAGAGATAATTTATTAATCCACAAAATTATTTTCATAGGGAAATATTATATTCCCTAGATGGTCTGTGCTATTTACACGCCAGATCATCATCCATAAGTTTGGTCCTACGTAGCTCGAATATATTGCTAGCGAAGATTAATTAATATTTAGTGATTTAGATTTGGAAACATGATAAATGGAAATTCTATTCACGTAATTTTTTTGGTGATTTAAGAAGTACCTATCAGTACCAATTTCTAGCATACATAAATAATTTTTCTAGCATTAGAAATTTGCGTATTTTTTTTGGTAAATTTCATTAAAACTCAAATTACATAATATTATTTAGGTATTGTCAATTTAGTTTCGTTTTTTACGTATTCTTTGGTAGATTCGAAACATATAATATATTGGAATTGTCGTAATTTTTGGAGAATTCTAATTTACAATACTTACAACATTATTGTATACTTTTTTTTGGTTAAGAATAATTTGTTATCTCATTAAAAATGCCGAGAATTGCTGAAGAAGTTTCTGGAGATATTCAGGATAGAACGTTGACACTTTTGACGGCAAAAAAGGAAAATCTTTTTTTGCGGATGAATGAATTGTATAATTTATCAAATAATTTATCTACCTTCGAGTCAAGAAAAAATGAAGACTTCATGACAAAGTCGGATATGATTGAAGACTTGAGAGTTCAGTTTGAAACCGTTATTGATAAACTTAACGACCGTCAGTTGACTTTGGACGACTCATTTAAACCGGATTTCCAACAATTAAATGCATTTGATGATATTTATTTGAAGGTCAAACGAAGTCGATTTAACCTTCAAAACGCGTCACGCAACGATTCGCGGGATCATTGTATTATTAAATTGCCACCTTTGGAATTACCATCATTTGATGGTAAAATGGGAAATTGGCCTACTTTCTACCAAGCTTTCAAATCTAATGTACATAATAATAGACAATTAACCGACGCCCAGCGTGTTCAATATTTAATTGGTAAATTGACACACGGCGCTTTAAAGGTTACTTCAGGCATTGTACCTGGAGGTGACACATACAATATAATCTGGAATGCTTTGGTAAACAAATTTCAAAATAAACGTGCACTAGGCACACATTATTTAAATAATATTCTTGATGCAAAAAATTGTACAAATACATCTGGCAGTCTTGACTTTTTTATTGAAAATTTTTCTGCATCAGTAGCAGCGTTAAAACAATTAGAGATTGAAAATTTAACTGATTTTATCTTATTTCATTGTGCATTTAGAAAAATTGATTTTCAAATCGCACAGATTTTCGAGCTGTCAGTCAGGAATAAAGAGATTCCGACATATGACGATTTAGTCTCGTTTGTTCAAGATCAGGTTAAGATTTTAGAACGTTTAGGCAATTCAAATGAAGCCGGTAAAAAACTGTCCACCACGTCATCATTTCGTTCTAATAAAAATTTTAAATCGTTCCTTGCTAGCAACGAGAATGTACCTCGGTTTACGGCTTCGCGCACAAATTGTTGTCTTGTTTGTAATAAAACTAATCATACAATTAAAGATTGCGTTAAATTTAAAAATATGAGCTCTTCACAGGCGCGTTTTGAATTTATAAAGTCAAAACATGCTTGCGTAAATTGCCTTAGTGGAGGGCATACAATAAACGCGTGTAAATCGGTTTTAACTTGTGAGTTTTGTAAAAAACGTCATCACACTTTCTTACATTTTGGCAGTGCTGATAATAATGCTAAAACTACATCAAGTACCCACGCACACACGTCGCGAACATCTACAGGGACATCTGAAAATTGTGATACACAATTAGAAGAACCTCCGTTAAACATAAATAACTCATGTTCCCTTTCTGTGAAAGCGACACATAATACGATTCTATTATCAACCGCGCAAGTATTCGCAAAGAGTAAAAATGGAAATAAAGTTATTGTTCGGTGCTTAATGGATAACGGTTCACAGAACAATTTAATTACTGTTGATTGTTGTAAGATCCTCAACTTACCAATAATTCCTTTAAACAATTCCTTTGTAAAAGGAATCGGTTCAGCATCCAAACCAATTTTGGGTTACGTTTATTTGGACATTGAGTCCCGCGTGTACCCGAATAATAAATATAATATTTATGCGCTTGTCATTGACAGTATTACAGATCAGCTACCTAATCACTATATAACCAAGGGTGATATGAGTTACTTAAAGGGTATACCTCTCGCTGACTTAACGTGGAATATTCCTGGATGCGTGGATATAGTATTAGGTGCACAACTGTTCCCATATATTTATTTAGGGAACAGGGTTGAATCTGGTAACGGCGAACCTCCGGCATTAGCGACTACTTTCGGTTTTGTGTTAATGGGTGACTACCCTAGTAATGTGCTTAATACAAATACGTCATTTTCGGCACTTGCGCTTAATGACTTAGTACAAAAATTTTGGCTGTTAGAGGAAATACCCAACATGCAATTTCTAAGTCCGGAAGAGACGGAATGTGAGAATTTATTTATATCATCCATTTCTCGCACCGCCGACGGAAGGTATTCTGTTGCTTTACCTTTCTGTAAAGACCCGAAGCAATTGGGTAATTCCCTTGCTACTGCTCAGCGCCGATTTATGGCTTTGGAGCGAAAATTTAAACATTCACCGGCTTTGCGGGAGAATTATAATAAAGTTATTCATGAGTACATTGAAAACGGTTATTTAGCAAAAGTTTCAAGGTCGGATATTACCGATGACGGATATTACATTCCGCATCACGCTGTCACTCGCCCGGATAAACCTATGCCTCGGATTGTACTTGACGCGAGCGCTAAGACACATACAGGATTGTCATTAAATGACGTGATTTATACTGGTCCGAATTTGCAAGCCGATCTGTTTTTGCTTCTGTTAGACTTTCGTCTTTTTCCCATTGCTATTACTGCAGACATAAAGCAGATGTATTTGCAGATTGAGGTTCCAAGCAAGCATCGCAAATATTTGAAAATTCTATTTCGGTTCGCGGACAACGATCCCATACAAACCTTTCAATTCAATCGGGTCCCTTTCGGACTAACAGCTAGTCCATACTTGGCAATGCGCACTGTTCGACAGTTGGCCCAGGATATGAGACAACATTTTCCGGACGCTGCCAATGTGGCAGAGTCTAAGTTGTATATGGACGACCTGGTATATTCTATTGTAGATGAACCCAGTGCCGTACGTCTGTCGCGAGAATTGATCTCGTTGTTTAAGTCCGGTGCCTTTGATTTGGTAAAATGGACTAGTAATTCTTCAGTGGTACTTGAGAATCTTCCAGATTCGCACCGAAGCCCTGTGGACTTTACTGTTGGTTCTAACAATGCCGCTAAGGTGTTAGGCCTCTCGTGGGAACCAGCTGATGACAGCTTCTTCTTTACGTCTTCTTATGTTCAGGAGAAGTGCACGAAGCGGAACATACTCTCCATAGTAGCCCGCTTGTTCGATGTTCTCGGCTTGGTCGCCCCTGTCATTCTGTATGCGAAATTACTTATTAAAGAGCTATGGCTGTGTAACATTGGTTGGGATGATATACCCCCTGAGAGCGTTATTCAAAGGTTTTCGGCTCTCACACAAGAATTTCCTTTAATTTCGACAGTAAAAATTCCCCGCCATGTTGGCGTCCTAAAGGACAGTACAGTGCTCGTTGTCGCCTTCTGCGATGCGAGCATGAATGGTTATGGCTGCGTGATTTATTTGCACACCACTGATCTCTCTGGAAATATTTCAGTGAGGTTATTGTGTGCAAAATCAAAGGTTTCTCCCACGAGAGTGACAACTCTCGCTCGTTTGGAGCTTTGTGCCGCAGTTTTGATGTCAAAATTAATACGGACGGTGCAAGATAATTATCGTGCGCGTCTTTCTATTGCAGGAACATACGCGTTTTCAGATTCTACCATTGCGCTCTCCTGGATACATTCCTCACCGCATCGTTGGTCGGTGTTTGTTAGCAATCGTGTAGCTCAGTGTCAGGAAAATTTGTCTCCGGAAAATTTTTACCATGTCGCCGGTAGTGAAAACCCGAGCGATTGCCTTTCTCGTGGCATGCTACCCTCTCAACTCGTTTCACATGATTTATGGTGGAACGGCCCATCATGGATTCGCCACCCACCTTTGGAATGGCCAGTAAAACCGTTTCGCCCCACCAATACCGGTGAAATGCCTGAACACAAAGTTAATGTGCTCACTGCAATGGTTTTGAGTGAACAATCGGTTCTGGGTGAACTGGCCCAGCGTATATCCACTTGGGATAAACTTCTAAGGAGTGTCGTTTATATTCTCCGATTCATAAAAAAGATATCACCTTCCTCTGAAATTGTCAATAATCTTGTGACTGCTGAAAAGGCTGTACTTCGTTCCGTGCAAAATGCTCATTTTTCAAATGATATTGCCGCACTTCAGAAAGGCAAATTCCACTCCAAAAGGCTTCAGGGTTTGTCTTTATTTCTTGATGAGGACAATTTGTTACGTATCGGGGGACGCCTTTCTAAATCGGACTTACCTTTTGAGGTTAAACATCCGGTATTACTACCTAAACATGACTGTGTTGTAAATCTTATCATAGATCATTTTCATGTCATGAACTGTCATACCGGTCCAGGACTTCTTATGTCTATATTACGTCAGCGCTATTGGATATTAGATGCTAGGACGGTTATTAGGGCAAGGGTGCGGAAATGCAACTGCTGCTTCCGCTCAAATCCATCACATCCTACCCCAAAGATGGCAGATTTACCTTCATATCGTATTACTGAAGCAAAAGCCTTCGTTCACACCGGTGTTGATTACGCGGGTCCTCTACGTATTACGCTTGCTCGTCGGAGAGGACAACATTCGCAGAAGGCATATATTTGTCTGTTTGTATGCCTTGTGACTAAGGCTATTCATATTGAGTTGGTCTCTGACTTAACTTCAAATGCTTTCCTGGCTGCTTTCAGCCGTTTTATTTCACGACGTGGCCCTGTGTCGTGCTTGTATTCGGATAATGGTACCAATTTTGTGGGTGCAAAGGCACAATTGGATGACCTTTACAAGTTTTTAGTTGAATCGGAATATGAGCCCGCGTTAAAACGAGAACTCGCCAAGCGTCGTATCGAGTGGAAAATGATTCCACCCCGCGCACCCCATTTCGGAGGTATGTGGGAGTCTAACGTGAAAAGCATGAAAACTCACTTATACCGAGTGATCGGAACTCAGCTTCTCACTTATGAGGAGCTTCAGACTGTGTTGGTGCAAATAGAGTGCATAATGAACTCTCGCCCGCTCACAGCCGTATCTTCCGACCCTGATCCGGAAATCATAACACCTGCGCATTTTTTAATGACTACACCATTACAATACTTACCTGCATCTATCCCGACGGGCAGTAAAATTAATTTCGCTCAGCGCAAACAATTATTGGATAGTATGGTTCAGTCTTTCTGGAAAAAATGGCGTGTGGAGTATCTGCACACCTTGCAAGTCAGGCAGAAGTGGGCTACCCCTGATCATCCGATTGAGATCGGAACTGTCGTTCTAGTGGGACAGGAAGATTCCCCTCCGTTGAACTGGCCTTTGGGTGTAATCACTGAGGTCCATCCCGGATTGGACAAAATTGTTCGCGTTGCGACGGTGAAGACACGATTTGGGTTCTTCAAACGACCGGTTATCAAGTTATATCCCCTTCCGACTCAATAATTTGCTTACTTCTATTTTTTTTGTTTTTATTTTTTGTTATTTTTTTTGGTACTTCAAATTATCTCCGACTATGCCATGATATTCCGTTACAGTTAATTGTACTCTTGTCAGTTGAACTTTATTAAGTTTATACTTTTCGTTCTGTTGAAAGCTTTTTTTTGGTGACCTTCCGACGTAATTCTTGGATATTATATGTGAATAGAGTCACTTGAAATGATTTGACGTTTATTTATTTGTACGTTGTTCTCTTACTTCTTTGCAAGTTCTGAGAACTTCCAAGGCGGGGAGTATGGAGAAGCATTAGATTTAAAACTTAATTTAAAATTATTTTAATATACAAACATAATTAATTAATTAATTTTTTAAAAATAGAATGGACAAAAAGCGACATCTCTTGTCAATTTCGCATAGTATTTTCTCTGCAGGTGAATGATAACCAAATTGCGGTCACCTGTTACATCTGTTCAGTAGATTCATCTGAGACATGATATTTCGTCAAAAGAGGTCTATTTAAGATAAAAATAATTAAAATATATATTTTTTGACAAAATAAAATGTCACAAATTCGGCACTGTGTGTTACGATGAATGTGCTGATTCATCTCTATTATTAATAATTCTTCTCTCTTGTGAGCTGGTTGTTCCTTATAACCTTATCTAGTGCAAATGCAAAGTGATTGCTGATTGCTGCCTGAAACCGAATCTGATGACAAAAATAGAAGACCTCAATTTGTGAATGCCATTCTTGGGTGAGTTTTTCTGTTCATTTGTATTTTGGTGACTGGTTTGTTATTTTTCTCCCTGCAGAGATAATTTATTAATCCACAAAATTATTTTCATAGGGAAATATTATATTCCCTAGATGGTCTGTGCTATTTACACGCCAGATCATCATCCAGACACCATAGCTAATGTAAAGACTATTGAAAAGTTTTATTTTTGTGATGTATAATGGAACTGGTAAATAACACCATATCTAATGTAACGACTGGTGAAAAGTTTTATTTTTGTAATATGTACTTTGAAATGACACCATGTCTGATGTAATGACTAGTTAAATGAAAATGGAAAATAAATAAAATATCTAATGGAGATTAACATTTTTTTATTTATTATATTATTTGTTCAGCTTCAGCTTTTTGAACACTAATTTCCAATAATCTGGTTTGCAGACGGGCTGTTTTTAATTGCTCCCAGGCAATATCCGTCTGTTCTCGGGCAGCCTGCCGAGCAATCTCCGTCTGTTCCCGGGCAGCCTGTCTCTGTTCCTTGGCAATCTCCACTCTAATTTGGTGATATTCTTCATCGTTTTTCATCAAATTTTTGGATTGCTGGCAACGAATCTCTGCCTCGTCCCGAACCACCTGCCCACTGTCTGAAACAAGACAACATTACAAACCCGATTAGTCAACAATATAAATAATATGTTTAGGCCTCCTGAGAAGTATAACTTTTCCAGGAAGAGGTTGTATATAGCCTCTCTGTTATGCCCCGTTCAGAAAAGGGCGATTTTAGTTGAACAAGATATCGTTCAGACGTTTCAATTTAATTCGAACCAATATTGTTAATCAAGATGGCGTCAAGTGAATGAGCAAAGAAAGGAGTGTAAGGAGAATATACGATGAAAATGTGAATGGTAGCAGAAGTCGGGGACGCCCGAGTAAGAAATGGCACGACCAAGTGAATCAGATACTTGACTCGGGCCATGTCAAGAGTCAGAACAATAGAAGAGTATGTATGAGACGATGTATGAATGTGAATGAGGCAAGGAGTGTGTGCCAAGACCGAGTTGTTTGGCGGTCCGTCCTCTCTGCCTACCCCTGCAGGGAAACGGCGTGATGGTTAGTTAGTTAGTTAGTTAAGATGGCGTCAAGTGAAGTTATCGCTGCGTGCGTCCCTATGATTTTGGACCTTTTCCGGAACGAACTTCAGAATATGAAAAAGCGTGAAAAATGTCCTATGAGGGCTAGAAAATGGATTATAAGGAGAAACGAATTGAATGCTTCTAACACTATATTGAGAGAGATGGCGTTAGAAGATACCGAAGGCTATTGCAATCATTTGCGAATTTCGGAAGAACAATGTGATGTACTGTTGTCTATGATTAAAAAAAATCCAAAAACAGGACACAGTTATGCGAGCGGCTATCCCGGCAAAAACTAAGTAAATAATTACGCTAAGATACCTGGCGTAATTTGTCTAAGCCTATTTTATTGTAAAATTACTAATGAATCGTGGCAAATAAAAATATGAACATAGTCACCTCTCTTGGTAATCATGCGACGTGTTGACAGCTGCGGTGTATGACTCTCCCTCGATATTCTTGTCATATCTGAAAATTGAAAATACTTCTTATAATATTTGTATACCAAATATTACCTTTGATTTAATTTGACAACTAATAATGTATGAACATATGTGTGTTGTCGAGGACTCTCTCGTAGAAGACTTAAAATTTTTTTGGAAATATGTTAAATCCCAAAAAGAAAATCAACTTATACACCGAGTATTGTGTCATTCGATTGTAAACTATCACAAAATCTACAGGAAACTGTTAATCTGTTTGCTGAGTTTTTTGGTGGTGTATATGTTAGTAAAAGTGTAGACAGTGAGTACTCTTGTTCTAATATGGTTGAGAACCTTGTTATATCTGACTGTACAGTAACTATAGATGACGTTATATCTAAGCTGACGAGTCTCGATTCCCGTAAATCTGCAGGACCCGATAAAGTTCCACCTAGATTCCTAGTTAATTGTATGCATTCATTGTCACATCCCATACATAAGATATTTATGAAGTCACTCTCATCAGGTGTGTTTCCTGTCCTTCGGAAGTTCAGTCATTTGACACCTATTTTCAAAAAAGGAAATAAGAGCGAAGTAAAAAATTATAGGCCAATATGCGTAATGTCTTCTTTACCCAAACTTTTCGAAAGCCTAGTACTAGAAAAGTTGATATCTCAATTTAAACGAGTAATCTCACCCCTTCAACATGGATTTATTAAAGGAAGATCAGAACGTCAGATTTAATATAATACACCAATGATATGGTTAATGCCTTAAACGCATCCATCGTATGAAACTGACTACATACATACCTACTGACTACAGCAGATTATTAGTTTTTGCAAAGGTTCTTATTCAATTAATGGCGCTAATCTTCTTCGAGTTTAACAGATTCGAGATCTCGGTGTCTTATTCCACGAGAGTCTGCAGTTTAACTTACACATCGATAAAACTACAAGCGATGGGATGAGAATGCTCGGTTTTATTATGAGAATGGGGGCAAAGTTTAAAAATGTGTTAACTTTAAAACATCTATATTGCTCATTAGTACCAAGTTACAAAATATATTTATGTTCGCAATCTCACCAATGAAGAAACTGGTTCTTGTGTTTGGTGAGAGAGTTACACTAATTATAAGAAAAATAGAATCATTATGCTATAAGTAAGTATATATATATGATAGGAACAATATATAAAGAGACAAAATCTAAATACAGTGGAGATGAGTATAGACTGATAATAAATATCAATGAATATCAATGAAGGGAAAAACAGGCAATTATTTAGTTGATTATTTCTGAAAGAGTAACTTTAGTTTTAGTTTAAGTATGTTAATATCCTTTAATTTCTTTATTTCAATCGGAAGGTTGTTGAAATACTTTATTCCTAAATATTTATAGTTATTTTGCATTTGTTTGGTATTACATTTTGGAATTTTGATATTGTATTGATATCTTTTAGATAAGTGGGTTTCAAATTTTTTGTTTATATTATCTTTATAAATTTGGATAATTGCATTTTTCTTGAATATATCTTCTACTCGGGGCACCCCGAAATCTGTAAATAGCGTTTCTGTTGGATACGTGGAGGGTTTCTTGAGGATTACTTTGAGGATTAGCTTCTGGACCACTTTGATCGGGGTCAGAATCTTATTGTATGACCCCCCCATCCAATAATTCCGTATTGAATTAACGACTGGATTAGTGCGTAGTATACTCTTTTTAGGTTATTTCTTTTTAAAATATTTCTTAATCTTATGAATATGTATACACACTTTCTGATACGCTTGACCAATTCACATATATGTCTTTTCCACTTCATATGTTGTTCTATTATCACTCCGAGATATTTAATTTCTGATACTGAGTTCAATATTGAACAGCCTTGGATACATATGTTTTTATTACATTTGTTATTGTGAATAATTATTTGAGTGTTAGGGAGTGTTTGTAGTTTGTTAATTGAGAAATGTATATAGTATGTCTTGTTAGCGTTTAATGAGAGAAGATTTGTATCAAACCATTGTTTCAATGTGTTCATGCAATTATTTGCTTGTTCGTTAACTATATTCCAGTCGATCCCATTCACTATGATAGCTGTGTCGTCGGCATAGGATATTATGTTTGCGTTAAGTGGTAGTTTGAAAATATCGTTGACATAAATTATAAATAGTAGGGGGCCTAGGACTGTGCCTTGCGGTATCCCGAAATTACTTGTTAGTGGTAGACTAAGTGAGTTGTTTATCTTGACTACTTGGCATCGTTCAAATAAATAGCTTTTTATCCATTTTAGAGCTTTATCGTTTATCCCAACACAATTCAATTTTTAAATAAGTTTATCATGAGAAATACTATCGAAAGCTTTTTTAAGATCTATGAAAATTCCGAGACATTTCAAAGATTTGTCTAATGTGTCCTGGATTATGTTCGATAATTTTGCAATTGCATCTAGGGTACTTCTATTTTTCATAAATCCATATTGGTTGCGGTGAATTACGTCATTTTTGTCAATAAATTCAGTCAATCTTTTTTTGATAATTTTTTCAAAGATTTTCGCAATGTTTGAGATCAGCGATATTGGACGATAATTTGACACTTCTTCTGGGTTGCCAGATTTATGGATTGGAGTGATGATGGTTTGTTTATATACAGTTGGGAATATTCCGCTTTGGAGACTTATGTTGATTAAATGTGTTAAGGGTTTTGAGATATGTTTTTTGATAATTTTTAGTGTTTCGACAGTAATTCCATCGAAACCTGGTGCTGATCTTCCCTTCATGCTTGAAATGATTTGCTCAATTTCCTGTGCTGAAGTAAGGTGAAACATGTCAATTTTGTTTGAGATTTTAATTTTAAGGTTCTGTACGTCATTGGACGGTACTTTTTGAATTTGATTTGCAAGGTTTTTGCCTACATTTGCAAAGAAGTTGTTGAATATGTTAGCGGTATCTAAAGGATTTTCTTTGCATCGTATTTTGATATTGTTATTTGTGACGCTATGTATTTCATTTTTTTTATGTTTTTTCTTGTCTATGATTTCATTTACAACATGCCAGACTTTTTTTGGATCGTTCTCCGTTGCTTCCAATTTTTGCCGAAAATAGTTTTCTTTTGTGTTTTTTATTAAATAAGTGAGTTTGTTTTTGTATGCTTTTAGGTGATTCTTTAGTGTTTCATTTGTAGGTTGTCGGATAAATTTTTTATATAGTGCTTCTTTGTGTCTGATTGATACAATTAATCCAAAAGTTATCCATGGCTTAACCGGTTTAAATTTTGAAGATTGTTTTCTGGAATCAATGAATTGTGCAATACTTACGTGCGTTGATAGTTGTTTTTCAAATAGTTCGAAGCATTTATTCGTGTCATTACAATTGAAGATGTCGTGCCATTTCTCTTTATCTAGATTATGTATTAGGGCATTTATGTTGAGCGTTTTGTGTCGGCCGTTGTCCTTCTCCGGAGTTTGAGTTTGTATTGGTAAACATTTTTTATCGTAATTGTACGTAAAAATGCACCCGAAATGATCTGTGATTGTCGTTTGTATGACTGCAGATACTATGTTTTTTATATCTTGAATATTTGTGAATACATGATCTATGCACGAAGGTCGTTGACCTGGGATAATTCTCGTAAATGAATTAATACACGAAATATAATTTAATTCTGCCATCATATTCAGATAATTATCTTTGTCATAGGATGAGTAATCATTTGCGATATTGAGGTTAATGTCTCCGACAATGATGGTTTTCTTATTTCTGTTCGCAAGAAGAATGTGTTTTAGTTCATCTACATAGGTTGGTAATATTGAGGCATGGGTTCTATATATGGCGAATATGCTAAAGGTGTACTTTTGGAAACTGATTTCCATATTTAAAATGTTTACATTGTGCATGTGGATTTCTCTGTAAAAAGTCACAACATATTTATTTGAAATAAATATTGCGATTCCGCTGTTTTTATTAATTTTGGTATTTGTTGCATAGTATGTATAACCCGGAATATTATAATTTATATCACTTGATGAATGCGTCTCTGTTAATATTATGCAGTCTAGTCTGTTAAGTGATTTTATTGTTACCAGGAGTTCGTCTAAATGCAATTCTATGCTCCTGACATTCATATGAAATATGGTTAGGCTAACTTCGGAATTTATCGCTAATATGTTGTTTGTTTCGTTCACCGATGTATATATTCTTTCGTCTATTGATATAGTTTTATCTATAGCATTTACCACAAAGTCATCCATATCGAAGAAATAATAATATTGAAATTCATTAGTAGCCGTGAATCACCTTTGTTCGTTTCACTGTTGGAGTTAGATTTTATGGAGAACGGACTTCTTGAGAGCCTTTGTGTTTTTTTATCGCTAATAAGTAGGTGTGCAATTTTATTCATATTCTATTCTCTCTTTGGCGATTTGAAGCATTTTTTATCTGTATGTGCAGTTGATGCTATCAGCACTGTGGTCGTCCGATATGTTTGCTTTGAATTTTCTATTATTGCAGGAACAGTTGTAACAGATTGGTTTATTGTTTCTTTCTGTGCATTTTGCTAGGGTGTGATCTTTTGCACAATGGGGGCAGGTAGGAGGTTGTGTTCTGTTTAGGCATCTTAATGCTGTGTGTCCATACTTCAGGCAATGATAACACTGCGTAAGGGGGTTAAGATCTTCAATTGGGACTCTTTGGTATTTTATATTGATTTTTCCAATGTTAACTAGTATTTTTCTGATGGCTCCTGACGTTTGTAGTAAGTAGTTTGACATGTCTTGTTGGGACGTCTTTTGTTGGTCGAATTTTTTGAGTTTGATTTCTTTTATGAGTTTGAAATCATCCTTTCGGAAATTTTGTAGCCCCTCAGTTTGCTGAGTTATGCCTAAGACTATTTCATCCTCTGACAAATTTGATTGTAATCTTTTTACGATCATTATTGGTTTTCTCTTTTTTGTTTCTTCAGCGTTTATGTCTTCGCCGAATGCTTCATTTATTTTTGTGGCCAATTTTTGTACGTCTTCTTTTTTTGCACATGAGATTATGATTTTTTGATCACCAATTTTTTTAAATTCAGTTACACCAACTTTCATTTTGGTTACATCTATGTTTTTTTCGATTCTTTTTCTCATTTCTTCAGCCTTGAAGTTTTTAGTCGTTGATATAATGATAGCGTGCTTTTGTGGAATTTGTTTCTCGATTTTGCTAATTGTTGTTGTGGCTTGCGCATATGTTTTTATATTTTTTACCACAAAACTCTCTAATTTCTCATTATAGTGCTCATTGTTTGTTATAATTTGCTCTTGTAGACTTATAATTTTTTTTTGTAGCACACAGTTTTCTATTATAATTTGTTCTTCTAGTTTCTTTAGATTGTTTTCCAAACTCTGTTTTATTCTTGAATCTTTAACAGATGTGATCTTTGCGATATCGCTCTTTATATCTTCGATAATGCCATCCATGTTCTTTCTTAATACTCTCGCCCGTCCGGGCGAGGTACTTTGCGAGGTGGGAATGTAGTACAATACTCGATACGATACACTAAACGAATACTGCGTACGACCGCACTCTTGTAGCAATAAAATGCAACTGAAATACAATTCAACAGTATGGTCACCGTACTACAAAGTCAATTCTCATGCCTTACAAAGGTATAAAATAAATTCCTTCGGTACATCAAATTTAAAATAAATATTTCCATCGAATTTATAAATTACAATAACTTACGCACCCAAACCAGACTTCTAGATAGAAGACTTCTAACGTATATATTGTTTTTATTCAAAATTATCAAATCTTTAATTGAAAGCCCTGAATTATTGGAATTAATTTCTATGAATGTACCTGCCAGACAAACTTAAAGCAGACACTTTAAAATATAACAATAACCTCAATACTAACTACTCTTTTTATTCACTAATTCTAAGAATACATCACCGCGCAAACAAACACTGTGAACTTATTGATGTATTTAGTGTTAATAATTTTTGAGTTTTAAAAGGCAACTAATTACATTAATTTTCTCCTATTCCGCCTCACTCTTAATACGCAATATTTCACTTTCAAATAAATGGATTTAGCTTTATTAATTCAAAACATGATTTATTATGTCGGGGGAGACGGAAAAATACGCACTTTTAATTTTAATTTCGTTTATTAAGTCACTTACGCGATATGTCAATTAGTATGCGGCGCCGCCGAAAGCGACTATATTCATATCAAGAGTTGGATTATATTCATAATATCGTAATTCATACCTACAAAATATTTCATAGACAATGCTGCCAACCAAAAAAAAATTAGTATTGCCATATAAAATAAATAATATCATCGTGTATAATTAATCCATATTAATATGGAAGTCAATGTATTATTTATAACAAATAATCAACATATAATTAAATAAAATAACCCGAATAACAAACAAATAGAATAAAATGTGATTAAACGTATTCCGTTTAGGTAGTTTAGGTTAGGTTAGGTTAGAACATGGAAAATAGGTATTAGAATTAAATCACAAACCAGTCTATACAAACCTAGCGTAGCCCACAAACTACTTGAAAACTGGGATGTAACTCTAAAGGGGACGCGAGCAGGCGTTATTAAAGGGGCATTTTTTTGTTATAGAAAATCACAGTTAGATTAGGTTAGGTTATATATATTAATTTAATATTTTCAAGATTTTATTTTCTTTAACTGAATTAGTTGTAGGTAGGTACTGTACCTAACCCGCGCACTGGCTAGGTAAATAACTAGTTTTATCAGGAATACAATGTCACATTATTTTGTTTCTTTGAAATCTCGTGTGACATATCGCGTAAGTGACTTAATAAACGAAATTAAAATTAAAAGTGCGTATTTTTCCGTCTCCCCCGACATAATAAATCATTTTTTGAATTAATAAAGCTAAATCCATTTATTTGAAAGTGAAATATTGCGTATTTACCGTGAAGCGGAATTCGTAACCTTTACCCTAATTTCAGACCTGTTTCCTAGTTATCAACTTGTATTATTTATTAGCTTTAAATATGAATGCAAATATATAAATAAAAATTACTAGACATATATTTTTGTTAAATTCAAAATAATCAGTTACATTATCAAAAACTGACTTACCAAACACAGGCAATTCTGTCGACTGACCAGTCCAAGGCTGGTGTCGCGAAGCTGCGACTCCACTATATATTTTAGAGGTGGTGTGATATGCCACACGCCCAAAGGACCAGTCCCAAACTACTCCGAATGATAGGTTATGGGACGATTTATGCATCCGACAAACCCGATGGACAGTGCAATAATCAAAGGTATAAATCTGGGCTTCTGGAGCACAAGATAAGCCCAGATTGGAAAGCAGAAAAGATGGACTCACCCGTTGATGACTATCACACGTCTCCAGGAGTATTTGTTTGATTTCACTTCACAAAATATACGTATAATCGCCCTGTCTGATATTAATTATCACTCGAACTCTGATAAGCAACTGACACCACTTGTCAGATTTAACATGTGTCGCAACAATATTTTTATCATGGTGACATTTTGGGGTGGGTAAAATGGTAGGTAGGACATTTGCAGGATTTTGTATTGACATTACACTTGTCCATTAAGCCTGTGGATGCATACCTAACAATCCCCTATATATTGCGCGAACATTCTCCCGGCGTTGAAAGTACCTTCCGAAATTTTAAGTACTTTCAAATAAAGTAAAGAATTAAATGTAAAACGAAGTAAGATGAAATATAAATATTCTTATCAATACGCTATTAATATTACAAAGTTAAAACGAAAATTAAAAAATATAATGAAAAAAAGAAATAATAATTATTGTGTAGGCAAAGGACACAATTTTACGACTGGTCGTTTAAAGTTCCCGGAAGGGGTCCTTACGCGTGCGACACGAACCACTCCGTCTTTACCAGGGAACACTTCCTCAACAACGCCCACCGGCCAGGAGGCGCATCCTCTTGATGCACCAATACTATGGTACCTACTAGAATGTTATTCGCGGGACCATTCCATTTTTTTCTCATCTGCAGAGAGTGAAGATACTCTATATGGCACTTCTTCCAATAAGATTGAACGATGTGGTCCAAAAGCTCTTTCCTTTTCAGTAGACTAATGCGTTCATTAGTCAAATCATAAGCAGGTAGATGCTGAATCGGGGTAGACATCAGAAAATGAGCCGGAGTAAGAGCTTCTGAATAATGAGAACTGCTTAATAAACATAATGGCCGTGAATTAAGTACAGCCTCTATTTGTGTCAGAACTGTGAGAAGCTCTTCATAACATAAAAGTTGAGTACTTACAACCCTATACAGATGCGATTTAATGCATTTAATATTTGACTCCCATAATCCTCCAAATTGAGGAGCGCGGGGTGGAATCGTCTTCCATTCAATTCTCCGAATGTTAAATTCATTGCGAAGAACTTCTTTAGTTGAATTTGCCTCTAAAAAATTATATAAGTCATCCAGACAATTCTTTGCGCCTATGAAATTTGTCGCATTGTCACTGTACATACACGAAACCGGTCCGCGTCTGGATAGAAAACGCTTAAATGCGTTTAAAAAATTGTCCGTGCTTAGATCTGATACCACTTCCATATGTATAGCCTTCGTAGTTAAACAAATAAATAGACATATATATGCTTTTTGACTTTTTACCCCACGACGCACACTGGGGCAAGATTGATGAAAAACGCCCTTTATTCACATGGACGTTTTTAAGAGAAAATTTGAATGTGGAAAGGAAGGTTATAAAAAAACAAAAATTTTAAATACATAGCATATGTAAAATTTATTATGTACATATTATATATACACGATTTAAATAAATAAATAACAAAAAAAATCAATTCTCTTTATCCGACTTGTTTGAGTCAAAATCACTATAATCATCACCATCACGATCATCATAATAATCGTAATCGTCACTATCATCATCATCATCCTGAGTACTTAAATAATTTTCACCTGTCGGCTGTAATGATGGAGCGGTTCTACCTCTTCTATGGGGAGTGTGGTCAACTTTTTTTTGGCTGCTTCCGGAGGATCTGATGACAAAAACAACAAACTGAAAACATATTTTATAATTCCTTAGAGTTGAATGTACGTATTACATCGCCCTGAGCGAAGACCAAATGCTTAATGGCAAGATTGAGCATTGTCTGCAAATCAACATGAACTGAAGTATCAAACATTGATTTTTGCAGTCACTGGGTAACATTCCCTTTTTGCGGCCTGTACAATTTTATAAGACGGGTAAAGTATTGGAGCATTTGATCTTATTACATTGTATTGGTGTCGAGATAATTCCGCTTCCACTACGAGTGCTACAGCATCCTCTCCTGACATAGTAACAGTTTCAAGAGAATTTCTATAAGTTTTTAAATATTTACTGGGACTTGATGAATCAGATAAAATATCAGTGATTGCTATAGACGCCTCTGTCTGTCCTGTAGTTCTAAGTTCCATTTGTGTGGCATAAAGTAATTCAGTTAGAGGAGTAGACTTTCTCAAATCCAGAGTCTCTTGTCGATTCTTTCGTTATGTACTCTGATCAAAGGTAATTTTCGGGTGACCGGGACCACCGTGTTTTAGTGTTAGATTAGGAAAATAAATTGATGAATCCAGCTATGTTTTATTTTTCTCCAGAAATCTTACTTCAATCCGGTGCCCTGCTACCCATCGTGAATAGTGTTCCGATATGAAGCGATTTATCCTTCTCGAAATATGTTTTCTGGGATCACCGATGCATCCTGTCTTCAACTCCATTTCCTTTTGCAGCGAATTTAGCTGATCTGGAATGTGTGCGTATCCAGAGTTCTTCATTATTGTGAATAATTGTCGTCTTGTCATGAATAAGGTATCAGAATTCACACCGTGTGAAAAAAAGAAAATGAATAAATTTCTCCGCTCGGTTCACGTAGTGCTGTATTTGTCACGAGGCATAAAAAAACGCTGAATTGCGTTGTGCTATATCTGTCACCAACTGTCACGACTTAGTTTCTCAGAATACGCGTTCTATCTTTGTTCTATTATGACCAGATATGTGGTATAAACAGTTTTAGGAAGGGAGACCATGAAGTTTTATCTTTGAGTTACACTTTACCACCTTACGTCCACAAAATGGAAATTGAATGTCAGTGATGATTATTTTGAAATAAATCTCTATTCTGACAGGTTTTGTAACTAACATGATATTAAATTTCCTGATCCCGAGTTTTTAAAAAAACTGTTCATTTTAATTATAGCTACCGATCACATTAAAATAATTCATTACTTAAAAAAGTGTACATATGTGCAAGATTTTAAAAGTGATTCGTAAATAATAATAGTTACTGGTCCTTAAAGTGTTTGAATGATAGCCCGGAGGTGCCCGGAACTCAACTAATCTCTAAAAGAATATCATTTTTATAAAAATCACTGCTATATTTTTGTATGTATTTGATATACAATTTTATCTGTCAAAATAATTAATAATGTTCAAAATATAATGTGAAAAAATAAGATAAATACCTAAACATGATGGTTCCATACTCACTTTTGGGATTTGTAATAGGTGTCTTCCGAAATAAATACTTGAACTTGAGGTTTATGCTGGCACTTGTAAAACGGCGTATTATTTGCACGAGTGTTCGCTCTGTACTGAGCGGTGTCACAGGTAAAAGGGTATGGTCAAGGGTTTCTACCTGCTATATAATAATGCTACAACTATCGAGGTACCTCGAAAAAATTAAAGCGACATCGTATTATTGAATTTTTTTGTTTTGTTTATTGTATCAACTTCTGGTATTTGGCCCCAGTGTGCGACGCCTAGAAAGGGTTATATTTATTGGTCCGGCAAAATCTACACCCGTATGTGTAAATGCTTTTGCTTCCTGAACTCTAGCTGTAGGTAAATCTGCCATTAGCGGTATAATATTAGAAGGTGCAGTTTTAAAACAGAAATTACAAGCATGTACTCTTTTGCGTATTAGATTTCTCCCCGATAAGATCCAATAACGCTGTCTAATTATTGACATAAGGAGATGTGCACCAGTATGACAATTCACACGATGGTGAAAGTCTATAATTATATCGACAATATGATCCTGTCTTGGCAGAAGTACTGGATGTTTGTTTTCAAAAGGTATATTCGCGTTTGTTAATCTACCACCTATACGTAACAAGCCATTATGATCTAGGAACGGGTTTAGTTTTCGGATTGAAGGTGAGCATAATTTATTCCTCTGTATTAATTGTATATCGACACTAAAATACCTATTCTGTAAAGCTTTTAATACATTCATTTCAGCAATGTTTAATTCCGTGGAATTTATAACTGTTGAGCGTGATAACTTTCGCATAAATCGTAAAATATATACCACAATTCTCAGCAGTTTTGGCCATGAGGAAATTTTTAAAGCGAGATTATATATCGGAGAATTTTCCTCTATTGACGTTATTGTAAATGTATGCGATTTTTTCAATTCCAAAGCATTCTCCTCCTCCCGTGAGGGGGAAAATCTTTCGACAGGCCACTCGGATACTGGGTTCGCAGCCCAGGGCGGACCGTGCCACCAAAGAGCATGATCGACCAACTGAGCAGGCAGTAGTCCTCGTGATAAACAATCACTAGGATTGGTAACGCCATCTATGTGATAAAAATGTTTCGCGGGTAAATTTTCCTGAATTTCACTAACTCGATTAGCTACAAAAGTTTGCCACCGGTGCGGGGACGAGTGAATCCAAGAAAGTGCTATTTTTGAATCTGAAAAAGCAAATATATCGTTTATCGAAACGCGATTTCTATAAGTATCTATAATAGATCTAACGAGTCTAGATAAAATAAGCACAGCGCATAATTCCAATCGAGCGAGCGACACTGTTTTCAGAGAGGCCACCTTGTATTTAGAACATATCAAATTCATTGTAGTGTTGCCACCCTTATCCGTGACATGAAGATATATTACACAACCGTATGCTTTCATACTCGCATCTGCGAAGGCGATAATATTTATCGTGCAGTCCTCCTTTACTCCCAAATATCGAGGTAAATTTAAATTAGAAAGCATTGGTAATTCTTCCTTGAATTTGACATATCTATTAACAATACTTTGGGGTAGTTCCTCGTCCCATCCTACTTTCTCTAACCACAGCTCTTGTAAAAGTAATTTGGCATATAAAATTACTGGAGCAACCAAACCTAATACACCGAATAAACGAGCTATTGTGGAAAGAATTGATCTTTTACATATAGTTTTTTCCTCCGTCGGACATATCATAAATCGAAAACAATCAGATATCGGATCCCATTTTAATCCTAAAATGCTACATTTATCCGAAAAATCCATTGTCGCGCGGTGCGACTCTGGTAATTGGGCCAGTAAATGAGGAGAATTACTCGACCATTTGACTAATTCAAATCCTCCACACTTGAACATCGCCATTAAATCTGTAGCCAAAGTGATGCCTTCACTTATAGTATTTACAGAATATTCAAAATCGTCCATATATAAATCATTAATTGCAACTTCCGCCGCTTTCGGATAACGATTTCTTTCATCGCTCGCTAGCTGCCGTATAGTTCGCATTGCTGGAAATGGTGAACAGTTCAAACCAAACGCGAGTGAATTAAATTGATAAACTCCAATTCGTTCAACTTCGTGAAATCTATAAAGAATTTTTTGATATTTACGATGGCTTTCCGTTACCATTATACGTAGATACATTTGCTTAACATCTGCGGTTAATGCTACAGCGAATAAGCGAAATTTAATTAAAAGTGTAAATAAATTAGATTGCAAATTTGGACCTGTATACAAAGTATCATTAAGTGACAACCCTGAACTGGTCTTTGTACTTGCATCTAATACAACACGAGTTTTAGTTGTTGATTTATCTTTACGAATTACTGCGTGATGAGGAATGAAATATCCCTCATCAATATTAGATGAAGACGGAACTTCAACCCTCATATATCCCTTTTCCAGATATTCAGAAACTACTTCATTATAACTGCAATGCAATTCTGGCGAAGTATTAAATTTCCGTTCTAAATATTCATATCGACGCTGCGCGACACGGCGCGAATCACCTAAATTATTAGGATCTATCTTAAACGGTAAAGATACAATATACCTTCCCGATTCATCCTGTTGGACTGACTCGAGGTACATTTTCTCACATTCTGCATCTTCAGCACTCATCAACGACTTAATAGGCATGTCTTCCATCGTCCAAAACTTGGATAACGCATTATATAAATTTACATTGGTTATGGGGCCGAACGTCCACGAAACCTCCGGCGTACACGTAGGTATTTCACCCATTACAATATACCCGAATACTGTCTGTATAGCCGGTGGTGCATTCGTATTATGTTTAGATAAAACCTTATTCCCCAGCAGAATATATGGAAATAACCGTGCACCTAATAAGATATCAACATCAGATGGAACGTTCCAGGATTCATCCGCTAAGTTTAAACCCACTAAATGTTCACATGACTTTGTGTCAACATGTTGTGTAGGAAGCTTTGATTATATAAATGTCTATAATCAAAGCTTTGATTATATAAATGTCTAGATTGAGCGTTCGAGCCACGAAACGCCAAAAAAAATATCAGCCAACTGTTGGCTGATAAGCTCGTTCAGTCCGCACAGTTGAGAAACTATCGCTGTGCGGTAAACACGTATTGTGTGACATTTGAAAATGACGATTTGCGCTATAACAGTGTGCAGAAATTACAAAGGACGATTGAAAATAACTAAAAATGTTACCTATCATAGGTAAATTACCTTTTCAAAGCCATATAATAACCATTTAGTTAAAGAAACAATTCAGTTTTAATAGTGTAATTTAGTCTTACAATCGTCTTGACAACGCCATATTTTGACGCATTGTTTACAGGGTTGCCTGTTCTTCAAATTAAAATACCCACATAAGGTAAAAATTGCAAGGCGCAAATGAAGCCGTTCTATTTATAAAGAACATTAACTTTAAATTCAGTAAATTTAAATGATTCATCTCTTTAAGAAATATAAGAATCTAGTAAATAAAAAAAAATAAATTTAGACACAGCGATACCTGCCGGCCATTTGGCAGCGTCTAGGAATGTATCTTTCTTATTTTCCGTATTTCTTGTTTATTTGTTAAAAATAATCAAATAAAAATAAATCTCTTTTAACAATGATTTTCTTTTCATTTATATCATTATATTTATGTAGAAAACTATCTTACTTTTTTTTTTTTTTTTATAGTGAATACCTCACAAGAGTCCCAACTGCTCCCGTCTGGAGCCAGTGAGACTATGGCATCCCCATTTGGGGGATGTTGTGAGGCTGAAGGTAAGTGGGTAAGGGAAAGAGGAAGGTGGGGAAGTACCTGGCTATTCAGATCTAGTCACTAAACACGGCTAAAGCCATTTGGAGCAACGTTTCAATTCTGAATGGTGGTCTTACACCAGGGCGATACTGGTAGTATCTTCCACTCTGGAACGTGCCGCAAATATACTATAGATTATTTTATTTAATTAATTGTGAAATAACACAAATTAATCAAATAAAATTTATTTGCGCACGCCGGGTTCGAACCCGCGACCTTCGGAATGGCAGTCCAATGCGTTACCACTGGACTATGCCGGCCGTCAAACTTACTTAAATGAATTCAAAATTAAACGAATTATAGGTCCCGCAAAATCGAAACATATTTTTTCCCAACTTTTTTGGGAAATCAAGGGAGCTGGTATCACTCAATACGCCTACAGTGACGTTAAGCGCTTACGTCAACGATATAAGTTGCGTATACTTGTGTGCGTGACACGCACACAAGTATTTCAAATCTGGCCTGTTCTTTCTGTCGGAATAACAGTGCGACACTCTATCTAGACATTTATATAATCAAAGAATCAAAGGTAGGAAGCTTATCAGTTATTTTATCGACAACTAATAGACTAATTTTATAAGTATCTTCTGAAACGCGGGATTTAATTTTTAACGCAACGTGTCCCAATATTGGTGTCTCTACTGAACCAACAATTTTAACTACTGAATTATTTAAAGGAATTATTTTAAGATTTAATTCATTACAAGTGTATAAACTGATTAAATTTTGTTGCGAGGCGCAATCAATTAAACACCTTACGGTTACTTGATTATTTTTATTGTCATAAGCAAATAACTGCGCGGTTGACAGTAGTACATTTGTAGCTATATTACCCGCAGAAAAATTATTATGATGTTTATGACTACGCGCTATTAATGTAATGGCTTCGTTTTTTGATTGACTTTCAGTATTCACCGTGCTCTCAAAATGCAGAGCGGTGTGATGTCGTTTTTTACAAATTCTACAATCCGATTTAGATGGACATTTCACAGTTTTATGTTTATCGCTTAAGCAGTTAACACATAAATTATTTAATTTCACAAACTGAAAGCGAGCATTTGGTCTTAATTTGTTAAATTGTTCACATTTAAACAATTCAAAATGATCAGAATGATTACATTTCCGGCACCTATTACGATTATTATTACTTGACTTCGGTTCGACCACAGCGAATGAATGCGTAACTTTGTTTTTATTATTAACAACTTTATTATCATTTTGCCCAGTTCGTTCTAGGATTTTGACATGCGACCGAATGTATTCTATTAAATCGGTATATGTAGGTATAGCTTTCTCCCGTATAGACATTTCTAAATTTTGCACCAACTGTATATCTAATTTTTTCAGTGCAATATGTAATATTATAAAATCGGTTAGGTCATCAATACCTAATTCCTTGAGTGCAGCTATGGAAGACGCAAACCGTTCGATAAAATTATTTAACTCATTTGGGTTACTAGGTGCCAATAATTTTAAATTCAAAATATTGTTCAGATAAAAGGTATCTAGCACGCGTTTGTCCTGATATTTCTTTTCGAGAGCTTCCCAAATTAAAAAATAATTTTGTTCGTTCGGAAGTATTCCCGCAAAAACTGATAACGCCTTTCTTTGGAGTTTCCCTATCAGATATTGCATCTTTTGCGACGTATTCAAATTTTCATTTGAGTGAATGTTTAATTTAAAAGCTTCATAAAATATCGACCAATTCTCTTGATTACCATCGAACGATGGCATCTCGATCGGTGGGAGCTTAATTAATGGTGAATTATTTAAGTTCTTTCGATCACGTGATGAATTTTGCTTTGCTATAATGCTTTCGCGTATAGAAACTACAAAACAGTACTTATTTTCGAATTTACTCCATAAATCGAAATTCATATTGTAATTTGAATCCTTTTTCAACTGAAGTGTATGAAATTCATCACAAAACGTGTTAAATTGTGCATAATATGTAGCTTTATTAACCGTTTGTTTAACAAAATCCACCGAACTTCTCGTCTCCCTGTCCGCAATACTTTTCGCTTTCTCATATAATTCATTAACACGATTATGCATCAAATTAATTTTCGATTCTAGTAACTAGATTTTAATATCCTGAGTACTATCGCTAGTCGCCATGATTAATTTTATGTAGGAATTTAAACACAACAATAATTACAAATGCAACCTAGTACATACAAATTAACAAAGTATAAAGAGAAAATAATATTTATTTATAACTCAAAATATGTTAATTTTAAATACCCCGTTGGTAATCCGGCTCGAAAGAACCAAAAATGGTGTCGCGATGCTGCGACTCCACTATATATTTTAGAGGTGGTGTGATATGCCACACGCCCAAAGGACCAGTCCCAAACTACTCCGAATGATAGGTTATGGGACGATTTATGCATCCGACAAACCCGATGGACAGTGCAATAATCAAAGGTATAAATCTGGGCTTCTGGAGCACAAGATAAGCCCAGATTGGAAAGCAGGAAAGATGGACTCACCCGTTGATGACTATCACACGTCTCCAGGAGTATTTGTTTGATTTCACTTCACAAAATATACGTATAATCGCCCTGTCTGATATTAATTATCACTCGAACTCTGATAAGCAACTGACACCACTTGTCAGATTTAACATGTGTCGCAACAATATTTTTATCATGGTGACATTTTGGGGTGGGTAAAATGGTAGGTAGGACATTTGCAGGATTTTGTATTGACATTACACTTGTCCATTAAGCCTGTGGATGCATACCTAACAATCCCCTATATATTGCGCGAACAAAGGCAGTCCAAGGCAAGATGTGCTGGGCACAGCGGTATCTGAAACATATACAATATTTTGTTAACATTTCCTCTCGGAATTCCAAATTAAACCAACTTGGTTGTGCCATTATATATCACATAACTTTCTACTAACCATCAGGCGATTCGCAAATAGTGCGATCGCTGTCGTTGCTGAAAATCATTTCGACATTTGTCATCAAGTCCAGCACGCTGTCGATTGGATGATGCTCCTGGGAAGCACTTGGTGACAGTCTGCCCCCTCCCGTCTTGAGCCTGCTCATCTTTTCTCCACGAAGCTCCAACTTCCTTTTTGTTTTTATGTTGTCCCAACATTTCTTGAGCTGCGCTTGAGATCGCTAAAAAGGAATTCAATACGGTATTATAATCTAGTATACTATTACGGAGTGGGAATAACAGAAAATTATGATGGATATATGAATGTGGATGAAACGACGTGATGGTTGGTTGGTATTAAAATTACAAACGATAAATACCTTTAGATTGTCGGCGATCGAGTTAAATTCATCCGTCACCTTTTTTCACCCAAGCATTTTTCTTATCTCCGAGCTGCTGGTGATTTGTGGCAATGGAAGAAATGGCTGGATATTTGCATATCAAATCAACCAAACATTTCTTCTCATTGGGTGTGACCACAATACGCGAACTCATTTGTTAAAAAAAACTCACAAAACACGAAACAACCGAACTAATGGAATCTGACAGCGGGTTGATAATATGCAACTCGGCGTAGACATGTAAATCCATAGAGAATAGCATAGATAAACGTACAACTTGTCACAAAACGGGGAGTGTTGTGATAATTATAGCGCAACATCCACAAATTTCGGATGACGTCCCAACTTTATTTCGGCGTAGACATAAGGTACACACCTTGATGAAGGAAGTTTTAAGTGTTGACTCTGAATTGAAGCGTTAAAGGTAAGGTTGGTCGATTCTTTCCCTTGAGTAAGGAATACACTTGAGTAAGGCAACCTTGAAGGATCGATTCTGAATACGGGTCTAAGTGTTAAATTTTGAACAAGTCCCTGGATTTCACTAGTTTTGTGAAAAGTTAAAATTCTTAAATTCAGTTTCTAAATTTCTTTGAAAATCCCATCAGTGAAGTTTTTAGTCAGTTTAATTTAATTAAACAGTGAAAATAAATAGAGTCTAAACTCAGTGCTTAAGAGTGTTAAGTGATAAGTTCTAAAGAGTGAATTGTGGATAGTTTAAAATATTGGTGAAAACAGTGCAATTTGGGAGAAAGTTTTAACAGATATTTAATTTATTAAGAATCGAGATAATTAAAAGTTTGCGCAATTCGGAATAAATTTTCTTATAAATTTATATTAAAAAAAGAGTGAAAATAACAAAAATAGTTAGACCTAAATAATTTATAATTTTCCGGCACATCTATATCACAAAATATTAAATATCAGCTAATTTATATGGATCAAGCAAGAATGAAATATTAAATAGGAATAAATAGTCGAAAAGATTTATTTTGAAATTAGTTGAAAAATACAGTTAATTAGGTAGGGATTCTTTGGCAAGGTTGTTGTGTAGATCCCAACCGGAAAAACCTTGGTGGGGTAAGTTTTCCCTTTATAAATAATTTTCAGGCCCTAGGAGTGAGAAGGCGCTGTGGAAGTGATGGTATTTCTATTTAATTATTAAAACAACAAAAAAGAATTACACATTAATATATGTATATTGTGTATTTATATATATGTATATAAAGTAATATATTGTATATAAAGAGTATATTTGAGTAATTTATGTACCTATGCGTATATATATATATGTATTTTATTTATTAATCAAAACATCGGAATAGTAACGATTTTAAATACCTACCTATGGACATATCTATATTATTGGAAAAGAAAATATGTACGTATTAATGTTCAAGTCTATGTAGAATCATATATTTATATTTATTTATTAATATATGTACTATTATTTAACATATTTTGGCAATCGAGAGATGTGTATTTATATGTCTTCATATTTATATTTATTCTTCACTTAACCTCTAGTAATTTTACTAAATTCGGATAATGAAATAAATCGTTTAACTTTAAAAAGGAATTAAAAAAAATGTTGGTTTAAATACCAAAGTTGTGAGGTTTTAATTAACTATGCACAATAAAAGAAACAACTGACTTATGAGGAGAGGTAGATATTTATTAAATAAACAAATCTCACATTTAGGTTAGTGTGTCAGACGAGGAGTTTACATCATTTGTTTATAATAAATCGTTCACTGGGGAACTGGGTTAATTGAATGATTTGAAAATGACCTTGGTACGTAACTAGATATTTATCAGGATTATAAATTAGAATAAAAATTAAAGTGAATATCAGGATGTCATTGTGCAATGTGCAGCGATTGGGTATTCTCAAATACCTATCATTCACAAACTACAATTGAAAAATCACGGGTTAGTAAGATTTATATCGAAGTATTACATGAAACATTTGAATATTATTGATTGGGTGGTCGCATAGGTTTCTATTAGTTACCTGAAACAGCTGAGGGTTGCGTACTCTCAAATACCTATCATTCACAAACGACAATTGAAAAATCACGGGTTAGTAAGAATCATATCGAAGTATTATACGAAACATTCGAATATTATTGATTGAGTGTTTGCATAGATTCTCATCGGTTACCTGAAACAGCTGGAAGTTGCGTACTCTCATATGTGACAAACATTTACATACAACAATTGAAAAATCACGGGTTAGTAAGAATTATATCGAAGCATATACGAAACATTTAATTACAATGGATTGGGTAATCGCATAGATTCCCATCAGTTGCCTGAAACATCTGGGAGTTGCGTACTCTCTTATGTGGCAATCAATTACTTGAAACAGTTGAAAAATCACGGGATAGGATGAACCAAATCTAATGTAGAATCCTGGGGAAAGAAAAAATACAGTTCATCCATAGGAGGCAGTGGTCACTTCTATAACAAGACCATTAACCAAACAAATAGAGATGGCGAATCTCTTAAATAAAATCGTCAAAACCAAAACAAAAAGCCTGGAGTTCGATAGTTCTCCAAAACAAACTATCAATAAGATCTTATTATATTAGTATCTATTCATATTTCCCACTATTCTTACGTATTTATTCGGTTACCAAACTTAAAATTTCGCAGAATTCTTTGTACGAGATCCGAGCTTGGAATGCGAAGCAGCTAGCCTCGTATTGCAAGTTATAAACCTTTTCCAAAACTTATGTCTATATATATGTATTCGTATGTACTGTTTATTGGAGAATGCGGACCTGCATACAGCTTGCATTTTAGGTCTCCGGATCACTCTCGCATTTTCTCTTAAACGTGGAAGGAGGATTCACTACCCGTAATTCCACACCAACCGTGAGTATATGATTGTATATAGGACGAAACCGGTTCTCCCTAAGTAAATTGTAGTCCAAGGAGGAGTAGGAATTTGGGGGTTTCGGGGCTCGGGAGAAGACTTGAAGGCAGTGCATGATGACGAAGGAAGGTTCTTTTGGGACGCAGTAACTTAGGTACCAATCAATTGAATCGTGTCACAAGATTGTGCGAATTTCTCGTTGACTCTCGATCACCTCGTTTACTGAGGACAGGAGCCAAATTATGCCAGCAAAGGGTTATTCTGAGTTCGTCAAATATACAATTAACTAATAACATTAACCTATTAAATCAATCTTTACATGTACCTTATAGCAGCAGAGTCATAAAGGAGTGACGCCAACAGATACAGGAGTTTACCAAAATCAAATTTACTAACAATTAACCATTTCAGTTATATTTAATTACGTGTCCAAATAAACATGTATGATATCTTTTACCAGCGTTTAACTACGACTTCGTTAGAATGCAGGGAATCAAAATAGTTACAATAGGAAAGTTAGCTCACTTAGTGAAACCATTTAAATTTAGACTTGCAATGGAAAGACCAATTCAATTTTGAAGCTCAACACCTTGATCAGAATCAAAAGGGTTACCACAAAAATGAAAGTAATTAAAGTCCTATATCATAAACCAAAAAATTACACAACGTTTGATGGAATTTTATTACAATATAAATACGAAAATATTTACGTTCAAGGTCGTAAATAACGTATTAATTAGTTAAGTACATGTGTCTATAAAGATATATAGTACAAGAGAGCTTTAAGTAGCTTTCTGTAGTTATCAAAGAAATTAAGGGTCCAATTTTCATGGAGGCTTATGTGTTGTAGGGGAGGAATTTTCCATCCCTACGAACACATATATGCAAAGCCTTAGGAAAAAAATAAATATCGGTCATAGCCAAGAGAGAAGAAAATTTTATATTGTTTTGAACAAATAAAAAGAATGGCAAAAATCATAAAAAAATCACAAGGTTGTTACGCTCTCCGCTTTGAATTCGAGATTTGCCTTGCTAAACAGTGTTTTGGAAGTGTTTAAAAAAATAATTTTTAGTATATTCCGATTCTTTTTTCTTGTGCCTGCCAACCTGGACGCCTACAAAATCCCTGCGGTATCGTTCCATGTTTTATTCCATTAATTTCTGTATCTGCTCTGTTCCCATATATTTAATATCATTTTTCATTCTTTTAACCGTCCACAAAGAGATTTAAGCTTTTCCTACGCGTACATTCAAGTGCTGTAATATAGGTCTTCTTGAAGCCATTTAAAAGCACCATAATAATAGTGTTTTATTTCCAAGAAATCCCTTTGTTCTATCCACTTCTAGAAGGCGTCTGTTCTCTCTTAACACAAACGAACTAAAAACACGAATCCTGCTTGAGCTAGCCAGGTATCCTTGAATATATATTACTTTTCTATACGCGATTCGATTCCGTGGAAACCCTTTATCTAACACTGGAACCCAGAAACGTGGGGCCTTATTTGAGAGAAGAATCGCTTTCCTGTTGTAACTTTTTATTGTTGTCGTGATGTGCATATATGTGTGTAAATAATTGTTTTTCCTACATCTAGGTACCCCTGTGTTTAAAGTCCACGTGTGTTCTGTAATTACTGCCATTTAATAAACGTTCGCGAACTGGTATATTTTACGTTTATTTTCGGAGCGTGGTTGCGGATTCATTCAAGTAATATAAAGTTAGGTTATAGAATAAACTCAAAGCGTAATAATACAGGTCCCTACTTGTGCGGTTATATTTGTGTAAAATTTAAACACAAAAGATTTTTAAGGTTTTTTTCTCATTTTAATATCGCAAAATCGGTAAAAATAAATACTTCCCAGAAATACGTCTTCAGCCGATAGCCTTTTATGATAACTGGAAAAACCGCTAACAATAAAAAAAAGAAAGCGTCTACCTGGAATCTATTCACTACTTAATTTTGTCTCACTAGTACACAAGTAATTTTAAGAAATAAAGTCGGCTAATTTAAATAAAATTAATAAAATGGACGCCTTAATTCGCTTTAAGAAAGGCATTATCGTCCACGTGGATTCTTCAAACGTTCTACAACTTAGAAGGGCACTGAGAAAACGTGGTATTGTCGGGAGTCAATATTTGAAAGCTTTGCAAAAACAAGCCCGCCAGTTTAACAAGGCTTTCGTTCGGAGTATAAAACCCGCAAACGACAAGGTTGATCCTATTTCGTGCGCTGATACGGAAGTCCTAGAACAGCCAGTAGAGATTAGGTATATTTTGAAGGAAACAAAGATGACGAATTTCGCTTCGTGGAATCTTAAATTTAACGGGACGACCGATGTCAAAGATTTTGTAAGCCGGGTGGAGTTGTTAACCATGTCCCGGGGTGTTAATTCCGAGGAAGTTGCTAAATGTTTCAACGAACTTTTAACGGGAATGGCGCTGCTATGGTTTCTCTTAGAGAGAGTTTATCCTGGTCCGATCTTAAAAGGCTGCTTCTCAGCAAATTTGAACCGCCCAATTCTAAATGGGAACGTAAACTCGAAGTTTACGTCTCCAAACAAGCGCAAGGAAAAACGGCTAGGGATTTTTTTTATTGAAAAGCGTCATAAAAACCACATGTTAGAATCGCCCATGTCGGAAGAGGAGCTAGTGGAAACTCTCAAACGTGGCCTCCTTCCCCAATATTCTAGTATGTTGACCATGCATAGCAGTAGCTCTATCGAAGATTTAGAAATCGCTTGCACGATATTCGAGAGCTACCAGAAACAAGCATCGCGCCCGCCCCGTGAAGTGAGATTGGGAGGAAATAGTTATCTCAATAGCGTGGCTTCATCGAGCCCTGCAGCTCCACCGGCAGACCACGGGAAAAATATATCTCAGACAGCGGTTTTCGCAATACTCGCGAACAATTTAAATATATGAGGGCGAGCGGTGGCCGCCGTTACGAAAATAAGCGTAATAACATATCCTTCCATCCGTCACCCCGGACAAGTTTTCTCCCCGCGGGAATATATTTAACCTGACCACCGCCCAGAATACCGAATTCAAAAAACTAATTTCCAGCCATTCAAATAACCCCCTTCCACGGCAAGGTGACGCTGGCCGTGGACATATTGAGTGGCTAGATGACCCAAAATTCTTAGAAAAAACGGCACATCTTATGGAAATTGAATGCATTGAAGCCGTAGACGGTCGCCCTTACGCGCAGTTTACTATAAATAATGTGCCCTTTACGGGATTATTAGACTCGGGGGCAAATGTTAGTTGCCTAGGAGGAAATTCATACGCGTCATTCATTAGTATGGGAGTACCAATGAAACGCTATAGGTCTCCGGTGATCACGGCTGATGCAAGTCACCAAACCGTGTTAGGTGTGTTATCTATGCCCGTCACCTGCAGTGGATACACCGCTACTATAGATTTTTTAGTCATCCCGTCATTATCACCTAAATTTATTCCTGGTACCGATTTTTGTAGATCTTTCAACGTGGCACCGAAGATCATCACTCCGATGGCGAATAAAGTTTTTTATCACCTCCGGAAATAGACGAGATCAGAACCCTTATCCCAGTTAAAAATCTTACTGCCTCGCAGGCCGATAGCTTAAATAAATTTCAAGATATCTCCTTTGAAAAATGCGGCCTCGGGCTGAGTCTATCTTCTATTCTATCTATGAAATATTTCATAGACACTGCTGCCAATCACTCAAAATTTAGTATTGTCATGTAAAATTAATAATATCATCATATATAATTCATTCATGTAAGTGAATGTATTATTTATAACAAATTATCAACATAAAATTAAATGTAATAATCCGAATTAACAACTAAAAGGAATAAAATGTGATTAAACGTATTCCGTTTGGGTAGTTTAGGTTAGATTAGGCAGAAGAACATGGAAAAAAGCTATTAGAATTAAATCACAAACCAGTCTATACAAACCTAGCGCAGCCCACAAACTATTTGAAAACTGGGATATAACTCTAAATGGGACGCGAGAGGGCGTTATTAAATGGGCAATTTTTCGTTATAGAAAATCACAGTTAGATTAGGTTAGGTTACGTTTATAATTTTATTAAGTATTGGAGATTTTATTGAATTAGTTCGTAGGTAGGTACTGTACCTACACCCGCCCTCTGGCTAGGAAATTAACTAGTAGGTACGTTTGTTTTTATTTTGATAAGAATTTATTTTTTGTGGTTGGTATTTCCAGCAAATGTCATATTAGTTTGTAGTTGCTTTGAAATCTCGCGAACAAATGGAATATGGCGTTACGATTTTGGTTGACGACCGGTGTATTTTCGTATATGTGAAATAATTTAAACGAAATAAAAATTTGAAGGGTATATTTTTTTAGGTTTTCCCCAACATTAAGAGTCACTTTTAGTAATAATATAACTAAATTCAAGTATCAATTCAAATAAACATTCCATATTTACCGTGAAGCGGAATTCGTAACGTTTACCAAAGTGTGTTATGTTTTGTTATGAATTAAATTATTAATAAAAATGTATTTTAATTATCGTTGAATGTGCCAACCCTTATCATAAAGCAACATGGTTTCGTTACTCGAAGCGCATCCGGTCGATCAACATCAACACGTGCAATGTTCAGGGATAATAAAACCGTTCTGCTGGTTTTCGTGGCGTGAAGCGTTTGTTCACTTAAAAATCGTTGATTACCCGGTTTCAGGGCAAATATCAATTCGTTTCAGAATTGTGTTTTTAATTATTAACTGCCAACTTTATTTTCGATTTTAATAGAAGTATTGTCATGTTTTTTTTCTTTTCAATGTAACTATGTACAAAAAGTTTTTTGAAAAGTGTAATCAATTTATTGATAAAATTGATAAGTTCAGATTCTTTTTCGAATAAAAATGGTCCAATTTACAAAAAGTCCATATTGGTTTTATTAATCCATAAGGAATTGTGGTTTGAAAAGCTTGAATTGAAAGCAGATATACGAAGCGTTGTCAATAAACCATGCAATTTGCCCTTTGTTAATTTTACACAGACTCTAGAAGCGGCCGTCAAACGCGTAGCGTAGTCCCGAATGGCATTAGCCCTACCCCTCCCCTTACCCCGCGGGCTCCCGTTCACCCAAAAATCACGCGAAATGAGCGTGCGTTCGAAATTAATTTACCAAATAGGTTGCGTTCAAAATTTTGTTGGATCTTTGCAGAAATCGTTTTTACATAGCTATCCCATCAATTTGGCGTAAACAAATTGGACGGAGTATTTTTCCGGAGCGATATTTTTGACTGATATCAAAAAAGCATATTCCAAAAGAAAAAAAATGTTGGATCTCTTGATTAAATAAAGCAAAACACCAATATAAAGACACTCCGTGATCGAAAATTGGAGGGAGGAATTTTCCCGGCAACAATAGAATTAAAAAACAAATCTCTTTTAAAATAAACACTTTCCCTACAAAAATATTGTTAGATTTCTATATAATCAGGTGGATATTAATTTATACTAACAATATGTGAAGAGTTCTCGAAAGAAGTACTTTTCCAGCGAGAGTTATAATTTTTTTTCAGTTTTTGCTAAAAATAACTAACTTCCCGTTAAATATTTTGTTGGATCTCTTGTCATTCGTCATCCCTAAATGATACTCCACGTGACTGCAAAAATTTCATCGACGGAGGAATTAATGTTTGGGTTAGCCTCATTTTGAGCCTTTATTGACTGGCCTACATCGTGCTCGCCTGGTTACGTTCTCCTTCGTGTCGCTGGAAGACTTTCGTGGCTAACCGTGTCAGTCACATTTAAGATGCCCTCGGAGGGACTTCTTGGCATCACGTGTCATCTGGAGATAATCCAGCGGATGTCGCTTCTCGTGGTCAATCTCCAGCCGATCTGATCGATAACACGTTATGGTGGGCGGAGCCTTCGTGGCTGATCAAGTCATCCGATTCTTGGCCGTCTTTCGATGGCAATGTCGACAAAATTGAACTTCACTCTGAGGAACGAGTTCGATCGTTATTTGTCCAACAGGACGAAAATCTGGTGGACCTATTACTAGTTAAATTTTCTTTGATTCGGAAGATTTATTTATGTCTATTCTTGAATACACATTTTACAAATGAATACAGTGGTTTATATTGTAGTACAGAGAAAAAAGTACAGAAAAAAGGTATAAAAAATAAATAATATAGGTTGATATTTGTAAAACTGTGTGTGGGTGAAATTGTATGTTACGTGAACACCTCACTAGGAAAACCTGTGCTGAGGTGTTTACATGTTTGTGATTAAGTGTGACATGTATTTATGTGTTGTAGTAGAAAGTTATTTATTTATTATTATTTTTTTTTCACAGACATATATTGAAACATGAAAACACAAATTTATATGTGCGTGTATGTATTTTTGGATAATTCTTGAAGAATGTGTTTAATATTTAATTTTACTTATCATATTTTGGTTATGTTTGGTTTGGAATTATAAGCTTTTGAATAAAGTGAAAATCTTGATTTTTTATCCAGGCTACGATATGTTTTTTGAGAAAGTTTGTAGGTGTATTTGTAGTCATTAGTTGTTTCAAAGTAATGGGCATACTGTTAAAAAGTTTGGTTGCGTAGTATCGAAAGTGTCTTTGTCCGTGTGTGGTGTGTGTTATCGGAATGTTCAGTGTTTTATTTGTTGATGACCTGGTTTTTATTATGGCTTTTGGTTGATTTGTAATATGAAGATTATTATGGATGAGATGCAGGAGAGCAGTTTTGGCGTAAAGTTGTCTTATTGACATGACGTCTAGAGTTTTGAAGATTTTGTTTGAGTCTGTGTAGAATGGTACTTGCAGTATGAGTTTTATTATTGCCTTTTGAACTTTTTGAATTGGGTCAATTGTTGTGTTTGTAGCGCTTCCCCAAACTAATATTCCATAAGTGGCAATGGATTGACACAGTGCAAAATATATTGATCTGAGTAATGTTAGTGGAAAAATGTTTTTGATGGATTTATCTAACGCATTCTCGGTTATTGTCTTAGATTCATCTACAACCTACAGAATAAGGAATCTCGTCGTTTGTATCTTCCATTAAACCATGCCAAAATTCACACTTCACTTTTGACAGTAGTTAAACGCACTCAACATGTACATTTTAATGATGATATCACGCGCTTGAAAGAGGGCAACCTTATGTCGAAACAAATGCGGAAGCTAAATCCCTTCATTGACGACCACGGTGTGCTCAGGGTGGGTGGCAGGTTATCTCGAGCTGGGCTCGAATTCGAGCATAAACATCCTGCCCTGCTTCCTCGCGAATCTAAGATTACTTCTCTTGTGATAGACGCTCTAAATCGAGAACATTGTCACCCAGGCATTAACACAATGCAATATTTCTTGACACAGCAGTTCTGGATTCTGTCCCCCAAGCGCGCCATCCGACATTGTCTTTCAAGGTGTATACAATGTTATCGCATAAATCCAGCACCTCTAGAACCTTTCATGAGTGACCTACCCGCCGCTCGTGTTAATCAGGTTAAACCATTCTCGATTGTGGGCATTGATTACGGTGGTCCGTTTCGTATAAAGGTCGAAAACTATCGCAGCGCTAAGATAAACAAGGCTTATGTTTGCTTATTCGTCTGTTTTACCACCAAAGCTCTACATCTTGAAGTAGCTTCTGACCTATCTTTCAAAGCTTTTATTGCAGCGCTACGTCGATTTGTAGGTCGACGAGGTCGTGTAAACGTCATACACTCAGATTGCGGCACGAATTTCGTTGGAGCTAAGACTCAGCTCAATCCCTTTATGCAGACTGCTTCACAGTCAGAACAAATTGAGTTCCGTTTCAATCCACCATCTAGTCCCCATTTTGGTGGCGTATGGGAGATTCAGGTTAAATCGGTTAAAACTCATCTCTATCGCTTAATCGGTAACCAAACGTTAACTTTCGAGGAGCTGACGACAATATTCGTGCAGATTGAGGCCATGCTAAGCTCTCGGCCTCTCTACCCGTTGAGTTCTGACCCAAACGATTTGCGCGTGTTGACTCCAGGTCATTTTTGACTTTGAAACCCTTGACTTCCGTGCCGGACGAAGATTATACTGATCTAAAAATCATTCAACGTTTCCAACGGGATTTTTGGAAACGTTGGAAGTTTGAATATCTCCAATCGCTAACTCAGCGCGCCAAGTGGACCAAAAATTGCAACTCACTCTCTGTGAATGGTGTAGTGATAATTCGAATCGAAAATACTGTCCCTTTGCACTGGCCTCTCGCGCAAGTCGACAAATTGCACCCAGGTCTTGACGGCGTTGTGCGTATCGCTACGGTTCGTACATCGAATGGTTCTCTTCTCACGAGACCATTAACCAAATTATGTCCATTGCCTAGTCAATGTGACTAATCATCTTCGCTTTCGCGGCGCATTCTCTCTTATCGATTTTCGTTATTCTTATTTTCATTATTTTATTTTCTTATTTTTATTTTTTTTATTTTATGCTTCCGATTTTGTTGTCCGGGTTAAATCTTCCCCATAGGAAAAACCAAACCCTTCCACTCACTTTTCCACAAATGATTAGCTAGTCAATCAACACTATGCAAGTGCATTATATAAGTAAAATAAATACAAAACAATACAAGAACAATAACACCTCAACTCACTAGAGATCAAATGGGAAAAAAAAATTCACCGACTCCAGATATTTTCATATCAGAGGGTTCGGCTCGGTAGAACTTCTAACAGGGCCTATAAATCCTACTGATCCCTCAACATAAATATTTAAAAAATCTTTCGTTATCCTACATGTATTCAAAATGACCGACTTTTGCATCTTTATATATAAATTTTTTGATAGATCTAATACGCCTAAATTTTTAATGAGAGAGCTAGGTATAATCAAATAGGCCAGTAGCCGAAATAACGAATGGTAATATTTTTATAGTCTGAGAATGCCAAATTCTTTTTATTTCGTTTCCTAAATCTGTTTTTTTTCTAATTTTTTCATTAACAGTTTTTTAAATGTTACAGGAATTTGGAATAGCGACATCAATGATATAAGTTATTTTTTTAATTTTGTCATGTAAAACTATATCGGGTCTATTATGACTAATCGTTCGGTCTGTTAGTATAGTTTTATCATAATATATTTTATAAAATTCGTTTTCTAAAAATGAATTTGGTTCGTATTCATAATATGGTACTATATTACGGCAGTCAATCAAGTTATGTTTAATTACCAAATTTTGGTGAATTATTTTTAAAACTTGATTGTGCCTAAATGTATACTCGGACGGTGCTAATATAGAACATCTCGATATAATATGTTCTATAGTTTCCGGAAAAGCCAAACATTTTCTACACAAATCATCAATTTGATTTGTATCTTTGATTATATGCTTTCTATAATTTTTAGTATTAATGACTCTATCCTGAATGGCAAGCATAAATCCTTCTATTTCTGCGCTCAACTCTCCAATACTCAACCATTTGTTTGACGAAAATTTGTCAACATACGTTTGGTTGAGATAATTGAAGTGTTTTGCGTGTAAAAAAATTTTATTTGACCAGGAATCTAATAATTCCTGGTTGGGATTTATAAAAATGTTGGCATTCTCATCGTATAAATTTAAAGGTGTAATATTTTTATCTGCTTTGCAAATTATTTTGTGCATTTCTGAGCTATCGGAAGGTTGAAGGAACCAAAGCGCACACCAGATACTAAGTTCGATGAGCGTGCTTTTGCCGTGTCAGGACCTAAAGCCTGGAATGGACTGCCACATGATTTGAGAATGATCGCAGACTCGACAGAATTTAGGTCTAAACTTAAAACGCACCTTTTCAGACAGTCGTATCCATAATTTCAGAAACCTCCACTTTCACAGTTGACGGCAATTTAAATTTAAATTAACAAAATGTAAAAAATACTAAAAATAAAATAAAATAAATAAAAATAAATAAATAAAAATGATAACAACTAACAATTTGTAGGCTTTTAAGACAGTTAAAATACATTTAAATTAAAATAAAAACTATAGCAGACTTAAGATCATGCGACGACCAGTGTTTTTTGATATAGTGTCCTCTGCGTGCAGTTCTATCTTTTATAAGCATAAACTTTTTAATATAAGTGTGTTTGTTGGAAGTGACTTGCCAGGTAAGTATGTTTTGGTATCTTTTCTAAATAACAAATGTAGATCCTAGGAAATAAATTTTACAGCGCCCTTGAGGTGATTTTTCACAAAAACGGCGCTCTACAAATTATCCAATTATTATTTTTTTTTTTTATGCTTCCGATTTTGTTGTCCGGGTTAAATCTTCCCCATAGGAAAAACTAAACCCTTCCACTCACTTTTCCACAAATGATCAGCTAGTCAATCAACACTATGCAAGTGCATTACATAAGTAAAATAAATACAAAATAATACAAGAACAACAACACGTCAACTCACCAGAGATCAAATGGGAAAAAAAATTCACCGACTCCAGATATTTTCATATCAGAGGGTTCGGCTCGGTAGAACTTCTAACAGGGCCTATAAATCCTACTGATCCCTCAACATAAATATTTAAAAAATCTTTCGTTATCCTACATGTATTCAAAATGACCGACTTTTGCATCTTTATATATAAATTTTTTGATAGATCTAATACGCCTAAATTTTTAATGAGAGAGCTAGGTATAATCAAATAGGCCAGTAGCCGAAATAACGAATGGTAATATTTTTATAGTCTGAGAATGCCAAATTCTTTTTATTTCGTTTCCTAAATCTGTTTTTTTTCTAATTTTTTCATTAACAGTTTTTTAAATGTTACAGGAATTTGGAATAGCGACATCAATGATATAAGTTATTTTTTTAATTTTGTCATGTAAAACTATATCGGGTCTATTATGACTAATCGTTCGGTCTGTTAGTATAGTTTTATCATAATATATTTTATAAAATTCGTTTTCTAAAAATGAATTTGGTTCGTATTCATAATATGGTACTATATTACGGCAGTCAATCAAGTTATGTTTAATTACCAAATTTTGGTGAATTATTTTTAAAACTTGATTGTGCCTAAATGTATACTCGGACGGTGCTAATATAGAACATCTCGATATAATATGTTCTATAGTTTCCGGAAAAGCCAAACATTTTCTACACAAATCATCAATTTGATTTGTATCTTTGATTATATGCTTTCTATAATTTTTAGTATTAATGACTCTATCCTGAATGGCAAGCATAAATCCTTCTATTTCTGCGCTCAACTCTCCAATACTCAACCATTTGTTTGACGAAAATTTGTCAACATACGTTTGGTTGAGATAATTGAAGTGTTTTGCGTGTAAAAAAATTTTATTTGACCAGGAATCTAATAATTCCTGGTTGGGATTTATAAAAATGTTGGCATTCTCATCGTATAAATTTAAAGGTGTAATATTTTTATCTGCTTTGCAAATTATTTTGTGCATTTCTGAGCTATCGGAAGGTTGAAGGAACCAAAGCGCACACCAGATACTAAGTTCGATGAGCGTGCTTTTGCCGTGTCAGGACCTAAAGCCTGGAATGGACTGCCACATGATTTGAGAATGATCGCAGACTCGACAGAATTTAGGTCTAAACTTAAAACGCACCTTTTCAGACAGTCGTATCCATAATTTCAGAAACCTCCACTTTCACAGTTGACGGCAATTTAAATTTAAATTAACAAAATGTAAAAAATACTAAAAATAAAATAAAATAAATAAAAATAATAATTAAAAATAAATAAATAAAAATGATAACAACTAACAATTTGTAGGCTTTTAAGACAGTTAAAATACATTTAAATTAAAATAAAAACTATAGCAGACTTAAGATCATGCGACGACCAGTGTTTTTTGATATAGTGTCCTCTGCGTGCAGTTCTATCTTTTATAAGCATAAACTTTTTAATATAAGTGTGTTTGTTGGAAGTGACTTGCCAGGTAAGTATGTTTTGGTATCTTTTCTAAATAACAAATGTAGATCCTAGGAAATAAATTTTACAGCGCCCTTGAGGTGATTTTTCACAAAAACGGCGCTCTACAAATTATCCAATTATTTTTTTTTTTTTTTATGCTTCCGATTTTGTTGTCCGGGTTAAATCTTCCCCATAGGAAAAACTAAACCCTTCCACTCACTTTTCCACAAATGATCAGCTAGTCAATCAACACTATGCAAGTGCATTACATAAGTAAAATAAATACAAAATAATACAAGAACAACAACACGTCAACTCACCAGAGATCAAATGGGAAAAAAAATTCACCGACTCCAGATATTTTCATATCAGAGGGTTCGGCTCGGTAGAACTTCTAACAGGGCCTATAAATCCTACTGATCCCTCAACATAAATATTTAAAAAATCTTTCGTTATCCTACATGTATTCAAAATGACCGACTTTTGCATCTTTATATATAAATTTTTTGATAGATCTAATACGCCTAAATTTTTAATGAGAGAGCTAGGTATAATCAAATAGGCCAGTAGCCGAAATAACGAATGGTAATATTTTTATAGTCTGAGAATGCCAAATTCTTTTTATTTCGTTTCCTAAATCTGTTTTTTTTCTAATTTTTTCATTAACAGTTTTTTAAATGTTACAGGAATTTGGAATAGCGACATCAATGATATAAGTTATTTTTTTAATTTTGTCATGTAAAACTATATCGGGTCTATTATGACTAATCGTTCGGTCTGTTAGTATAGTTTTATCATAATATATTTTATAAAATTCGTTTTCTAAAAATGAATTTGGTTCGTATTCATAATATGGTACTATATTACGGCAGTCAATCAAGTTATGTTTAATTACCAAATTTTGGTGAATTATTTTTAAAACTTGATTGTGCCTAAATGTATACTCGGACGGTGCTAATATAGAACATCTCGATATAATATGTTCTATAGTTTCCGGAAAAGCCAAACATTTTCTACACAAATCATCAATTTGATTTGTATCTTTGATTATATGCTTTCTATAATTTTTAGTATTAATGACTCTATCCTGAATGGCAAGCATAAATCCTTCTATTTCTGCGCTCAACTCTCCAATACTCAACCATTTGTTTGACGAAAATTTGTCAACATACGTTTGGTTGAGATAATTGAAGTGTTTTGCGTGTAAAAAAATTTTATTTGACCAGGAATCTAATAATTCCTGGTTGGGATTTATAAAAATGTTGGCATTCTCATCGTATAAATTTAAAGGTGTAATATTTTTATCTGCTTTGCAAATTATTTTGTGCATTTCTGAGCTATCGGAAGGTTGAAGGAACCAAAGCGCACACCAGATACTAAGTTCGATGAGCGTGCTTTTGCCGTGTCAGGACCTAAAGCCTGGAATGGACTGCCACATGATTTGAGAATGATCGCAGACTCGACAGAATTTAGGTCTAAACTTAAAACGCACCTTTTCAGACAGTCGTATCCATAATTTCAGAAACCTCCACTTTCACAGTTGACGGCAATTTAAATTTAAATTAACAAAATGTAAAAAATACTAAAAATAAAATAAAATAAATAAAAATAATAATTAAAAATAAATAAATAAAAATGATAACAACTAACAATTTGTAGGCTTTTAAGACAGTTAAAATACATTTAAATTAAAATAAAAACTATAGCAGACTTAAGATCATGCGACGACCAGTGTTTTTTGATATAGTGTCCTCTGCGTGCAGTTCTATCTTTTATAAGCATAAACTTTTTAATATAAGTGTGTTTGTTGGAAGTGACTTGCCAGGTAAGTATGTTTTGGTATCTTTTCTAAATAACAAATGTAGATCCTAGGAAATAAATTTTACAGCGCCCTTGAGGTGATTTTTCACAAAAACGGCGCTCTACAAATTATCCAATTATTTTTTTTTTTTTTTATGCTTCCGATTTTGTTGTCCGGGTTAAATCTTCCCCATAGGAAAAACTAAACCCTTCCACTCACTTTTCCACAAATGATCAGCTAGTCAATCAACACTATGCAAGTGCATTACATAAGTAAAATAAATACAAAATAATACAAGAACAACAACACGTCAACTCACCAGAGATCAAATGGGAAAAAAAATTCACCGACTCCAGATATTTTCATATCAGAGGGTTCGGCTCGGTAGAACTTCTAACAGGGCCTATAAATCCTACTGATCCCTCAACATAAATATTTAAAAAATCTTTCGTTATCCTACATGTATTCAAAATGACCGACTTTTGCATCTTTATATATAAATTTTTTGATAGATCTAATACGCCTAAATTTTTAATGAGAGAGCTAGGTATAATCAAATAGGCCAGTAGCCGAAATAACGAATGGTAATATTTTTATAGTCTGAGAATGCCAAATTCTTTTTATTTCGTTTCCTAAATCTGTTTTTTTTCTAATTTTTTCATTAACAGTTTTTTAAATGTTACAGGAATTTGGAATAGCGACATCAATGATATAAGTTATTTTTTTAATTTTGTCATGTAAAACTATATCGGGTCTATTATGACTAATCGTTCGGTCTGTTAGTATAGTTTTATCATAATATATTTTATAAAATTCGTTTTCTAAAAATGAATTTGGTTCGTATTCATAATATGGTACTATATTACGGCAGTCAATCAAGTTATGTTTAATTACCAAATTTTGGTGAATTATTTTTAAAACTTGATTGTGCCTAAATGTATACTCGGACGGTGCTAATATAGAACATCTCGATATAATATGTTCTATAGTTTCCGGAAAAGCCAAACATTTTCTACACAAATCATCAATTTGATTTGTATCTTTGATTATATGCTTTCTATAATTTTTAGTATTAATGACTCTATCCTGAATGGCAAGCATAAATCCTTCTATTTCTGCGCTCAACTCTCCAATACTCAACCATTTGTTTGACGAAAATTTGTCAACATACGTTTGGTTGAGATAATTGAAGTGTTTTGCGTGTAAAAAAATTTTATTTGACCAGGAATCTAATAATTCCTGGTTGGGATTTATAAAAATGTTGGCATTCTCATCGTATAAATTTAAAGGTGTAATATTTTTATCTGCTTTGCAAATTATTTTGTGCATTTCTGAGCTATCGGAAGGTTGAAGGAACCAAAGCGCACACCAGATACTAAGTTCGATGAGCGTGCTTTTGCCGTGTCAGGACCTAAAGCCTGGAATGGACTGCCACATGATTTGAGAATGATCGCAGACTCGACAGAATTTAGGTCTAAACTTAAAACGCACCTTTTCAGACAGTCGTATCCATAATTTCAGAAACCTCCACTTTCACAGTTGACGGCAATTTAAATTTAAATTAACAAAATGTAAAAAATACTAAAAATAAAATAAAATAAATAAAAATAATAATTAAAAATAAATAAATAAAAATGATAACAACTAACAATTTGTAGGCTTTTAAGACAGTTAAAATACATTTAAATTAAAATAAAAACTATAGCAGACTTAAGATCATGCGACGACCAGTGTTTTTTGATATAGTGTCCTCTGCGTGCAGTTCTATCTTTTATAAGCATAAACTTTTTAATATAAGTGTGTTTGTTGGAAGTGACTTGCCAGGTAAGTATGTTTTGGTATCTTTTCTAAATAACAAATGTAGATCCTAGGAAATAAATTTTACAGCGCCCTTGAGGTGATTTTTCACAAAAACGGCGCTCTACAAATTATCCAATTATTTTTTTTTTTTTTTATGCTTCCGATTTTGTTGTCCGGGTTAAATCTTCCCCATAGGAAAAACTAAACCCTTCCACTCACTTTTCCACAAATGATCAGCTAGTCAATCAACACTATGCAAGTGCATTACATAAGTAAAATAAATACAAAATAATACAAGAACAACAACACGTCAACTCACCAGAGATCAAATGGGAAAAAAAATTCACCGACTCCAGATATTTTCATATCAGAGGGTTCGGCTCGGTAGAACTTCTAACAGGGCCTATAAATCCTACTGATCCCTCAACATAAATATTTAAAAAATCTTTCGTTATCCTACATGTATTCAAAATGACCGACTTTTGCATCTTTATATATAAATTTTTTGATAGATCTAATACGCCTAAATTTTTAATGAGAGAGCTAGGTATAATCAAATAGGCCAGTAGCCGAAATAACGAATGGTAATATTTTTATAGTCTGAGAATGCCAAATTCTTTTTATTTCGTTTCCTAAATCTGTTTTTTTTCTAATTTTTTCATTAACAGTTTTTTAAATGTTACAGGAATTTGGAATAGCGACATCAATGATATAAGTTATTTTTTTAATTTTGTCATGTAAAACTATATCGGGTCTATTATGACTAATCGTTCGGTCTGTTAGTATAGTTTTATCATAATATATTTTATAAAATTCGTTTTCTAAAAATGAATTTGGTTCGTATTCATAATATGGTACTATATTACGGCAGTCAATCAAGTTATGTTTAATTACCAAATTTTGGTGAATTATTTTTAAAACTTGATTGTGCCTAAATGTATACTCGGACGGTGCTAATATAGAACATCTCGATATAATATGTTCTATAGTTTCCGGAAAAGCCAAACATTTTCTACACAAATCATCAATTTGATTTGTATCTTTGATTATATGCTTTCTATAATTTTTAGTATTAATGACTCTATCCTGAATGGCAAGCATAAATCCTTCTATTTCTGCGCTCAACTCTCCAATACTCAACCATTTGTTTGACGAAAATTTGTCAACATACGTTTGGTTGAGATAATTGAAGTGTTTTGCGTGTAAAAAAATTTTATTTGACCAGGAATCTAATAATTCCTGGTTGGGATTTATAAAAATGTTGGCATTCTCATCGTATAAATTTAAAGGTGTAATATTTTTATCTGCTTTGCAAATTATTTTGTGCATTTCTGAGCTATCGGAAGGTTGAAGGAACCAAAGCGCACACCAGATACTAAGTTCGATGAGCGTGCTTTTGCCGTGTCAGGACCTAAAGCCTGGAATGGACTGCCACATGATTTGAGAATGATCGCAGACTCGACAGAATTTAGGTCTAAACTTAAAACGCACCTTTTCAGACAGTCGTATCCATAATTTCAGAAACCTCCACTTTCACAGTTGACGGCAATTTAAATTTAAATTAACAAAATGTAAAAAATACTAAAAATAAAATAAAATAAATAAAAATAATAATTAAAAATAAATAAATAAAAATGATAACAACTAACAATTTGTAGGCTTTTAAGACAGTTAAAATACATTTAAATTAAAATAAAAACTATAGCAGACTTAAGATCATGCGACGACCAGTGTTTTTTGATATAGTGTCCTCTGCGTGCAGTTCTATCTTTTATAAGCATAAACTTTTTAATATAAGTGTGTTTGTTGGAAGTGACTTGCCAGGTAAGTATGTTTTGGTATCTTTTCTAAATAACAAATGTAGATCCTAGGAAATAAATTTTACAGCGCCCTTGAGGTGATTTTTCACAAAAACGGCGCTCTACAAATTATCCAATTATTTTTTTTTTTTTTTATGCTTCCGATTTTGTTGTCCGGGTTAAATCTTCCCCATAGGAAAAACTAAACCCTTCCACTCACTTTTCCACAAATGATCAGCTAGTCAATCAACACTATGCAAGTGCATTACATAAGTAAAATAAATACAAAATAATACAAGAACAACAACACGTCAACTCACCAGAGATCAAATGGGAAAAAAAATTCACCGACTCCAGATATTTTCATATCAGAGGGTTCGGCTCGGTAGAACTTCTAACAGGGCCTATAAATCCTACTGATCCCTCAACATAAATATTTAAAAAATCTTTCGTTATCCTACATGTATTCAAAATGACCGACTTTTGCATCTTTATATATAAATTTTTTGATAGATCTAATACGCCTAAATTTTTAATGAGAGAGCTAGGTATAATCAAATAGGCCAGTAGCCGAAATAACGAATGGTAATATTTTTATAGTCTGAGAATGCCAAATTCTTTTTATTTCGTTTCCTAAATCTGTTTTTTTTCTAATTTTTTCATTAACAGTTTTTTAAATGTTACAGGAATTTGGAATAGCGACATCAATGATATAAGTTATTTTTTTAATTTTGTCATGTAAAACTATATCGGGTCTATTATGACTAATCGTTCGGTCTGTTAGTATAGTTTTATCATAATATATTTTATAAAATTCGTTTTCTAAAAATGAATTTGGTTCGTATTCATAATATGGTACTATATTACGGCAGTCAATCAAGTTATGTTTAATTACCAAATTTTGGTGAATTATTTTTAAAACTTGATTGTGCCTAAATGTATACTCGGACGGTGCTAATATAGAACATCTCGATATAATATGTTCTATAGTTTCCGGAAAAGCCAAACATTTTCTACACAAATCATCAATTTGATTTGTATCTTTGATTATATGCTTTCTATAATTTTTAGTATTAATGACTCTATCCTGAATGGCAAGCATAAATCCTTCTATTTCTGCGCTCAACTCTCCAATACTCAACCATTTGTTTGACGAAAATTTGTCAACATACGTTTGGTTGAGATAATTGAAGTGTTTTGCGTGTAAAAAAATTTTATTTGACCAGGAATCTAATAATTCCTGGTTGGGATTTATAAAAATGTTGGCATTCTCATCGTATAAATTTAAAGGTGTAATATTTTTATCTGCTTTGCAAATTATTTTGTGCATTTCTGAGCTATCGGAAGGTTGAAGGAACCAAAGCGCACACCAGATACTAAGTTCGATGAGCGTGCTTTTGCCGTGTCAGGACCTAAAGCCTGGAATGGACTGCCACATGATTTGAGAATGATCGCAGACTCGACAGAATTTAGGTCTAAACTTAAAACGCACCTTTTCAGACAGTCGTATCCATAATTTCAGAAACCTCCACTTTCACAGTTGACGGCAATTTAAATTTAAATTAACAAAATGTAAAAAATACTAAAAATAAAATAAAATAAATAAAAATAATAATTAAAAATAAATAAATAAAAATGATAACAACTAACAATTTGTAGGCTTTTAAGACAGTTAAAATACATTTAAATTAAAATAAAAACTATAGCAGACTTAAGATCATGCGACGACCAGTGTTTTTTGATATAGTGTCCTCTGCGTGCAGTTCTATCTTTTATAAGCATAAACTTTTTAATATAAGTGTGTTTGTTGGAAGTGACTTGCCAGGTAAGTATGTTTTGGTATCTTTTCTAAATAACAAATGTAGATCCTAGGAAATAAATTTTACAGCGCCCTTGAGGTGATTTTTCACAAAAACGGCGCTCTACAAATTATCCAATTATTTTTTTTTTTTTTTATGCTTCCGATTTTGTTGTCCGGGTTAAATCTTCCCCATAGGAAAAACTAAACCCTTCCACTCACTTTTCCACAAATGATCAGCTAGTCAATCAACACTATGCAAGTGCATTACATAAGTAAAATAAATACAAAATAATACAAGAACAACAACACGTCAACTCACCAGAGATCAAATGGGAAAAAAAATTCACCGACTCCAGATATTTTCATATCAGAGGGTTCGGCTCGGTAGAACTTCTAACAGGGCCTATAAATCCTACTGATCCCTCAACATAAATATTTAAAAAATCTTTCGTTATCCTACATGTATTCAAAATGACCGACTTTTGCATCTTTATATATAAATTTTTTGATAGATCTAATACGCCTAAATTTTTAATGAGAGAGCTAGGTATAATCAAATAGGCCAGTAGCCGAAATAACGAATGGTAATATTTTTATAGTCTGAGAATGCCAAATTCTTTTTATTTCGTTTCCTAAATCTGTTTTTTTTCTAATTTTTTCATTAACAGTTTTTTAAATGTTACAGGAATTTGGAATAGCGACATCAATGATATAAGTTATTTTTTTAATTTTGTCATGTAAAACTATATCGGGTCTATTATGACTAATCGTTCGGTCTGTTAGTATAGTTTTATCATAATATATTTTATAAAATTCGTTTTCTAAAAATGAATTTGGTTCGTATTCATAATATGGTACTATATTACGGCAGTCAATCAAGTTATGTTTAATTACCAAATTTTGGTGAATTATTTTTAAAACTTGATTGTGCCTAAATGTATACTCGGACGGTGCTAATATAGAACATCTCGATATAATATGTTCTATAGTTTCCGGAAAAGCCAAACATTTTCTACACAAATCATCAATTTGATTTGTATCTTTGATTATATGCTTTCTATAATTTTTAGTATTAATGACTCTATCCTGAATGGCAAGCATAAATCCTTCTATTTCTGCGCTCAACTCTCCAATACTCAACCATTTGTTTGACGAAAATTTGTCAACATACGTTTGGTTGAGATAATTGAAGTGTTTTGCGTGTAAAAAAATTTTATTTGACCAGGAATCTAATAATTCCTGGTTGGGATTTATAAAAATGTTGGCATTCTCATCGTATAAATTTAAAGGTGTAATTGAAAAATATATATTTTTTTAATGCAAACACAACATTTTTCAAAATTTGTTTACCTGGAACCAAAGCGCACACCAGATACTAAGTTCGATGAGCGTGCTTTTGCCGTGTCAGGACCTAAAGCCTGGAATGGACTGCCACATGATTTGAGAATGATCGCAGACTCGACAGAATTTAGGTCTAAACTTAAAACGCACCTTTTCAGACAGTCGTATCCATAATTTCAGAAACCTCCACTTTCACAGTTGACGGCAATTTAAATTTAAATTAACAAAATGTAAAAAATACTAAAAATAAAATAAAATAAATAAAAATAATAATTAAAAATAAATAAATAAAAATGATAACAACTAACAATTTGTAGGCTTTTAAGACAGTTAAAATACATTTAAATTAAAATAAAAACTATAGCAGACTTAAGATCATGCGACGACCAGTGTTTTTTGATATAGTGTCCTCTGCGTGCAGTTCTATCTTTTATAAGCATAAACTTTTTAATATAAGTGTGTTTGTTGGAAGTGACTTGCCAGGTAAGTATGTTTTGGTATCTTTTCTAAATAACAAATGTAGATCCTAGGAAATAAATTTTACAGCGCCCTTGAGGTGATTTTTCACAAAAACGGCGCTCTACAAATTATCCAATTATTTTTTTTTTTTTTTATGCTTCCGATTTTGTTGTCCGGGTTAAATCTTCCCCATAGGAAAAACTAAACCCTTCCACTCACTTTTCCACAAATGATCAGCTAGTCAATCAACACTATGCAAGTGCATTACATAAGTAAAATAAATACAAAATAATACAAGAACAACAACACGTCAACTCACCAGAGATCAAATGGGAAAAAAAATTCACCGACTCCAGATATTTTCATATCAGAGGGTTCGGCTCGGTAGAACTTCTAACAGGGCCTATAAATCCTACTGATCCCTCAACATAAATATTTAAAAAATCTTTCGTTATCCTACATGTATTCAAAATGACCGACTTTTGCATCTTTATATATAAATTTTTTGATAGATCTAATACGCCTAAATTTTTAATGAGAGAGCTAGGTATAATCAAATAGGCCAGTAGCCGAAATAACGAATGG